>CM042154.1:27484576-27499576 GCA_023376005.1 Doryteuthis pealeii | reverse complement strand
CCGGGGACGACAAAAATTACATCCGGGACGATCAATACGTCATCCGGGACAGTTTGCCGGGGACGGTAAAATTTTTTCCTAAAAGTTAGTACTACATTCCAATATTGCCCGTCCAGTGATTGCCCGAATACTGACCTCAAAAAACGGTCTAGTTCTAAACTTAAAATTACTAATGGCAACGACACTGAAGAAATAGACACAGTCATACAGTATATATTTTTATGATTGGAAAATGTCCGCATAAAGATGGAAATAGAATAAATTTTAGTTTATAAAATGTTTATTTTATTATTCTTGATTATAAATAAATGTTTCTGTCAACTGCTTCAGCTTTTCTTAATGTTTTATTACTTGTTATCCTGCTACTAATGACTGACAAGTATAGATGATGCTAATGAATTAAACAAAAATATTTTGATTTCGGAACGGTCCAAACCCCATTTGGGACGGTTGATAATTTTTGTTCGGGACGGTCATGAAAAAAGTTAATGTCGGGGCCTTCTGATAGGAAATCTGATCTCACTGATAATTTAAAGCGACAATTCTTCCAAGCTGTAGTTGTATCAGAGTTACTGTACGGTTTCACCACTAGGACCCTAACGAAGAGCCTAGAGAATAAGATAGATGGCAGTTACACAAGAATTCTGCGAACTGTCTTAAGCAAATCGTGGAAACAACATCCCACAAGAAAACAGCTATACGGACACTTTCCTCTTATCACAGGAAAAGGATGGGTAAGACGAACAAGACATGCTGGGCACTGTAGGAGATGCAAGGACGGACTTATAAGTGACGTTCTTTAGTGGAAATTTGTACCTCGTCACGCTTGTGGATCGTCCAGCAAGGTTCTACATCGATCAGCTCTGTGCGGATTCTCAATACTGCACAGAGGACCTCCCGGGGGCCATGACGATAGGGACGGTTGACGAGGGATTGTCATGGATATCTGTACTGCCAGCACGATCTGATGATGATGATGAAGCTTATGCAACGCCAAATATTAAAAAAATTGTTGGGATGTGAGATGAATGTATGAGGGTGAGTCAAAAAGTAATGCCATTTTCTTTATTTCATGTGAAGTTTAAAAAAAACAAAAACTAAGGCCTACATTAAGACCCTAACGAGGCTCAGAGCAAGAATCCGACGAGTAAGACAAAACCCAACTTGCCAATCGACAATGTCCTCCTTCTGCGTTACAATGCTCGGGTGGACAACTTTACCATATCCTCCATACTCACCAGATTTAGCGCCTTCAGACTATCATCTCTTTGGCCCCATGAAAGAGGGTTTGAGAGGCAAAAATTATTCCAGTGACGAAGAAGTGAAATAAGTAGTGAAGAAGTGGCTCAAAGAACAGTCTACAGAATTTTACGGGGCGGGGATACATGCTCTTATTCGAAGGTGGGACATTACTATTGAGAGAAACGGTGACTATTTGGAGAAGTAGGGATGTGATCCATAGAGGACCAGCTTCATTTTTGATGTATGATACATGTTCCTGTGTCGGTAATTATACCTGTCCCAAACAAAATGGCATTACTTTTTGACTCAGCCTCGTAGAATACAAAACAGAATAGATACAAGGAATAGGTGAAGATGATATATAAGAAGGAATATCCTATTGGCAAATAGTATTTTTTGTGTGTAAAGTCTTGAGGCTGAGAATAAAGAAACCACTTACCGGTTTAGAAGGGAGCAAAATCCCCTTTTACGTAGCCCAAAGACCCAACTTGGGAACTTTCTTGACGTAATCGGTGACCCTTCATGGAACTTCGAACTGAACCCTTTATTCGATCCACGGGGTTAGACTGTTCTCATTCCATAAACCATGACCGGGTACAAGTGTTAAGCTATGTATTCTATGTGATTATCACCCTTGGCCAGGATTGAACCTGAAACCTACAGATGATTGTGACTTAGAACTTATATCCGTTGCGCCATGTGTCCAACTGGACAATTCAGAGTGAATTATAAGTTCCAAAATTACTCTGAATTGTCCAATTGGACACATGGCGCATATAAGGGTTAAGTTAATACAATTCTGACAATCATCTGTAGGTTGCAGGTTCAATCCTGGCCAAGGGTGATAATAAGCTTAACACTTGTACCCGGTCATGGTTAACGGAATGAGAACAGTCTACCCCCGTGGATTGAATATAGGGTTCGGTTCGAAGTTTCGATTACGACACGAAGACTCCCGAGTTCGAATAGAAGGTTTCCGAGTTAGAGAAGCTTCCCAATTTCGAGAAGAAACACCCAAAGAAGGCCAGAGGGCATATCGACCGAAACGTTGTGTATATAACAATAAAGATGAGGATAATAATCTGACAAATCCAAATAACACACACACACACACACACACACACACTATATATATATATATATATATATATATTTTGAAGGATATGTGCTTAATTGAAGTCATACCTAATTTTGAAAATTAATTAGTTAATAATTAATGAATTTAGTTCAAATGTAAGGCTAAACAAATCGAGAAAATGTCAATCCCTGAATGTACATTTCAACTCAGGGATTGACCTTTTCTCGATTCATTAATTATTAACTAATTAATTTTCAAAATTAGGTATGACTTCAATTAAGCACATACCCTCCAAAAATTGTCGGCTTAAAACCATATAAAGATAAACACATTTGTTTGTTTACCTAACCTCATATATATATATATATATATATATATATATGAGAAGTAAACAAACAGACGATGTTTGTGATATGGCTATTTTCAGCCGACAATATTTGGGAGAATATGTGCTTAATTGAAGTCGGACCTAATTTTTATGAAAGTTAATTAATTAATAATTAATTAATTAGGCGGGATTACCTATTAAAATTTAAGGCTAAATAAATCGAGAAAATCAATCTCTGTATGTAGATTTCGGCCTATCAGGCCTCATCATCTATAGCTCTGCTGATGAGGCCTGATAGGCCGAAATGTACATACAGAGATTGATTTTTCTCGATTTGTTTAGCCTTAAATTTAATAGGTAATCCCGCCTAATTAATTAATTATTATTAATTAACTTTCATAAAAATTAGGTCCGACTTCAATTAAGCACATATTCTCCCAAATATATATATATATATAATATATATATATATATATATATTATATATATATATACCATCATATTTTATTGATCAGCAATTTTAAACGAATAAAAGAAAAGAGAGCGAAAGAAGGAGAAACTTTAGGGCCCTTTCAACCGGTAGATCGTTTAAAAGTCAAACTGTATATATATTGGGTAAAAGAGGGGGATAAGACCATGTAAATGTTGGGGCAACATGAAGAAAAGAAAAAAAATGTATATTATACCTTCACGTTACCCCCACTTCAGCTGTCACGTCCCCAGCAAAAATTACCATGGAGTGTTTTAAGTGTCTTTGTCTACACAAGGACGGGCAGTAAAAAAAAATGGTGACTGCCACGAGTACACACACACACACACACACACACACACACACACACACACACACACCACACATATATATATATATATATTATATATATATATATATACGAAAGTACGCAAACAGTTTCTTTGATATGGCTATCCGACAATTTATGGGAGAATATGTGCTTAATTTAAGTCATACCTAATTTGAAAATTAATTAGTTGATAATTAATGAATTAGGCGAATATATCTGTTCAAATGTAAAGCGTAAACAAATCGAGAAAAATTCATTCTGTGTATGTACATTTCGGCCTATTATGCCTCATCGGCAGAGTTATAGACTGGAAGCCGCTTTGTGAGTGTGTTATATATATATATAGCTTCAAGTAACTATTCTTAATGATAATAATTTTACGCAGTTATATGGTTTCAATTATTCCTATCTAATACGAATAATCTTTAACCAGATCTATTTCACCCATAGATGAAAACCTAACTGGTACTACCACCTCGAGTTGGGGTGGACCTGGAAGTAATGACGACGAACTCCACGCTACTTGGTTGGTTTGTTGGATTTTACGACAACTGCTAACTCTAAAACCTCATAAGTTGGGGCAATCGTAAGTCAAGGCACTTCTATACTGTATACAAACTGCTGGAAACTTTTGCATTAAGCCTTTATGATGGAATACAACAATTTATCTGAAAGGCAGCGTAAAGACAGAGAAAACAATTATTCTAATGACTAAATAATGATGATATAAGTTTTATATAAATAAGATATTAACAAGTTTTTGGTACAGCTAAATTTATATATAAGTTTGAACAATAACATACTTTATTATAGGACCAGCTATTAAACGAATTAAAAGAAAAGAGGCGAAAGAATATAGAAACTTAAGGGTCCTTTCGACCGGTGCTTTTTCAAAAGTTAACAACCGGTGGATCGTTTAAAAGTCATGTATAAATTGGGTAAATAAAATATTGTATCAAAAGCTGCTGGAATCTTTATCATTAACATGACAGATTCATACATTGCACTTTTTGTTAAACTGATAAAAATTAAAATAAATTCAAGGGATTAATTAGAAATCAGAGGAAGAATCGAGATTATACAGACCACAGCATTAAGATCGGCTAAGAATACCCAGAAGAGTCCAAGAGAACTGAAGAGACTTGCTGTCATTCGAATTTCAGTGAAAGACGACTAGCTCATACCGGTGTGAAAAACGCACAAGCGGGTGGGGAAATAATATTAATATCCCAGTCAGGAGACTAGACCTAGTGTTGATTGACAAAAAAAAAAAAAAAAAAAAAAAGAACGTGTCAACTGGAGGACTTTGTGGCTCCTTCCAGCATATCACAGAGTGAAGTTGAAGGAAAACGAAAAGATGGACAAATACCTGGACCTTGCCAGAGAATTGAAAAAGCTGTGGAATATGAGTGAAAGTGATACCAATTATAATTGGTGCACTTGGAACGGGCCCAAAAAGCTTGGAAAAAAGACTGAATGATCTGAAAATCAGAAGAGGAACTGAGACCATCCAGGCTACTGCATTGTTGCAATCGGCTAGAGTACTCAGAAGAGTCCTGAGAACTGAGGAGACTTGTTGTCACACAGACTCCAGTGATATACCATCAGCTAACGCATGGACCTTGCCAGAGAATTGAAAAAGCTGTGGATTATGAGGGTCAAAGTGATGCCAATTGTAATTGGTGCACTTGGAACGTTAACTTTTTTGTTCAAATTAGGAAGTGGTTGGTTGGCTGGTTGGTTGGTTGAATTTTACGGTATTGGGTAATTTTATGTCGAAGACGTTTTTATTTTATTCATTCTTATTGAGTATTCAATTTTTTAAAACTCATTTTTTAAACACAATTTTAAACTAATTTTTAATCTATTTAAACCATAGATATGACTTTAACAGGTACTACTATTCAAGGTCAGGGTGGACCTGGGAGTAATGGCAATGAAGGGGTATTGTTCACTACCCAGATCTCCAGAACTGGAGCCTCATCATCAGATGCAGTTTACTTTCTTACACAGGACACACCATTTTTGAGGGTCTTACGCCTCTTACATTAAGTGCCACACTAACCCATATAGATACCGAGTTTTTTGGGCGCCTCGATATCCCCCTAGTCATTTCATGCTCTCCTTTTATGAAGGGGTACTCTCCACTTCTCAGAGCTCCAGAATTGGAACCTCGCTACTAGATGCAATTTACCGTCATACCCCCTAGTCATTTCACGCTCTCCTTTTATGAATGGGGTACTCTCCACTTCTCAGAGCTCCAGAATTGGAACCTCGCTACTAGATGCAATTTACCGTCATACCAAGACTTTTGGGGAGAGGGCAAGAGTCACCACTCTGAATGTCCATCATAAATAGACCTGAGTTTTAATATCTAAGTGGCATATGAATGGATTTTTTAACCTGTCAAACTCCCACTCGATTTGCATATGTAATGCAAATCTGCATTTGAGTGAATAGACGTTCATATGCATTTTGGTTTGGGTCAGTTTCTTCAGCCAGTAAACGTGCATCTTTTGCACCAGTAGAACATTTAAACGCTACTAACAATCTTTTTTTTTGTTTTGTTTTCCCAGCCTACTTTTTTTTCTGTCCCTGATCGATTTTCAAAATCCCCAGGGAACACTGTGTTTTTTGTTAGAGAAACTAAAAAAAAACCAAAAACAAAAAAAAACCCTAAAAAAACAAACAAACTCCGTCTATTAGTTGTCTTGGCAACTCAATCCCAGAATGCCTCACAGCTTGTTTAATGTTACCAGTTGCAGCCGACTGCAATGACGACGACATTGCTTTTGTTTATGAGTGGTTTATGGCCGCTTCTCTGTCAGACATGCACATTGAATTAGCTGTGTAACTGGCAGGGAATTAAAATCAAAATTAAAACACAATAGGCTTGTGTTTTTACATGTTCGCACCCCTGCCGGTAGCATTTCTGGTGTTGCTTCCAATGGGTCATTGTGACATTTACTGTGACCCTCTTGATGGTAGACCTTAACTTTTAATTTGGGGAGCAAATACAATATAGAATGGCTGTGAAATGGGAAAAATAATCGTGACATTAATTCTAATTTTGAAAAAAAAAATGTCTGTGTAATAAAAAAAAAGTTTGGTTATTCATCATATTTAATTGTCTGAGAAATCAAACAACCACAGATAATCGCATTTAATACAGAGCATTTATTCGTGTAATTGAATACATAAGACAGACCCATTACACACATACAACCACACACACACTCACACACACACACACACACACACACACATATATATACATATATATACTCATATGCATATATACATATATATACATATACAAACATACACACATGTATAAACATACACACATATACATATACATATATACAGATGTATATATATATATATACATTTATGTACAAATACATTTATATACAAATACACAAACATACTCACATATGTATATACATACACACACACACACACACACATACACACATATATATATATATATAGTCAAGTCGACGGGGCGGCCTAAAGTCGGTATCAGCCAATCAGCGAGGGAGTCTATCCCCTTTTCAATTGCGCTAGACCAAAGAGATTGTTTTTTAGCATCTGAGATGGAGCGCCACACCTACCATCAGCTCCTCACTTCACCGCACAGATCCCTGTGCTACTCATACGCTGAGTTGGCGAGGACCGGTATTGAACTAGGAACCTTGTGGTTTCTAGCCGAACGCTCTACCGACTGAGCAAACCCGGCCCCTTATATATATATATATGTATGTGTGTGAAGAGAAATGGAAGTGAATCCGACGGTATGTAGTATAGTGAGAAATTTGAAAAAAAAAAAAACAGATTTAAATAAAATGAGTGGTAAGTTTATTAGCCGACGCTGCAGTGTTTCGATCTGTTAAGTAGATCTTCTTCAGTGCTTATGTTGATATAAGGAAGAGTAAAAAAATGTTTGTATATATATTTAAAAAAAATATATATGTATATATATTAATATGATGATATAGTTTGCTATATTTATAAATAAAAGTGATTAATATAACTTATAGGGCATGTACATCTAAGTTAGCGTTACAAAGACATAAAGTCAATTGTCAGGTGATAAACTGATAGTTACCGAGCACCGTTGATTTCTTTGCTACTATAACTTAGGTATATATATATATATATATATATATATATATCAGAAGCACCTACTATAACTTATATATATATATATACCAAACTTGTTGGTAAATCCTCGCGGTGAGAAAAAACCCAGCAAATAGTTTGATTGTAAAAATATACTACCAAACATCATCCGGGGAGAAAGAAATTTTTGAAAAAAAGAAAAGACCAAGATAGTCGTACCAACAAAAAATAATCTATTAGTACAATATTTTGGCAAAAAAAAACAAACAATTTATATGCATATATATATGATATATATATTCATACAAACCCGCCAGGAGACTAAAGCTAATAAGTAAAAAGTGCTCAATACCTAAGTAGAGGAAATAATAAAGATAAATCTAATGAGTCAGATGAACCTACTAAAAGTTTCGCTTAATGCTCTTCAGGGCTAAGATCTTAGCCCTGAAGAGCATTAAGCGAAACCTTTAGTAGGTTCGTCTGACTCATTAGATTTATCTTTATATATATATATTTATATATATATATATATATTAGCAGAAATACCCATGACCGGACTAAACAATTTTAGGAACACCGAGGAATGAAAGAGAAAGAGAGAAGAGTAGGATAAGAGAGGGACGAAGAGGAAAATAATCTAGAAAATTCCTTATCAAATTGAAACAAATTCGCTAAATCGAAAAATATAAAGAAAATTACATCTCTTTTACTAGCAGCACAAAATAATGCTGTAAGGACAAATTATATAATGGCGAAAATTGATAATGCGGAACGAAATTGCAAAGACGTTATATGAAACGACATCATTTGCGAATGTAGCAAATTGGCACAAAAGGAGCATGAAACCAGGCATAACTGGGCGAGAAAAGTGATCCACTGAGAATTGTGCAAGAAATTAAAATTTGACCATACTAAGAAATGGTATATGCACAAACCAGAAATCTTCATAGAAATGATATTCAAGAAAGTAAAAAAAAAAAAAAAAAAAAAAAAGGAAAGAAAAAAAGAAATTGTTATCTGTTTGATTTTCTGTTCCATTGGGCCACATAGTGAAAATGAAGTATTAATTATTATTAAATTTTAAATTTGTGAAATAGATCACTAATTAGAACTGAGCCTATTCTAGTAGTGACCACCCCAAGCGAATTTAATAGGTTTGAATTCAGACTGTTCCTTCTCCTTGGCTGATTGCCTAACCAATGTTAAAGAGCCCAGTCTGTCCTACTATTTACCCATAGCTGGAGGGAGAGTAGTTGGATTCATACCTTTCCCAAGGGTATAAGCGCTATGTAAACTGTAGCTTCGTCCAGAATTTGAACTCGGGTCGACGAGTCCATTTCCTACGACTCTAACCATTAGACCACGCACTTCCAACGAAAGTTATCGAAAATATTTGAGGGCTGAAAAATCGGTGGAACATGAAGGTGACGGTGATACCAATAATAGTTGGTACACTAGGAAAACTGTCCAAGGGTTTGAAAAACAGACTGGATAAATTAGAAATCAGAGGAAGATTTGAGATTATACAGACCACAACATTAAGATAGGCTAAGAATACCCAGAAGAGTCCAAGAGACCTGAAGAGACTTGCTGTCATTCGAATTTCAGTGAAAGACGACTAGCTCATACCGGTGTGAAAAACGCACAAGGGGGGGGGATAATATTAATATCCCAGTCAGGAGACTAGACCTAGTGTTGATTGACAAAAACAAAAGAGAGAACGTGTCAACTGGAGGACTTTGTGGCTCTTTCCAGCAGACCACAGAGTGAAGTTGAAGGAAAACGAAAAGATGGACAAATACCTGGACCTTGCCAGAGAATTGAAAAAGCTGTGGAATATGAGGGTCAAAGTGACACCATTTGTAATTGGTGCACTTGGAACGGTCCCAAAAAGCTTGGAAAAAAGACTGAAGGATCTGAAAATCAGAAGAGGAACTGAGACCATCCAGGCTACTGCATTGTTGCAATCGGCTAGAATACTCAGAAGAGTCCTGGAGAACTGAGGAGACTTGTTGTCACACAGACTCCAGTTAAATACCATCAGCTAACGCTGATGGTGAAAACTCAAAAGGAGTGAAATATTGATAAATTAATAATAATAATAATAATAATAATAATAATAATAATAATAATAAATTGAATGCAGTAAACTAGCACAACGAGAGTACAAGACTTGGCACGACTGGGTGGGAAAGGTGATTCACAGGAAATTGTACAAGAAATTAAATTTTCACCATTTAACTAAATGGTATATGCACAAAAACCTTGAGAATGAGACGCACAAAATTCTCTGGGACTTTGAGGTACAGACGGATCACCTAGTTCCGGCCAGGAGACCGGACTTAGTATTGATTAAGAAGAAAAGGAGTACTTGTCATTTCGTGGATTTTGCCGTTCCGGCCGATCACCGAGTGAAACTGAAAGAAAGCGAAAAGATAGACAAATACTTGGACCCTGCCCGAGAACTAAGAAAACTGTGGAACATGAAGGTAAAGGTCGTGCCAATTGTAATTGGTGCCCTTAGAACGGTCTCCAGGGGTCCGAAAAAAAAGTCTGGATGAACTGGAAATTAGAGTAAAAATAGAGACCATCCAGATTACAGCATTGTTATGATCGGCTAGAATACTCAGAAGTGTCTTGGAGACCTGAGGAACTTGCTGTCATTCCAGTGAACAACCGGTTAAGGCGGGTGTGAAAAACTCGAATAATAATAATAATAATAATAATATAATAATAATAATAATAATAATAATACCACAGCCAGGAGAACAAACTTAGTATCGATTAACAAAAAGAAAAAAAAAAGAAAAAAAAACAGAGAAAAAAAGAGAACTTGTCAATTGGTAGACTTTGCAGTTCCAGCAGACCACAGGGTGAAGATGTACAAAACAAAGATAGACAAATACCTGGATCGTGCCAGAGAATTGAAAAGCTGTGGAATATGGGGGTCAAAGTGATACCAATTGTAGTTGGTGCACTTGTAATGATCCCAAAAAGCTTGGAAAAAAGATTGGAGGAACTGGAAATCAGAGGAAGAATTGAGACCATCCAGACAACTGTATTGCTGAAATCGGCTAGAATACTCAGAAGAGTCCTGGAAACCCGAGAAGACAGTAAAATACCATCAGCTATCGCTGGTATGAAAAACGCAAGGAGTGAGATAATAATAATAATAATCTTATTATAATGGAGATTGTGTGTTTTTCTGTCTGTAACCGAAACTATATTACTACTCAAGTCACAATTCCCTTAATTATTTACGTCAAATTCTCCATGATTTCATTCTTTTAAACCTTCAGTTATTAATAAAAATTGTTTTACATTATTAATACTGTTGACCATATCTACGTACTAATAACATGCAATTGTATTTATATATACAACAAAATAATCATAGATGACAGGAGATAAAAAATCTTTATAAAAAAACAAAAAATATAACACTGAACAAATACAGTTACACAACAAAAATTTTTTTTATAAATATTTTTTAAATCTTCTGTCATCTATAAAACATCCATCAATTTCTTCACCCCTTAATACATCCTGATGAAGGTTTAAAGAAACCGAAACGTTTAAGCGTCGATAAATAAATTCATCACATTTTTGGAACACTTGTTTTTTTCAAATTTCTTAATATTGTCAGATTTATTTCCATATTTACTCCCATATATATATATATATATATATATATATATATATATATATATTGGCGAAAAAGAAAGGAGGTCACCAACAACGACCGCCCACACACCACCCAACAGATGATACGACTACTATAAAAGACACCGAGGTCAATCTAACCAGTCAAATACCGTTTGGATGAAGAGAAGCAAGCGCTCTCAAAAATTAAAAGAAACAAAACGAAATATAATGTTTCGGATAATATCAATGTTTCATTCGGATGACTTTTGGTTTGGTTTATTTGTTTAACAGTATATCAACTCCTTATGAGTTATGTAATGCCAAAATCTGATTAATTCGTAAATGTTTGATTGTGATGATGGTAATTTTCACCTTTAGTTGTCAAAATTCCTAGCAAATAAGACAATGAGAGTAACCTCCCTTGACTTTCACTTTGAACTAAGCCGGTAGTTATTTTTGAAATAACAAATCTAGAAACTTTTTCGAAAAACAATACAAGTGCATGCTTTAACACAAAAAATATCATAAAATGTGTTCTTAATAATAAAAAACATTAAGTTCATTTCAGATTAATGCGCACGCAATTTTTGCTACTTTTAACAATAAAGATGAAAATTACCTGAAATATGAATATTTTGGCAATTACATAATCATAAGGAGTTGATATACTGGTTTACAAATAAACCAACAAAAGTCATCCGATGAACATTGATATTATCCGAAAACATTATTATTTCGTTTTGTTTCTAATTGAGAGGCGCTTGCTTTTCTCATCCAACGGTCTTTGACTGGTTAGATTGACCTCGGTGTCTTTTATAGTAGTCGTATCATCTGTGGGTGTGTGTGGGCGGTCGTTGTTGGTGCCTCCTTTCTTTTTCCCAATATATTATATATATATATATATAAGTATATATTATATTATGGATAAATATGGAAATCAATTACTGAACAATATTAAGAAATTTGAAAAAAACAAGTTGTTCCAAAAATGTGATGAATTTATTTATCAGACGCTTAACGTTTCGGTTTCTTTAAACTTCATCAGGTGTATAAGGGGGTGAAGAAATTGTGGATGTTTTATAGATGCAGAAGATTTAAAAATATTTATAAAAAATTTTTGTTGTGTAACTGTATTTCGTTCAGTTTATATTTTTTGTTTTTTATAAGATTTTTTATCTCCTGTCATCTATGATTATTTTTGTTTATATTAATCAATTGCATGTTATTAGTACGTAGATATGGTCAACAGTATAATACTGTAAAATTTTTATTAATAACTGAAGGTTTTAAAAGAATGAAATCATGGAGATTTGACGTAAATAATTAAGGAATTGTGACTTGAGTTATATATAGTTTCGGTTACAGACAGAACCACAATCTCCATTATATTAGATTATTATTATTTTATCTCACTCCTTGCGTTTTCATACCAGCGATAGCTGATGGTATTTTAGCTGGTTTCTCGGGTTTCCAGGACTCTTCTGAAGTATTCTAGCCGATTTCAGCAATACAGTTGTCTGGATGATCTCAATTCTTCCTTGATTTTCAGTTCTCCAATCTTTTTTCCAAAGCTTTTTGGATCATTACAAGTGCACCAATACAATTGGTATCACTTTGACCCCCCACAGCTTTTCAATTCTCTGGCACGATCACAGGTATTTGTCTATCTTTGTTTTGTACATCTTCACCCTGTGGTTGCTGGAACTGCAAAGTCTACCAATTGACAAGTTCTCTTTTTTTCTCTGTTTTTTTTTCTTTTTTTTTTTTTTGTTAATCGATACTATAGTTTGTTCTCCTGGCTGTGGTATTATTATATTTTATTATATTATTATTATTATTATTATATTATTATTCGAGTTTTTCACACCCGCCTTAACGCGGTTGTTCACTGGAATGACAAGCAAGTTCCTCAGGTCTCCAAGACACTTTGAGTATTCTAGCCGATCATAACAATGCTGTGTATCTGGATGGTCTCTATTTTTACTCTAATTTCCAGTTCATCCAGACTTTTTTTTCGGACCCCTGGAGACGTTTAAGGGCACCAATTACAATTTGGCACGACCTTTACCTTCATGTTCCACAGTTTTCTTAGTTCTCGGGCAGGGTCCAAGTATTTGTCTATCTTTTCGCTTTCTTTCAGTTTCACTCGGTGATCGGCCGACGGCAAAATCCACGAAATGACAAGTACTCCTTTTTCTTCTTAATCAATCTAAGTCCCGGTCTCCTGGCCGGAACTAGGTGATCCGTCTGTACCTCAAAGTCCCAGAGAATTTTGTGGCGTCTCATTCTGCAGGTTTTTTGTGCATATACCATTTTAGTTAAATGGTGAAAATTTAATTTCTTGTACAATTTCCTGTGAATCACCTTTCCCACCCAGTCGTGCCAAGTCTTGTACTCTCGTTGTGCTAGTTTACTGCATTCATTATTATTATTATTATTATTATATTATTTATATTATTATTATTATTATCATAATTTGCACTCCTTTTGAGTTTTCAACCATCAGCGTTAGCTGATGGTTTTAACTGGAGTCTGTGTGACAACAGTTTCCTCAGTTCTCCGGACTCTTCTGAGTATTCTAGCCGATTGCCAACAATGCAGTAGCCTGGATGGTCTCAGTTCCTCTTCTGATTTTCAGATCCTTCAGTCTTTTTTCCAAGCTTTTTGGGACCGTTCCAAGTGCACCAATTACAAATGGTGTCACTTTGACCCTCATATTCCACAGCTTTTTCAATTCTCTGGCAAGGTCCAGTATTTGTCCATCTTTTCGTTTTCCTTCACTTCACTCTGTGGTCTGCTGGAAAGAGCCACAAAGTCCTTCCAGACCGTTTCTCTTTTGTTTTTTGTCAATCAACACTAGGTCTAGTCTCCTGACTGGGATATTAATATTATCCCCCCCCTTGTGCGTTTTTCACACCGGTATGAGCTAGTCGTCTTTCACTGAAATTCGAATGACAGCAAGTCTCTTCAGGTCTCTTGGACTCTTCTGGGTATTCTTAGCTATCTTCTAGTTGTGGTCTGTATAATCTCAAATCTTCCTCTGATTTCTAATATTATCCAGTCTGTTTTCAACCCTTGGACAGTTTTCCTAGTGTACCAACTATTATTGGTATCACCGTCACCTTCATGTTCACCGATTTTTCAGCCCTCAAATATTTTCGATAACTTTCGTTGGAAAGTGCGTGGTCTAATGGTTAGAGTCGTAGGAAAATGGACTCGTCGACCCGAGTTCAAATTCTGGACGAAGCTACAGTTTACATAGCGCTTATACCCTTGGAAAGGTATGAATCCAACTACTTCCCTCCAGCTATGGGTAAATAGTAGGACAGACTGGGCTCTTAACATTGGTTAGGCAACCAGCCAAGGAGAAGGAACAGTCTGAATTCAAACCTATTAAATTCCGCTTGGGGTGTCACTACTAGAATTAGGCTCAGTTCTAATTAGTGATCTATTTCACAAATTTAAATTTAATAATAATTAATACTTCATTCTTCACTATGTGGCCCAATGGAACAGAAATCAAACAGATACAATTTCTTTTTTTTCTTTTTTTCCTTTTGTTTTTTTTTTTTTTTTACTTTCTTGAATATCATTTTCTATGAAGATTTCTGGTTTGTGCATATACCATTTCTTAGTATGGTCAAATTTTAATTTCTTGCACATTCTCAGTGGATCACTTTCTCGCCCAGTTATGCCTGGTTCCAATGCTCCTTTTGTGCCCAATTGCTACATTCAATGATGTCGAGTTTTCATATAACGTCTTGAGCATTATCGTTCCGCAT
>CM042154.1:27394387-27484476 GCA_023376005.1 Doryteuthis pealeii | reverse complement strand
AAAAAGAAGGAAGGAGAATTAAAAAAAAAAAGAAAAGGGGACTTAAGAATTTTGAATAGGAAAAAAAAATTTGATTCCAAAAGAATTTTTTTATTTTTTTTTAACCTTTGAAAAATAAAATTTCGATTAAAAAGAACTTGGTAAAACATAGTTTAAAAAATTGGATCAAAAGAATTTGGTCAAGAAATTTAGTTAGAAAAGAAAATCTTGATTTAAAAAAAATCCAATTGGGTTGATTAGCGTTATTTTTGAAAATTTGCCTTGAAAGTAAATTTCCATTATTAGCAAATTCCATAATCATTACAAAAGTTTCAATTAAATCACCACTCATTCTTTTTTTTCCACATTTCATTGCTTATATTACTCTATAAGTAAAAAATCAATTGGTTGATAGACTTAGTTTTTTGAAATCTGTTTTGACAGTAAATTTCCAGTTTGAGGAGAAATATTTTCAAAAAAAGTGTTTATCATAATTAGTAATTCGCATTTATTATTTTGAAAGTTTCAATAAATTACTTCTCATTCTTTTTTCTACAGTAAAGTAGTAGAATCCGAATATATATATAATTGGAAATATCAATTTCTCAGGTGTGACTAGAGATAGAAAGGGAGGACATTTTAAAAGAGCCCCCATTCCCATCAAGAAGAATTTATAATAGCCTATTCTTGATGAATCTTGGCACATTTTAAGGGGGGGGGGACTGAAAAATTGACCGCAAATAAAGAAGGAAATGTCATTGTTTTATTTTTTCTGATTTTTACTAATTTTTTTTAGGAAAGTTTTAAAGAACTTGTGCCAAGTGTATTGAACTGCAAGATGAAACATGTTAAACAGTATTTGGCATTTTATGGTCTAGTTTATTTGATTTGATGAGGCAATTTGTTCCAGAAAATAATTACACTATTAGCAAAGAAATCCATTTGGTTAATAGATAGATTTTGAAATCTGTCTTGATAGTAAATTTCCAGTTTGAGGAGAAATATTAAAAAAAGTGTTTACCATAATTAAATAATTCCATTAATATTTTTAAAAGTTTCAGTTAGATTAACTCTCATTTTTCTTTCTCGTAAAGTAATTAATCCTATTTTCTCTAATCTCTCCCTTTAACTATGGTACAGCACCTATATGATGCCCCAACCCCTTTTTATCATATGGGTGCTAGAAGGCGGTGGCTGAGGGTCTACATGTCCTGGGAATGACGTTAAACTCTATCTGATGGTGAGGTTCAGTTTTGAGGTTTGGGGAATGTGGAGACCCCTTCATCACCATTACTCCCTGGTCCACTCTGACCCGGAGTGGTAGTACCTGTTAGGGTCCCATCTATGGGTTAAATAGAAAACATGAGTTTATAAACAAAATTGTATTATCCATTAAAAATGAAGTTATTTCAAAACTTTGTTAGCATTAAACATTTTTTTACCAATAGAAGTATTCGGCATAAAATAACCCAAAGGGTTGGCATGCCGTAAAACCCAATCAACCAAACATTTAACTATGGTACAATTTAAATCTCATTACTTAAAAAAAATTCACTGCTATTACTCTGTCTTCTGGATCTAATAATGTTGGGTATGTATATATTTAGCCAACCCGACACAAGGTGAATTTATTGTGCGAAGTTTCATCATCATTTCGCGCATGCAGCACAGGTATCCATGACAATCTCTCGCCAACCTTCCTATCATTCATTGCACCTGGGAGCTTCTCTGCGGAGGCAGCCAGCATCTTCGCATAGCTGGTCAATGTAGGTCCTTGTGGGCGCCCCACACTTGCATGTCATGTGTTGGCTTCCACAGGAGAACGTCGCTTATGAGTTCATCCTTGCTTCTCCAGCAGTGTCCTGCATGCTTGTCCGTCTCACTCGGATAGTTTGTGAGATGGGAGGCAGGTGACCGTACAGCTGTTTCCTGTGGGGTGCTGTTTCCACGACTTGTTCAAGACTGCACGCAGCTTCTTGTGCAGCTCCATCTAGCTTATTCTCAAGACGCTTCGTTAGGTCCAGGTGGTGCAGCCATATAGCAGCACCGAATACAACCACAGCCTGGAAGAACTGTTGCTTTAGCTTATCAGGGAGATCGGACCTCCATATGACTGATAATCTATTTGTGGCCGATCATACCTTTGCTATCCGTGTATTAACATCGCTCTCTGTGGAGGAGATATTACCACCCAGGTACGTGAATTGTTCTAACAAGTTTTAATTATGAGTTTTTTCATCTCCTTGACCGTTTTGCCAAGGTTAGAGAGCCCAGTCTGCATTACTATTTTTACCCATTACTGGAGGGAGGATAGTTGGATTATACCTTTCCCAAGGGTATTATTAACGCTATGTGAAATGCAATTCAGGATTTAAACTCGTGTCATCGTGTCCCATTTCCGACGACGATAAGCATTACACGATGGACGCCTCCTTCGGATGAGTTGGATAACACAGTTTAATGGTGGGTCTATTGTTCTCATTGATCACAAAATGCGTTATCTTAAAGCATGTAATTTAATTGTTGGATAGACACCCAAATATTTTTTTTAAGGAATACAAAAGTTGTCTCCCTTGGCAGTAAAGCTTTCTTATTTGTCGTTTTAATAAGTTCATATGGCTTTGCTTGTCATTGTCAGACGGTTTGCTATATTTATAAATATATCGTGCTAAATATAATTTTATTATTCGTTTATTTAGCTTATTCTTATTTAGCTTATTCTTATTTATCTTATTCGTTTTATTTATATTACTCTATTTGTTTATTCTACTATTTTATATTATTTATTTTTTTATTTATCCTTCTATATATTTTACTTTATTTTATTTATTTATTTATTCATTTTACTAAATTTTTAAATTACTAAATTTTAATGATTTTTAAATCTGTAAAAATTTTTTTAGAATTTAATTTTTTTTAAAAATCTTAAAGTTAAGACTTTGGAGTCATTATTTTTCAGGTGGCTTTATCAGAATTTGTTTTCATGCCAACATTTGGATATCACTTTCGATTGTTTGTTAAGTATTTTTGTTTTACTCTGGGAATGTGATTATGGCTATTTCTTTTCTCTGGACAAAGATTACTGTGTTTTCGATATGTTATTGTAAGCTGGATATATATATATATGACTGTCAAGCTGACAGGCGGGGACCGTAACCACTACACCAACCGGCCTTTTCCAGATTTTTCGTTTTGTTTAGAAGTAGTTATATTCCACTTATAGTGACTTTACTACACGACAGTATGAGAAGTAAATAAACAAACGATGTGTTTTTTGATATGGCTTTTTTAGCCGACAATTTTTGGGAGAATATGTGCTTAATTGAAGTCGTACCTAATTTTGAAAAATTAATTAATAAATAATTAATTAATTAGGCGGGCATACCTATTCAAATGTAAGGCTAAACAAATCGAGAAAAATCAATCTCTATATGTACATTTTGGCCTATTAGGCCTCATCATATATATATATACCATCAAATCATGTTGAAAGTAGGGATTTCCATTGCTCTCTCACCACCCGTTCTTGGAAAATCCTCAACATGGCATTCAGTGTCCATACAAAGCAGATGAATGTAAGTTTTTGGTGATCGGCTAGCACTGGTGTATGAATATGTAGGTGTCTACTGAAGAAAGTTACTTATGAGTTCGTCTTTACTTTCCCAGCAGTGTCCAGCCCATCTTATTTTGCTTTCTCCACACTATGCGGCGGCAGTGATTCGGCTTGCGCTGGTGTATTTGCGAGAAACACTAGATCATATGCATAGTCTGCATCTGTAATAGTATCTGTGGGACATTGTCTGCTTCTTGCCTTTTTTTCATGAGAAAATGTTACGATTTCCTAAGTCAAAGATACCAGGATTTCTAGTGGAATATATACAATCAAAACGATTATTAGGTGTTTATTTAATGCCAAACTCTAATTGCATTGAAATTCTGTAAGCAAAAATATTATGTAAAAAAATATTCACACACACCACGCAACACACACACACACACACACACAACACACACATGTTGCATACCTCTTTGTTTACTTTCTTATTTCCATTCTTCTAGCGTCTCTTCTAGCGTCTGGACTTCGTCTTGGGGACTTCGTGTCTGGTCTTCCATTGGGGATTTCTCTTTATCAGAAGCCTGTGTCATTGGTAGTTCTTAGATAATAACATTCGATTTACTTAGATCATATTTTATTCTGAAATCCCCACCAGACTACTTGCGCAGATTGAGTCGGCACCGTGCAATAACACGACTTACCACGTCGTGGCTTTTGGCCGATCTGACTAAAAATCTTTCTAATCTAAAGCGGAAGAGGGTCTTTCTCCGCAATTCTCACGGTATCACCGGAAGGATCAGGATTGAGGTCAAGCCTTGTCACTCATCCTTCAAGGCCACCGGCTGCAACTTATAACAGCCATTTTGGTTTCTACACTACTGTAACATAAATATTAGGAATCTAATAATTATGTAACACACACACACACACACACAACAAGTTTCCTATGTAAAGCAACCAATCTTTTAATATGCCCTATCGGCGGGTCTTCGAATACGCTGACTATTTTCCCTGCAGAGGGGTAAGACCTCCACAAAAAGGGGTGTGCAGAGTCTGATTAGGCATCACTTGGTAATCCCATACTTCTAGCCTTATATCACAAGTAAGCTAAGCTTAGTAAATACGAGGGGTTGTCAAAAAAAGTAATGCTATTTTTTAGGACAGGTATAATTACCCACAAGGAAACATGTATTAAACATAAAAATGAAGCTGGTCCTTTTCGTCGTTACTGGAATAATGTGTGCCTCTTAAACCCTATTTCATGGGGCCGAAGAGATGATAGTCTGAAGGCGCTAAATCTGGAGAGTATGAAAAGTGAAAATCTGTAGTGAACAAGTGGCTCAAGGAACAGTCAACATATTTTACGGGACAGGGATACATGCTCTCATTCGAAAGGTGGAACATTGCTATTGACAGTAACGGTCACTGTGTGGATAAGTAGAGATGTGATCCAGAGAGGACCAGCTTCATTTTGATGTATGATACATGTTCCTGTGTTAGTAATTTACCTGCCCTAAACAAAATGGCATTACTTTTTGACTAACCCTTGTAATTATCAGTTGTGAGTTCGATCCTCATGGAGTATCTGTGGCTTTGTACCATATCTAAGGTTAGTTTCTGAAGTATCTCGTCTCATGTTTAGAAAGATAGTCTCACAGATCGATTACAACTGAGAAGAGAATTCAAACCGCACTAAGTGCCCCACACTTGCAGTCCTGTGTCAAATCTGAGCTTTGTTTATTTATCTATTAATTGGGGCGGGTGGCTACTGCGTAGTATAAGGATTAGTAAGCTATGCTAGCAGACAACCGTTTACTGAGTTCGATCCTCACTGGGGGGGGGGGCTTGTGTTTTTGTCTCGGAATAAACTAAGCTTACAGAATGGCAAGTACTTCACTTAATTATCTAAATAAACTAGGTAAAGCAACAAAAAAACTTAAAAAAAGGAGTCCTGTTTGCGGTGATTAAAATATGATAGCTGTATCCGTTACAAAGGAGGTAAGATCCCATAAAAAGGATATGACGAAACTTTATCTGATAGCGAGGCTCCAGTTCTGGAGATCTGGGGAGTGTACAATACTCCTTTATTGCCATTACTCCCAGGTTCACTTTGATCCGAAGTGGTAGCGCTCCCACCTATGAGTAAATAGATCTATTTGAAAATTATTTGTTACCGGGTGCCATAAGAACCTCTAAATAATTGTATAATAATTAGTATTAGATAGGAATACTTGAAACTATACAACTGTGTTCAAATTATTTGTACCAGTACAAAATAAAAAAAAACCGCCTCCGGCGATGTAAAAATAGATTTTTGAAACATATTGCCTGAGGGGTGGGAGTTAAAAATTCAATGTCAGCGAGTTTGTACCCCTAAGTAAGTAAAATCATCAAATTCATTAAAGGATTAAAAAATAAAACAATTTGAAATGTAAACTTTAAATATATTAAAATAAAACAAACTATATATAGATATATAATACCAGTCATGTATTTATTAAAACTTGTTTAAAAAAAAACAATGAGGACTGTCTAATGTTGCATGTTCAAATTTTGAGTGTATTTATTCTATATTTGATGATTTTGGGTAATGTCACGTAGGCAGTGACGTAATTTTTGTTACAGACATAAACCGGAAGCAAATCTCCATTATTAATAGATTAGAGAGGTGTAATTGATATCATCGTAGGAAATAGACACGGCGACACGAGTTCAAATCCTTCGACGAGGCTAGTTGCATTTCCCATAGCACTACTACCCTTGGGAAAGGTATGTATCCAACTATTCTCCTCCAGCTATGAATGAATAGTAGAGCAGACTGGACTCTTTAACCGTGGTAGGGCAACCGATCTAAAAGTAAGAAAACTCAGATTTTAAACCTGTTAAAATCCGCTTAAAAATTTGCCGTGTGTCATAGTCTACTAGTTTGGAGGGGTTGGGTAAATATATATAGATAGGAATACTTGATAACATATTACTGTATGCAACAAATTTTTAAGAAAAAACTATACAAAAATGTAAATATAAAATGTACAATGAATGCGATTTCCTAACTTCTAGGAACAGAATAACCCTAGACATGCCATTAAAATCAATTAATCTTATCTGAGAGTTTTGAATTCAAGAAAAATGTTTTCTTTCCCTTGAAGCCACGTGCATTGATTGGCCAGTCGGCGTGGCTTGTCATAATAAAACACAAGGGGCAATTTTAAGGAGGAATGGTCTTTTTCACACTTCAGATAGTGAGTTGACCGAGAGTGTACAAATACGAGAACAGGTGTGTGTTTGAAAGGAATTTTTCGGACGAGAATTTGTCCCTTGTGTACTGGTGTTCCGGCTTTTCGGTGTTGGACTAGTGGGTAGAAACTCAGAATCATACTCTGGTACATAGATGGAGCATATAGAAGCATACTCTGGCACATAATTCAATTTTATTGTAGAAAACTATTTCCAATAACATTTTATTGTAGAAAACTATTTCCAATTCAATTTTATTGTAGAAAACTATTTCCAATTCAATTTTATTGGAGAAAACTATTTCCATTTCAATTTTATTGTAGAAAACTATTTTCAATGCATTTTTACAGCAAAGGATACTTGACACCTAATGTCCAGTGAAAGGTACAACTACCAGGTACTGCTGGGAGTAAAAACACGATGAGTACAATATGATAAACTTTTCACCATCTGGCATCACCACCGTCACATATTATTAGTATCACTAACAAAACTAAGTCAATTTATTTAAGAATCAAAAGTTTGAGATATTTTGGTACGTGGTAGTTTGCGCTGTCAATGCTGCAGTTAAGGGGGGAAAACAAGCTTATATAAATGACTTCGGCATAAAATAACCTAACAAGGATTGACATGCCGTAAAAATAAAGCAAGCATTATACCATCTCTTATTATAATGGAGATTGTGTGCTTTTCTGTCTGTAACCGAAACTATATTACTACTCATATCACTATTCCCTTAATTATTGACTTCACATTCCTAATGATTTTATTTTTATTTAAACCTCAATTATTAATAAAATGGTTGTACATTATTAATACCGTTAACCATATCTACATGATATTTTTCCACGTGCCCCACTTGTACGGGTCAGGCACAAAGGCCTATTTATGTGGGACCACCCACAAGCCGAGACTCATGGGGTGGCAGGTGAAAATTGCGTCGATCCCGTCGGCATTCACCCTCAAGGGGGTGCCTCAGGCGCTGGGCAATAAACCCAGCCCTGCCCTTTAAATCAAGGGGGCAGGTGTTGCCTGGGGGGATGGCCCCCTGGGATCGACGCCGTTAATTATATCAATGGTCCAGAGGCCGAAGCCACTGTTGACCATATCGACATTCTAACAACATGCAATTATATTTATATATACAACAAAATAGCGGTTTACTGTGGGAACGGGAAGGTTAATTTGCATATTGATATTAAAAATGTGATTTTATTAAATATGTGCTTAGTATTATTGATTTCTAACTGTTTGGTTTTATTTTAATGGATATAAGCAAAAATCTCTTCAATGAATCTTAAATTAACAAGAAACAAGAACTGTCATTTTATTATTTACTTCCTCTTTTAACTAAATACTTAAATTAGAAAAAATAACAATGAAAGACGAGAGTGATGGAAGAGTAAGTTTCAGTTGTTCTATTTTTTATTATACTCCCTCTGTTTCAAATCGTTTTATCTGCATTTCCCATTTAGTTTCATTAGCCTTTCTAATTTAATATAATATTTTATTACATTAAACTTAAATACTTGCACCCGTAGGGTGCATATATTTGCTAGTTTTCTTAATGATGTTTTGAATGCACAGTACATCGCATCTTATTAGATATATTGTGTTTGTTTTTAAACAGCAGAGTATTAACATTCCTTATTCTTATTATCCGATTGTCCTTGACCAGTTTTTAAACCAACAAACTTCAGCACTCAGCAGGCATGATAATTAATAGCCACTTAGGTATTTTGCATGTTTGCGTCTCTTTCTTTGACATGCGCACAACGGTCTACAATATTTTCTTCTTTATTTATTTATTCGTAAGTTCCGAACAGATCCTTTCCAAAATTATCACACTAAAATTGTTATTAACTTAGCTTCTGGACGTTGCATTTCACTTAACGCCTTACCCTTGGGAAAGGTATGACTCCTACTCTCCCTCCAGTTATGGGTAAATAGTAGGACAGACTGGGCTCTTTAACCTTGGTTAGGCAACCGGTCTAGGAGAAGGAAAACTCTAAATTCAAACCTGTTGAACTCCGCTTAAGAAATTGACCGTGTGTCATATCCAGCTCGTGCGGAGGGGTGGGTAAATATATATATGTGAGTGTATATAGATGCATGTATGCATGTCTCTCTCTCTCTCTCTCTCTCTCTCTCTCTCTCTCTCTTATATATATATATATATATATATATAGATATATATATATATATAATATATATATATATATATATATATATATACTAAACCCATCGCGCAAGCAGGATGCGACACAATGTAAATTTCTTAAGCGGAGTTTAACAGGTTTAAATTCAGAATTTTCCTTCTCCTAGATTGCCTTACCAAGGTTAAATAACACAGTCTGCGCTACTATTTACCCATAGCTGGTGGGAGTATAGTTGGATTCATACCTTTCCCAGGGGTATTAGCGCTATGTGAAATGCAAACAGTTTCGTCTAGGATTTGAACTCGGGTCGACAAGTCCATTTCTTACGACTCTAACCATTATGCCACGCGACTCCTTTTGCTTAGATATGTCACAGATGACTAAGGTTGTTTACTGTACCTGCCGTTGCTTAAAGTAGTCACTCATCTAAATACTTCCCCCAATGGGGCCACCTGTTGGATGTGGGTGGCGACCCATGATGCTTAAGGATAGAACTCAGGTGGATGAGCAGTTCATGACTTGCAATACTCCACTTTGGCCCTATCTTGGGCTAGACGGGCGGTCGGAGAGGCCCCCCTCCGATCAATCGGCTGGTTACATCAAGCCCTACCACCTATATGATTTTCCCAAACCCCATGGAGGCGCGTGGTCTAATGGTTAGATTCGTAGGAAATGGACTCGTCAACGCGTGTTCAATTCCTGGACGAAGCTGTTGGAATTTCACATGGCGCTAATACCCTTGGGAAATGTATGAATCCAATTCTCCCTCCAGCTATGGTAAATAGCAGCGCAGACTGGACTCTTTAACCATGGCTAGGTAACCAGTCTAGGAGAAGGAAAACTCTGAATTCAAACCTGTTAAACTCCGCTTAAGAAATTGACCTCGTGTCGCATCCTGCTCGTGCGGAGGTGTTGGTAAATATATATATGATTTTCCCAACCCTATTACCCTTATGGCAAGCCCCAACCTCTTTTTATCATATGGGTGCTAGAAGGCGGTGACTGAGGGTCTACATGTCCTGGGAATGACGTTAAACTCTATCTGATGGTGAGGTTCCAGTTCTGGAGGTTTGGGGAATGTGGAGCACCCCTCCATCACCATAGCTCCCTGGTCCACTGTGACCCGGAGTGGTAGTACCTGTTAGGGTCCCATCTATGGGTTAAATAGAAAAACATGAGTTTATAAACAAAATTGTATTATGCATTAAGAATTAATTTATTTCACAACTTGGTCGGCATTAAATAACCCACCGAGGTTGATATGCCGTAAAACAAAACAAACCAAACCAATCATCTAAATACTGAATAGGCTTATCACTGGCATATCCGTGATATTGGCGATCCAGTTGGAACCAGTGTTTCAGAATGTTTTGATCAGAGCTATTACTTACTAAGTTTTGCTTTGAGAGGACACACAGGCCACAGGTTGTTTGTAGTACCTGCTCTTTCTCAGCTAGTCACCCATCTAGATATGAAACAGGCTTATCGCTGCTTAACTTCGGTGATCCAGCGGGAACCGGTGCTTTCAGCGTGTTTTAACCGGAGTTATTATCTACTATACTTTAGATACTTAGGCAGTAACATCTCCTCCACAGAAAACGACGTTAATGCACGTATAGGAAAGGCATGGGCCGCTATAAATAAATTATCGGTCATATGGAAATCCAATCTCACAGACAAGTTAAAGAGACAGTTCTTCCAGGCCGTCGTCGTGTCAGTGCTGTTGTATGGCTGCACCACCTGGACCCGAACTAAGCGACTAGAGAATAAACTAGATGGGAGCTACCCAAGAATGCTGCAGGTGATCCTGAACAAGACGTGGAAACAGCACCCCACGAGAAAGCAGCTGTACGGCCACCTGCCACATATCACCCAAACCATCCGAGTAAGACGGACAAGACACACGGGACACTGCTGGAGAAGCAAGGATGAACTCATAAGCGACGTCCTCCAGTGGAAGTCAGCACATGGACACGCCAGTGTGGGCCGACCAGCAAAGACGTACATTGATCAGTTCTGAGCGGATACAGGATGCTGCACAGAGGACCTCCCGAGAATGATGAGCGATAGGGACGGATGGAGAGAGATTGTCATGGATATCCGTGCCAACAGCGCGACATGATGATGATGATTATCTACTAAGATTTGCGTAGATATGGCACACAGGGCACAGGTTACTTACAGTACATGCTGTTGCTTAAGTGGTCATCAATCTAAATATAAAACAGGTTTATCACTGGCACGGCCGTGATATCGGTGATCTAGTGGGAACCAGTGCTTTCAGTATGTTTTGATTGGAGTTATTTACTAACCTTTGCTTAGATACGACACACATCGGGTGGCATACAGTACCCACTGTTGCTTAAGTAGTAACCCATTTGAATACTGAACAGGCACATTGCTGCTTAATTTCAGTGGTTCAATATATTTCTACCAATTGATATATATCTCTATTAATTAGGCATATACACTTTTGTCGTTTGCTAGGAATTTTATCTCTTTATTTATACTGTAATTAGTATCGAAAATGACCAACTCGCAAAACATTTTACGCCCCCAACATAAGGGGGGTCAAAATTAAGTGACCTGAAAAAAAATGAGAAAGTTTTTAAATAAAATAAATAATGCATTATAAAGATCATTCATTGATAAATAAACACTGAAAATTTCATTAAAATCCGATAATTCCCTGATTTTTGGTAAATTATTTTCTGTAGGGGGGCTAAAGTCATTTTGTCAAAAACGCATTTTAACCTCAGTTTGCCAGTAGCTTCTATCAATAATGGAGATTCACTTCCGGTTTTTGTCTGTAACAAAAATTACGTCACTGCTTACGTCACATTACCCAAAATCGTCATAATATAGAATAAATACACTCAAAATTTGAACATGCAACATTAGACAGTCCTCATTGTTTTTTAAAACAAGTTTTAATAAATACATGACTGGTATTATATATATATATATATAGTTTGTTTTATTTTAATACATATTTAAAGTTTACATTTCAAATTGTTTTATTCTTTAATCCTTTAATGAATTTGATGATTTTACTTACTTAGGGTACAAACTCGCTGACATTGAATATTTTACTCGCACCCCTCAGGCAATATGTTTCAAAAATCTATTTTTACATCCCCCGGAGGGTGTTTTTCTTAATTTTGTATTAGTTGAGTTAATGAAAATTATTTCTATCAGTTTATATGTCCTTACACCCCAACCAAGCAACCAAGGTCTCACGTTTCTTACAGTACCTGCTGTTGCTTAAGTGGTAACCCATCTAAATATTAAACATACACATTGCTGCTTAATTTCGGTGAACCAGCAGCAAACAGTGCCTTCAGCGTGACTTGAAACGGGTTGTTATTTACTGAGTTTTGCTTAGATATGACCCACAGGCCTGAGGTTGCTCACAGTACTTGCTGTTGCTTAAGTGGTCACCCATGGAAATACTGAACAGGCTTATCGCTGCTTAATTTCAGTGATCCAATATATTCTACCTAGATACTGATACACACTGAGTTAACAAGAATCATTTTTACCAGTTTATAAAAGTAAACCAAACAAAAAGATTTACCAACAAACTAATAAATAAATATAGGGTTAAACTAAATTTCTAACTCCCCACTGGGGAGGTCCAGTAAGCTTCGGTCGCTGGATCAGATTTAATAAAATAATAGCTTCGATCCCAGGGGGCTATCCCCTAGACAATACCTTCCCCCTTGGGGGCAGGGCTGGGTTTATTGCCCAGTGCCCGAGGCGCCCCCTTGAGGGGGAATGCCAAAGGGATCGACGCAATTTTTGTTCTTTGAGCTTCGGCTTGTGGGTGGGCCCACGTTAAAACGAGGCATTGTGCCCAGCCCATACAAGTGGAGTATGAGGCAAATACCCATAGAGTTAAACACCCCCCCCATATATATGAATAAGATTTGGCATTAAATAACCCACAAGGGTTT
Source organism: Doryteuthis pealeii (assembly GCA_023376005.1). Lineage (NCBI taxonomy): Eukaryota > Metazoa > Mollusca > Cephalopoda > Myopsida > Loliginidae > Doryteuthis > Doryteuthis pealeii. Next base: position 27,471,589 of record CM042154.1, on the reverse strand, counting down.
ATATGTCATTAAAAACCAAACAACCAACAGGCATTAGGTTGTTTACAAGTACCAATTGTTGCTTAAGTGTTCACCCATTTAAATACTTACCTGGATTCCGGGGGTCCAGTGAGCTTCGGCCACTGGATCGTTAAGTAAATTAATAGCGTCGATCCCAGGGGGCTATAGCCCCAGGCAATACCTGCCCCCTTGATTTAAAGGGGCAGGGCTGCGTTTATTGCCAAGCGCCTGAGGCGCCCCCCTTGAGGGGGAATGTCGACGGGATCGACGCAATTTTTATGCGCCCACATAAAAACGAGACCTTGTGTCCAGCGCTCATAAGTGGGATGAGAGGCAAATACCCTTACCAGGATTATCGCTGCTTAATTTCAATGACCCACAGTACTTGCTGAATCGGTGCATTCAGCGTGATTTGATCGGAGTTATTATTTAGAAATCGGCTAGCACAAAAGTAAGGACCAAACTGGAGTGTTGCATGCCATGGACTGCTCAGCGGCGAGAATCCCGTTCTTAAGCATCACAAGTCGCCACCATGGCAAACAAGTGGTCCCATAGGGGGGGGTCTTATCTCTCTGCAGAGGTGCAGTCGGCGTATTCTACAGGCCCAGCCGACAGGGCTGAGAATTTATAGTGGACCCTTAACAGGTACTACCACTCCAGGTCTGAGTGGACCAGGTAGGTGTGGCGATGAATGATCCAGTGGGAGACAACCATGTTTGACTTTAGTGAAAATAATGATAATTATAATATCGATTTTGATACTGTACTAAACTGAATTAGGTTCATTGCTGAAGGTTACTATTATTTTGACAGACAAGTGAGAGTGACACCATTTTTGTTTCGTCATTAGTGTTGTTGGATCGTGCATCAAACCGGAGTCTCAGCTTAAGAATTCTGACATGTGGTTGCAACATGCAGTCGAAAGTCAAGTGGTATTCCTTGACAAAAGGAATGAACGCTTCTTGTGCAGACAAGCGTGGGAAAGGGGAGGGGGTAAGGGTTGCTTCAACTTCGAATTTTATTTATTTATTTATTTAATTATTTATTTTTTAAAACCTCTATTTTAATCCTCTTTTCCTATTCTTGAAAATGTTGCCCGGTTAGATACTTCTAGATACTTCTACCCCGGTTATTTTTGCGGGTAGGGGGTAAATAACCAAAAAAAAAAAAAAAAAAAAAGAAAAAAAAAGAAAGACAGAAAGAAAGAAAGAAAAAGAACAAGGAAGATGTATTAAGACTAAATTGTTCCATCGTCGGAGGATTGGAACTGTTTTCGCGTTAGTGCCAAGTTTATGGGGTGTGAAGATAAAGTTAAAAAGTAAATTGGTTACAACGAAATGAGGAACTTAAGTTGTTTTCATTGTTTGTTTTTTACATTCTTTTTTTTGTATAATTAAACAATAAAATTTAACACACACACACACACAAACACACACACATGTATATATATATATATATATATATATATATATATATATATATATATATATAATTAAATATAGGGCGGAGCAAAAGTAATAGGACAGTCACTGATATTATTCAATCGAAATCATCATTAATCTTTAATTTGAAATAATCGGATAGATCTTTTAATGGCTAAAAATAAGTTTGTTAACTTTGACAGTTCAACATTAAATAAAGAGTTTTATTAACTATATATATATATATATATATATATATATATATATATATATATATATATATATATGTGTGTATATATATATATATATATATATATATATATATATATATATATATATAGGGGCAAGGTGGGTGATCTCTCTGAATAATAAAAACTTATTGAAGAGACAAAACCACCCAGATTGGGACCACCTGGCTAACTAATCCCTTGTCATAAACACCACCCCATAAGATAATGAAAAAAAAAACTGTAATTGAAACATTTCAGGATTTCCCAGATAAATTGTATATAAAGCCTCGTGAATTTTCTGTTTACCATTACCAATAAAGTCAACGGTCTGATGATACTCATAGGTATGCACTGTGGGCAGAAATAGATCTATAATATTTAAGCTTTTTAAGCTTTTTATTTACAAATTATATTGGCCTGTTAAATAGTATTGATCATCAAGTTCTCAACTGGGACGTAAAAACTCTAACATCCTGCCTGTTGGAAGAAAGGCTAAAATTTAGAATGATCCTAATACCAACTGACTTGGTAAACCATCTACGTATATATATATATATATATATATATATATATTATATATATATAAAATTTAATTAATCAAGACAAGCAAATTCGGCGAATACCATGTGCGACGTGAGGAACACTGTACAGCTGTTTCGACCTAATTTTGGTCTCATCAGCAGTGTATACCAACGATCTCCCCCCCCCGACTTAGATCGAACCGGCGAACCCAGGACGCAAAGTCAGAGACTCTACGCCACACATGAAACTCGCTAAATCAACTTGTCAATCATAAGTGAGCAACTACTATAACATGATGTGACGTTTTAGCAGCATCGATTCGTTACCTTTCGCAGAGTCACGTCTTCCCGGCATGACGGCACGCATCCAGTCTCTGACTTTGCGTCCTGGGTCCGCCGGTTCGATCTCTGTCGGGGGGAGATCGTAGGTATACACTGCTGATGATACCAAAATAAGTGTTTCCGTGATAGGATTCAAGCAAAATTGAGAACTCAAACATACATATAAAGATCTTGCGTATATACATATAAATATTATTGTATGCGCATATTTTTACATATATGGAGTATAGTATAAATAAATATATGAAAACCTTAATTTACCAGAAATAGATTTATTTCGGCTACCTTGGCTTCTTTAAATATAATTTCATAATCATTATGAAATCAGATTTGAAGAGGCGAAAGTAGCCTAAATGAATTTATTTTCCGATAAAAATTAAGGTTTTCATATATATATATATATATATATATATATATTGAAATACTATAGATTAAATCAAAGAAATCATCATTGACTTCAGAATCTCCTTGATTTTATTGATACATGCTGCCGTTATCCTTGCCTTCAGTTCATCTTTGGTGTTGCCCAGAGTTCGCTCTCGCACCGCAGAAATAATAATCAACGTGTTTGCAATATGGGGAGTTAAGCGGTCATAGGTTTGGTTTGTTTTGTTTTTGTTTTACGGCATATCAACCTCAGTGGGTCATTTAATGCCGATAAAGTTTTGAAATAAATCAATTCTTAATGGATAATACAATTTAAAAAAAAATACATTTTTCTATTTAACCCATAGATGGGACCTTAACAGGTACTACCACTCCAGGTCAGAGTGGACCAGGGAGCAATGGTGATGAAGGGGTGCTCCACATTCCCCAAACTTCCAGAACTGGAACCTCACCATCAGATAGAGTTTAACGTCATTCCCAGGACATGTAGACCGCAGCCACCGCCTTCTAGCACCCATATGATAAAAAGGGGTTGGGGCTTGCCATAAGAGCAATAGGGTTGGGGCAATCATATAGGTGCTAGGGCTTGACGTGACCAGCCGATTGATCGGAGAGGGCCTCTCCGACCGCCTGTCTAGCCCAAGATAGGGCCAAAGTGGAGTATTGCAAGTCATGAACTGCTCATCCACCTGGGTTCTATCCTTAAGCATCACGGATCGCCACCCACGGCCAACAGGTGGCTCCATTGGGGAGTCTTACCCCTCTGCAGAGGTGCAGTCGGTGCATTCTAACGCCCCAGCCGACATGGCGGGCGGACATAGGTTAGGAGTAATGTGGCTGCAAAAACTTTCACACAGCCAACACTGGGTTCTCCTGCTTGTGTTGCATGGCGTAGAGTTCTGTTACCAGACGTAGGGTCTTCTAGCAGACACCTTCTCGATCCTGGTTAGCACTACCTCTTCCAGGCACTTGATGTTGAGTCTGAAGATGAATGGCGCCACAACATCACCATTGCTAGTGTTACGTATTACGAGTAACTCGAAATTGATCATAGAACGAAACTCGAAAATTAAAAGGGAACACCCCAAAACATTCTTGAAACTCTGTGACGTCAGAGCGGAGGTACGTGTCCCACTAAATGACTCCAATCTGAAGCAGAATTTCTTTGACCAGTATTGTCACGTCGGCCGGTCTCTGTAGAAAAGGAATGCAAAGAGATGAACAGAAATATACACCACCTCTTTTTTTGGGGGAAGGGAAGAAATCTCTATCACTAGTTTAGTTTTCAATCCGGAGCCTCTTGGCGAACACAGTTGGACGCTTCACCTCGTTGAGGGTGGGCGAAAATCGTCTTCATGTGGCCTAGAAGAAAACTTTACTACTATGGCCAGTCGGAATCCCGATGTAAGAATGATTCAATGTTATATATCACGTCGGGGTCACCAGTTGTAAGAAAGGTTCAAAGTTATATGTAGAAAGATAAAGGACTCCGACGAAGGTTAACAGACAAAACATTTAATGTAATACAGCACATGGATATGACGAGATACAAAGTACATAGGTAAAAGATAGATACAAAGTACATATAGACATACATTCATGAATGGTACACAAAGATATACAAAAGTACAGACATGAGACTAGGGATAGTCCATGCTGTGTGAAGAACTTACAGTAATGTAAGTGGGACCAAAAGCCCCAACGAGACGGGGGACCTTAACTAGCCCATGTGTCTAGTAGTATCAGGAACAGGAAAAGAGAGAGAAGCCTTTTGAACCAGCCGCTTAAATACTAATTCCCCTAGCGGGCACCAGCAAACTAAACCGGGCAGACAACTCTCCCAGGCAAATACAAAACTAACGCTACACCGATATCACCTTCATGCGGGCCAGATAAATCTAGGATATCTTCCAAAGATAATAATCTCAACGAGGCTATGCGACAAAATCGGAAAGGAAAGAAAGCATCGCTTATTCCGTCTTCAAGCTAACCAGAAGAAAGACATATCCCAAGAATCCCCAACAGAAGATGAACCAACGTAAAAGCTAAGTAAACATTTCTCCGTCATGAAAAATTGCTATCATCAACTTTCCTTGATTTTGTCCCAGTGTTGAACTCTTAAAATGCCCACGAAATAACAGAGTTTCTTAATGTCTCTACATCCCCCAGTCCATATCGGTATTCATTTTACCCCACTCCCACACACGAACTTTTGATATGAAAGAGATTCCACCTAATGACCTTATTTACCCCAGCCTGTCGGCGTCCGTTTCATCTTCCTCACAGCTTGTAAATTCTAAATAAAAATGATATCTTAAAATATATATTATGTCTTATTGTTCTTTGCCAATTTTTGCATGTGCACCTTTCACTTTTCTTTGGTCTCTGATGGAACAACGTGTTAACGTTCAAAAACGATATGCGAACGTAATACTAGTGACTACCTCAAACACCATGATGTGGACTAGGTGTTTGCACTATCGTATATCTTCGGATAGATAGAGCAAGCCAAAGGTCATTCTATTAGTTCACCATTTGATCCTGGTAGAATTTTTCTCCTCTGAAAAAAAAACAAAAACAAAAAACAACAACAAACAAACCTAAAAACAAACCTAAAAGCAAACCGTTTTTGGTTGGAGAGGATGCTTGAGATTTACATAATTCATGGATAGTCAATAAATTATGAACGTACTGTAGTTAGATTATTTTGAATAAGAGTTAGTTAGATTCAAAATAACGGGGGTCAAGTGGAAAAATACCTCGACGGTTTTTGACAGGTTGTGACATTTAGCTTGACCTTCCGGAAGCGCGCCATTAGAGGCGTGAGAATTAGTTTTAGTTTAGTTTTAGTTGCAAGCAGTTACTAGCCGAGAGTAGACGTCTCACCGCACTGTTAAATATGGACTGAGTTGTTTTGAATAAAAGAAGAAAGACATATCCCAAGAATCCCCAACAGAAGATGAACCAACGTAAAAGCTAAGTAAAAATTCCCCCGTCATGAAAAAACCATGTACTATGCAAATGTAGCAAACTAGCACAACGGGAGTACAAAACTAGACACGACTGGGTTGGGAAGGTGATCCACTGGGAATTATGCAAAAAATTAAATTTTGACCATACAACAAAATGGTATATGCATAAACCAGAATCTGTTCTTGGGAACGAAAACGCATAAAAATTCTCTGGGACTTTGAAATAAAAACGGATCACCTTATCCCAGCAAGAAGACCAGACCTAGTGCTGATTAACAAAAAGGAAGAACTTGTCAACTGGTGGATTTTGCAGTTCCAGCAGATCACAGGGTGAAGCCGAAGGAAAATGAAAAAATGGACAAATACCTGGACCTTGCCAGAGAACTGAAAAAGTTATGGAATATGAAAGTCAAAGTGATACCAATTGTAGTTGGTGCACTTGGAACGGTCCCAAAAGGATTGGAAAAGGGTTTGGATTGATACCATCCAGAACACGGCACTGCTGCAATCTGCCAGAATACCCAGAAGAGTCCTGGAGACCTGAGGAGAATTGCTGTCACTCAGACTCTTGTGAAAGACCATCAGCTAATACTGATGTGAAAACTCAAAAGGAGTAAATAATAATAATAATTTTCCTAGAAAATGAGATGCATTAAATTGTTCGAGACTTTGAGATACAAACGCATCCCCCAATCCGAGACAGAGGATTAGATCTAGTTTTAATTAACAAGAAAAGAACCTACCATCTAATGGATTTTGCAGGTCCAGTGGATCATAGAATCAAAATAAAAATAAAACGAAAAGACAGAAAAATACCTGGATCTTGCCAGAGAGCTGAAGAAGCTGTTGAATATAAAGGTGATATGGCTCTTTCTCATCTTATATAAGGATGTTGTTTGGATGGTCTCAATTCTTATTTTTGATTTCCAATTTCTCCAGACTCTTTTCCAAACTCATTACCGCCCTGTCGGCTGGGGCGTTAGAATGCACCGACTGCACCTCTGCAGAGGGGTAAGACTCCCCCAATGGGGCCACCTGTTGGCCGTGGGTGGCGACCCGTGATGCTTAAGGATAGAACCAGGTGGATGAGCAGTTCATGACATGCAATACTCCACTTTGGCCCTATCTTGGGCTAGACGGGCGGTCGGAGAGGCCCCCTCCGATCAATCGGCTGGTCACGTCAAGCCCTAACACCTATATGATTTTCCCAACCCTATTGCCCTTATGGCAAGCCCCAACCTCTTTTTATCATATGGTGGCTGCGGGTCTACATGTCCTGGAATGACGTTAAACTCTATCTGATAGTGAGGTTCCAGTTTTGGAGGTTTGGGGAATGTGGAGCACCCCTTCATCACCATTGCTCCCTGGTCCACTCTGACCCGGAGTGGTAGTACCTGTTAGGGTCCCATCTATGGGTTAAATAGAAAAATGTATTTATAAAAAAATTGTATTATCCTTTAAGAATTGATTTATTTCAAAACTTTATCGGCATTAAATGACCCACTGAGGTTGATATGCCGTAAAACAAAACAAAACCAAACCAAACTCATTATATAATTAACCGTTTCGTCTCTGTATCCACACATTCCGCACTTGCTATTCTGGCTTGCTTTGATATAATTTGTTCTTAAAGCATTGTTTTGTGCTGCAACTATGAGTGATTAATTTTCTCTCTTGAGGTGTCCTCTTTTTGGCCATGTCCAGTTATTCTCATGTGCTGTCTCTCCAATTTGTTGTTTTTGTTCCTATTAGCGTTTTCTATTTTTTGTCACTTTTCTGTTTGTTTATATTTTGCAATTAGTTTTTCTTGGCTCTTTTTAGTGTATTCTTCGAGTCCTTGAATTGTCGCTTCAACGCAATCCTCAATTTTAGCGAGAGCTCTTACTTCTTCTTTTCTTGATACATATAGTTTGTCAACAGAGAGAGAGAGAGAGAGAGAGAGAGAGAGAGAGAGAGAGAGAGAGAGAGAGAGAGAGAGAGAGAGTCATGGTAATCCGTTAGCGCGATATAACGACGACGATGATGATGATGAAAATCTGGAGAGGGGGGGGAGTAGTATTTTGGGTGGTTTAATATCCCGCACAAACAATCACAGATGCGGACTATGCTGATGACCTTGCACTTCTTGCAGATACACCGGCACAGGCTGAATCACTGCTACATAGCTTAGAGGAGACAGCAAAGAATATAGACCTCTATGTGAACTCCGGTAAAACAGAGTTCATGAGTTTCAAAAATAAAGGAAACATCTCCACACTCAACGGCAAGCCTCTTAAGCCAGTAGAACAATTCACATACCTAGGTGGTAATATCTCCTCCACAGAGAGTGATGTTAATACACGGATAGCAAAGACATGGTCAGCCACAAATAGTTTATCAGTCATATGGAGGTCCGATCTCCCTGGCAAGCTGAAGCGACAGTTCTTCCAGGCTGTGGTTGTGTCGGTGCTGCTGTATGGCTGCACCACCTAGACCCTAACAAAGCATCTTGAGAATAAGCTAGATGCGAGCTACACAAGAATGCTGCGTGCAGTCTTGAACAAGTCGTGGAAACAGCACCCCACAAGGAAACAGCTGTACGGTCACCTGCCCCCCATCTCACAAACTATCCGAGTGAGACGGACAAGGCATGCAGGACACTGCTGGAGAAGCAAGGATGAACTCATAAGCGACGTTCTCCTGTGGAAGCCAACACATGGACATGCAAGTGTGAGGCGCCCAGCAAGGACCTACATTGACCAGTTATGTGAAGATGCTGGCTGCTCCGCAGAGGAGCTTCCAGGTGTAATGAATGATAGGGAAGGTTGGCGAAAGATTGTCATGGATACCCGTGCTGCATGCGCGACATGATGATGATGAATCTGCTGTTGAGCCCCTTTTCGGGTAAATTGTTTTTTGGGGGTAATTTCCATATTCAAATGTTTCTAGAATTGATGTAGTGTTGGATATTTAAAAAAAAAATTTCTTAAACCTTGCTTACGTAAGCCAGGGTCAAGTGCAGTCGATGCAAAAATAGAATCGTCATTATCAGTTCTTTCCATTACATTCCAACAGAATTTGCTCTCTCTCTCTCTCTCTCTATATATATATATATATTATATATATGAAAACAACAAATATATTATATTGGTAAACATATATACATATATATGTATGCATACCTATACACACACACACACACACACACACACACACACACACACACACACATATATATATATATATATATATATATGTGTGTGTGTGTGTGTGTGTGTGTGTGTGTGTGTGTGGAAATAGTTTTGTTGTAATTGTTAAGGAAATCCTAAATGTGATAGCAACGTAAACAGAAGAAAGGAAAAAAAATTATAAAAAGAGAAGAGATAACAAAACAAAACAAAACAACCATAAACAATGACAAAAACCAACAAGACTCCCCCCCCCAAAAAAAAGACCTATCAAGAAAAAAAGAAAAAAAAAGAAAGACTGATTACATCAGTAAACAGCAATATCAACAGAAATAACTTTAAAAAATGTAGAAAACAAAAATAGAAAGAAAAAAAACAACTGCACGGATACTTCAAGCGATAAATTATAGAAATTGCATATGACGTGATCTGGGCATAGCTAAGAAGGGGAAACCTCATAATAGAAAATGAATCTCTATTAATAGCAGCATTAAACAATGCCATATGGGCTAATGATATCGGGGAGTCTCCGTGGCGTAGTGACTAACATACTGGACTGTTACATCGTAGTAAGGAAATTCGAACTCCAATTTTTCTAGTACGTTCACTTTCGGACTAAGACCCTTTTGGAAAGGTATGAACCTCCACCTCATTTCTCTAGCAATGGGTTAAATAATACCACTACTGATATTATCAATTAGTATTGGTTATAATTATTGTTAAGTAAAACCTTTATTATCTTAACGAATAGCCTTTGTTTAGGTATAGCCCATCACAAACAGTCACAGATGCAGACTACGCTGATGACTTTGCGCTTCTTGCAGACACACCGAAACAGGCTGAGTCAATGCTGCATAGCCTGGAGAAGGCAGCAAAAATATCGGCCTCAATGTGAACTCCAAGAAAACAGAGTTCATGTGCTTCAAAAAGAAAGGAGACATCTCCACACTTGACGGTAAGCCTATTAAGCCAGTAGAACAGTTCACTTACCTAGGTAGTAATATCTCATCCACAGAAAGTGATGTTAATACACGAATAGGAAAGGCATGGGCGGCCACAAACAGACTATCAGTAATATGGAGATCCGATCTCACTGACAAACTAAAGCAACAATTCTTCCAGGCTGTGGTTATATTAGTGCTTCTGTAAGGCTGCACCACGTGAACCCTGACAAAGCGCCTTGAGAATAAGCTAGATGGTACCTGCACAAGAATGCTGCGAGTAGTCCTGAACAAGTCATGCAAGCAGCACCCCACAAAGAAGCAACTGTATAGTAACCTGCTCCCCATCTCACAAACCATCCGGGTGAGACGGACTAAACATGTAGGACACTGCCGGAGAAGCGGGGATGAGCTCATAAGCGACGTTCTCCTGTGGAAGCCGACACATGGACATGCTAACGTAGGACGCCCGCTAAGGACCTACATTGAACAATTATGCGAAGACTCTGGAAGCTGCACAGAGGACCTCCCAGGGGCCATGAGTAATAGAGAAGGTTTGGTGAAAGATTGACATGGATATCCGTGCTGCGCGCACATGATGATGATGTGGGAAACACTTTCGATCAGAGTTACAGCAAGGTTAGGCCTAGAAACAAAATAACTCAAACCACCCCTTCTTATTTCTAAGGTTACTGAACATAGGAACTACATAAGAACCTGTTATATCCCGAGATGTAGGATATACAAAATTTATAATAAAAACAGTGAAATATATTAACATATAACAATATTTGTTTTATTTATTCTCACTGACAGGGAATACAGTGGATGGTTTTGGATACAGTTCAGCTATGTGTATAATACGTGTGATCACGCATGGGGCCAGTCCTTGTCTGCCTGACTGTTCGTATTCTGTCTCGCTCCTTATTAGAGAGTATCCGGTTTGAATCGTTAGGGGGAGATAACTCTCCCTAACAAAACCAAAAAAAAAAAACTGGTACATTTCAGAAAATAATGGTTCATTTAACGATATTCATGTTTTGAAAAGGAAATTAGCAAATAAGTAAAGTATATTGATTGTTTTTGTTTTGCTTTGTTTTACGGCATATCAACCTCAGTGGGGTATTTAATGCCGATAAAGTTTTGAAATAAATCAATTCTTAATGGATAATACAATTTTGTTTATAAATACATTTTTCTATTTAACCATAGATGGGACCCTAACAGGTACTACCACTCCGGGTCAGAGTGACCAGGGAGTAATGGTAATGAAGGGGTGCTCCACATTCCCCAAACCTCAAAAACTGGAACCTCACCATCAGATAGAGTTTAACGTCATTCCCAGGACATGTAGACCCGCAGCCACCGCCTTTTAGCACCCATATGATAAAAAGGGTTGGGGCTTGCCATAAAGGCAATAGGGTTGGGAAAATCATATAGGTGCTAGGGCTTGACGTGACCAGCCGATTGATCGGAGGGGGCCTCTCCGACCGCCCGTCTAGCACAAGATAGGGCCAAAGTGGAGTATTGCAAGTCATGAACTGCTCATCCACCTGGGCTCTATCCTTAAGCATCACGGGTTGCCACCCCACGGCCAACAGAGTTGGGGGAGTCTTACCCCTCTGCAGAGGTGCAGTCGGTGCATTCTAACGCCCCAGACGACAGGGCGGAAAGTATATTGAATCCCACCCCGAAAAATGTATCACCCTGTCGTTAGTGCTTAGAATATACTGACTGTATCTCCCCTAGAGGGGTAAAACTCCCCCTAAAAGGTTTGTCCTGCGTATGATACTAAACCACATCTGTTGGTAAAAGTACAGCCCAGAGGAATTTGGAATACCCATGTTAAGTAAAAAATCTAACTATCTTAACTATTCGCTTTTGTTTAAATATAGTCTATGTGGGGACACTTTGGATTGAAATTACGGCAAGGTTAGGCCTAGAAACAAGGTAATCTTTGATGATTTTTTTGGCCATATCCAGTTATTCTCATGTGCTGTCTCTCCAATTTGTTGTTTTTGTTCCTATTACTGTTTTCTATTTTTTTGTCACTTTTCTGTTTGTTCATATTTTGCAATTAGTTTTTCTTGGCTCTTTTTAGTGTATTCTTCGAGTCCTTGAATTGTCGCTTCAACGCAATCCTCAATTTTAGCGAGAGCTCTTACTTCTTCTTTTCTTGATACATATAGTTTATCAACAGAGAGAGAGAGAGAAGAGAGAGAGAGAGAGAGAGAGAGAGAGAGAGAGAGAGAGAGAGAGAGAGAGAGAGAGAATTTGGAGTACCCATGTTAAGTAGAAAATCTAACTATCTTAACTATTTGCTTTTGTTTAAATATATTCTATGTGGGGACACTTTGGATTGAAATTACGCAAGGTTAGGCCTAGAAACAAGGTAATCTTTGATGATTCAAAATCATATCTCGTATTATGAACGATCCCTAATTCTATTTTAATAGATAAGATGACAGCGTATGAAGCGGGTGGTTTGGTTAGGTTTGTTGAATTTTACGGCATGTCAACCCTTGTTGGGTTATTTTATGCCGAATACGTTTTGTTTTATTCATGCTTGATTGGCATTCAAATTTTTTAAAACTCAATATTTTTAAACACGTTTCTTTAAAACTCATTTTTCCTATTTAACCCATAGATGGAACCCTAACAGGTACCACCACTCCGGGTCAGAGTATACATGGAAGTAGTGGCAAGGAAGGGTACTCCACACTCCCCGAAGTTAAGCAGCGATAAGCCTGTTTCATATCTAGATGGGTGACCAGTTTGAGAAAGAACAGGTACTATAAGCAACCTGTGGCCTGTGTGTCCTATCTAAGCAAAACTTAGTAAGTAATAGCTCTGATCAAAACATTCTGAAACACTGGTTCCAACTGGATCGCCAATATCACGGATATGCCAGTGATAAGCCTATTCAGTATTTAGATGATTGGTTTGGTTTGTTTTGTTTTACGGCATATCAACCTTGGTGGTTTATTTAATGCCGACCAAGTTGTGAAATAAATTCATTCTTAATGCATGATACAATGTTGTTTATAAACTCATGTTTTTCTATGTAACCCATAGATGGGACCCTAACAGGTACCACCACTCCGGGTCAGAGTAGACATGGAAGTAGTGGCAAGGAAGGGGTACTCCACACTCCCCATATCTCCAAATTTGGAACTTAACCACTATATGCAGTTTAACGTCATAAACAGGCTACTAAGACCACATATATGATAAAAAGAGCTGAGGCTTGCCATAAGGGCAATAGGGTTTGGACAATTATATAGGTACACGGGCTTGACGTGACCAGTCGACTGATCGCAGGGGGCCTCTCCGACCACCCGTTTAGCCTAAGTAAAGGCCAAAGTGTTTCTAAAGGATTCCGCCCTTAAGCATCACGACTCGCCACCCACGACCAACAAGTAGCCCCATTAGGGGATTTTACAAATCTGCAGAGGTGCAGTCGGTGTATTCTTTAACCCCAACCGATAGAACGGCCAGGCAGGCGGGGAAAATAAGGAATAACTAAATTAGTATAATCTGCGTTATTCGGACTATTGTCCCAATCTTCATTGTTATTTGTACAACGTTTCGGCCGATATACCCTCCGGCCTTCTTCAGGTATTTCTTGTCGGACTCGGGAACCTTCTCGGACTCGGAACCTTCTTTTCGAACTCGGAACTTTCTTGTCGTATTCGGGAGCCATCACGGAACTTTGAATCTAACCCTTTATTTAGTCCACGGGGGTATCCTGTTCTCATTCCGCTAACCATAGCTGGGGTAGGAGTTGTGTTAATTAATTATTTTTCTAACTGCCTTCACTCAACTGAAAAAGCTGCTGAGTGTATCTCCTGAAGAGTGGTAAGACACCCCCAACAAAAGAAAATCCGTGGTGTCATGGGTATGAAACTAAACTGCATATGATGAGGAGGCTCTAGTTCTAGAGATCTGGGGTCCGTGGAGTCACCCCTTCATTGCCCTTATTCCAGGCCCACTCTGACCCAGAGTAGCAGTTTGGTTTGGTTTGTTTTACGGCATATCAACCTCAGTGGGTCATTTAATGCCGATAAAGTTTTGAAATAAATCAATTCTTAATGGATAATACAATTTTGTTTATCAACTCATGTTTTTCTATCTAACCCATAGATGGGACCCTAACAGGTACTACCACTCCGGGTCAGAGTGGACCAGGGAGCAATGGTGATGAAGGGGGNTATTAGATTCCTATATTTATGTACATAGCTGTAGAAACCAAAATTGCTGTTATAAGTTCAGCCGTGCCTTGAAGATTGAATGACAAGGGTGACCTCATCCTGATCCTTCCGGTGGATACCGTGAGAAGCGGTGGAGAAGACCCTCTTCCGGTTAGATTAGAGAGAGTTTTAGTCAGATCGGCCAAGACCATGACGTGGTAAGTCTGTTATGCACGGTGCCGACTCAATCTGCGCAGGAGTCTGGTGGGGATTTTCAGAATAAAATATGATCTAAGTAAATCGAAGTCTTGTGTTATTATCTAAAAAACTACCAATGACACAGGGCTTCTGATAAAGAGAAATCCCCAATGGAAGACCAGACACGAAGTCCCCAAGACGAAGTCCAGACGCTAGAAGAACAGAAGAAGAATAGAAGTAAGAAAGTAAGGAAAGAGAGTATACAGCTGGCCCTCTTCGTCGTTACTGGAATAATGTGTGCCTCTCAAACCCTATTTCATGGGGCCAAAGAGATGATTGTCTGAAGACGCTAAATCTGGAGGGTATGAAAAGTGAAATCTGTAATGAACAAGTGGCTCAAGGAACAGTCAACAGATTTTACAGGACAGGGATACATGCTCTCATTCGAAGGTGGAACATTGCTATTGACAGAAACGATCACTGTGTGGTGAAGTAGAGAAGTGATCCAGAGAGGACCAACTTCATTTTGATGTATGATACATGTTCCTGTGTTGGTAATTATACCTGCCCTAAACAAAATGGCATTACTTTTTGACTAACCCTTGTAATTATCAGTTGTGAGTTCGATCCTCATAGAGTATCTGTGGCTTTGTACCATATCTAAGGTTAGTTTCTGAATGTATCTCGTCTCATGTTTAGAAAGATAGTCTCACAGATCGATTACAACTGAGAAGAGAATTCAAACCTCACTGAGTGCCCCACACTTGCAGTCCTGTGTCAAATCTGAGCTTTGTTTATTTATCTATTAATTGGGGCGGGTGCAACTTGTGTTGTATAAGGATTAGTGAGCTATGCTAGCAGACAACCGTTACTGAGTTCGATCCTCACTGGGGGACTCGTGCTTTTGTCTCGGAAAGCTTACAGAATGGCAACTACTTCACTTAATTATCTAAATAAACTAGGTAAAGCAAAAAAAAAAAAAAAAAAAAAAAAAAAAAAACAACCTTTTAAAATATGATAGCTGTATCCGTTACAAAGGAGGTAAGATCCCACAAAAAGGATATTACTAAACTTTATCTGATAGCGAGGCTCCAGTTCTGGAGATCTGGGGAGTGTATAATACTCATTTATTGCCATTACTCCCAGGTTCACTTTGATCCGAAGTGGTAGTTAGGCTCCCACCTATGAGTAAAATAGATCTATTTGAAAATTATTTGTTACCGGGTGCCATAAGAATATTTAAGAAAAACCATCATCAACTATCAACAATCTCTAATCTATCTATCTGTCTCTCTCTCTCAATTATATCATCATCATCATCATCATCATGTCGCGCTATTAGCACGGATATCCATGACAATCTCTCGCCAACCTTTCCTATCATTCATTTTCCCAGGGAGGTCCTCTGCGCAGCAACCTGCATCTTTGCTTAGTTGGTCAATGTAGGTCCTTGATGGACGGCCCACACTAGCATGTCCGTGTGTTGGCTTCCACAGAAGAACGTCACTTATGAGCTCATCCTTGCTTCTCCAGCAGTGCCCGGCATGTCTTGTCCGTCTCACTTGTATGGTTTGTGAGATGGGGGGCAGGTGGCCATATAGCTGTTTCCTCGTGGGGTGCTGCTTCCACGATTTATTCAGGACTGCACGCAGCATTCTTGTGCAGCTCCCGTCCAGCTTATTCTCAAGGCGCCTCGTTAGGGTCCAAGTGGTGCATCCGTACAGCAACACTGATACAACCACCGCCCGGAAGAAATGTTGCTTTAGCTTGTCAGCGAGATCGGATTTCCATATTATTGATAATTTGTTTGTGGCCGACCACGCTTTTCCTATTCGTGTATTTACATCGCTTTCTGTGGATGGACATATATGAGTATACAACACATTGAGTTCATGTGTAACATAATTCATAAGCAGTTTATGAATTATGTACGTTCCTGTAGTAAGAATATTTTGAATAAGGTCCGTTAGCTTAAAAATGACGGGGTCCGTGGAAAGTTACTGGGGCCAATGTGTGACAACGGTGACATTCCAACTGACCTTCCGATACAGGCGTGAGAATAAGTATTAGTTTAGATGCGGCAGAGATTCCAGAGTGAGTGGACCTGTGGGTCGTGATTATAATAATTGTATAGATAATTAGTATTAGATAGGAATACTTGAAACTATACAACTGTATGCAAATTATTTGTATTAGAGAGGCGTAATTGATATCATCGTAGGAAATAGACACAGCGACACGAGTTCAAATCCTGGACGAGGCTAGTTGCATTTCCCATAGCACTACTACATTTGGGAAACGTATGTATCCAACTATTCTCCCTCCAGCTATGAGTAAATAGTAGAGCAGACTTGACTCTTTAACCGTGGTAGGGTAACCGATCTAGAAGTAAGAAAACTCAGATTTTAAACCTGTTAAAATCCGCTTAAAATTGGCCTTGTGTCATAGTCTACTAGTTTGAAGGGGTTGGGTAAATATATATAGATAGGAATACTTGATAACATATAACTGTATGCAACAAATTTTTAAGAAAAAAACTATACAAAAAATGTGAATATAAATGTACAATGAATGCGATTCCCTAACTTCTAGGAACATAATAACCCTAGACGAATTGACATGCCATTAAAATCAATTAATCTTATCTGAGAGTTTTCAAGAAAAATGTTTTCTTTCCCCTTAAAGCCACGTGCATTGATTGGCCAGTCGGCCGTGGCTTGTCATAATAAAAGACAAGGGGCAATTTTAGGGAGGAATGGTCTTTTTCACACTTCAGATAGTGAGTTGGCCGAGAGTGTACAAATACGAGAACAGGTGTGTGTTTGAAAGGAATTTTTCGGACGAGAATTTATCCCCTGTGTACTGGTGTTCCGGCTTTTCGGTGTTGGACTAGTGGGTAGAGACTCAGAATCATACTCTGGTACATAGATGGAGCATATAGAAGCATACTCTGGCACATAATTCAATTTTATTGTAGAAAACTATTTCCAATACAATTTTATTGTAGAAAACTATTTCCAATTCAATTTTATTGTAGAAAACTATTTCCAATTCAATTTTATTGTAGCAAACTATTTCCAATACAATTTTATTGTAGAAAACTATTTCCATTTCAATTTTATTGTAGAAAACTATTTTCAATGCATTTTTACAGCAAAGGATACTTGACACCTAATGTCCAGTGAAAGGTACAACTACCAGGTACTGCTGGGAGTAAAAACACGATGAGTACAATATGATAAACTTTTCACCATCTGGCATCACCACCGTCACATATTATTAGTATCACTAACAAAACTAAGTCAATTTATTTAAGAATCAAAAGTTTTGAGATATTTTGGTACGTGGTAGTTTGCGCTGTCAATGCTGCAGTTAAGGGGGGGGGGGAAACAAGATTATATAAATGACTTCAGCATAAAATAACCTAACAAGGATTGACATGCCGTAAAAATAAAGTAACCATTATACCATCTTATTATAATGGAGATTGTGTGCTTTTCTGTCTGTAACCGAAACTATATTACTACTCATATCACTATTCCCTTAATTATTGACATCACATTCCCAATGATTTTATTTTTATTTAAACCACAATTATTAATAAAATTGTTTTACATTATTAATACTGTTAACCATATCTACATTCTAACAACATGCAATTATATTTATATATACAACAAAATAGCGGTTTACTGTGGGAACGGGAAGGTTAATTTGCATATTGATATTAAAATTGATTTTATTAAATATGTGCTTAGTATCATTGATTTCTAACTGTTTGGTTTTATTTTAATGGATATAATAAAAAATCTCTTCAATGAATCTTAAATTAACAAGAAACAAGAACTTTCATTTTATTATTTACTTCCTCTTTTAACTAAATACTTAAATTAGAAAAAATAACAATGAAAGACGAGAGTGATGGAAGAGTAAGTTTCAGTTGTTCTATTTTTTATTATACTCCCTCTGTTTCAAATCGTTTTATCTGCAATTTCCCATTTAGTTTCATTAGCCTTTCTAATTTAATATAATATTTTATTACATTAAACTTAAATACTTGCACCCGTAGGGTGCATATATTTGCTAGTTTTCTTAATGATGTTTTGAATGCACAATACATAGCATTTTATTAGATATATTGTGTTTGTTTTTAAACAGCAGAGTATTAACATTCCTTATTCTTATTATCCGATTGTCCTTGACCAGTTTTTAAACCAACAAACTTCAGCACTCAGCAGGCATGATAATTAATAGCCACTTAGGTATTTTGCATGTTTGCGTCTCTTTCTTTGACATGCGCACAACGGTCTATAATATTTTCTTCTTTATTTATTTATTCGTAAGTTCCGAACAGATCCTTTCCAAAATTATCACACTAAAATTGTTATCAACAAAGCTTCTGCTTATATATATATATATATATATATATATATATATATATATATATATATATATATATTATAATATATATATAATCCAAAAGTCCAAAGAAGAAATCTTCCTTACGACACAAGAGTTTTATTTAAAAAGCCTGTCGCAGTTTGAGAGCTCAATGTGTGCTCTTAATGTTAGAGTCACAGAGCAAATATATAAGTAAAGAAATAACAAAAGACTTAGAGATTTAGCTTATAGTCTATTTCAGGGAGCTTAGACAAAGTGTCTAACTCTCCCGACTCATCAGATGCGAATGATGAATTCTTTATTACTTTAAAGGCATTTGAAAACAGATTTTTATTTTTATTTTTATTTTTTAAAATTTTTTTATTGTCCTGTGATATGAATTCCAAACGAATTTCAAATAAAATAAATAAATAAATAAAAATCTGTTTTCAAATGCCTTTAAAGTAATAAAGAATTCATCATTCGCATCTGATGAATCGGGAGAGTTAGACAATTTGTCTAAGCTCCCTGAAATAGACTATAATGCTAAATCTCTAAGTCTTTTGTTATTTCTTTATTTCTTTATATATATATATATATATATATATATATATATATATATATATACTAAACCCTCCGCACAAGCAGGATGCGACACAATGTAAATTTCTTAAGCGGAGTTTAACAGGTTTGAATTCAGAATTTTCCTTCTCCTAGACAGGTTGCCTTACCAAGGTTAAAGAGCCCAGTCTGCCCTAATATTTACCCATAGCTGGAAGGAGTATAGTTGGATTCATACCTTTTCCCAAGGGTATTAGCGCTATGTGAAATGCAAACAGTTTCGTCTAGGATTTGAACTCGGGTCGACAAGTCCATTTCTCACGACTCTAACCATTATGCCACGCGACTCCTTTTGCTTAGATATGTCACAGATGACTAAGGTTGTTTACTGTACCTGCCGTTGCTTAAAGTAGTCACTCATCTAAATACTTCCCCCAATGGGGCCATCTGTTGGATGTGGGTGGCGACCCATGATGCTTAAGGATAGAACCCAGGTGGATGAGCAGTTCATGACATGCAATACTCCACTTTGGCCCTATCTTGGGCTAGACGGGCGGTCGGAGAGGCCCCCTCCGATCAATCGGCTGGTTACATCAAGCCCTAGCACCTATATGATTTTCCCAAACCCCATGGAGGCGCGTGGTCTAATGGTTAGATTCGTAGGAAATGGACTCGTCAACGCGTGTTCAATTCCTGGACGAAGCTGTTGGAATTTCACATGGCGCTAATACCCTTGGGAAATGTATGAATCCAATTCTCCCTCCAGCTATGGGTAAATATCAGCGCAGACTGGACTCTTTAACCATGGCTAGGTAACCAGTCTAGGAGAAGGAAAACTCTGAATTCAAACCTGTTAAACTCCGCTTAAGAAATTGACCTTGTGTCGCATCCTGCTCGTGCGGAGGTGTTGGTAAATATATATATGATTTTCCCAACCCTATTACCCTTATGGCAAGCCCCAACCCCTTTTTATCATATGGGTGCTAGAAGGTGGTGGCTGCAGGTCTACATGTCCTGGGAATGAGGTTAAACTCTATCTGATGGTGAGGTTCCAGTTTTGAAGGTTTGGGGAATGTGGAGCACCCCTTCATCACCATTGCTCCCTGGTCCACTCTGACCCGGAGTGGTAGTATCTGTTAGGGTCCCATCTATGGGTTAAATAGAAAAACATGGGTTTATAAACAAAATTGTATTATGCATTAAGAATGAATTTATTTCACAACTTGGTCGGCATTAAATAACCCACCGAGGTTGATATGCCGTAAAACAAAACAAACCAAACCAATCATCTAAATACTGAATAGGCTTATCACTGGCATATCCGTGATATTGGCGATCCAGTTGGAACCAGTGTTTCAGAATGTTTTGATCAGAGCTATTACTTACTAAGTTTTGCTTTGAGAGGACACACAGGCCACAGGTTGCTTGTAGTACCTGCTCTTTCTCAACTAGTCACCCATCTAGATATGAAACAGGCTTATCGCTGCTTAACTTCGGTGATCCAGCCGGAACCGGTGCTTTCAGCGTGTTTTAATCGGAGTTATTATCTACTATACTTTAGATACTTAGGCAGTAACATCTCCTCACACGAAAACGACGTTAATGCACGTATAGGAAAGGCATGGGCCGCTATAAATAAATTATCGGTCATATGGAAATCCAATCTCACAGACAAGTTAAAGAGACAGTTCTTCCAGGCCGTCGTCGTGTCAGTGCTGTTGTATGGCTGCACCACCTGGACCCTAACTAAGCGACTAGAGAATAAACTAGATGGGAGCTGCCCAAGAATGCTGCAGGTGATCCTGAACAAGACGTGGAAACAGCACCCCACGAGAAAGCAGCTGTACGGCCACCTGCCACATATCACCCAAACCATCCGAGTAAGACGGACAAGACACGCAGAACACTGCTGGAGAAGCAAGGACGAACTCATAAGCGACGTCCTCCAGTGGAAGTCAGCACATGGGCACACCAGTGTGGGCCGACCAGCAAAGACGTACATTGATAAGTTCTGAGCGGATACAGGATGCTGCACAGAGGACCTCCAGAGAATGATGAGCGATAGGGACGGATGGAGAGAGATTGTCATGGATATCCGTGCCAACAGCGCGACATGATGATGATGATTATCTACTAAGATTTGCGTAGATATGGCACACAGGGCACAGGTTACTTACAGTACATGCTGTTGCTTAAGTGGTCATCAATCTAAATATAAAACAGGTTTACCACTGGCACGGCCGTGATATCGGTGATCTAGTGGGAACCAGTGCTTTCAGTATGTTTTGATTGGAGTTATTTACTAACCTTTGCTTAGATACGCCACACAGACCTCGGGTGGCATACAGTACCCACTGTTGCTTAAGTAGTAACCCATTTGAATACTGAACAGGCACATTGCTGCTTAATTTCAGTGGCTCAATATATATTTCTACCAATTGATATATATCTCTATTAATTAGGCATATACACTTTTGTCGTTTGCTAGGAATTTTATCTCTTTATTTATACTGTAATTAGTATCGAAAATGACCAACTCGCAAAACATTTTACGCCCCCAACATAAGGGGGGGGGGGTCAAAATTAAGTGACCTGAAAAAAAAAATGAGAAAGTTTTTAAATAAAATAAATAATGCATTATAAAGATCGTTCATTGATAAATAAACACTGAAAATTTCATTAAAATCCGATAATTCCCTGATTTTTGGTAAATTATTTTCTGTAGGATGAGAGGCAAATACCCTTACCAGGATTATCGCTGCTTAATTTCAATGACCCACAGTACTTGCTGAATCGGTGCGTTCAGCGTGATTTTATCGGAGTTATTATTTAGAAATCGTCTAGCACAAAAGTAAGGACCAAAGTGGAGTGTTGCATGCCATGGATTGCTCAGCGGCGAGAATCCCGTTCTTAAGTATCACAAGTCGCCACCATGGCAAACAAGTGGTCCCATAGGGGGGGGGGTCTTATCTCTCTGCAGAGGTGCAGTCGGCGTATTCTACAAGCCCAGCCGACAGGGCTGAGAATTTATAGTGGACCCTTAACAGGTACTACCACTCCGGGTCTGAGTGGACCAGGTAGGTGTGGCGATGAATGATCCAGTGGGAGACAACCATGTTTGACTTTAGTGAAAATAATGATAATTATAATATCGATGTTGATACTGTACTAAACTGATTAGGTTTATTGCTGAAGGTTACTATTATTTTGACAGACAAGTGAGAGTGACACCATTTTGTTTCGTCATTAGTGTTGTTGGATCGTGCATCAAACCGGAGTCTCAGCTTAAGAATTCTGACATGTGGTTGCAACATGCAGTCGAAAGTCAAGTGGTATTCCTTGACAAAAGGAATGAACGCTTCTTGTGCAGACAAGCGTAGGAAAGGGGGAGGGGGGTAAGGGTTGCTTCAACTTCGAATTTTATTTATTTATTTATTTATTCATTTTTTTTAAACCTCTATTTTAATCCTCTTTTCCTATTCTTGAAAATCTTGCCCGGTTAGATACTTCTAGATACTTCTACCCCGGTTATTTTTGCGGGTAGGGGGTAAATAACAAAAAAAAAAAAACAAAGAAAAAAAAAGAAAGAAAGAAAGAAAAAAGAACAAGGAAGATGTATTAAGACTAAATTGTTCCATCGTCGGAGGATTGGAACTGTTTTCGCGTTAGTGCCAAGTTTATGGGGTGTGAAGATAAAGTTAAAAAGTAAATTGGTTACAACGAAATGAGGAACTTAAGTTGTTTTCATTGTTTGTTTTTTACATTCTTTTTTTTTGTATAATTAAACAATAAAATTTAACACACACACACACACACACACACACACACATGTATATATATATATATATATATATATATATAATATATATATATATTAGATATAGGCGGAGCAAAAGTAATAGGACAGTCACTGATATTATTCAATCGAAATCATCATTAATCTTTAATTTGAAATAATCGGATAAATCTTTTAATGGCTAAAAATAAGTTTGTTAACTTTGACAGTTCAATATTAAATAAAGAGTTTATTAACTATATATATATATATTATATATTATATATATATATATATATATATATATATATATATATAGGGGCAAAGTGGGTGATCTCTCTGAATAATAAAAACTTATTGAAGAGACAAAACCACCCAGATTGAGACCACCTGGCTAACTAATCCCTTGTCATAAACACCACCCCATAAGATAATGAAAAAAAAACTGTAATTGAAACATTTCAGGATTTCCCATAAAAATTGTATATAAAGCCTGATGAATTTCCTGTTTACCATTACCAATAAAGTCAACGGTCTGATGATACTCATAGGTATGCACTGTGGGCAGAAATAGATCTATAATATTTAAGCTTTTTAAGCTTTTTATTTACAAATTATATTGGCCTGTTAAATAGTATTGAGCATCAACTTCTCAACTTGGACGTGAACAACTCTAACATCCTGCCTGTTGGAAGAAAGGCCCAACTTAGAATAATCCTAATACCAACCGACTTGGTAAACCATCTACATATATATATATGTTCTGTTAAACGCCACAGACAATTCAAGTCTGAGGAGTTTTTTTATGGTCCTTTCAATTTTCCTAGCGATCTTTTTCGTGTTTGGGTGGAGAAGTTGTAATAGTCCACCAAATCCTTGTTTTTTTCGAGCGCTTTCGGCTGGTTTATCAGCCATCATTAGGTGGGGAAACGATGTTAAGTTTTCAAGTGCCTCGTTTTTATAGAAGAACGAATAGTAGCTTAAGAGTGGTGGTGGTAGTTAGTACGAAACAATGGACTAATGGTGGCGTTTAACAGAACATATATATATATGTAGATGGTTTACCAAGTCGGTTGGTATTAGGATCATTCTAAGTTGGGCCTTTCTTCCAACAGGCAGGATGTTATTTCGTACTAACTACCACCACCACTCTTAAGCTACTACTCGTTCTTCTATAAAAACGAGGCACTTGAAAACTTAACATCGTTTCCCACCTGATGATGGCTGATAAACCAGCCGAAAGCGCTCGAAAAAAACAAGGATTTGGTGGACTATTACAACTTCTCCACCCAAACACGAAAAGATCGCTAGGAAAATTGAAAGGACCATAAAAAACTCCTCAGACTTGAATTGTCTGTGGCGTTTAACAGAACATGTCTAAAAGAAAAAATTCTGCCGAAGTATACATATATATATATATATATATATATATATATATATATATGTAAGTGTTTCCGTGATATGATTCAAGCAAAATTGAGAACTCAAACATACATATAAAGATCTTGCGTATATACATATAAATATTATTGTATGCGCATATTTTTACATATATGGAGTATAGTATGAATAAATATATGAAAACCTTAATTTATCAGAAATAAATTTATTTCGGCTACCTTGGCTTCTTTAAATATAATTTCATAATCATTATGAAATCAGATTTGAAGAGACGAAGGTAGCCGAAATGAATTTATTTCCGATAAATTAAGGTTTTCATATATATATATATATATATATATATATATATATAATACACACTATAATGTGAGATGGTTACTGTTTCAGCTTTTGCTGGAATGGTGTACCAAAGGCAGTATTATTGGTAGAGTGCTCAATATAAAATAGAGCTGTTATATAATATAATAAGATAAATATATAAAGGTTTTACATATCTATTTATTAGGTGACAAAGGAACATTCACAACCATATTGGTTTCATGCGATGCAATCATCAGATCTGATGATTGCATCGCATGAAACCAATATGGTTGTGAATGTTCCTTTGTCACCTAATAAATAGATATGTAAAACCTTTATATATTTATCTTATTATATTATATTATATTATATTATATTATATCATATATATATATATATATACATATATATATATATATATATATTGAAATACTATAGATTAAATCAAAGAAATCATCATTGACTTCAGCTACAACCTCCATATGACTTCAGAATCTCCTGCAAGTATTTCCAACGATCTCCTTGATTTTATTGATACATGCTGCCGTTATCGTTGCCTTCAGTTCATCTTTGGTGTTGCCCAAAGTTCGCTCTCGCACCGCAGAAATAATAACCAACGCGTTTGCAATCTGGGGAGTTAGACGGCCATAGGTTAGGAGTAATGTGGTTACAAAAACTTTCACACAGCCAACACCGGGTTCTCCTGCTTGTGTTGCATGGTGTAGAGTTCTGTTACCAGATGTAAGGTCTTCTGGCAGACACCTTCTCGATCCTGGTTAGCACTACCTCTTCCAGGCACTTGATGTTGAGTCTGAAGATGAATGGCGCCACAACATCACCATTGCTAGTGTTACGTATTACGAGTAATTCGAAATTGATTATAGAACGAAACTCGAAAATTAAAAGGGAACACCCCCATAACATTCTTGAAACTCTGTGACGTCAGAGCGGAGGTACGTGTCCCACTAAATGACTCCAATCTGGAGCAGAATTTCTTTGACTAGTATTGTCATGTCAGCCGGTCTCTGTAGAAAAGGCAGGCAAAGAGATGAACAGAAATATACACCACCTCTTTTTTGGGGGAATGGAAGAGATCTCTATCACTAGTTTAGTTTTCAGTCCGGAGCCTCTTGGCGAACACAGTTGGACTCCTCACCTTCGTTGAGGGTGGGCGAAAATCATCTTTATGCGGCCTAGAAGAAAATTTTACTACTATGGCCAGTCGGAATCCCGATATCACCTTCATGCGGGCCAGATAAATCTAGGATATCTTCCAGAGATAACAATCTCAACGAGGCTATGCGACAAATCGGAAAGGAAAGAAAGCATCGATTATTCCGTCTTCAAGCTAACCAGAAGAAAGACATATCCCAAGAATCCCCAACAGAAGATGAACCAACGTAAAAGCTAAGTAAAAATTCCCCCGTCATGAAAAATTGCTATCATCAACTTTCCTTGATTTTGTCCCAATGTTGAACTCTTAATATGCCCACGAAATAACAGAGTTTCTTAATGTCTCTACATCCCCCAGTCCATCGGTATTCATTTCACCCCACTCCCACTTACGAACTTTTGATATGAAAGAGATTCCACCTAATGACCTTATTTACCCCAGCCTGTCGGCGTCCGTTTCATCTTCCTCACAGCCTGTAAATTCTAAATAAAAATGACATCTTAAAATATATATTATGTCTTATTGTTCTTTGCCAATTTTTGCATGTGCACCTTTCACTTTTCTTTGGTCTCTGATGGAACAACGTGTAAACGTTCAAAAACGATAGGCGAACGTAATACTAGTGACTACCCCAAACACCATGATGTGGACTAGGTGTTTGCACTATCTTCGGATGGATAGGATTAGAGCAAGCCAACCGTTGTTCTATTAGTTCACCATTTGATCCTGGTAGAATTTTTTCTCCTCTGAAAAAAAAAGGAACAAAAAAAACAAAACAAACAAACCTAAAAACAAACCGTTTTTGGTTGGAGAGGATGCTTGAGATTTGTTACATAATTCATGGATAGTCAATGAATTATGAATGTACTGTAGTTAGGTTATTTTGAATAAGAGTGAGTTAGATTCAAAATAACGGAGGTCTAGTGGAAAAATACCTCGACGGTTTTTGACGGGTTGTGACATTCAGCTTGACCTTCCGGAAGCGCGCCATTAAAGGCGTGAGAATTAGTTTTAGTTTAGTTTTAGTTGCAAGCAGTTACTAGCCGAGAGTAGACGTCTATTAGAGTTGCACTCACCGCACGGTTGAATAGGGACTGAGTTGTTTTAAATAAAAGACTTAAAGAAAAACAACAGGACTTGCTTTATTGATTAATTAAGACAAGAAGATGACCAGCTGAACAAGAATGAAGAACCAGCCCGAGAGGACAGCTCAACAGGAAAGGATGGCGGCCGAGTTAGAAGCAGAAGTAAGCAAAAGTTAACAAGTACCCTCAGCATCACATCTATCACCCCCCTCGTCTGTCTGTCTGTCTGTCTTTCTGTCTCTCTCACCGATTATATACCCGATATTAAGTGGGTATTTAACAGTTTGTCGTAAAGCTTTGCCACGCAGTCTTGTTCAAAGAGTATAATAATAATAATAATAATAATCTTATTATAATGGAGATTGTGTGTTTTTCTGTCTGTAACCGAAACTATATCACTGCTCAAGTCACATTTCCCTTAGTTATTAACGTCACATTCTTCATGATTTTTATTTAAACCTCAATTATTAATAAAATTGTTTTACATTATTAATACTGTTCTACGTACTATCAACATGCAATTTTATTTATATATACAACTAAATAACGTTTTACAGTGTAAACGGGATGGCTAATTTGCATATTGATATTAAAAATTAGATTTTAATAAATATGTGTTAAGTATTATTGATTTCTAATTGTGTGGTTTTATTTTAATGAATATGATAAAAAAATGAGGTAAATTTTAAAAGAAATCAATTATCAAGAAGAAATAACTGGAATGTTATTCTTTACCTCCTAATTTAACCAAATACTTAAATTAGGAAAGTTTAGCAATGAAAGACGTGAGAGATAGAAGTGTAAGTTGCAGCTGTTCTATTTTTCTATTATAACCCCCTCTGTTTCAAATCTTTTTATCTGCATTCTTATTTAGTTTCAATAGCCTTTCTAATTAAATATAATATTGTATTCCATTAAAATTTAAATACTTGCACCCGGAGGGTGCATATATTTGCTAGTAATAATAATAATAATAATAATAATAATAATAATAATAATAATAATAAGAGATGAGACTGTAAACCATGCACTATGCGAATGTAGTAAACTAGCACAATGGGAGTACAAAACTAGACACGACTGGGTTGGGAAGGTGATCCACTGGGAATTATGCAAAAAATTAAATTTTGAGCATACAACAAAATGGTATATGCATAAACCAGAATCTGTTCTTGAGAACAAAACGCATAGAATTCTCTGGGACTTTGAAATAAAAACGGATCACCTTATCCCAGCAAGAAGACCAGACCTAGTGCTGATAAACAAAAAAGAAAGAACTTGTCAACTGGTGGATTTTGCAGTTCCAGCAGATCACAGGGCGAAGCTGAAGGAAAATGAAAAAATGGACAAATATCTGCACCTTGCCAGAGAACTGAAAAAGTTGTGGAATATGAAAGTCAAAGTGATACCAATTGTAGTTGGTGCACTTGGAACAGTCCCAAAAGGATTGGAAAAGAGTTTGGAAATTCTGGAAATCAGAGGAAGGATTGTTACCATCCAGAACACTGCACTGCTGCAATCTGCCAGAATACTCAGAAAAGTCCTGGAGACCCGAGGAGAATTGCTGTCACTCAGATTCTTGCGAAAGACCATCAGCATTAGCTGATGTGAAAACTCAAAAGGAGTAAATAATAATAATAATTTTCCTAGAAAATGAGATGCATTAAATTGTCCGAGACTTTGAGATACAACCCCCCCCCCAATCCGGGACAGAGGATTAGGTCTAGTTTTAATTAACAAGAAAAGAACCTACCATCTAATGGATTTTGCAGTTCCAGTGGATCATAGAATCAAAATAAAAATAAAACGAAAAGACAGAAAAATACCTGGATCTTGCCAGAGAGCTGAAGAAGCTGTTGAATATAAAGTGGCCCTTTCTCATCTTATATAAGAATGTTGTTTGGATGGTCTCAATTCTTATTCTGATTTACAATTTCTCCAGACACTTTTCCAAACTCATTTTTATAATTAACCGTTTCGTCTCTGTCTCCACACATTCCGCACTTGCTATTCTGGCTCGTCTTGTCTATTCTTGCTTTGATATAATTTGTTCTTAAAGCATTGTTTTGTGCTGCAACTATGAGTGATTAATTTTCTCTCTTGAGGTGTCCTCTTTTTGGCCATGTCCAGTTATTCTCTGTCTCTCCAATTTGTTGTTTTTGTTCCTATTACTGTTTTCTATTTTTTGTCACTTTTCTGTTTGTTCATATTTTGCAATTAGTTTTTCTTGGCTCTTTTTAGTGTATTCTTCGAGTCCTTGAATTGTCGCTTCAACGCAATCCTCAATTTTAGCGAGAGCTCTTACTTCTTCTTTTCTTGATACATATAGTTGTCAACAGAGAGAGAGAGAGAGAGAGAGAGAGAGAGAGAGAGAGAGAGAGAGAGAGAGGAGAGAGAGAGAGTCATGGTAATCGTTAGCGCGATATAACGACGACGATGATGATGATGAAAATCTGGAGGGGGGGGAAGTAGTATTTTGAGTGGTTTAATATCCCGCACAAACAATCACAGATGCGGACTATGCTGATGACCTTGCACTTCTTGCAGATACACTGGCACAGGCTGAATCACTGCTACATAGCTTAGAGGAGACAGCAAAGAATATAGGCCTCTATGTGAACTCCGGTAAAACAGAGTTCATGAGTTTCAAAAATAAAGGAAACATCTCCACACTCAACGGCAAGCCTCTTAAGCCAGTAGAACAATTCACGTACCTGGGTGGTAATATATCCTCTACGGAGAGAGATGTTAATACACGGATAGCAAAGGCATGGTCGGCCACAAATAGTTTATCAGTCATATGGAGGTCCGATCTCCCTGGCAAGCTGAAGCGACAGTTCTTCCAGGCTGTGGTTGTGTCGGTGCTGCTGTATGGCTGCACCACCTAGACCCTAACAAAGCATCTTGAGAATAAGCTAGATGCGAGCTACACAAGAATGCTGCGTGCAGTCTTGAACAAGTCGTGGAAACAGCACCCCACAAGGAAACAGCTGTACGGTCACCTGCCCCACATCTCACAAACTATCCGAGTGAGACGGACAAGGCATGCAGGACACTGCTGGAGAAGCAAGGATGAACTCATAAGCGACGTTCTCCTGTGGAAGTCAACACATGGACATGCAAGTGTGGGGCGCCCAGCAAGGACCTACATTGACCAGTTATGTGAAGATGCTGGCTGCTCCGCAGAGGAGATTCCAGGTGTAATGAATGATAGGGAAGGTTGGCGAAAGATTGTCATGGATACCCGTGCTGCATGCGCGACATGATGATGATGAATCTGCTGTTGAGCCCTTTTCGGGTAAATTGTTTTTTGGGGGTAATTTCCATATTCAAATGTTTCTAGAATTGATGTAGTGTTGGATATTTAAAAAAAAAATTCTTAAACCTTGCTTACGTAAGCCAGGGTCAAGTGCAGTCGATGCAAAAATAGAATCGTCATTATCAGTTCTTTCATTACATTCCAACAGAATTTGCTCTACGTATATATATATATATATATATATATATATATATATATATATATGAAAACAACAAATATATTATATTGGTAAACATATATACATATATATGTATGCATACCTATACACACACACACAAACACATACACACAAATGCACACACACACACACACTTACACACACACACACACACACACACACACACAATATATATTTATGTGTGTGAAAATAGTTTTGTTGTAATTGTTAAGGAAATCCTAAATGTGATAGCAACGTAAACAGAAGAAAAGAAAAAAAAAATGATTAAAAATGATAAAAGAGAAGAGATAACAAAACAAAACAAAATAACCATAAACAATGACAAAAACCAACAAGACCCCCCCCACACACACACACAAAAAAAAGACCTATCAAGAAAAAAAGAAAAAAAAGAAAGACTGATTACATCAGTAAACAGCAATATCAACAGAAATAACTTTAAAAAATGTAGAAAACAAAAATAGAAAGAAAAAACAACTGCACGGATACTTCAAGCGATAAATTATAGAAATTGCATATGACGTGATCTGGGCATAGCTAAGAAGGGGAAACCTCATAATAGAAAATGAATCTCTATTAATAGCAGCATTAAACAATGCCATATGGGCTAATGATATCGGGGGAGTCTCCGTGGCGTAGTGACTAACATACTGGACTGTTACATCGTAGTAAGGAAATTCGAACTCCAATTTTGCTAGTACGTTCATTTTTGGACTAAGACCCTTTTGGAAAGGTATGAACCTCCACCTCATTCCTCTAGCAATGGGTTAAATAGTACCGCTACCGATATTATCAATTAGTATTGATTATAATTATTGTTAAGTAAAACCTTTATTATCTTAACGAATAGCCTTTGTTTAGGTATAGGCTATCACAAACAGTCACAGATGTAGTCTACGCTGTTGACCTTGCGCTTCTTGCAGACACACCGGCACAGGCTGAGTCCATGCTGCATAGCCTGGAAAAGGCAGCAAAAAATATCGGCCTCAATGTGAACTCCGAGAAAACAGAGTTCATGTGCTTCAAAAAGAAAGGAGACATCTCCACACTTGACGGTAAGCCTCTTAAGCAAGTAGAACAGTTCACTTACCTAGGTAGTAATATCTCATCCACAGAAAGCGATGTTAATACACGAATAGGAAAGGCATGGGCGGCCACAAACAGACTATCAGTAATATGGAGATCCGATCTCACTGACAAACTAAAGCAACAATTCTTCCAGGCTGTGATTATATCAGTGCTGCTGTATGGTTGCACCACCTGGACCCTGACAAAGTGCCTTGAGAATAAGCTAGATGGTACCTGCACAAGAATGCTGCGAGTAGTCCTGAACAATTCATGGAAACAGCATCACACAAAGAAGCAATTGTATGGTCACCTGCCCCCATCTCACAAACCATCCGGGTGAGACGGACTAGGCATGCAGGACACTGCTGGAGAAGCGGGGATGAGCTCATAAGCGACGTTCTCATGTGGAAGCCAACACATGGACATGCTAACGTAGGACGCCCGCTAAGGACCTACATTGACCAACTATCCGAGGACTCTGGATGCTGCACAGAGGACTTCCCAGGGGCCATGAGTAATAGGGAAGGTTGGCGAAAGATTGTCATGGATATCCGTGCTGTGCGCACGACATGATGATGATGTGGGAACACTTTCGATCAGAGTTACAGCAAGGTTAGGCCTAGAAACAAAGTAACTCAAACCGCCCCTTCTTATTTCTAAGGTTACTGAACATAGGAACTACATAAAAACCTGTTATATCCCGAGATGTAGGATATACACAATTCATAACAAAAACAGGGAAATATGTTAACATATAACAATATTTGTTTTATTTATTCTCACTGACAGGGAATACAGTGGATGGTTTTGGATACAGTTCAGCTATGTGTATAATAAGTGTGATCACGCATCGGGCCAGTCCTTGTCTGCCCGACTGTTCGTATTTTGTCTCGCTCCTTATTAGAGAGTATCCGGTTTGAATCGTTAGGGGGAGATAACTCTCCCCAACAAAACCAAAAAACAAAAACTGGTACATTTCAGAAAATAATGGTTCATTTAACGATATTCATGTTTTGAAAAGCAAATTAGCAAATAAGTAAAGTATATTGAATACCACCCCAAAAAAGGTATCACCCTGTCGTTAGGGCTTAAAATATACTGACTTGTATCTCCTCTAGAGGGGTAAAACTCCCCCTAAAAGGTTTGTCCTGCGTATGATACTAAACCACATCTGTTGGTAAAGGTACAGCCCAGAGGAATTTGGAATACCCATGTTAAGTAAAAAATATATCTTAACTATTCGCTTTTGTTTAAATATATTCTATGTGGGGACACTTTGGATTGAAGTTACGGCAAGGTTAGGCCTAGAAACAAGGTAATCTTTGATGATTTTTTTGGCCATATCCAGTTATTCTCATGTGCTGTCTCTCCAATTTGTTGTTTTTGTTCCTATTACTGTTTTCTATTTTTTGTCACTTTTCTGTTTGTTCATATTTTGCAATTAGTTTTTCTTGCCTCTTTTTAGTGTATTCTTCGAGTCCTTGAATTGTCGCTTCAACGCAATCCTCAAGTTTAGCGAGAGCTCTTACTTCTTCTTTTCTTGATACATATAGTTTGTCAACAGAGAGAGAGAGAGAGAGAGAGAGAGAGAGAGAGAGAGAGAGAGAGAGAGAGAGAGAGAGAGAGAGAGAGAGAATTTGGAATACCCATGTTAAGTAAAAAATCTAACAATCTGAACTATTCGCTTTTGTTTAAATATAGTCTATGTGGGGACACTTTGGATTGAAATTACGGCAAGGTTAGGCCTAGTTAGCTCAGTCGGTAGAGCGTTCGGCTAGAAACCACAAGGTTCCTAGTTCGATTCCGGTCCCCGCCAACTCAGCGTATGAGTAGCACAGGGATCTGTGCAGTAAAGTAAGGAGCTGATGGTAGGTGTGGCGCCTCACCTCAGATGCTAAACACAATCTCCTTGGTCTAGCGCTATTGAAAAGGGGATAGACTCCCTCGCTGACTGGCTGATACCGACTTTAGGCTGCCTCGTTGACTTTACTTTTTTTACTTTTAGGCCTAGAAACAAGGTAATCTTTGATGATTCAAAATCATATCTCGTATTATAAACGATCCCTAATTCTATTTTAATAGTAGGATAACAGCGTATCAAGCGGGTGGTTTGGTTAGGTTTGTTGAATTTTACGGCATGTCAATCCTTGTTGGATTATTTTATGCCGAATACGTTTTGTTCTATTCATGCTTGATTGGCATTCAAATTTTTTTAAACTCAATATTTTTAAACACATTTCTTTAAAACTCATTTTCCCTATTTAACCCATAGATGGGACCCTAACAGGTACCACCACTCCGGGTCAGAGTAGACATGGAAGTAGTGGCAAGGAAGGGGTACTCCACACTCCCCATATCTCCAAATTTGGAACTTAACCACTATATGCAGTTTAACGTCATAAACAGGCTACTAAGACCACATATATGATAAAAAGAGCTGAGGCTTGCCATAAGGGCAATAGGGTTTGGACAATTATATAGGTACACGGGCTTGACGTGACCAGTCGACTGATCGCAGGGGGCCTCTCCGACCACCCGTTTAGCCTAAGTAAGGGCCAAAGTGTTTCTAAAGGATTCCGTCCTAAAGCATCACGACTCGCCACCCACGGCCAACAAGTAACCCCATTAGAGGATTTTACAAATCTGCAGAGGTGCAGTCGGTGTATTCTTTAACCCTAACCGATAGAACGACCAGGCGGGCGGGGAAAATAAGGAATAACTAAATTAGATATCAATGATTGCAGGCAGAAGGTTACCGTGACACAACTGATAAAGCTGCTGAGTGTATCTCCTGAAGAGTGGTAAGACACCTCCAGCAAAAGAAAATCCGTGGTGTCATGGGTATGAAACTAAACTGCATATGATGATGGGGCTCTAGTTCTAGAGATCTGGGGAACGTGGAGTCACCCCTTCATTGCCATTGTAGGGTTCAAAGTCATAATTGAACATACAACTCCGATACATTTCTGAGACAAAACATTTTATATAATACAGCACATGAATAAACAAGATACATAAACAATAGAAGATAGAATAGTGTACATAAACATACATACATAAAAGTCACTGACAAGATAATATAAACGTACACATAATATAAAGGTACAGACATGAGACTAAGAATAGTTCATGCTGTATAAATCACTTCAGTGACCAGTAGCCGGCGTTGAGGGTCGAAGCCCCAACGAGAAGGGAATGACGATTGTCTAAACCATGTGGGTACCTACGAGGAGAGGTAGAAAAGAGGAAGAGAAGTTTGAAATAGCCGCTTACATACCAGAGGTCCCCTAGTAGGAACAAACGACAACCAGCGGGCATATAACTCCTCAGGCAAATGTGAAAATAACCCCTACACCATTATTCCAGGCCCACTCTAACCCAGAGTAGCAGTTTGGTTTGGTTTGTTTTACGGCATATCAACCTCAGTGGGTCATTTAATGCCGATAAAGTTTTGAAATAAATCAATTCTTAATGGATAATACAATTTTGTTTATCAACTCATGTTTTTCTATCTAACCCATAGATGGGACCCTAACAGGTACTACCACTCCGGGTCAGAGTGGACCAGGGAGCAATGGTGATGAAGGGGTGCTCCACATTCCCCAAACCTCCAGAACTGGAACCTCACCATCGGGGAGTTTAACTAATTCCCGGACATCAGAGTAGCAGTACCTGTTAGGTTCCCAGCTAGGCGTAAAATAAATCCTGCTTGATAATTATTTGTATTCGATCGGACCGTGTGCACCCCCCAAGAAAAATACCAACAAAAACCAATAAAAAACCAATAAAAAACAAAAAACAACAAAAAAAAAAACAGTAAAACAACAAACTCTTAATAAACAGCTATAAAAAAATGAGTTATTTCCTATAACTCCAACATAAACAAAGGGGAACCACCCTTGACTGATAAATTATTTATTTATTGATCTACTAGGAAAAAA
Organism: Doryteuthis pealeii; assembly: GCA_023376005.1. Classification (NCBI taxonomy): domain Eukaryota; kingdom Metazoa; phylum Mollusca; class Cephalopoda; order Myopsida; family Loliginidae; genus Doryteuthis; species Doryteuthis pealeii. The sequence continues at coordinate 27,436,038 of CM042154.1, read as the reverse complement.
GAAGACAGGGTTAGAGTTAGGGTTAGGGCTTAGGGTTTAGGGTTAGTTTAATGGGAAAATAAATAAATAATTTATTAGTCAAGAGTGGTTCCCTTTGTTTATGTTGGAGTTATAGGAAATAACCAAAAGAATGATTACGGTCAAGTCACGCTGAAAGCACCGATTTCCGCTAGATCACCGAAGTTAAGCAGCGACGAGCCTGTTCGATACTGGGTAAACATTTAAGCGTCAGCAGGTACTGTTGGCAACCAGTCCGTTTTTTATCAAAATAACTTGATTCGGCATTAAATGACCCGAAATGGCTTGATATGCCGTAAAACAAAACAAACAAACCAACCAAACCAAAGAATGTTAATTGTTTCTGTTGAATTTATTACTTACTAGAAGTGGCTACCCGGCGTCGCCTAGGTAAAGGGGTATTTAAAAAAGTTAGTCTCGCAGATCCATTATTACTTATCGCAGATCCATTACTACTTATCGCTGGTTGCCCCGATAAAAATCCCCAGGGAAATATCTAACAATATAGTCAGAAATTTCCATTCAATGATTTATAATTAAAAAAAAAATGATGCAATTAATTCAATCAATCAATATTAGATTTCAAAGCGAAAAAAAAAAAAAAAACATACAAAGAAAAAAAAGAAAAAAGAAAGAAGATAAACAAAATAACATGCAAATGACTTTCCCTTCTGTTACTTTTCAAATTTGAATGTTTAAATATCTTCCCTAATATAAATCAAATTTTCATTATTTTTGCACAAAAACCAGGTGATATTTAATGTGTATATATATTTACTTTGTCGTTAATTGTTTTATTTTCGAAGTTTCCTCCGGACATACAGATTCACACAATATATATATGTATATATTATCATAGTTGTTAAATGATGAGATCAGCATTCATAATATATCCTACAAAATATAAATGATTAGAATTTGATGTTGTATTCTTTAAAATTTGCTTCGAGTTTTATTGTAAATAGAATTGTAAATAGACATTTCGGTTGTAATGTGATACATTTAATTCAATCTTGAATTTCTCTTAATTATCTTTAACAAGATCCTATTTGCTTATCCCAGATTATTTTTCAGGACACCCCAATGACTAAATCCCCTATCATCTTTTTCCTCACTGATTTGCACTGTCGGCCGTGGCTGTAGAAAACACCGACTGCACCTCTGCAGAGGATTAAGCCCATCCCCTAATGGTCTGTGGCTGGACTGAAAATCACCCTTTTTAACAGCACGCTTCAATTTTTGGTGTTTGATATATACATATATGATACATCTTACTGTGTTGGTAATTATACCTGTCCTAAGCAAAATGGCATTACTTTTGGACTCATCCTTCTTTAAGCGCAAATCTTTGAAATTCTGTTGTCTTTTATTTGAATGGTATGTTTCCATGCCTCTAATATTGCACTTAGCAAAGAGCTCAGAGTATGAGATATATATCTTAATAATTACCTACTACTCCCCCTACGACCTCTGTGTGTATTCATTTATTTATATGTCAGTACATTTTTGTTTACTGTCAGCCTCTATAATGATATTCTGAAGGCGCTAGATCTTGTGAGTATGGAGGATGCGTAGTATTGTGAAGAAGTGTCTCAAAGAACAGTTAACATAATTTTACTGGACAGTGATACATGCTCTCATTCGAAGGTGTAACATTGCTATTGAGAAAAACGGTGACTATGTGAGAAGTAGGGATGTAATCCACCGAGGATCAGCTTCATTTTGATGTATGATACATGTTCCTGTGTTGGTAATTATACCTGTCCTAAACAAAATGGCATTACTTTTTTTATTTATACAACCTCGTATCTACACCACGCTGTGCGCCTAACTAAGCTAGACATTTGACTAAATTTACTTAAAGACTTTGCGATAATTTTGCTTTAAGAATTTCCGCTATATATTTGCTGACAGAATTGTTTTGTTGAATTCTATTTTAAAGGAATGTCGGTGTAGGAGGAAAGTGCAGTGCTCGTTCACGTGATACGCCCTGAAGGTAAAATTTCACGAAGTCACGTCGATCTTGTTTATATTGGGCCAATTAGTAAAAAAATATCCCCTAGGATCCCGACCGATCCTGGCACAACTGTTTTGATTGTCCATCTAAACTCAGTGGCTACTTAGATTACAGAAAGATTAACGCCCGTATATTGAAATTAAAGTTTCGATGTAAAAATCGAGGCGAACAGAACAGTTTTTAATAAAAGTTGAGGCCATTGAAGTGTAATGGTTATCATCGTAGGAATTGGACACGGCGTGTCGAGTTCAAACCCTGTGCAAAGTTGCTTGCATTTCCCATTGCGCTAATACCCTTGGGAGAAGTATGAATCCAAATGTTTTCTCTCTTGCTATCGGTAAATAATAGGGTAGAGTGAGCTCTTTAACCTTGGTATGACAACAGGTCTACGAGAATAAAGACTCTGAATTCAAACCTGTTAAACCCCGCTTAAAAATGGACTTTGTGTCTTGTCCTGCACACACACACACACACACACACACACACATATATTATATATATATATATATATATATATTATATATATATACACACATACACACAATGCTTCAAGCAAATTATAAAACTCTCTTATATATATATATATATATATATATATATATATATATATGGAAAAACGGCGAGGAAATTAATCCGACAATATGAGAAGAAAATATTTTTAAAAATATAACAAACACAGGATGTTATGATCAGGGGAAACAATTTTATGTGTCAATACTTAAGCATTTCGGTATATTGTACCATCTTCAGGACACTGTTAAGTAATGTTTATGTGAGTGACAAAATGAAAGATGTTAAGTGTATAGTGATTGTGTGAATATGATGCTATTAACCGTTAATTTTTATATTTTTATTCTTTGTTTCTTTCTTTGTTTCTTTCTTTTACTTTTTCTTCTTTCTTTCTTTCTTTCTTTCTTTTCTTTTCTTTCTTTCTTACTTTGACTTTTTCTGACCTTCTTTCTTTTTTCTTTTTTCTTTGTTTCTTTTACTTTTTCTTTGTTTGTTTGTTTGTTTGTTTCTTTTACTTTTTCTGACCGTCTTTCTTCTTTTTTTTTTTTCTTTCTTTTTCTTTTTACTTTTTCTTTCTTTTTCTTCTTTTCTTTCTTTTTCTTTCTTTTCTTTCTTTGTTCTCCTTTTTCTGACCGTCTTTCTGGCCTTCTTTCTTTCTTTATTTCTTTTACTTTTTTTTTTTTTTTTTCTTTTTTTTTACTTTTTCTGACTTCTTCTTTCTTCTTTCTTTCTTTCTTTCTTTCTTTTTACTTTTTCTTTCTTTTTTCTTTCTTACTTTTACTTTTTCTGACCTTTCTTCTTTCTTTCTTCTTCTTTCTTTCTTTACTTTTTCTGATCTTTCTTTTTTCTTTTTGACCTTCTTTTCTTTTTTCTTTTCTTCTTTTACTTTTTCTGACTTTCTTTTTTTCTTTCTTTTCTTTACTTTTCTGATTCTTTCTTTCTTTTGAATTATATTTTCCTTCATTTATTAATTTATTCATAGCTTTTCCTTTCCTTTAAAATTATTTTTAATCATTATAATAGACAACTGATGGTTATTCCATTCTAGACTTTATTTCGAAGGATAAAAATGCGACACAAGGTCATTTTTTCTTTCGTTTGCACAATTATATGGTTTCAAATATTCCTACCCAATACAAATAATTTGCACACAGTTATATAGTTTCACGAATTTCTATTAAATAGTAATAATTTTAAAACAGATCTATTTGACCCCAGATGGAACTCTCACAAACACTACCTCTCCAGGTCAGTTTATGAGTTAGTTGGTCGGTTGGACCCTTGTTCAACCCTCGTTGGGTTATTTTATGCCAAAGACGTTTTGTTTTATTCATTCTTGATGGTATTCAATTTTTTTTTCAAACTCAATTTTTTCAAACTCATTTTTTTATCCATAGATGGGACCCTAACAGGTACTACCACCTCGGGTGAGAGTAGACCTGGGAATAAAAGCAGTGAATGGGTATTCACCACTTCCTTAAAGCTCCCTAAATCCAGGATACAGTTTTAGGGCCAGGACATACTTTGGGGGGGGGGTCTTACCTCTCTGCAGAGGATACAGTCAGTATATTGTAAGCCCCGCCAACAGGGTGGAAGAGTAAATATGTACGAGCAATTTTGTCTCGGGAGTTGTTTCTGGTGGAGCTTTTGTTATGGAGAATGAGCTGTCGCCCAAGCAGCAAATCCTCCCTCTCCACACAGCCGTTGTGGTCCAAAGGAAAGGTAGGAACCAATGCGGTTTGGCAACGACGGTGCCGCAGGTGTTGCTGGGAAGTACTGAGATTCAGCACCACACACCTTAGGGACTCCAGCTCCGGATTTGTTTTCGGGTTTTATTCCCTTAGCCTTTCCTTGGAATAAGGTAGAGCCGCAAGGCAACGGTTGTTTTATAAGACTTTTCCTTGTCCTAGACGAGTGGCTGGCCAAGGCTAAAGAGTCGCTTCTAGCCGGTTTGTGATTTATGTTTGTGATATATATATATATATATATATATCTTAGCCCTGAAGAGCATTAAACGAAACTAATAGTAGGTTCGTCTGACTCATTAGATTTATCTTTATATATATATATATATATATATATATATATATATGTAGCTATGTATATATATGGCATAATATTTTTAAAATATATATGTATATATATGAATAAACATATATACATATAATATATATATATATATATATATATATATATATATATATATATATATATACCAACCCTCTGCACGAGCAGGATGCAACATAAAGTCATTTTCTTACGCGGAGTTTAACAGGTTTTAATTCAGAGTTTTCCTTCTCCTAGACTGGTTACCTAGCCAAGGTTAAGAGCCCAATCCGCCCAGCATACCTTTCCCAAGCGTATTAGCGCTATGTGAAATGCAAAAAGCTACGTCCAGGATTTAAGTTCGGGTCGACGAGTCCATTCCCTACGACTCTAACCATTACACCACGAGCCTCCAACCAGCCACAACACACACACACACACACACACAACAATATATTTATATATATAATAAAGTAAGCCTAATGAGTCAGAGAATATCTACCTAGGTTTCTCCTAAAACGGATCATCAGGATAATTCTGATTATTTTCAGGAGGTGCACATGATTTGGTCTTTTCTATATATATATATATATATATCTCCAGGCAAAAGTTTGTATTGTGTAATTACAATCTGTAAAGCCGGGATTTTTTTCATACTGTCGTAAAAAAGTTTAGAAATATATATATATATATATATATATATATATATATATATATATATATATATATATATAATTTTGCATGATAGGAGATGTTGATTAAAAAAAAAGTTTATTTAGCTATTTGTTGCATTTGCAATTTTTCAATTGTCGTACGTTGTCTGGAATCTTTTGGAAAATACTGATGTTAGAAAACTACTAGGATGGTTCAAAGTTCGGCTGATCCGGATGCTTCACAAAAGTCGTGAAGCTAATGAATCACAATGGACTTTGAGATGCTGAACTCGCCTGATACTCTCGGCGTGCTACACGCCGGATTTGCCTCCATATTTGGAGCACGCACTCGGAATCCACGGTTTTGGACCTATCTGACCTTGCATCATCTTTGAGGTCCCTGCAACCTGACCGAAATTTCTAGAACCATCTGTTTACTTTACTGAGAGTAACAGCAGCTTTCCCCTTCGCAAAACACATGTTATTGTTTGCTTCCGCAGTTTTATGACCCAGTTGGAACTCGTAAATCATAAGTTCCCAAATTAGACCACGTTGTACGCTCATCTGTATGGTTTTTGAGTCACACATGTAGTGACGCAATGCACAACGTATCAGCGCACTATCTGCCACAAGACTACCAACCACAGTCGGAACCATTCGATATTTTGGGCTTCGTCATTTTTCATTCGAAAAGAAGGCGAAGAATGTGAAGAGACATCTTCAAAATTGGTCAGTAGTTAATCAGGTAATCAAGGACTATTTGCTCGTAAATTCCTACCATAAAATAAACTGAACCCCCATTTTATGTCCGTGTTTTTGCAATAAATGTTTTATTTTTCTTGCACCCGTTATGTTACAATACTAAATATATTTCCTTTATTTATTTTAATATTCACTTCAATGTGCATATTCTAAAAGCTTTTATTTTGTGAGAATGCTTAGTTTTAAAGTGGGGGTTCGTTTTTACACTTCAACTTTTTACTCGTAAATTCCTGCCATAAAATACCCAAGCCTAATTTTATGGCAGGAATTTAAGAGTAAAAAGTTGAATATTACTTTTTGCTGTTATTTCTTTTCTTTTTGGCTTTGCTACTCTAAAATAAAAACGTCAGATTTTAATCATCGTCGACAAAAAAAAAAAATTATGGTCATAAAAAGAGGATCCAATTTATGCCTAAATTGTAAAACGAGCCCCCACTTTAAAACTAAAAATTCTCACAAAATAAAAACTTTTAGAATATGCACATTGAAATGAATATTAAAATAAATAAAGAAAATATATTTTGTATTGTAACATAACGGGTGCAAGAAAAAATGAAACATTTAATATAAAAACACGGATATAAAATGGGGGTTCAGTTTATTTTATGGTAGGAATTTACGGGCAAATAGTCCTTTATTACCGATAATCAAATGTTACTCGGAAAAATAACATATATTTGAGCCCAGTCGGTAGAGCGTTCGACTATGAACCACAAGGTTCTGGATTCAATACCGGCCCTCACTAAATCAGCGTATGAGTAGCACAGGGATCTATGCGGTGAAGTGAGGAGCTGATGGTAGGTATGGTGCTCCGCGTCAGACGCCAAAACAATCGCCTTGGTCTTGCGCTAGTGAAAAGCGGATAGAGTCCCTCGATGTCTGGTTGATACCGACTTTAGGCCATCCAATGACTTTACGTTACTTTATCTGCAAAATAAATATAAGCACCCCTCTTTAATAAGTACACCGCCAACGATTTCTAATAAAAAGTTCCTTTTCTTTAAAAAAAAAAGATACCAGAATTTCATTTTTGACAGTGGAAATTTATGTAATAAAAAAAGGATCAGATGGGTAATTATCTATTACCCATAACTAAAGCAGTAAAATTGTATCCAAAAATAAAATGACATAAACTTATACTAAACTAGCAAATACACCCGGTCAATGAACAGACTAAAAGGATTTTAGAAACACCAGGGAGTGGGAGAGAAAAGGGGAAGAGAGAGAGAGAGAGAGAGAGAGAGAGAGAGAGAGAGAGAGAGGGGGGGAAATAATATAGGAAAAACCTGATCAAATAAAATAAAAAAGAATTCGTATATAACAATATTGGTTTATTTTATGAATTGTTTTTTTTTGTGTTTACATTTAAAATATTATATCTAAAAATGTAATCCTAAACATGATAATTATTAGCAGCCAATGAATAATGGGATATTGCGGAATATGAGACCAAAATAGTAAAAGGGCAACTGCGAAAAAGGAATGAGATAGAAATATGAGCGGTAGTTACGGAAAAACAAAAAAAACATGAAAATAAAAGTAATAAATTAGGATGACATGGAAAATGCTGTCACGAAGTTTCCTTTCAGTTTTTATATTCTCAGCATGAACCTTTAATTAAAGTATTTCCTTACTTCTTGTGATTCCTTATATCATCATCATCCTCATCATCATCATCATTATCATAAGCATCATCATCATCAAGGCGTACCGACAACTATGATTCTCTCTCTCTCTCTCTCTCTCTCTATCTCTCTCTCATCATTCGTCCCATCAGCTATCACTCTTAGTAAGTCCTCTAGACAACTTCCAGTGTCTACACAGAGCTGGCGAATGTAAGTTTTTGGGGGCTTTGAATAACATGTTAGATTTGAGAACAATTTCTTGAGTAACACTTTCACAAGAAGCACATCGAGCGATAGGTACTACTATCCAATGGTGAGCAATATGAGATTGCAGGCTTAAATTTAGCCGGATACTATATAACAAGACTGGAACATACACCTATTATACTATCTATATAATATGCTATATATATATATATATATATATATATATATATATATATATATATATATATTTATATATATATATAAAAATCCAGAGAAGAAATCTTCCTTACGACACAAGAGTTTTATTTAAAAAAACCTGTCGCAGTTTGAGGGCTCAATGTGTGCTCTTAATGTTAGAGTCACAGAGCAAATATATAAGTAAAGAAATAACAAAAGACCTAGAGATTTAGCATTATAGTCTATTTCAGGGAGCTTAGACAAAGTGTTTAACTGTCCCGACTCATCAGATTCGCATCTGATGAGTCGGGAGAGTTAGACACTTTGTCTAGGCTCTCTGAAATAGATTATAAAGCTAAATCTCTAATTTTTTTGTTATTTCTTTACGTATATATATATATATATATATATATAATGTCACGATTTCAACTTTATTGGTGAAGGGGTGGCAGGTTTGGTACTTCCAAGATATAGATAGAAAGTGAATTCGACTTTTGAAAAAAAAAACCTCCCATTATGCGCCTGGTAATTATGAATATCTCATGAAACTGTCAGTAACGCGAAAAAGTGTTTTGTGCATAAAATCCTCTTTTAATTCATTGTTATCGAAGTTTTTAATTCGAGATTTTGAGGTTGTAACACGCAAGTGCATACACAGAGGTATTCTACTTTTAAAATTATATATATATATGTAGCATCTTTGTGTAGTTCCTATCTTGCTTTTTCTCTAAGCGTTTCGTTAGAGTTCAAGTGGTGTACCCATACAGTAGCACCGATACGGCGACAGATTGGAAGAATTGTCGATTTATTTTATCTGGGAGACCAGACTTCCATATGATCGATAATCAGTCTATAGAAGACCGTGCCTTTCCTATGCATATACTAATGTAATTTCATAATGTTTTAAATATATATTTTAAAAACTAGTACAAAATAAAAAAAACCCTCCTGGCGATGTAAAAATAGATTTTTGCCTGAGGGGTGGGAGTAAAAAATTCAATGTCAGCGAGTTTGTACCCTAAGTAAGTAAAATACACTCAAAAATTGAAGTTTTGAGTGTATTTATTGAATAAATACACTCAAAATTTGAACATGCCAAAAATCGTAGAATAAATCTTATTCTATGTTATGACGATTTTGGGTAATGTGATGTAAGCAGTGACGTAATTTTTGTTACAGACAAAAAACCGGAAGCGAATCTCCATTATTAATAGATGTTGTACCTTGTTATATAATTTGTATAAATAAAATATGTGAAGTGGTCTATTGTCGGTATCAGCCGAACAGCGAGGGAGTCATCCCCTTTTCGTTACTGCTAGATCAGGGAGACTGTTTTTTTGCACAGATAGAGCGCCACACTTACCGTCAACTCCAGATGCTTTACCGCGCAGATCAGATTAACCAAGCTGTGCTACTCATGCACTGAGTTATCGGGAACCGGTATCGAACCAGGAACCTTGCAATTCTGTTGTGAGGTTTTAAGGGGTCAAATAAGAACAAAACGACATGTAACAAATGTAGGAAATGTATTAACAGAAAGTAGACAAATACAATACAGAGAAGTGGGAATTACGTCCGACAAATAGAGTTATTGGCTTACTCGCATTGGCTTACTCCCAAGCCACAATTGTCCCTGTTACTTATAGTAACCTGTCGGCGCATTCCATTAGTCTTATAGGGTGTATCACCTATAACAAATTCCTAGGCACATGCTTTACCGACTGAGCTAATTAACATCTGTTAAATAATAGATCATAATATTTTGCATTTTCGCCTATTTTTCTGACTCTTGTTAACTGCTTACTTATTTCTATTTTGTAATGAATAATTGACGTATTTAGATTATAATTTAAAATCAAGGATGAGAGAGAGAGAGAGAGAGAGAGAGAGAGAGAGAGAGAGAGAGAGAGAGAGAGAGAGAGAATGCACGCTTCAACTCCGTTTCTCTCTCGCCCAAGTCGAACAATACGGTGCGAGGTTAAAGGTTAGATTTACGCCAAGACAGATTTAGACGTTTTAAACAGACAGACAGACAGACAAAAAATAAACAAATCAAAACAATTCGAAACAAAGCAAAACAAAACAAAAAGAGTACTTGCCTGGGAAATTCTCAACTCACAAGCATAACAAATAAAGAAGACGATTTAAGAGGAAACATGTGTAAAATATTCAAACCATACATGCAGCACCCCTCTGCACCCTCCCGAAGCGTGGGCTTGTGCTAGATATAGAAATATAATTGACATTCACTTATAAACAACGCGTATGCAAATAAACATCTCGCAAGTTCTCGTCTTAAGTACTTATCAGCAGATCGGCATGCGCGCGTAAAATATAATATATATATATATATATATATATATTATATATATATGAGGTAGGTAGAAGGATGGTGAACAAGAAATGAAAACTCAAAACAAATCTGAGAGTTGATACGTTTCGTCCGAATTCATACGGACATCCTTAGTCGAATGATTTTTATTGAAAGCAAAATTTCGTGCGAAATTTTGCTTTCAATAAAAATCATTCGACTAAGGATGTCCGTATGAATTCGGACGAAACGTATCAACTCTCAGATTTGTTTTGAGTTTTCATTTCTTGTTCACCATTCTTCTACCTACCTCATACTGTCGGATTCTACTACATCCATCCTATCTCCATATATATATATATATATATATATATATATATATATATATTTAATCCCTATATATTATATATATATATCTATTAATCCCCCCTCTCTCTCTCTCTCTCTCTCTCTATATCTATATATATATATATATATATATATATATATATATATGATTAGATATTTATAGATCTAAATCTATATATATTTATTATATATAGATTTTTTTGTAAAATCTATCTGAAGAGGCTAGACTCATTTTGAGTTTCTGGTCAAAATAAATTATTATAGTCTAATGACGGTTTGTTAAGTTTTTCTTGTTGTGAAAGTTAAATATTGCTCTGTATATAATTAATTTATTAGTTATTATACATTGAGCTCTCTTAGGGATTTATAAAAATCCTTGTATGAATCTATAAGTTTGCACCTACAAGAGCATACAGTGTGGATGTACAGTGAGATTTCGATGATCCCAAATAGAATCATGCCCTACTTACCAGTCAATTGGATTATATTATATATTTTGTTGTTGCTGCTGTAAGGGTTTCGTGTATGCTTCACATTTTTGTGTTATAAAAAATTAAAAAAATGTTTTTTCAAAGCATGATTAGATGGTGAATATAAGTGTAAAATAGTCTAATACTTACCTGTTTGAAATAGGTGTATTCGGACACCATTTTTTCATTCAAACAAGTTTGGTTAAAAATAATGGAATCCTTATTGTTTTGGATTTTTAAAAAATTTCTTTAATTTTTTAAAAATATCATCACCATGAAAGTAATTAATGAATTGCCCGAAAGAGTTTTCATTAGTTGACCATGTTCTTTCAGTTCTCTTCTAAGCCATTAATTATTTGTTATTAATTGTTTAAATTAGTGTTTTGTTTTTGTCGCTAAGCTGAAGCTAAATAACGCTAGCGGTTTATTTCGTAAGATTTAAATTATAATTTCTAAATATATCTAACATGCCAGGCAAACGTGATATAGAATACAACATTTTTTATCTATCTAAAGAATCTTAGAATGTTATTGTTGATTTTATAATCAATTATATTAATAGTGGGTTGTCTAAATTTTATGTATAAAGCTCCAAGAATTTTTGATTTTTTTAATATTATTGTCGCCATGAAGTATTTTTACATTACGAACTAAAATCACTCTTTTGGACTATTCATTAATTCCTTACGTCATAACATTAACAAAAATTGTCAGAAAAATTGAAAGAAAAAACTAAAAAACAATAATTTTAGACATTTTTACCAAATTTGTTTGAATCTAATATATAAAGGAGAGATATTGGTATGTACGTGTCGACGTATAACTCCAAAACGGGAGATCACTCAGATTTAAAATCTTGCATACACATTGATATCATTCTAACTAAAAAACACTCCAAATTTGGTTATTGATTTTTACTGATTAAGGGATATAATTAATTAATTGAACCAAAAGCAAACGATTTTTCGAAATCTATAAAATAGCTGCTACTGCTGATATTCCAGCTACAATCAGCAGGCACACCCCACCCAGTTGCCCGTCCGTGAATGCATGTTTATGTAAAAAAAAACTTTTTATCAATATTTTTACGAATACTTATTTCTTAGAATAAAATATATCCATGTTTAATCAGCGAATCAAATTTGAATTAATATGCGAATTAGCAATTACAAAAACTGAATTTAAAATAGTCTTACACGCGAAAAAGTTTTTGAAAAAAATCCTTCAAGCGATTAAAAAAGGGGATTCTTAGAATAATATGATTAAATATATCCAGTTACTCTATCATTATGTGAGGGGCTAAACTTGCAAATCGGTTGGAAAATTACGGTGACAGAAAAACAGAATCTTGTAATAAAACTGTTAATTTTAACTTGGGGGGTTTAGGGTTAGGGTTTAGGGTTAGTTTTTTCTAGGTCACCTGTAATACGATTTCATTTTCCGACCGATTTGCAAGTTTAGCCAGATGATGTCATCCCCTTAAATCTGACGAAAAGAAAATTCCCTGACCTCCCACCAGGCCGGATTAAATTAAGATCGTTTTTACGTGTTGATTTTTATGGGTCATCCTTCGAGGACCGAACTTCAAAACGGGAGGTCACTCAGATTCGAAATCTTTCATACACCTTGATATCTATAACTAAGAAACACGCCAAATTTGGTTATTGATTCTTTACTAATTAAGGGATATAATTATTTATGAAGCCAAAATCACCCAAATTGCGGAACTGTTCGTATACCATCTCCTGCTGATAATAAAATATTGTTCGCTGCCTGCTCGATCTTACAACGATGCCAACAGTGAAATTTAATCTTATTGAATTTTGCACACCGTTATCATTCTCTTCTATTTTTGTTTTTTTAAGTTCCATTCTCCAATGGTAGGTTTAATGTTTTGAGGGTTGTTATTAATGAGTGCATTCCAATGATTTTGCCATAAAACCATCAGAGTGGACCTGGCAATTGCATGGATGGGGAACTCCGTGCTACCCAGATCTTCAGTCTTGCGATCAAATGCAGTTTAGTGTCATACTAGGGACACCCACTTATTTGTTGTGAGTGAGTCATACCCGTCTTCAGGGGATGCGGTAAGCGTATTCTAAGCCCCTCCGATAGGGCAGTCAAGTAGAACTGATAAGACTGTAGCAGCTCCTTGGTAATATTTTCTGGTGATGAAAATCAAGAGACGAAGATCGACTGATGTTGAATGCACAAAGATTTTATTGAACTTCAAAACACCGTGAAATACTGAAATAAAATGGAGTTTAAACAATTAATAATTTTACAAAGGGTTTTTTTTAACAAATGCTAGAAATTTCACGGGAAATTGGGAAGACAAACTTACCTGTGCGCCGTAACCAGTACGAAGAACTAAATTAAGACTAAATTCTAACTTCAGAACAATATTTCCCACACAACCTTTACTGCTTGTAGCCTGGGCGGAAGTCCCTATTTTTACCTTTTCCTAGCTTGGGTGGAAGTCTCTACGCAGTTATTTCCCTTACACTATCCATGTTTAAGGGTATATTTAGAGAGTGGGAAATAATCATATCTAGCTATTAGGCGCACTGTAAGGCGACAGCTACAAATGTTACATAACTATTAGATACCTAATGATTATGGCAATAGTGTAGAAATCATAATGGCCGAGTGAGCTGATGGCCTTGAGAGTTGACAGCGCTTGACCCCACTCTCACTTTGCTTTCCGGGGATAAATCGTGAGAACCAAGGCATAGAAAACTGGGTTTTTAAGGATATATTAAAATAACACGCATTCCCGCAGATGGGGGATTGGAAAGGTCCCTAAATAAATAAAGGGTAAAAGTCCAAGGGCTTCTGAATAGAAAGAAAATCCCGAGATGGAAAGAAGTTCCCAGACCGAAGAATACCCGAAGAAGGACCAGATATATGTAAAGAAGTAAAGAAAGGTAATAAATAAGATGGGTACTGTGAAAACGTCAGTACGTAACACAAAGACCACAAATCATCTAATAATAGTCATTTGTTTGACAATTATATGGTTTAAAGTAATAATAATCATTGGTAAACAATAATAGCTTCAAGAAACTATTCTTAATACAAATAATTTAGTTAAATGACATCTAGTATTCCTAACGAATGCGAATAATTTTCAAACAGATCCGACGGATGGACCCCAACAGGTACTAACAGGTGGACCGTGGAGTAATGATAATGAAGAAGCACTCCACACTCCCCAGATCTCCTGAACTGGAGCCTCATCATCAGATACAGTTTACTGCCATACCAGGACACGCCCTTTTCTAGTGTCTTCATGCCTCTGATGTGGATACATTCAGAATCTTATGGCAAGACCTGAGCTTCTTTAGGCGCTTGGGTAAGGTATACATACAACTATTCTCTCACCAGAATTATTGGGGACCTAGTGAGGATTGAACTCACTAGTAATTGGTTTGTTTTGTTTTACGGCATATCAACCTCAGTGGGTCATTTAATGCCGATAAAGTTTGAAATAAACCAATTCTTAATGGATAATACAATTTTTTTATAAATACATTTTTCTATTTAACCCATAGATGGGACCCTAACAGGTACTACCACTCCGGGTCAGAGTGGACCAGGGAGCAATGGTGATGAAGGGGTGCTCCACATTCCCCAAACCTCCAAAACTGGAACCTCACCATCAGATAGAGTTTAACGTCATTCCCAGGACATGTAGACCCGCAGCCACCGCCTTCTAGCACTCATATGATAAAAAGGGGTTGGGGTCACTAGTAATTATCTATCCGCTTACCATTACACCACGAAATGCGCTCATGTTGATGTTATTTAAAAAAAACTTTTCTCTCGCAAACTTTAACTAAAATATTAAAATAAAAACAACCAAAATCCAAACACTTGTTCTGCGGAAGTAATATAAAACAATTATTTATCAAAATTTTATCTCCGTATATAATGGTATACAACGAGAGAGAGAGAGAGAGAGAGAGAGAGAGAGAGAGAGAGAGAGAGAGAGAGAGAGAGAGAGAGAGAGAGTTTTAAAATTCTTGCAAATATTTGTCGAGGGGTGATGACTTGAACAAAAAATAAAATTAAATAATAAATACCAAAACTCGCCGGTATTTCCTGTTAGAAAAATCTCTAAATCTGAAGTCTATAATTATTCTTGCTGTATACGTCTTTTTAACAAATTTATTATATGTTATCATCATCATCATTATCATCATCTCATACCGGTAGCACGGATATCCATGACAATCTCTCGCCAACCACCCCTATCGGTTATCGCCCTCAGGAGGTCCCCTGTGTAGCATCCAGAATGCGCACAGAGCTGATCAATGTAGGTCCTTGCTGGACAGCCCAGACTGGCGTGCTCATTTACAGGTCTCCACAGAAAATGTCACTCATGAGTTCGCCCTTGCGTCTCCAGCAGTATTCACAGTGTATCTTGTTCGTCTTACTCGGATGGTTTGTGTGATAGTGTTACGTAGTGACGTTTTCACCGTACCAAATCGATATAATGTTATATACCTTTCTTTACTTCTTTACTTCTTCTATATCTTGGTCATCTATTCTTCTGGCCGGCTTTGGTTCTCTCTTCTAACATTTTGGTCTGGTCTAGCGTCTGGTGTTGACTTGGTATATCTTCTAAGGTCTGGTCTTCCATGGGGATTCCGAGTCGGGTTTCTGTTAGGGATCACTCCTTATCAGAAGCCCTGTGTCATTGTTAGTTTTTAGGTAATAAACACAAGACTTCGATTTACGTTGATGTTACTTTATTTGTAAATCCCCAACCAGACATTCTGCGCAGTGAGACTTACATGTTACTAGCTCGGTTTCTAACTTCTAACTGCCTGAGAGTTACTTCTATCCATAAACCGGAACAGGGTCTTCTATGCCTTCCGTTTCTCACGATCCATCCCCGGAAGGCAAGGTGAGAGCGAGGTCAAGCGCTGTCACTCACCCTCAAGGCCATCAGCTGCACTAATCGCCATTATGATTTCTACACTATTGCTATAATCATTAGGTATCTAATAATTATGTAACAATAGGCGGCAAGTGGTCGTACAGCTGCTTTCTTCTAGGGTGTTGTTTTCATGATTTGTAATTTGTGTCAGTAATTTGGGTTGTGCATTTGTATTTGAAAGTAATTCCAGATCATCTGCGTAGTCAGCATCTGTAATAGTCTCTACGGGACATCGCCCATTTTCTGCCTTTTTTTTAATGGTAGCATTTTCTTTTATGGGATCTAAGGACGTTATTGTATATTATAAGGTTCAATTTATTCACAGACAAAATTATTACATTGAGAATGTTTTATTAGGATGTTGTAAAACAAACAAATGAAAAAATAATCATATATTGCTCTGGAGGACTGGGAGAAGTAGCTAGCTTGTAATAGACCTGACTGGAGAGCCACCATCTACCTGTCTGTGGAAGAATTTGAGTCCAACCGAATTAAACACCAAAAATTGAAGCGGGCTATTAGAAAGGGTAATTTTCAGCCCAGCAACATTCAAAGTGGAGAACTTCCAACATGTAATTTATGTGGAAGAGTATGTTTCTCCAGGGCTGGCCTGGTGAGTCATCTGAGAAAACACAAGGATAGAGTGTCAAATGCTACTGGCACCCAACTATGATGAAAAAATCAAACAAAAACAAAACAGGAAATGGTCTTACTCGAACATAAGTTGACAGCCATTACACACACACACGCATTATATATATATATATATATATATATATATAAAGCTATTTAAAAATATTAACATTTTTATGGGATTATTTGTCTGAATTATTTTAGATAAGCCTTGATAATTTGTCTGAATTATTTTAGATAAGCCTTGATAATTTGTATTTATCTAGATTTTTTGAACTGTTGTTCTCATCTTTATTGTTATATGCACAACGTTTCGGCTGATTTGCTCTCCAGCTTTCTTCAGGTATTTCTTGTCGAACTCTGGAACCTTGGCACAACGGATATAAGGATTGGGTTAATACATTTCTAAGTGACAATCATCTGTAGGTTGAAGATTTAAATCTGACTACGGGTGAAAATAACAGAACACTTAACATAGCTTAACACTTGAACCCAGTCATGGTTAACAGAATGAAAACCATCTACCCCAAGGGATTAAATAAAGGGTTCGGTTCGAAGTTCCGGGACAATCATATAGGTGCTAGGGCTTGATATGACCAGCTGATTGATCGGAGGAGGTCTCTACGACCGCCCACCTTGCCTAAGTAAGGGCTAAAGCAGAACTTAGTAATAACCGTTATTGTAAGCAACTTGAGGCCTGTCTACTAGACTAAGCAAAACTTACAAATAAATGAAAATATGTACATATTCAAATAAATAAGCACGCAAACAACGGTTGATAATTAAAGTAAACTTTAATGCGAACAATCCGATATTAATCCCGCCCTGTCGGCTGGGGCGTTAGAATGCACGGACTGCACCTCTGCAGAGGGGTACTACTCCCCCAATGGGGCCAACTGTTGGCCGTGGGTGGCGACCCGTGATGCTTATGGATAGAGCCCAGGTGGATGAGCAGTTCATGACATGCAATACTCCACTTTGGCCCTATCTTGGGCTAGACAGGCGGTCGAAGAGGCCCCCTTCGATCAATCGGCTGGTCACGTCAAGCCCTAGCACCTATATGATTTTCCCAACCCTATTGCCCTTATGGCAAGCCCCAACCCCTTTTTATCATATGGGTGCTAGAAGGCGGTGGCTGCGGGTCTACATGTCCTGGGAATGACATTAAACTCTATCTGATGGTGAGGTTGCAGTTTTGGAGGTTTGGGGAATGTGGAGCACCCCTTCATCACCATTGCTCCCTGGTCCACTCTGACCCGGAGTGGTAGTACCTGTTAGGGTCCCATCTATGGGTTAAATAGAAAAATGTATTTATAAAAAAGTGTATTATCCATTAAAATTGATTTATTTCAAAACTTTATTGGCATTAAATGACCCACTGAGGTTGATATGCCGTAAAACAAAACAAACCAAACCAAACCGATTATTAATCAGAGATTTTCCATGTTGCACTTAAGGCACGTAAAAAGGCGTGTCAATGTTGTAATTCCAATAGCCAATAAATACGGATTCAGATTTTTCAAAACTTCACCTAGCCGCTTACTGTGCCAAGCAGTCTGGTTTTTCTACTAAGGAGTTTAGTGGCAAAAGTTAAGCAATATATTTCAAAGTTATAGTAACGGCTTCTGGAGTAGGGGGATTTTGCACCCCGTAAAGTTGCGTCCGGGGCAGTTGCCTCTCTCTGACCTCCCCCTTTGTTCCGCCACTGTGCATGTACATTTTTTTTCCATTTTATAGCGAGAATGTTAAATAAACTAATACAGGGTGCATACAGTTTAGAGGTCAACTACTTCAGAACTTTCATGACAGAGTTTTCTTAGTAAATGCAGGCTCGTGTCGCATCATTTTCTGGCTATCTTGAAAATAATTTACCCCCCACCCCATACTCGGGCATAATTTCAATTGGTGTTATTCAATAAAGTTCGTAGTCTTTGGATTGGCCTTTAATGTTTAGTTACTCTGTCCAAGAACTAAGAAGAAAAAAAAAAAAAAAAAAAAAGCACACATACACTTCACTTGCAGGGTTGCAGCCATCTTTGTTCACCGGTATCCTGTGAATTATCGCTATATTAATTTTAAAAAAATTACTAAGCTTTGTTTAGTTTTGGCATTAGACCGAATGTATGGTGCACCCAGTAATATTTGAACTCACTAGTACAGTTTGCTTATTAATCATTACACCACCCGAGGCTCCAAAGCCTTGTTTTTAATTTATATCTGAAGTGATACCAAACAAGACTAAGTTTAAAATTTCCACAGGTATTAAAAAAAGTTATATTACTAAAATTTTCTGGTTTCTAGTCGTAACCCAACAAAAATGGTACATATGTCGATTTTGATAGTAATATACTTAGAAGTTTTTGGTAAGCTAGTCCCGCAGATCGATGACTACTGAATGGCGAGTTCAATCCTTGTTCGATGCCCATACTCGCGACCTTGTATCACATCCTACCTGTGTTGAAGGGATTGGGTAAATACCTACTTATAAGGTCTAAAGTTAGAGAAGCATTTTGTAGTCCAATTCGCAATTGAATATGAATTTTGTTGGAACGAGGATAATTAAAACAATAAGAAAAAAGAACATTTCTCGATAGTCATAAGCATTGAAGAGCCAATTAGAATCTTCCACTTCGTAGATAAAAGGGATCAATACCGAGGTTATAATGGTATCTAGTCTCAAGTAAAATTACCTTTACAAAACATCACTAAATAGTTAAAATTAAGCCGACAAAAGAAACCATGTTTAGTTATATCGATTTAACCATCACCTTTGAAAAATTGCATAACAAAAAAGTGTAAAATACACCTTAAAATGGTAACGATAATACAATTTCCCTAGAAATAAGATATTGTGGCAAGAACTTCTAATAAAGAGAATTCTCAAATGAAATAGCTCGAGAAAGTGTTTAAAAGATAAAAGTTTTTCTAGGGGGGGGGGTACAATTATTTTCAAGACGAAAAAGGATGCGACACGAGGTGGCATTTATTGAGGAAACCTCTTCGGCATTTGGAAGAGTTGTGTCAAAGATAGGCCCAGCGGTAGCTCCCAACCTATCAGATATCGCCTGATCTGTCTTAGGGAAATGGGGGAGACATCCTTCTGAAGCTGGTCCATATATGATTAATTATTCCCGGCTACCGAAGAAGCTTACCAGGTAAGTATAAAAATAAAATTTGAATAAAAAGAAATATATATATATATTTTCGAGTTAAAAGGAAATTTAAGATACTCTTCGATGACGTCAGTCAGTCTTTCCTTTCAGTTTTATTTTAATAGAATTTCTCGCTGAATAATTTTAGTATTCAGTTCTTACACAAGTTTATTGCAATTAAAACGCGATTATATATATATTAATGTGTGAATGTGCGTTTTATACAAAGAGAAAGCCAATTAAAGAATGAAAAGTTTCATAGAACTGCCCCGCAATTCATTTTCAAATCCATCTTAAGATAACGAAGATGGTTTCTCTAGCGCATTAAGGGAGATTAATAAGAAAAAAAAAAGTTAAAAAGTTAAATATTCATACAGAGTAGGCTTAGATCGATAATATCGGATGGGAATGTACAACGATTTTTCACCTTTTAAAAATATCAAATTGTCCCTCGATGCGAAAGTTGAGTTGGTATACTGAATACTGGTATCAAAAAATTAGATCTTTTACTTGCACCATTCTTTGAGGAAATCGCATCATCGATCGTCTACTAAAACGCACTAAAACCCTAGTTTCGCAAAATTTAGCGTTTAGAAAACGAGGATTTTTTTAGTTGACGATCTTTTATGCTATTTCCTCAAAGAATGGTGCAAGTAAAAGATCTAATTTTTGATACCAGTATTCAGTATACCAACACAACTTTCGCATAGAGGGACAATTTGATATTTTTTAAAAAGTGAAAAATCGACCTACCCTAATGTGCATATATGATTACACATTGCCAGGTCTGGATGCTGGGAAGCTAATAAAAGAAAAAAATTGCCTGCAAAAATTAAAGGCGTGAAAGACATGCCCAAGATAAAGATGACCACTTTTAGATCAAAGACCAGCCAATTATGCGAGATTATTAAAAGTCATTAGATCTAATCCAGTCTCCCCCCTCTACTTGTTTCTGAGAGCAGGGATTTACTTGTGTTAAGTTTTTAAATAGAAAATAAAAAAAAATAAAAATAAAAATAAAAAAAAAATAAGACTAGTTTTCGGAAAGAAGACGTACACCTTTATCTGCCCTCTTAAAATTAAGTTTTGGTATTTTACTAACATAACGGACCCTTTAGAAGTTCGATATAGAAGTTTGATAGTTGAATCATTAAGAACTTTTCGTTCAAACGTTGATTTACAGTGCACACCAATCAGAAGATTGTGTGGGTACAGTAAACTACATTGAAGGAAGAAACAAAAACAAAAATAAACATAATTATAGAAAGATGCATTATTTTGGCGGGATTTCAGTAATCTAATTTTTTATAGAAAAACCCGGGAGATGTGAACCAACCAGGTAACTTCCCTATGCATTTCTCAAGAGTTGACTAGATAGGAAAAAGTCTACGTTTATTTCCTAATCACTGCTATAGAAGATCCGAGCAGTGATGTGGCTAACTGCCGATACAATATACCACCCTTTTTTTTTTTTATTTAAAAAAAAAAAAAAAAAACTGGAGTAGTAACTGATAGGTTTTACAACCGATATTAAAATGGTTTCCAAAAAGTTAAATAAGGAGTCACTGCAATGATAGCAGGTATGTCTTATCTGATCAGACGAAGTACCAAAATTTAAGATTTTTTCACCGTTTGTAAGATGGCCGACATATAATAAAAAAAAAAGAAAAAGCTACGTAGTCCAGCATAGGAGGAAGTTTTAATATATATTAGGTTCTATTTCAATTATTGTGAATTCACACCGAGGATAAATGTCTAAATATTTACTACCAGTTTCGTTGGGAGTTTTAAATTTGAAATCAGGGGAGGTATCAGGGTTGTATTCACTCGGTTGGAGTAAGGCGTCTGGAGTAGCAGCGGCATTATTTTTAGTTTTCTGTTCGTAATCAGTAAGATTCTGTACGGTTCTCAATATTGGATTATCAGCAGAGTTAGTCTCACCTGCAATTATTAGGTTATCATTGTGAATTTCCAGGTCTATCGGTGCACCCATCACTCTAACAGAGACAGAATCCTTTAGCGATAGATTCGTTTCGGTATTAAAGCTTTGCTCGAAAAATACATGGCTTTGCTTGCCCGGAAGACGTCTATATGGATTACTAGTCCTTTCTTTGCGACAAGGAGAGAATTTAACAGCAGAGGGAGCCTTCAGAGGATTTGCATTAACGTTAATAGCAGCTTTAGGGATGCCATCGGTAGTTTTTGACTTTTTAGGGCTCTCGTAAGCGCTTCTGGTTGCGCGGCGACATAAAGGAGATTTAATTTTCTTTGTGTCCGAGTACTCATCTACAAGAGAACCGACATGGGAATATTTACCAAGGTAGTTCGGAGCTGAGGTTACCACTTGGTTTTGGAACAGGTCTGGCCATGCCATTTCGATGTCGCGTTTACGGTAATACTCTAGAGCTTCCGGGTCATGATCGCTCTCGAAACTTGCTCCAGGGAAGTACTGAATAGCCCCGAGAGTATCGTAGTTAGAATAATTATATTTTTCAGAAGTGATTTCAGGTCGGGTAGCCATGTTCCTGCTGCATAGCCCTGGTAAATAATTACTTACAATACTCATTCTGTCTTGGAAATACTGGACGTGTATATTAAAAATGTATTTTGTTTTGATGCTAGAATTGCCTAAAAATTTGTTGTGGCTTAAAAAATACCCGTGTTTCTCTTCTCTTCTTAAAGTTGGTCCCCGTTGATAAAATCTTAATGGATGATTTCATTTCGCTAAAAGAGATATTTAAATAAAAAAAAATTACAGAGGAAAACGCCTAGGAAAAGTCCATCGTGGGTGGGAGTGAGGTGCGTTTAAAAATACCCCTTTCCTACCAGAAAAAAATGCTCTTATTAGTTTTTGTTGGTGAAACATAATTAAAGAATTAAAAGAAAAAAAAAATTTAAATAAAAAATTAAAGAATGAAAAAAAAATTGAAATTTAAAGAATTAAAAGATAAAAAATTAAAAGATAAAAAAAATTAAAAATTAAAGAATTTGGTTTGGTTTGTTTTGTTTTAGGGCATATCAACCTCAGTGGGTCATTTAATGCCGATAAAGTTTTGAAATAAATCAATTCTTAATGGATAATACAATTTTTTTATAAATACATTTTTCTATTTAACCCATAGATGGGACCCTAACAAGTACAACCACTCCGGGTCAGAGTGGACCAGGGAGCAATGGTGATGAAGGGGTGCTCCACATTCTCCAAACCTCCAGAACTGGAACCTCACCATCAGATAGAGTTTAACGTCATTCAGAGGACATGTAGACCCGCAGCCACCACCTTCCAGCACCCATATGATAAAAAGGGGTTGGGGCTTGCCATAAGGTTGGGAAAATCATATAGGTGCTAGGGCTTGACGTGACCAGCCGATTGATCGTAGGGGGGGGGCACTCCGACCGCCCGTCTAGCACAAGATAGGGCCAAAGTGGAGTATTACATGTAATGAACTGCTCATCCACCTGGGCTCTATCCTTAAGCATCACGGGTCGCCACCCACGGCCAACAGGTGACCCCATTGGGGGAGTAGTACCCCTCTGCAGAGTTGCAGTCGGTGCATTCTAACGCCCCACCGACAGGGCGGTTAAAGAATTTAAAAAAAAATTGAAATTTAAAGAATTAAAAAAAAAAAGATTAAAGAATTAAGAAAAAAAGAAATTAGAATATTTTTGTGTGTGATGGTTAACAATCTAGTGTCGCAAATTTATTACTACTTAGTTTGCGACACTAGCTTGTTAACCATCACACACATGATATAAGTCTACCTTACTATTGACATATACAGAATAAGTGAAATAATGGTTAACGAGCTAGTAGATTACCATTACTGATAGAGAGTGCGCTGGATCTTCACTCTATGCCTCATGCTTGGAACCTTTTATCTTGGTGAATACAGCTTTAAACTTGGTACTTTTTCACACACCTTGTATTCTAAAATATAACGTTCCATTTATTCTTCATTTCTATCTTGGTAAATACAGCTTTAAACTTGGTACTTTTTCACACACCTTGTATTCTAAAAAATAACGTTCCATTTATTCTTCATTTCTATCTTGGTAAATACAGCTTTAAACTTGGTATTTTTTGAACCACCTTGTATTCTAAAAAATAACGTTCCATTTATTCTTCATTTCTATCTTGGTAAATACAGCTTTAAACTTGGTACTTTTTCACACACCTTGTATTCTAAAAATAACGTTCCATTCATTCTTCATTTCTATCTTGGTAAATACAGCTTTAAACTTGGTACTTTTTTGACACACCTTGTATTCTAAAAATATCGTTCATTCATACTTCATTTCTATCTTGGTAAATACAGCTTTAAACTTGGTACTTTTTGACACACCTTGTATTCTAAAAATAACGTTCCATTCATTCTTCATTTCTATCTTGGTAAATACAGCTTCATTCTCGATACTTTTATGACACATCTTGTACACCATATACAAGATGGCCATTTTCATCAGAAGTGATTCCACTTTAGTGAAGTCAAGATAACACATCACTCAATAACTCCCGAGTCTAACATATAGATGGCGCCACTAATAAAATACATATTCTATAAAGAACTAACCTTCAAATGGCACGTGTCAAAATTTGAGCCCAATCGGATTATTAGTTTACAAATTAGAGTCATTTAAGTGAAGCTATTGTTGCAAATTTTCAAAACAATGGAAAAATCTGAATTTCGTGTGTTGATAAAGCATTGCTTTCTGATGGGAAAAAATACTGTTCAAGCAAAGCAATGGCTTGATAAGTGTTATTCGGACTCTGTTCCGTCGGAAACAACCGTTAAGAGGTGGTATGCTGACTTTAAACGCGGTCGTACAGACACAAATGATGCGAACGCTCAGGTCGCCAAAATTCGGCAGTTGTCCCGGAAATCACACAGACGCATACAAAAAACCAAAAAACTCCACGTTTTGGCCGATCGTAAATTGAAGTCGCGTGAGATAGCAGAGGAGTTGCAGATATCAGAAGGCAATGTTTTCACCATTTTGCATGAACATTTGTCAATGAGAAAGCTGTGTTCAAAGTGGGTACCGCGTTTGCTCACAGTCGATTAAAAACAACAACGCCTCGCCGATTCAGAGCGTTGTTTGCAACTGTTTCAACGCAATAAAAATGAGTTTTTGCGTAAATATGTAACAATGGATACAATATGAACCCACCACTTTACTCCGGAGTCAAATCAGCAGTCAGCTGAGTGGACAGTAGCAGGTGAAAGCCGTCCAAAGCGACCAAAGACGCAAATATCAGCAGGCAATGTTTTGGCCTCTGTATTTTCTTCATCGATTACCTTGAGAAAGGAAGAACCACCAATAACGAATGTTATATAGCATCATTTGTGCGTTTGAAGGAAGAAATTGCAAAAAAAAAAAACCCGGCCTCAAATGAAGAAGAAAAAAGTGCTCTTTCACCAAGACAATGCACCGTGTCACAAGTCGATCGCAACGATGGCAAAACTACATGAATTGCACTTCGAATTGCTGCCGCACCCCCCCCCTATTCTCCAGATTTGGCCCCCAACGACTACTGGCTGTTTGCAAACTTCAAAAGAATGCTCCAGGGAAAGAGATATGGCTCCAATGAAGAAGTGATATCGGAAACTGAGACGTGTTTTGAGGCCAAAGACAAATCATTCTACAAAAAAAGCATCGAATTGTTAGAAAAGTATTGAATTGTTAGAAAAGCGTTGGAATCAGTGGAATAATGAGACTATGTTGATAAATAAAATCGAATTTTGTCTAAAAGTTGTGGTTTTATTAGTTAGGCCCGGGACTTATTGAGTAATGTGTTAAAATAAATGAAACAAATACAATTTTGGTGTAAATAAAATCTCGAGTTTATTCAAAAATTATTGTTCGCATATCACATAAATGTCGGATTTTCTGCAATCGACTTCGTTTTATTTCATATCATTACAATAGTTTTCTTTTGAATTTTGCCAAATGAAATGAGCATCATAAAATACAAAGAAAAAAAATCTAGAAACAAAACAATAGAAATAACATAAAATCAAAGCTTTAAAAAAAAAATCTTCTAAAAGTAAATATTTTGTACGACTATTCGTCATTGTCTAAAAATCAGTAGTTCTGATCAGATTGTATAAGATTAATTTTAAATGAAATAATTTCATCTGTCTGACTGAAAAGAAAGTTTTCTTTTGTTTTGACATAAAGATTGGAAGAACTCTTCGGTGTTCTAAAAGCAAAATAATCGATGTGGAAATGGTGTCTATTAATATAACTGATTAAAAAAAAAGATTCTACCCATGTATTATTGTCAAATATAAAAATTTCTAGCCACGTATTTTTTTAAAAATCTATATATTTCTATCGACATATTGTCAAATTAAAAAAATTTATAGCTATGTATTATTGTCAAATTTAAAAATTTCTAGCCACGTATTTTTTAAAAATCTATATATTTCTATCGACATATTGTCAAATTAAAAAAATTTCTAGCTATGTATTATTGTCAAATCTAAAAATTTCTAGCCATGTATTTAAAAAAAAACTATATATTTCTATCGACTTATTGTCAAATTTAAAAAATTTCTAGCTATGTATTTAAAAAAAAAATCTATATATTTCTATCGACACATTGTCAAATTTAAAAAATTTCTAGCTATGTATTATTGTCAAATCTAAAAATTTCTAGCCACGTATTTTTTAAAAATCTATATATTTCTATCGACATATTGTCAAATTTAAAAAAATTTCTAGCTATGTATTATTGTCAAATCTAAAAATTTCTAGCCGCGTAATTTTTTCAATCTGAAAATTTCTAGCGACAGATTATTATCAAATCCAAATATTTCTAGCCACGTATTATTGTAAATTCTGAAAAATTTGGGGCATGTATTATTGTCAAATATAAACAATTTCTAACCATATTATGAAATGTAAAAATTTCTAGCTACGCATTATTGTAAAGTCTAAAAATATCTAGCTGCGTATAATTGTCAAATCCGAACATTGCTAACCACATATCATCGTAAAATCTAAAAATGTCAATAATAATTATAATTATTGGCAATGAAGAGGGTCATTTTTAGTAGATATCTAACCTACAAGGTAATTTAAAAACATTTATTATTTTTACTAGTATTATACTGATTGATATTAATCTATACAATAATGATATGAGTTTTGTATGCATGTTATCGTAACACAGCAAAAATGGCACTTCATAACTAGATAGTTGTTAGAGCAATAGTGCTCTAATTCGAAGGTGGAATATTGCTATTGAGAGAGACGGTGACTATGTGAAGAAGTAGGGATGTGATCTACAGAGGACCAGCTTCATTTTGATGTATGATACATGTTCCTGTGTTGATAATTATACCTGTCCTAAACAAAATGTCATTATTCTTAACTCACCCTCGTATTATAGCTAAAGTATTTGAACATTTCGAATCCCTGCTATTTTATTAATATAATTCGCTAGATAAGTTCTAACGGTACTCTGTAGCACTGGAAAATAAACATTCAATAGATTTCTCTATATCTTTAAAATTTGAAGCTTTAGAAATGTTTGTATATATGTGTTCAGAAAAAGGGACCAATAAACCTTTTCATCCAAAGGACCCAGATAAGTATCCGTATGCCCTTATTGCTAACCAGTACAATACGACGAGGGGGGCACCCTTAACGTAACAGTTATCGCCATGGGAAATGAGATCAGTGACCTAATCTCCGATGAGGCTGTTGGCGTTTCACTTCGCGCTTGGTTTGATTTCTTTGTTTAATGGCATATCAAACTTCGTGGGTCATTTGATGTCAGCCATCCTTTTCCGAGAGTATTAGTCCGAAAGTAGACGTAATAGCGCGACTGTTATCCACTACGCCACGGAGACCCCTTTTCACTTGGGAAAAGGTATAAATCTATCTGATCTCTCCCGGTTATGGGTCAATAGTAGGGCAGACTGTGTGCTTTAGCCTTGGTTAGCAACCAGTATAGGAGAAGGAACATTATAAATTCAAACCTTTTCTCTGCTTGAACACTGACCTCATGTCACACATCCTGTCCGTGGCGGATGGGTTGGGTAAATACGTACACCCAACATAGTGTCCAGTAAAAAGACAAATGATATTTGATCGGCTCAAATTCAATTCAGAATGTCCTTTTCTTAAGTTGCCAGTACTTTTTTTTGCTTCAATTACTTATAGAGAAACCTAATGATTCTCAGTGATTACCCAACTGATATATATATATATATATATATATATATATATATATATATATTATATATATATATATATATATATGAAAACCATAAAGTTATTTCAGCCACTTGGCTTTTCTAAATCTGATTTCAGAATGAACCATGTATGTGCGTAAGTATATGTATTTATATATGTATGTATGTAAGTATTTATGTATGCAAACTTTATTTATATGTAGGTTTGGTTGAATCCAATCCCAGAAATATCTGATATTCCCTCCCACATTATATATATATATATATATATATATATATATATATATATATATCTAAGAGCGCTAATTTTCCATTCAAAACATTTTTAAACAAACTGATCAACAAAAGCTATCACAGTCTCCTTATTATTCTGTGATAAATTTTACTTTTCCTTATATCAACAAAAGCCCTGAAGAAGATCTACTAAACAAATTGAAACACTGCAGCGTTGGCTGAATAAATATCACTCATTTTATTTGAACATGTGTTTTTTCAAATTTTTCACTACATTACATATACTAGCAAAATAAAAATAATTTTTTGAAAGATATTGCCTGAGGGGATGGGAGCTGAAAATTCAATGTCATAGAGTGTGTACCATAAGTATGTAAAATCGTCAAATTTATTAAAGGAGTGAAAAAAAAGAAAAAAAAAAGAAAGACAATTTGAAATGGAAACAGTTCCGATAATTTTAAATATCATATATCAGAATAAAACAATCTATATATAAATATATAACGCAGGGCATCTATTTATTGAAACAATGAGGATTGTCTAACGTCCCATGCTCACATTTTGAGTATATTTATTCTATGTTATGACGTTGGATTATGTGTTGGGTAATGTGACGTAACCAGTGACGTAATTTTTGTTACAGACAAAAACCGGAAGCGAATCTCCATTATTAATATATATATATATATAGATATATATATATATATAGATAGATATTATATATATATATAATGTGCTTTTTGAGTAATAACTTAAACTTAAATTATTTTTTGTGAAAACACTCGCATTCTGATTAATCAGATTTTGGCGGGAGAGAAAGTGGAGACTTGCTGTTCTGTGTACATTTTGCATAAAACCCTTTTTTCAGTGTTATTTACTTTCTAAAGAACCATGCATACATAACATATATAAACATTATAACCCCTCAAACAAGAAGCATCTATTCCCGAGAATAAAACGTGTCAGCAAAATAATAATAATAAAAAAGGCTAGAAATAACTGCGCATGTGCAGACGGACTGTATTTAAACAAAATGTCTTCCATGACTTTGTACGCTATAATTTGAACACTGTTATTGACTGAGCTTAGTTGAGTTTGTTATAAGTTAACAATGAAAGGATACTAAGTGATGATTAAGCTAACTATACCAGCAAATTAAAGATAGACCTGCAGCGATTTCTGTAGGTGCCATTATAATAAACTTTTAAATTGCTTTAAATTTATTTCGGCATTGTTGGCTTCTTTCAGTTTGATTTTTAATAAGTTCATATACGGTCTTATTAATGTGATTTTTTCGCGTCTCCCTAAATACTAAGGTATTCATTTATTAAAATATATACGAAAATCTTCATATGTACGTTTGAGCTCTCAATTTCGATAATATATATATATATATATATATATATATATATATATATATATATATATATATATATATATAGTAAATGAAGAAAAAAACTCTAAACTTGCTTCATTACAATAATTATTTCAACCGTATTAATACAGCATCTTCAGGTAATCACAAGAACATGACTCTTACTCTAGAGTCATGTTCTTGTGATTACCTGAAGATGCTGTACTAATACGGTTGAAATAAATTATTGTAATGAAGCAAGTTTAGAGTTTTTTCTTCATTTACTAAATATCTTGCTCTGTCCTTCTACTCACTGGTATTAGGCACATTGAGCTCTCCTTATGGTCTACCTGCATCAGCTTGGTTAAACCACGCGTGGAAAGATCCTAACTACGGAAAAAAACTATATATATATATATATATATATATGTGTGTGTGTGTGTGTGTGTGTGTGTGTGTATAGGTGGGTAGTATCAAGTGTTTCAATGATAGGATTCAACAATATATATATATATATATATATATATATATATATATATATATATATATATAAGTGCCACCCAAAAGTTTGGTAAATTTCAACTTCTAAAGTATATTTGTCCGATTTGGCCTTCCATAGTTGATACACACCGATTATTTGTAAATCATCGCAAATATTGTTTTTAACTACATTAAAAGAATAGTCGTACAAAGTTTTACTTTCAGTGCAGAGTTTACGATATTCTTTTTTACTTATCTCTTGTCAATTTCACCATTTATATATTAGTGTGTGTGTGTGTGTCCATCATTTGCAGGGGCTGCTGCACTGATATTGTTTGATGGACCGGAAGTGTGGGGACGGGGAGGACATGCTCATTTCTTGGTTACAGCGATTGACCAATGTCTTCGCACATAGCATCGTAAAGCCGCGATATTCTATCTTTATTCCCAAAATACCTAGCTCTTTCGTACTCCACTTTAACGCCCACCTACCCCCACCGGGGAATGGGAGAGGGCGGTTCCTGCGAGAAACGCTTCTTCCCCACCCCCAACACTAACAGAAAGTATTTCGGTAGAAAGCCACGAGGATCTTTGCAATGAAATCGTTTATACTGTCAGTGTCTGGAAGTCGTACATAGTGGTCTTCTACTGGCTGGGAGGCAAGAGAAGAGAAGCATTGGATCTGGGTGGCGTCGGGTTCTGGTCCAATGAGCAACACATAGACGTCGGCTTGTTCTTTGATGAGGACGGCTTCTCCCAGGGTGTTCTCGTCGCAGTAGTTCCACGAGCTGAGCACTAGCAGCACGGCACTTTTCCAAAAGCTTTTCTTGCTTACTACAGATAGAAAAAAAAAAAACAAAACAATAAAGTATCAATTAATACAAAAGAAATAAGCAAAGGTGGCTCATTTTTATAAGGATACATTTTCTTTGTTACACCGTAATTCGATTTGAGCGCATTCCATTTTATCATCAAAAATATCCCTTCCAAGAAAAGCTTTTGTATACCTAGTTAGATAAAAACGTTTAACATAAAACTTAAGTGAACCTGGTAATGAAGGACTATTTGCTCGTTAATTCCTACCATAAAATAAACTGAACCCCCATTTTATGTCCGTGTTTTTGCAATAAATGTTTTATTTTTCTTGCACCCGTTATGTTACAATACTAAATATATTTCCTTTGTTTATTTTAATATTCACTTCAATGTGTATATTCTAAAAGCTTTTATTTTGTGAGAATGCTTAGTTTTAAAGTAGGGGTTCGTTTTTACATTTCAACTTTTTACTCGTAAATTCCTACCATAAAATACCCAAGCCTAATTTTATGGCAGGAATTTTCAAGTAAAAAGTTGAATATTACTTTTTGTTGTTGTTATTTCTTTTCTTTTTGTCTTTGGTACTCTAAAATAAAAACGTCAGATTTTAATCATCGTCGACAAAAAAAACAAAATTATGGTCATAAAAGGAGGATCCAATTTATGCCTAAATTGTAAAACGAGCCCCCACTTTAAAACTAAACATTCTCACAAAATAAAAACTTGTAGAATATACACATTAAAATGAATATTAAAATAAACAAAGAAAATATATTTTGTATTGTAACATAACGGGTGCAAGAAAAATAAAACATTTAATACAAAAACACGGACATAAAATGGGGGTTCAGTTAATTTTATGGTAGGAATTTACGAGCAAATACTCCTTCATTACCAGTGAACCTTAGATGTAATTTTTTATGAATGAAAATGAGAAAAAAACATGTGCATGGTTCTGTTGCATCCATTTTTAAATCATTATTTTTTTTTCTATAGTTTTTATAATTTTCAGTGAAGTATTCGTTCTAATTCTTCATTTATTGTTCTACATTTCGAAGAAAAACTTTTTTCTATTTTATTTCACTAATGGGAAACAACTCTGTGAATTTCGATCACTTGATTGAATCATTTCAAGTCTATCTAGATTCACTGATAAATTGGATGAATTATCCACTCTTTTTCTACTTAAGCCTATTAAATAGAAAATAAAGTATCATTTAATACAAAAGAAATAAGCAAAGGTGGCTCATCTTTATAAGGATACATTTTCTTTGTTACACCGTAATTCGATTTGAGCGCATTCCATTTTATCATCAAAAATATCCCTTCCCGTTGATCTCTGAGGCATCTTTTCATTTTTCAACAACTTACCTTCACCGCCATTGAAACGACGATGCTCAGCTTAGCTTAGATTTAGGAGGGAGAAGTCCCCGTTGCATATTGGGTAACGTTATGGATTTCAACATCGTAGAAAGCGAGTTTTTACTCCAGTCGCGCTATTTCATTCACGGACCATATTACCTTTTTGATCTCGATTAAGAAAGGACATATTTTTCATTTACACCGTCAATATCCGGTTGTTTGTTAGGGGTTAGGGTTAGGGGTTAGGGTTAGGGGTTAGGGTTAGGTATTAGTTTTATAATTTAAAAAAATCTAAACATTGTCGGTTAAAACAATCGGATATTGACGGTGTAAATAAAAAAACATGCCCTTTCTTAATCAAGATCAAAAAAGGGGTGCCTAAAGGTCATATGGTCCGCATTCACTTTCGGACTAATACCCTTGGGAAAGGTATGAACTCCCACATTCCACCGGCTATTAGTTAAATAGTGCCACTGCTGTTCTTTTACAAGAGTGGCTTTGGCTTTAAACAACCAATGAAGGTTGATATGCCATTAAACAAAGAAATACTTAGATTTGGCATGAGTTCAGAAATATAAAGCACCCAGTGAGAATCGAACTCGTTAATAATGGTCTTCTAGCCGAACTGGTTAACCATTATAGCACACAAAACACACTAGAAAATTAAGAATAGCTTAGATTTGGCACAAGCTATCAAGTACGAGGCACCCAGTGAGAATCGAACTCATTGCTCAGAACAAATTGTCCCGTGAAACTAGTTTGTTAACCATTATATCGCAACGAGGTATCCGCCGTGGAAAGATTTAATCTGTGTGTGTTTGCGTGTTTGTGGGAGCGGATTTGAGATTTTCCCAGTTTTACGGGGATTTGGGACTTCTCATCTCCCCGAACGTGGAAAGCCGACTGTCATTCGTAAGCCAGTGGTTTCCGAAGTGGACGGTACGGGCCCCCGAGGAGGGTGGAAAGATTTAGGTGGGGGTAGTGAGGCAAAAAGCAGCGGTTTGGGTGACAGGGTGGCCTTAGGAACAGGTAATAAGTAACTTGTTTTTTTTTTACAAAATCTAAATGACAAAATATGTCATAAATACTGAAGTAAAGGAACACGTACGCAGTTTATACAGATTAAAGATGACATAAGAAGATAAACTGCTAAATAAATTAATTTAATAAATTAAGTTTTATTTGTGAAATAGATCTTTGTGTTTAATCTTGTTTTCAATTTGGAGCATACAACAAAAAAAAAAAGAAGAAAAAATAGTGAGTGTTGGCATGTGTGTATGAGGGGGCGATAGGATTTCACCCAAAGCCAAGGAGGTGCTAGCCGGAATTAGTTTGGGAACCATTAGTCTAAGCAAAGGTAAGGTATTGTTACTGAGTCGCACGATAAATCATTTAAGCAAATAAAGAACAGCTTATCCTTTTGAACTTTATCCAACTATTGAAACATAACTATTTCTTAGTATGGATTTACACAATCCATTCACCATGGATAGGATGTGACATGGGGTTGCAAGTATATATATTATATATATATATATATATATATAATATATATATATAAAGTAATCCACAGACACGTGTTTCGAGGTATCACCACTCATCAGTGCAGTTATACCGATATAATATTATATATATATATAATATGTGTGTGTGTGTGTGTGTGTGTGTGTGTTTTGGGCAACATTCTTTCATTTATACATGTAGAATTAAACAAAAGGCGCGTCTCCTTTTCAATCTTTCTGGCCAACTTTTTTTATATTTGAAAAAAAACAACAAAAAAAAAAAAACAAAAAAAACAAAACTGGAACACATCACCCCTGATGATGGCACTTTGAAGTGCCGAAAGTACTCGGTGGACTAATCCACGAATTCCATCCAAATATAAAAAAGTTGGCCAGAAAGCTTGAAAAGATCATCAATAAAATCGTTAAACAGTAGACGTACCTTTTGTTTAATTCTACACACACACACACACACACATATATATATATATATATATATATATATATATATATATATATATATATATAGAGAGAGAGAGAGAGAGAGAGAGTTTTATAATTTGTTTGAAGCATTGTGTTTATATTGGTTTGGTGGTTGGTTTTGAAGGCTATCACAATGCAAGTGTAAAGAAAAATGAGGTAACTATAATGTTGTTTGCTAACCTTGATTTATTCTTAATATTTCGAGATAAAGATTTATTCGTCAGAAGATTTATGAAGGTCCGGATGAGTTAGCTCGCTGCTAGGTTATATATATATATACAAACCCCACACGAGCAGGATGCGACACATCAATTTCTTAAGCGGAGTTTAACAGGTTTGAATTCAGAGTTTTCCTTCTCCTAGACTAGTTGCCTAACCAAGTTTGAAGAGCCCAGTCTGCCTTACTGTTTACCCATAGCTGGAGGGAGAGTAGGATTCATACCTTTCCCAAGTGTATTAGCGTTAAGTGAATTGCATCGTCCAGGATTTGAACTTATATATATACATACACATTTCTCTGAATGTTTGATATTCTCTCTCTCTCTCTCTCTCTCTCTCTCTCTCTCTATATATATATATATATATATATATATATATATATATATATAGTTTAGTGTTTAGTGGAGTTTTTTTTAAATAATGAGGCTTACTTGGAGGTTTTTGTGTGTCCTGGGGTCAAGCGACTCATAGATTATATGTTTTGAACAGGAAACTCATGTCATGTCATTCAAATTAGCGAGCGATCGGGTGTGAGAGAGAAACTTCCTTTTACTATGTGCCAAAATTTAGCTTCTACTAATAGGGACATGATTCAGAAGATATTTTGGGCCACGAAAAGAAATCCTGAGGGTCGAACAGAAGAATGTAACGAGCAAACTTTAAAAAGCGGATGTCGAAATTAGACAGCAAAACAGGCGGTTGAAGTGACCTGCACGAAGGCACCCAAATTTAATTTCTGTAATCTATTAATTTTTTATTTTTACATAAAACATTATCAACTATTATCATTTCCCTCTATTAGTTTCTCACACCAGTTTTAACTGGTAGTTTTTCACTGGAGTCTGAGTGACAGCAAGTCTACTCCAGTCTCCAAACGCATTGACTGATTCCATATAACCGTGGCAAAAACTCTTAAGAAACAGCTACAAAATATAAATTTAAACATACAATAAACGAGATTTCTTAACCTCTAGGCATAAAATAACCCTATACGACTTGGCATGCCGTTAAAATCAATCAATCAATCAATGAACATATAACCGTTATCGAGGCGCGTGGCATAATGGTTAGAATCCTAGAAAATGGACTCGTCGATCCTAGTTCAAATTCTAGACGAAACTGTTTGCATTTCACATAGCGCTAATACCCTTGGGAAAGGCATGAATCCAACTATACTCCCTCCGGCTATGGGTAAATAGTAAGACAGACCGGGCTTTTCAACCTTGGTAAGGCAACCAGTCAAGTTTTAAAAATTGACCTTGTGTCGCATCCTGCTCGTGCAGATGGGTTAGTAAATATATATAACCGTTGACTTAAGAACGATAACAAAGAACTGTCTGAATAATTATATGATGGTTGGTTAGTTGTATTTTATGGCATGTAAACTTTTGGGTTATTTTATGCCGAAGACATTTTTGGTTTATTCATTATTGTTGAGTATTCAAGTTTTTTCACTTTTTAAAAACTCTATTTTTGATCAATTTAACTCATAGAGGGGACCCTAACAGATACTACCATTCCTGATCAGAGTGGAAATAGCAATAAGGGATACTCTCCACTCCCAACAGCTCCTAAATGGAAACCTCGCCACCTAAACAATTTAATGTCATACCCAGTATATTAAGACCTTCAGCCACCGCCTTCTAGCACATATGATAAAAAGGGTCGGAGGTTTTCCATAAGAGTAATACAGTCGGGACAATCATATAGGTGCTAGGGCTTGACGTGACCAGCTGATTGAACGGAGGTGGCCTCTCCATCAAGCCCAAATAAGGGCCAAAGGGGTGTGTTGCATGTTATGAACTGTTCAACCAAAAGGATTCCGCTCTTAAGCATTACGGGTCACCACTTACGGCCAACAGGTGGGACAATTGGGGGATCATACCTCTCTACAAAGTAAAGGCGTATTTTACAGCCAAAGCCGACAGGGTTAAAATAATTCTTTGAATAACTACGTTCTTTTTAGATTACAAGTAGTAAAAAAGTAAAGTCGACGGGGTGGCCTAATGTCGGTATCAGCTAGACAGCGAGGAGGTCTATCCCTTTTTCACTAGCGCTAGACCAAGGAGATTCTTTTTGTGTCTGAGGCGTAGCGCCACACCCACCATCAGCTTCTCACTTTACCGCACAGATCTCTGTGCTATTCATACGCTGAGTTATCAAGGGCCAGTATCGAACCAAAAACCTTGCGATTGCCTAGGCAAGTGCTCTACCGACTGAGCTAAACCGACCCTTTTAGATTATAAACATTCAAAATGTTACTCACTTGTTTCGTTGAGGATAGACACGGTGCGTTCTAATGCTCTATCAAGCTGTAAGTGCCTCACAGGTTCAGTCGTGTAGGCCAATACCGAGTGGCGCAGGTCTCTCTTCGTTTCCGGTCTTTGCAGCGGCAGCACCATTTTACTTTCCACAGAATAGGTTTGTAAGCCAACAGTCGGAGCGTTTTTGTCGTAGGTCGTGCCACACAGCGACTCCAGCAGACTTAGTACCATGAATTTAGTCTTGAGGCCTAAGCTAGTCTTGCGCACACAGAGACTGTCGTCCAGTACGGTGAGGAGCAAACGTTCAGGCCACACGTACTGCTTGGTCAGATAAGAATTTGGTAGTTTCTTCTGTTCCGATTTGGCATTGCTCCGAGGCTGTGGGGCGTCGCCTTGCAGGATGCCACCCCTAATGAGGCTACCCAGAAAACGGCGGCTGGATTCATCGAACGACAATGTGTTATCTCGGTATTTATCTGAAGTGAAGGAGAAAAACAATATTTGAACAAAGATTTAACAAATCTTAACAATTTAACAAAAATTCATCAAATAATAATTAATCAGAAAATAGAGAATCTTAAAAATTGGGTGCTTCGTCCTGCGTAGACAATGCTAGTTTCTTAACAATTTAGCAAAAATGCTGGTTTTAAGAGTATTTACGGTTTTCGAAGGAGCTCTTATTTCTCCGTGGTTGTAGGCAAATTGTCGGATAAAGAAGGAACAAACACGAAAGTAAATGCAGACACTTGTATTGACAAAAATTACATAAAATTGTTGCAAATTCTAATGGTATTTGCTACGAGACTTATCTGAGTTAATAATTTACTTGGATTAATGGTGATAACAGGGTATTCTTTTCGTTGGTAGGAAATGTTGATAAGACACTTCGTCTCGGTAGTTTTTCGTCCTTCAGTAAGTGTGCTATTGTACCTGCCTTTTAACGTATGCTGATACAATGCCTTAGAAGTGAGCTGGTTGTAGAGTTCTGTGATAAGTGGGCCCTGTTGGGCTTAGTAATGAGCGCCAACATACGATGTTGGCGACCCGCCCCCTAGCGGCAGGGGGAGATAATTGGTTATGGAATTTCCAATAGTTTCTCTTAACAATTTAACAAAAATTCATAAAACAATAATTAATCAGCATATAGAGAATCTTAAAAATTGGGTGTTTCGACCCGCGAAGACAATGCTGGTCTCTTCCTTAAACGCTGGCAAAGTCTTTTGGTGGAAAGTTTAAACACATTTCGGCAGCCACGAAGATGAATTGCTTTTTATTTACAGTTTTATTGACTTCCGAAAAGGTAAAAACTGAAACAAGAAAATGCACCAGACAATGTACACAAATATGAAACAGCAAATGAATGGTCTAATTAAAAGGGTTACTTCTAGCTATAAAAAGAAATATACAAAACGTAGCCGGGACTGAAGGTTCTCCTAATATTTAACGTAAATGTACGGAAAGGTTAAGCAACAGGACTGGGTTGCAGTCACTTAAAACACTAACATAAATTACCCTAGTGCTAAGCTGCTGCTTATCAGAGGGTCCTTTTATAAAAGAGAACGTATTTAGAGAAGAAATACTTCTATAAGAATTCGGGAAGATGTTAGCTCTCGTTCTTAAAATGCATTAGGTTACCCAAAGAAGAGTAACCCAACACAGAATATTCGGTAGGAAAATAAAAGACAAGTCAATTAATA
Organism: Doryteuthis pealeii; assembly: GCA_023376005.1. NCBI lineage: Eukaryota > Metazoa > Mollusca > Cephalopoda > Myopsida > Loliginidae > Doryteuthis > Doryteuthis pealeii. Next base: position 27,397,549 of record CM042154.1, on the reverse strand, counting down.
ACATTTAATTCAAACTCAAACTGATTTTCCCAACCCTATTGCTTTTATGGCAAGCCCCAACCCTTTTTATCATATGGGTGCTAGAAGGCGTTGGCTGCGGGTCTACATGTCCTGGGAATGACGTTAAACTCTATCTGATGGCGAGGTTCCAGTTTTGGAGGTTTAGGGAATGTGGAGCACCCCTTCATCACCATTGCTCCCTGGTCTACTCTGACCCGGAGTGGTAGTACCTGTTAGGGTCCCATCTATGGGTTAAATAGAAAAATGTATTTTTAAAAAAATTGTATTATCCATTAAGAATTGATTTATTTCAAAACTTTATCGGCATTAAATGACCCACTGAGGTTGATATGCCGTAAAACAAAACAAACAAACAAACAAATCAAACTCAAACGCTGTGACAAGGGAGACAACTCCATTTTTCTTAACACTATGTCAATACTTCTGTTGATCTAGCGGACCACAGTAAAAATAAAATAAAATGAAAATACTTGGACCTGGGCCGTGAACTGACCCCCCCCCCCAAAAAAAAAAAAAAAAAAAAAAAAACAAACAGGGGAATATGTGAGTGAAGGTTGTACTAATTGTAGTTGGTAGCCTTGGAACAGATCCCAGGGTTTGGAAAAGAGTCTGGATGAACTGGAAATCAGAGGAAGAATCGAGGCCATCCAAATAACTATTAAGATTGGCTAGAAAACCCGGAAGAGTTCTGGAGACTTGAGGAAACTTGCATCGTGTTAGACTCTTGTAAAAGACCACCAACTAAAGCTGGTGTGAAAAACTCACCAGAGTGATATAAATATTAAAAAAACCCAAAAAACAAACATGAAAGCAATAAATTAAACATAATTGAGGAAATAAATTAACAAATTACAAAATTAATACAATATGAGCCGATAAATAACCAGGCAGTATTAAAGAGAACGCCCTTTCAATTATGACGCAAAAATTAAACCAGCCTTCCCATCATGCACCAAACAACGTGTGAAAGCGCGTGGTGTAATGGTTAAAGTCACGGGAAATGGACTCGTCGCCCCGAGTTCAAATCCTGGACGTGGTAATTGCATTTCACTTAGCACTAATACCCTTGGGAAAGGTATGAATCCTACTCTCCCTCCAGCTATAGATAAATAGTAGGGCAGACTGGGCTCTTTAACCTTGGTTAGGCAACCGGTCTAGGAGAAGGAAAACTCTGAATTCAAACCTGATGAACTCCGCTTAAGAAATTGACCTTGTATCGCATCCTACTCGTGCGGAGAAGTTGGTATATATATATATATATATATATATATATATATATATATATATATTATATATATATATAAAGAACGTACACACATTTTTAGGAATGTATACGCAAGAAATAGCAGTTACCAAGCTTTGATTTTATACCTACGGTCTCCTAATATATATATATATATATATATATATATATATATATATATATATATACTAGATAAAACGTGACCCATTGAGTCACCCATTCAGCTTTGGGTAGATAACTGAGATTAAGGAAAAGGGAGTTAACAAAGCGAATAAAATTAAAAGAAAAAATACGGCCGAACGAAACCTTAAAATCATTTTGTAAGCTTTCTAAGAAAGTAAATGTTTGACCTCATTTAAGCTACGGATTGCTGGGTGTGAAATTTAACATAGAAACACATTTAAAATTCGCCCGTCTCTCTCTCTCTCTCTCTCTCTCTCTCTCTCTCTCTCTCTCTCTTTCTACTCTCTAGAGAAACTGACATTATATAATGAGGAGGTAATCAAGAGATACATAGAGGGGAAGAAAGAGATAGACACAGAGCAAAGTAAGAGATTGGTCGGTTTTTGACTTAATTGCAAATTACGACTAATTAGAACCAATTAAAACATAATTTAAAAAAAAACATAATTCAATGCTAAAAGTATGGAATAATTTAGTATAATTTTCGTGTCATTAAACTAAACAGTAAAAAAGCCTTTATGAAGCAAAAGTTGATTAACTCAGCCTAAGTGTAATATATATATATATATATATATATATATATATATATATATATATATATATATATATGAAAGTACGCAAACAGTTTGTTTGATATGGCTATGCCGACAATTTTTGGGAGAATATGTGCTTAATTGAATTAGTTGATAATTAATGAATTAATGAACAGATATATTCGCCTAATTCATCACTTATCAACTAATTTATTTTCAAATTAGGTAGGACTTCAATTAAGCACATATTCTTCCCCCCCAAAAAATATATATATATATATGTATATGTGTGTGTGTGTGTGTGTGTGTGTGTTGTGTGTCTGTCTGTATGTCTGTTAGAGTAGCGTGGGCATAAAGTCAATGGCGTTTGGTTACCGATAGTTTCTTGCCGATGCGATTTCAAATCAATAGGCGAGAAACTGTTTGTAATGAAGCGCCGTTGACTTCATGTCGAAGCTACCCTATCTTAGATATACATGCTCTATCTAAGATACTGAGCACTATTTGCTTATAAATATAGAAGACCATATTATATATGTATATAAATATGTACATGCATACATACATCTATATATCTATATACACACATTTAGATATATACACACACCTGTACACACATATATATATATATAAAACATATATATACGCATATATACAAACACATGTCCACACACACGCACACACTCACACACAAATATATATATAAATATATACACCAATGCATACACACATATATACACACACCAAGATTCTGTTGATATATATATATATATATAGACATGCATACATGCATCTATATACACACACACACATATATATTTACCCCCCCCCGCAAGAGCTGGATATGATACAAGGTCAATTTCTTAAGCGTTCTTAAGAGCTCAATAGGTTTGAATTCAGAGTTTTCCTTCTCCTAGACCGGTTTCCTAACCAAGGTTAAAGAGCCTAGTCTGCCGTACTATTTACCCATAGCTGGAGGGAGAGTAGGGTTCATACCTTTCCCAAGGGTATTAGCGTTAAGTGAAATGCAACGTCCAGGATTTGAACTCATATATACACTTACACATTTCTCTGAATGTTTGAGATGAGGCTTGAAGATTAGTATTATCTGCGTTATTCGGACTATTGTCCCCATCTTCATTGTTATTTGTACAACGTTTTGGCCGATATGCCTTCCGGCCT
>CM042154.1:27371887-27391887 GCA_023376005.1 Doryteuthis pealeii | reverse complement strand
GAAATAAATTTATTTCGGCTACTTTCGCCTCTTCAAATCTGATTAGTTGATATACAAAGAAATCAGTAGCTAAAACGTATTCAGTCTCTCAACAAAAATAACCGCGAAAGAATCACAGCTGGGAATTATAACCTTATATCAAGTGGAAGCTTTAGACGCACGTGTTTATAATAAAGTAAACAGACATGCTTTTCGAAACAAATCATTTATTTTTATTTTAAACAAAATATATTGTCTCGAGCTGTACAGCATCATTTTAACTTCTTCGGTGGTCATTTTCTATTGTATAAGGCATAAACTTCAAACTTCCTAATGTTTTTACATCTTACTAGCAAATATATGCACCCTCCAGGTGCAAGTATTTAAGTTTTAATGTAATAAAATATTGTATTAAATTAGAAAGGCTAATGAAACTAAATAAGAATACAGATAAAATGATTTAAAACAGAGGGAGTATAATAAAAGATTTGAAACAGAGGGAGTATAATAAAAAATGGAACAACTGAAACTTACTCTTCCATCACTCCCGTCTTTCATTGTTATTTTTTCTAATTTAAGTATTTAGTTATAAGGGGAAGTAAAGAATAAAATTACAGTTATTTCTTCTTGTTAATGGATTTCATTTAAGATTCATTGAAGAGATTTTTGCTTATATTCATAAAAATAAAACCAAACAGTTAGAAATCAATAATACTAAGCACATATTTATTAAATTCGATTTTTTAATATTAATATGCAAATTAGCCTTCCCGTTCACACTGTAAACCGCTATTTTGTTGTAAATATAAACATAATTGCATGTTGTCAGTATGTAGACATAGTTAACAGTATTAATAATGTCAGACAATTTTATTAATAATTCAGGTTTAGATAAAAATAAAATCATTGAGAATGCGATGTCAATAATTAAAGGAATTGTGACATGAGTAGGAATATAGTTTCGGTTACAGACAGAAAAACACACAATCTCCATTATGATAAGATTATAATGGAGATTGTGTGTTTTTCTGTCTGTAACCGAAACTATATTCCTACTCAAGTCACAATTCTCTTAGTTATTGACATCACAGTCTCCATGATTTTATTTTTATTTAACCTCAATTATTAATAAAATTGTCTTACATTATTAATACTGTTAACTATGTCTACATACTGACAATATGCAATTATATTTATATATACAACAAAATAGCGGTTTACAGTGTAAACGGGAAGGCTAATTTGCATATTAATATTAAAAAATCGAATTTAATAAATATGTGCTTAGTATTATTGATTTCTAACTGTTTGGTTTTATTTTAATGAATATAAGTAAAAATCTCTTCAATGAATCTTAAATGAAATCCATTAACAAGATAAAATAACTGTCATTTTATTCTTTACTTCCTCTTTTAACTAAATACTTAAATTAGAAAAAAAACAATGAAAGGCGAGAGTGATGGAAGAGTAAGTTTCAGTTGTTCCATTTTTTATTATACTCCCTCTGTTTCAAATTTTTTATTATACTCCCTCTGTTTCAAATCTTTTTATCTGTATTCTTATTTAGTTTCATTAGCCTTTCTAATTTAATACAATATTTTATTACATTAAAACTTAAATACTTGCACCCGGAGGGTGCATATATTTGCTAGTACAAATAAAATACGGAGCACTGAATGAAAATGCAATACAAGGTTGGTGGAAACTGACAAGTTTTTATTTAACACAGGGTAGTGAAATGCTTCTACCCCAAAAAGTGACTTAAGAGCTCAACTTGTATGCGACCAGCTATCTCGTGTACCAGTCGATATGCGTCATGGCGGAACTCCCATTTCCCGTCCTAGTTACCACAATGCATCTGTCTTACTGATGAAGGGGAGCAACTCTATATATTTTTCGTTGGGCCTGATCATAACACCTACCTTTCTAGAAACACTGGAACACAAACAGATACTAACTTTAGAGTTAAGATAAACCCAGTAAAGATATAATTTAGATCGAAGAATTACCTCCCTTTTTGCCATTACACCCAGGTTTTCTCTGACCTGGAATGGTAGTACCTGCTAGGGTTCCATCTATAGGTCAAATATATATTTTTGTAAATTATTCGTATTCGATAGGAATGCTTAAAAACATAACTGTGGTTGAATTATTTGTATTGGACAGGAATATTTAATACCATATAACAGTGCAAGCAAATGATTATTATATTTGTTTAAGGTCGAGTCGGTTACGAGCTTTTGATAATACATTATATAAGTAAAGTCGTCGGGGCGGCCTAAAGTCGGTATCAGCCAGTCAGCGAGGGAGTCTATCCCCTTTTCAATAGCGCTAGACCAAGGAGATTGTTTTTTGGCGTCTGAGGTGGAGCGCCACACCTACCATCAGCTCCTTACTTTACCGCACAGATCTCTGTGATACTCATACGCTGAGTTGGTGAGGACCGGTATCGAACTAGGAACCTTGAGGTTTCTAGCCGGACGCTCTACCGACTGAGCTAACCCGGCCATTCACATGATTGAAATTAGACTCAACAAGGCAAGATGAAGGAAAAAGCAGTAAACACACAACTCCACTTTCTCACAGAATAGTGAATAGTTTTTAGCAGCGTCATTACTTTTCCAAACATTATGCATTCGATGTTTGAATCTTGTCTGAAATATTTCATCACTCGGCAATTCAACAAAAAATCTGCTCTGAAGAAGACTAATGTTTATACAATGCATTCTTCAATTGTTTTTATTTTGTCTTTAGAATAGTTTCATTTAAATTACATTTTATAAACATCAGAGAGTCGAAACAGGCGCTTGTTAGCACAATATATACTATTATTTTTCTTTATATATATATATAATATATATATATATATATAATATATATATATATATATATATATATATAAGATAGTCCCGTTTCAACAGACATACATGGTACCAACTGATATTAATAGAAAACTCGATTAATTCAACGGATATAACCCTGACGATTCAGATGATGAAACTCGAGTAGGTTACTTTATATCCATTTTTTAAATACATTTTGCTCTATATTGTATTGAGCACTTTGTATTTATTTTTCACGGTCTTAACCCCTGGATACAGTGCGCTCACAACAATCGTTCCCATATCCACAGGTAAGCCACTACTCATATATATATATATATATATATATATATATATATATATATATATATTATATATATATATATAAGGGTTTTATAATTTGCTTGAAGCATTGTATCTATATTGGTTTGATGGTTGGTTTTGAAGGCTATCACAATGCAAGCGTAAAGAAAAATAAGGTAACCATGGTGTTGTTTGTTAACCTGTGATTTATTCTTAATATTTCGAGATAAAAATCTCTTCTACAGAAGATCTCCGGAACTGAAGTTATTGCTAGTGGCTGTCCATTTGGTTCTGTCTCATGTCTTCCAAACTCTGTGTGTATGTGTGTGTGTGTTTGTTTATGTGTGTGTTTGTGTGTGTGTGCTTATGTGTGTTCCTGTTCAACAGTTCTGATTATCATTCCAGATCTCACTCTCTCTCTCTCTCTCTCTCTCTCTCTCTCTCTCTCTCTCTCTCTCTCTCTCTCTCTTTAGGGGCCGGGTTAGCTCAGTCGGTAGAGCGTTCGGCTAGAAACCACAAGGTTCCTAGTTCGATACCGGTTCCCGCCAACTCAGCGTATGAGTAGCACGAGGATCTGTGCGGTAAAGTAAGGAGCTGATGGTAGGTGTGGCGCTCCACCTCAGATGCTAAAACAATCTCCTTGTCTAGCGCAATTGAAAAGGGATAGACTCCCTCGCTGACTGGCTGATATCGACTTTAGGCCGCCCGACGACTTTACTTTTTTACTTTATATATATATATATATATATATATATATTATATGAGAAGTAAATACACATTAGCGATGTGTTTATGATATGGCTTTTTTTTTAGCCTACAAATTTTTGGGAGAATATGTGCTTAATTGAAAGTCGTACCTAATTTGAAAGTTAATTAATTAAAATTAATTAATTAGGCGGGCATACCTATTTAAATGTAAGGCTAAACAAATCGAGAAAAACCAATATATATATATATATATATATATATATATATATATATATATAAACATGCGAAGAGTCCACTTAGTGGTGACCCCATGGGTAAACCAAATTTTTGTTTGTAAAAGATGTTGTTGTGTTGGAAGTAACAATGGGATGTGCATAGTCTACATATAGCCAAATAAGTTAGCGAGAATCGAAATCACTATTCAATAGTAATGCATCTGCGAGAATCGCTTGCTTTCCATTACACCACGGCCGGACGTCCTTTTATCCAACCTATACCCCTCCCCCGAATTCTTTTTAGCATTGCTTAGATTTGGCACCAGACCCCAAGTACGGGGTATTTATATTGTGTATATATGAGCATTATTCCTTAGTTTCTATTACTTCTTCCAGACAGCACCGGGACGTCTTGCTGGTTATATGTACACCCTTGTGCAAATTAATTGAAAGAAATCGAATAATTCCGGGATTATCATAATATTCACGATCTTTCTGTAAGACTTGCCAGTGTGTTCGTGCAGTTTTCGTACGCTTCCTAAGAGTAATGTCTATTGCAGACAATGGCCGTAGGACAACTAATCAACAATCGAGATAATAATGTCTGGGCGTGATAAAAATCTGATGCAATCACGGATGACGTAATATTTTCAAGACCAAAATAAATTTCATCATACATCCCGAAAATAGATTCACATTGCTGCACACCACTAATCTGAGGAAAAGAAGAAATTGATTACACCTGGTCACTCCAGGTGTCTAAGACTGACCGTGAAAATAAAAGAAAATAAAGCGGTTGTTTTAATTAATTTGCACAAGGGGTGTATATCCACACTGAATTAGTAAATATTTTTGACCTTACTCTTTCGGACATTCTTCGTATGTGAGTATACGTCATTGTATCCATGTAAGCTTCCTAATACATGTAGTGTATGAACCCGTATGCATCCCAGTGGTCGGGATAATATCCGTAATCTCTCTGTAGGGCTTGCCAGTGTGTTCGTGTTGCGTTATAATTTTCCATAAGCTTCCTTGGAGTAACGTACATCGCAGATAATGGTCGTATGACAACTAATCAATAGTCGAGACAATAGTGTCTTTTGCGTGTTAAAAATCTGATGCAATCACGGATGACGCAATATTTTTCCAGGCCAAACAAATTTCATTATACAACCCGAAAATAGATTCATATTACTGCAGACCACTGCAAAGGAACTAATCTGAGGAATAGATAGAAATCAATTACACCCTGTCACTCGAATGGGTATAAAACCAAATGGCGAAAGAAAAGAAACTGTTGGAATATTTGTGGATATAAGGTGTGCTCTAATTACCCACCTGGATTTATAGACTATCCAAGTTCACTTGATTGACTCATGTAGCCAATCACTAAACATACTGCGTGTAAGACACACGATTTACCACCCCACTGGTCATAATTAAAATGCGCTCACTGAAGACGGACATAGGATTACCAGACCTTTACCAATACTCAGGAAGAACTTATACGTCTACCAGAGTAACCAAAGGATTTATTATTGAAGGACTCTTTACCAAGAACTGAGAACTCTTTACCAGAGTAACCAAAGGATTCATTATTGAAGAACTCTTTACCAAGAACTGAGAACTCTTTACCAGAGGAACCAAAGGATTCATTATCGAAGGACGCTTTACCAAGAACTGAGAACTCTTTACCAGAGTAACCAAAGGATTCATTATCGAAGGACTCTTTACCAAGAACTGAGAACTCTTTACCAGAGTAACCAAAGGATTCATTATCGAAGGACGCTTTACCAAGAACTGAGAACTCTTTACCAGAGTAACCAAAGGATTCATTATTGAAGAACTCTTTACCAAGAACTGAGAACTCTTTACCAGAGGAACAAAGGATTCATTATCGGACGCTTTACCAAGAAATGAGAACTCTTTACCAGAGGAACCAAAGGATTCATTATCGAAGGACTCTTTACCAAGAACTGAGAACTCTTTACCAGAGGAACCAAAGGATTCATTATCGAAGGACGCTTTACCAAGAACTGAGAACTCTTTACCAGAGGAACCAAAGGATTCATTATCGAAGGACGCTTTACCAAGAACTGAGAACTCTTTACCAGAGTAACCAAAGGATTCATTATCGAAGAACTCGTTACCAAGAACTGAGAACTCTTTACCAAATTAATCAAAGGATTCATTATCGAGGGACTCTTTATCTTGGACCCAATTCGACGGGATAAGCGCTCTGCTTTAAGGCCAAAGGATGGCCATTAAAAACGTAACAGAAACTAATGCGGTTGTTTCAATTAATTTGCACAACGGTGTACTTACCGCTTTTTCCACATGTTGTCTTCCCCATCTCCTTTTCCTAACAACTTCTATTTAAATACGTTTTAGTATTTATTCACTCTCACTTTCGTAATCACTGAGCGGATGTTTACTTAAAAGACAGGCAGTTGGACGTCTTATTTTCGTAAATATAAAATTCCGTTTACAGCGTGTTCTTCATTATATGGTCTCCTTTAAAGCGCATTGTAATTGTGTGCGTCTATTAAAAATGCAAATTTTAATTATAAAACTGTTGTGAGGGAGAAAAATTTCCCTACGAGAAAATTGGACTCGTCCAACGAAAGACATAGATATCACGATAGGCACTACACGAGGGTATTCGTAACTAGTCTTGCTAACAACAGAATAACCATTACTGCTTGTTGAAGAACTGTGCACCTAATTCTATTTTTATTGTACTTCTCTGAATAAAAAGTAATGAACTTATTTTGTTGAATGGTTGGTTGGATTTTACGGCATGTCAACCCTTGTTGGGTTATTTTATGCCGAATACGTTTTGCTTTATTCAATTCTTGTTGGGTATTCAATTTTTTAAAACACATTTTTAAAAAATCATGTTTGATTTATTCAACCCATACATGCGCCCCTAACAGGTACTAATACTCCGGGTCAGGGTGGACCTGGGAGTAATGGCGATGAAGGGGTACTTCACTCTCACCTGAGTTCCAGAATTGGAACTTCACTAAATGCAGTTTAACGTCATACCCAGGAAACTAAGACCCTTAGTCACTAACAAGTACTACTACTCCGGGTCAGGGTGGATATGGGAGTAATGGTGTTGAAAGGGTACTCCACATTCCCCAGAGTTCCAGAATTGGAACTTCACCACTAAATGCAGCTTAACGTCATACCCAGGACACTAAGACTCTCAACCACCGCCTTCTAGCACATATATGATAAAAAAAGGATTGACTGTTTGCCATAAGAGAAGTAGGGTCGGGACAATCGTATAGGCGTTAGGGCTTGACGTGACCAGTCGATTGATCGTGGGGGGGGGGGCTCACTGACCGATCGTCTAGCCTTAGTAAAGGCCAAAGTGGAGTATTACAGGTCCAGCCTTAAGCATCACCTGCTGCCACCCACGGCCAACAGGTGGTCCCACTGAGGGGAGTTTACTCCTCTGCAGAGGTGCAGTCGGTGTATTCTACTGCTCCCCTCGACAGGGTGGAACGTATTTTGTTGACCTTTTCTAGATTTAGTGTTGTTTGATAACATTTTACCACATCCTCGTCGTTAATTCTTGCCTGACCTCGACGCAGTCGGGGGTCCAGTGTGCTTCGGCCACTGGACCGGTAAAGTACAAATAATAGCGTCGATCCCAGGGGGCTTTCCCCCCAGGCAATACTGGGTTTATTGCCCAGCGCCTGAGGCGCCTCCCTTGAGGGAGAATACCGACGGGATCGACACAATTTTTGTCCTTTCCCACCCATGAGCTTCGGCTTGTGGGTGGGCCCACGTTAAAACGAGGCCTTGTGCCCAGTCCATACAAGTGGGGTATGAGACAAATACCTCGTCGTTAAAGTTGTGACTGAATTATCAAACAACATTAAACCAAGAAAAGCTTAACAAAATAGGTTTATTAAATTTTGTTACAGGGAAATATAATAGTTTTTGTTTTTGTTTTGATTTGTTTTACGGCATATCAACTACGTTGGCTCATTTAATGCCGGCAAAGTTTTGAAAGATTCGTAGCGATAGTTTGGAAGATATTTTTAAAACTCAATTTTTCTTTGGAAACAAATTTTCAATTAAACCCATAGATGGGACCCTAACAGTTACTACCACTCCGGGTAAGAGTGGACCAAGGAGCAATGGTGATGAAGGGGTGCTCTACATTCCCCACACCTCCAGAACTGGAACCTCACCATCAGTTAGAGTTTAACTCATACCCAGGACATGAAGACTCTCAGCCACCGCCATCTAGCACCCATATGATAAAAAGAGTTGGGGCTTGCTATGAGAGCAATAGGGTCGGGACAATCATATAGGTGCTAGGGCTCAACATGACCAGCCGATTGATCGAAGGGGGCCTCTCCGACCGACCGTCTAGCATAAGTAAGGGCCAAAGTGGAGTGTAGCATGTCATGGACAGATCATCACCCTGGATTCCATCCTTCAGCATAATGGGCCGCCACCTACGACCAACAGGTGGCCTCATTTAGGGGAGTCTTACCCTACCTGAAGAGATGCTGTCGGTGCATTCTAAGGCCCCAGCCGACAGGGCTGGAAATATAATAATAATAGGAAACAACGCGCAGTTCTTCAAAGCAGTAACGTCTAATCTGTCGTTAGCGGGACTAGTGTAGTTCGTATCTGTCTTTCGTTGGACGAGTTTAACTTTCTTGTGAAATTATTCTCCTCACAACAAAAACACAGACTAAAAAAAAAAAAAGACAGAGAAGGTATTTTAATGCTGTCATGTGACACCCTACGAGCCACTAACAGACATGTAAATTAGTTAATGTAGATAATCATTTATTGAATCCCCACAAGTACTCTCTCTCTAAACTATCAAGGCAGACTCAATGACCCCCATACGTTGTCTACACAGGAAAACAAAAGTTTACTTGATGAATGTAGGTAATATCACCGCATGGCTTTATCGTGCCCTGTCAGGGCTAGAGACAATGTTTCTACTGTTGAAAGAACAGAGGCCAAAAAAAGAAGGGATTCCCTAAGTTGTCATGGGACATCATACGAGCCCCCAGGAGGCATGTTAATTATCCTTAAAAATGGATAAATCTTATTAAACAAAGTAAATCAAACAACTTAGTTTGTTATTTTATGGACACGACTTTAAAAATACAGATTTAAAGAAATTAAATTTGAGAATTATAACATTTTAAAACTATATTACAAAAGTTTTAATATAGCTTAATCATCCTCATTCGCCAAATCGTGATATCATGATCATCATTAAATCGTGCTGACAGCTATTACTTCAAATAGTTGGGCAGACTGAACTCATTAATCTTCGTCAGGCAACCAATCTAGGAGAAGGAAAACCAGTTAAAACTCCGCTTAAGAAATTGACCTTGTGTCACATCCTAAAGGGGCGGTGGGGTTGGTATATATATATATATATATATCAACATCAAGTCTTTTCAAAAGAGTTACGGTTTCATACTATTGCTACTAGTAACCTGTTACTCTTAAATTTCTATCTATTTGTACGGTCTTGACAAAAAGCAGTAAATACAACGGTCCTGGATACTTATTTAGAACAAGCCTGCGATAATATATATATATATATATATATATATATATATATATATATATATATATATATATATATATAAGTGTAGTACTTACATTCACAATCCAGATAAGAATAAGTTTCAGTCATTGTCTTCTTTTTTAAATGGTGAATTACTTAAGATTAGGGTTAGGGTTGGAGTTAGGGTCCATGTTGAATATCCACATTTATGTCTCCCCCCCCCCAAAAAAAAAAACCCATTCCTATCCTACTGAGATTTTCTCATGGTTGGCGCGTGGCTGGTTCGGGGAAATCAATATGGCCGCCTTTTAAGATTGGACGTTGTTTATATTCTGAGTGCCTAAAAGTTCATAAATAAAAAAGATAATGACTGAAACTTATTCTTATCTGGATTTTAATTGTAAGAAATACATTTCTGCATAATATTTTTAACATAACTACTGTCGTTTTTTTCTCTCCAGCGGGCTATTCTAAATAAGTACCTTGTCCTGTTTACGAGACCCCGTTACGCAAAAGATCTACATTTTTTTAATGCTTTCTTTTCTCGACCACTTAGACGATCGTACATCATCATCATCATCATCATCATCATTATCATTCATCTTCTTTAAATCGGCTGTCCCCTTTGACCTCTAACCATACGTTATAAGAGTTGCCATTGACAACGCAACACATAAACCCATAAAAAATACCACCTAAGGTGGAATACAATAATTGCAGCAGGAGAATAATTTACGGATTTACACAAATCATCATCATCATTATCATCATCATCATCATGTTTTGCTGACAGTACGGATCTCCCCGACCTTTCTTCGCCACCCGTCCCAATCGGTCACCGCTCCTGGAAGGTCATCTGCACTACATCCAGTATCCGAGCAGAGCTGATCAATGTAGACTTTTGCTAGACGATCATTACTAGTGTAGCCATGTGCATGTGCCTATAGGAGAACGTCACTTATGAGTTCGTCCTTGCTTCGCTAGTAGTGTCCAGCATGTCTTATTCGTCTTACCCGTGTGGTTTGAATGATAGGAGGCAAGTGGCTTTTTTGTGGGATGCTGCTTCCAGAATTTGTTTAAGACCACATGCAGCATCCTTGTAAAGTTCCCATCAAACTTATTTCTCCAAGCGTTTCGTTAGAGTTCAAGTAGTGCAGCCATATAGTAACACTGATACAGCTACAGCCTGGAAGAATTATCGTTTTATCTTAATTAGAGAGATCAGATTTCCATATGATCTATATTCTGTCAATAGCAGTTTTTTTAATTAGGTTTACCAATGCAGTGACGAGGCAGGATTGAAGCCACGGAACTTCGAATTTCTTTCACTTTCTTTTATCTCTGTTCAATATCATTACATACATGAAATTGGCTTTGGATTGGTTAATTGATTTTAACGGCGTGTCAAACCGTCTAGGATTATTTTCTGCCTAGAGGTTAGGTAATCGTATTCATATTTACATTTTTGTTTAGTTTCATAATGATTTTCTGTGCATTGTCCTATCAAATACAAATAATTTCTAAACATATCTATTTGACTGATAGATGGAACATTAACAGGTGTTACAACTCCGGGTCAGAATGGATCTGGGAGTAATAGCAATCAAGGGCTTCTCCAAATCCCCAGTGTTACATAATTCATGGATAGCCAATGAATTATGTACGCACTGTAGTAAGAATATTTTTAATCAGAGTTCGTTAGATTCAAAATAACGGGGGCTCGGTGGAAAATTACCATGGCCGATAATTGACAATTGGTAACATTCGCTTTGTTGAAAATTTTGTGATATAAGGTGTGCTCTAGTTCCCCGCCTATACTTATATATATTTACCAACCCCTCCACACGAGCAGGATGCGACACAAGGTCAATTTCTTAAGCTGAGTTTAAAATTCAGGTTTGAATTCAGAGTTTTCCTTCTCCTAGACCGGTTAAAGAGCCCAGTATGCCCTACTATTTACCCATAGCTGGAGGAAGAGTATGATTCATATCTTTCCCAAGGGTATTAGCGCTAAGTGAAATGCAATTACCACGTCCAGGATTTGAACTCGGAGCGACGAATCCATTTCCCAAGACTTTAACCATTACATCACGCGCTTCCGCCTAGATTTATAGAATATATGGTCTATTCCTTAGCCAATCGCTGGCCATACTGCGTGGCTAATACATTACTTAAGGGCTGATTCTTTCTCAGTATACTAGCGACCATTTACGAAGGAACCTAGGATGCTCTACCTTAGAGGATTACCAAAGGATTCGGTATCGGAGGACTCTTTACCTAGAATCAACTGGCCAAGGATGGCCCTTAAAAGTTTAACACGCTTGACTCCTCGAAAAGCGCGCCAGTAGGGCGTGAGAAGTTTTAGATTAGTTGCGAGTAGTTACTAGCCGAGGGCGGATGCTGTCGTCAATCTCTCGTTGTTGTTTAATAAAGACTTAAGGGAAACAACAATGTCTTGTTGATTTATTAAAAACAAGAGATGACCAGCCCGAACAAGAAAGAAGAAAGCAACCCGAGAAATCAGCCCTGAAAAATATGGCGGCCGACAAGGTAGCAGCAGTAGCAATCAGAAGAGTTAACAAGTAAAAACCCCTCATCTCTCATACTCTGTCTATTTCTACCATTATATACTCAAGATATGTGTGAACGGGTATATAATACTAGAACTGGTACCCTACCATTAGATGCAGTGTAGTGTCCTACCCAGTCTCTTTTTTGGGAGGTCTAACTCATCTGAAGGGATACGAATAAATAAATAGAATTACGACAAATTTCTATAAATGAACAAGAATTACGACAAATTTCTATAAATGAACACAAAATTACGACAAATTCTATAAATGAACAAAATACGAACAAGAATACGACAAATTTCTATAAAAACAAGAATTACGACAAATTACGATAAATAATTAAGAATTACGACAAAAAAGAGACCCCCTCCTCTAAAATACATTTAACGCCCTAAGTTGGTTGTTTTCTTTTAAGTAACACCGACATATTTGGGTACGTTATTTTAATAGTCACCGGGTAGCAATTTCCGAGGCAGGAGACCGGGACGCACTTCCTCATAAACTCCTCATCTCTCATACTCTGTCTATTTCTCCCGTTATATACTCAAGATATGTGTGAACGGGTATATAATACTAGAACTGGTACCCCACCATTAGATGCAATGTAGTGTCCTACCCAGTGTCTTTTTTTGTGGAGGTCTAACTCATCTGAAGGGGATACAGTCAGTGTATTATAAGCACCACTGACAGGGCAATAAGCTTTGGAGTAAAGGTTTGTAATCCGGTAATTTATGAGGAAGTGCGTCCCGGTCTCCTGCCTCAGAAATTGCTACCCGGTGACTATTAAATAACGTCCCCAGCTATGTCGTCTCAGATTTTCTTTTATTCATGTTTGTTTAATGTCTTGTTTTTAGTTTAAATAAACAAGAATTACGACAAAAAAGAAGCGACACCCCACAAATACATTTATTTGTAGAAAATATCTATCTATCTCCATTTGTTCATATCTATCTATATTATTTTGTTTATCTATCTATCTCAGTCTATTCCAAACTATATATCCATCTTCATATCTAAACAAGAATTACGACAAATTACGATAAATAAGTAAGAATTACGACAAATTTCTATAAATGAACAAGAATTACGACAAATTACGATAAATAAATAAGAATTACGACAAAAAAAGAGACCCCCCCTCTAAAATACATTTAACGCCCTAAGTTGGTTGTTTTCTTTTAAGTAACACCGACATAGCTAGGGACGTTATTTTAATAGTCACCGGGTAGCAATTTCTGAGGAAGGAGACCGGGACGCACTTCCTCATAAATTACCTGTAATCCTACTCACCAAAGCCCCTTCAAAAAAAAAAAAAAAAAATCAAAAATCAAAAAAAAAACAACTATACTTTGGTATTTCCTACATATGTGGGAAGATAGTTTATCTAGCTTGTTTTAACCTTTTTTTCTGAGTCAGCGATTTTGGGTTTTGTTTTATTGAAAACACAGATAAAAAAAGAAAGAAAACTGATCCTATTTAGAAACGACGTCAATATATAAGGTGTCCATTATGGACAAAGACCAAGTTCGTCTCGGTGTTTAATACTTTTTACTTCTACTGTTAATACATTGCTGCTTGCTGAAGTGGAAAAAGGGTCGTCTAAAATGTATTTATCCTGTTATCATAAACTTCAAAAAAGAAAATAAGAAGAAAAGACGCAAGGCAAAAAGTACACGTGTGGAATCAAGATCGTGATGTTTAAGGAACTAGAGCACACACACACACACACACACACACACACACATAATACCCCCCCCACACACACAGTACAAACAAATCACACTAAAAAAGCAATGCTGATTTTGAGAATTAATATGGTTAGTTGGTTGGTTGCATTGGGTATATTCGCGGAGAACCGTCCCGGCCTCCTGCCCCAAAAACCGCTAGCCGGTGGCTGAAAAAAAAACACAAGCAACGATTGAAGTCCGCAGCCGAAGTGGTGTCACTTGAATAAAAACTTGGGTTAGGGTTAGGGTTAGGTTTAGGGTTAGGGTTTGGGTTGGGGTTAGGGTTAGTTTAATGGAAAATAAAAATAATTTTTTTCTGGGTCACCTTGTATACAGAACCCATACATTTTGTAATAAAACTGTTAATTTTAACTGGGGTTAGGTTAGGCTTAGCTTAGGGTTAAGATTGGTGGTTTTCGGGAAAAACGCCCTAAGTTGGTTTTTTTTGTTTTTTTTTTTCGGCTACGGACTTTAATCGTAGCTGGTGTTTTTTTTTTCAGTAGCAACCGGCTAGCGGTTTTGAGGAAGGAGGCCGGACGGAACTTCGCGAAGAGTACCGTTGCATTTTACGACATATCAACCTTAGGGTTATTTTATGCCCAAGACTTTTTGTTTTCTTTTTTCTTTTGGGTATTCAATTTTTTAAACTTGTTTTTTAACCATATTTTTTTCAAAACTCATTTTTGATCTATTTAACTCATAGACGGAATCCTAACAGGTACTACCACTCCGGTTTAGCGTTGATCTAGGAGTAATACCGATGAAGGGGCATTCTACATTCCCAGAGCTCCAGAATTGGAACTTCACCACTAGACGCAGTTTAACGTCATACCCAGGACACTAAACCCCTCAGCCACCGCTTTCTAGCTCATATATGATAAAAGGGGTTAAAGGTTTGCCATAAGGGCAATTAGGTTGGGACAATCATATAGGTGCTATGGCTTGATGTGATCAGCCGATTAGTCGGAGGAGTCTCTCCGATCGCCCGTCTAGCCTAAGTAAAGGCCAACAAAGTAGAGTGTTGCATATCATGGACTCCTCAGCCCCTAGGATTCCGTCCTTAAGCATCACGGTTTGCTACCCATGGCCAACAGGTGGTCCCATCGGGGGAGGGGTGATTTTACCCATCTGTAGTGGTGCAGTCGGCGTATTCTACAGCTCCAGCCGATAGGGCGCTGAAAATTGATAGCAACAGGGATTTTTTTATTTAGTATCTACAGAACAGCAGTTGTACGAATATTCACCTCCCATCTCACAAACCATCCAATTAAGACGAAAAAGACATGCTTGATACTACTGGAGAAGTAAGGACGAAGCGACAAGCGGCGTTCTCCTAAAAACGGATACTATTAGGTATTATTAATTACCAAACTCTACAGCATTGAATGTCTGTAACCTAAAATACAAACATGTAGCAGTTTAAAAATGAGTACATGCCTCATATATAGGATGGAATTTTATATTCGGATACAAATTATTTCTATTAGAAATGTGTTATTTGAAGCTATAGTTGTTTACAAAGTATTTTTCTAATTAGTTATTTGAAACCATAAATTTTATTGAATACTTGAAACCATATATTTGTGAACAAATTTGTATTAGATAATTGAAACCATATTACTGATGCAATTAACTATTCATATTATATTTATTATTATTCATTATTAATTATTATTTCACTCCATGAGATTTTTCCTAACCGCCATAGTGGGTGGTTCAATGAAGGCTGAGTGAGAGCAAGTCTCCGTAGGTCTCCAGGACTCTTCTGAGTATTCTAGCTGATCCTAACAATCTGTCGTTGGATGGTCTCGATTCTTCCTCTGATGACCAATTCACCCATACTATTTTCCAAACCCTGGGACCGTTCTAAGGGCACCAATTACAATTGGTACGGTCTTACATTCATTGTTCCACGGTTTTATTTTTCAGTCTCTAGTCAGGTCTAAGGTATTTATCTATCTTTTCGTTTTCTTTCATTTTCACACTGTGATCCGCAGGGACAGCAAAATCCATGAGATAAACAAGTTGTCTTCTTGTTAATTAACCCAAGTATGGGCTTCCAATCTTCCTCAGTATCACAAAGTCCCTGAGATTTTATGCGTCTCATGTTGAGAGAGAGGAGATTATTATTATTATTATTATTATTATTATATTATATCGCACCTTGCGAGTTTTTCACCAGCATTAGCTGGGTAGTCTTTCACTGGATTCTGATGACAGCAAGTCCTTATGTCTCCAGGACTCTTCTAGGTATTTTAGCTAATCTCAACAATTTCAGATGATTCTATTCTTCGTCTAATTTCCAATTCCTCCAGTCTTTTTCTAAAACCCTCAGAGACTTTCCAAGGGCACCCGCTACAAAACGCATCATCTTCACCTTCATGTTTCATAGATTTTTTTAGTTTTTTCTGGCAAGGTCAAAGTTTTGTCAATTTTTCATTTTAAAATTATTTACTCCTTTTGAGTTTTCACATCAGATTAGCTGATGGTCTTTCACTGGAGTCTGAGTGACAGCAAGTCTCCTCAGGTCTCCAGGACTCTTCTGAGTATTCTGGCAGATTGTAGCAGTGCAGTGTTCTGAATGGTTTCAAACCCTTCCTCTGATTTCCAAACTTCCAGACCTTTTTCCAATTCTTTTGGGACTGTTCCAAGTGCACCAACTACAATTTGTATAACTTTCACTTTCATATTCCATAACTTTTTTCAGTTCTCTGTCAAGGTCCATTTGTCCATTTTTGATTTCCTTTAGCTTCACCCTGTGATCTTGGCACTGCAAAATCCACCAGTTGACAAGTTCTTTCTTTTTTGTTTATCAACACTAGGTCTGGTCTTTTGCTGGATGAGGTGATTCGTTTTTATTTCAAAGTCCCAGAGAATTTATGCGTTTTGTTCTCTTAAGAACAGATTCTGGTTTATGCATATACCATTTTTTGTATTTCAAAATTAAATTTTTTGCATAATTCCCAGTGATCACCTTCCCAACCAATCGTGGGTCTAGTTTGTATTCTCGTTGTGATAGTTTGCTACATTCGCAAGAGTATATGGTTTACAGTCTCATCTCTATTCCCGCAAAGTCTACATTTACTATTTTGTTGGGTCCTATCAATTTTCGCTTTGATGTAAGTTTCTCCTTATGGCATTATTTTGTGCAGCAATTATAAGTGATTCCGTTTCTCTTTGAAGTTCCTTTTCTTAACCCATAACCTCATCTAATTTGTCGTTGAAGCGTCCATATAATTTTTCTTCCCATTTGTTTTGTAGTCTTAGTTGTTTTCTGATTGTCTATCTGTCGCTCTACTATTGTTCCGCCATAAGTAGTTTGCTCTTGCTTTTTCTTGTGTAATCTGCAGTTGTTGGATTGTGGTTTCTACGCATTATTATTATTATTATTATTATTATTATTATTATTATTATTATATTGAATAGAAATAAATACTTGAAACCATATAATAATGTATAGATTATAGTATAAGAATAGTTACGCAAGTTATGCAAATTATATTTTCAAGAACTAATTGAAGTCATATAATTTATCGTAAAAGAAAAATAAAGAAAAAAAGAAGTCTGACACGCTAAACTAGTTAGAACCCTTAAAAAACCAACAACAACCAACCAGCCAGCCAACCAGCAAGCCAGCTAATAAAAAATTTTATTACTTGTCGTGACCAAAAAGAAAATAACTGCTAAAAACGTGACAAGATCCGTCCGCTGTTTGTTTAAAATAAACACAGCCGAGTATTCGTTCACAAGAATAATCGTTTTTCGGTCATCGGAGTAGTCTCCATATTTGTGAGCGGGAAGGATTTTTCAAAATCAAAAAAGAAAGGAGTATATATTCTCGTCTTTTGACTTTTACAACCCTTTTTTGTTATACCACTGTAGAATATACGAGCTTTGCTAATAATACCATTGATGTCATCAATCTTATTTTTCTACCTTCTATTCAAGAAAGAAAAAACAACATTTATTCACAGACTCATAAGCTTCTAAGCAGGAAAGTATTTAACCAGAAAAACTGTCACAATCAACTTAATTTTTATGCTACAAAATCCTAAACGTTAGCATGTCGGCCATTTTATCTAAGCATTAGCATGTCACAGATTTTTATTCAGTACTGGATATTCGGCGCTCGTCGCATAATGTATTTCGGCATGAAATGGACCTCAGCTACCCGAGATCAAATCCTGCGGACGAAATTTTATTAAATACACACATCTTCACACACATATTTATCGTATATTTTATATGTATATATATTTACATATTTATTGTGTATTCAATTATAAAATTATATTACTATATATACTATTATATATTATATGGTGTGTGTGTGTGTGTGGTTATGTGTCGTTGTGTCCGTTGTTGAGTTAAAAACAAACTACATGTCTATTTTTTAATATACATTTAAGCCGACAATTTTTGATGATATGTGCTATAATTGAAGTCGACCTATTTTGAAAATAAATTAAAGTTAATAATTAATGAATTTTTAGGCGATATATGTTCAAATGATTAAGGCTAAACGAATCGAGAAAATGTCAACCCTGAATGCTACCATTTAGACCCATGCTGATGAGAAAATCTAGGTCAAAGATATATTCAGAGATACATTTTCTCATTCTTTACTTACATTGAACATATTCCGCCTAAAATCATTAAAACTAAAGAATTAATTTTCAAAATTAGTAGACTTCAATTAAGCACATATTCCTCCATATATATATTATATATAATATAATATATATACATAATATGTGTGTGTTGTATGGTGTGTGTGTGTGTGTGTCCGGTTGGTTGTGCTGGTGTTTCTTTTTTTTTTTTTTTGTCTGTGTGTGTCCTTATGGAGTTCACTATCTTCATTTGATGATATATCTATGGAGTCTAAAAATCCTTCTAATAGGTCATTCTCTCGAATATTTGATGAAATAAAATGAAACTTAGTGTTATAACATCCAACTCAATTTCCATTTATTCACACTTAACTCATGCTTCGCACAACCCCCCCAAAAAAAATATATATATATATATAATATATATATATATAATATTATACTTATTACTATATAATTACAACACACATATATATACAACATATATAGATATACACGAAATTGACACAGTCATGTATATATCATATATATAAGTATATATATATATATTTATATATATAGTCGAAATACATACAGATTGACATTTCTCGATTCGATTCTAGCTTACATGAACATATATGCCCCCTAAATTCAATTATATTTATTAACTAATTAATCAAAATTAGTATGACTTCAATTAAACAACAGTATCCTCAAAAAAAAAAAAAATATATATCTTATAAGAAAGGTGCTAAAAGATTATTTTTAGAAAAAATTTTTTATTATTTTTTATGGCTTACTTAATTATTATTACTTATTTTATCTTACTTTAATAAATCGTTTTTTTTTTAAAATATAATCCATTTTGCGTGACCTTCTTTTTATAAAAATATTTAATTTCTCCCGTATGGAATCAATCAATCACTTTTATATATATAATTATAACTAATTATATATTATATATATATATACCTAGTCTGGCTAATATCCACAAATTGACGCCCAGTAGAAGTAACTATTACACAAAAATACTTTCATCTCCCATCACGAACTACTCTAAGATAGGAATTTCCTATTAATTCATAGTGTTCTATCAGATATTAATAATTCCGTTTCTAATTCTTGACATATTAAACGCACGTTAGATATTCTTTTACTAAAAATCAGACTCTTGAATTGATTTGTTTTCTTATTTGCAAACGAAACAGAAGTGCGATGAAGCAGGATCATTGACGCCTCAGCGTTGCTTAAATACCTAATGCGCTTGTTATTTCCACATGTCTTGTTCCGGCATATTTATCTCTTAGCAACCAAAATAACCGGTAATTTATAGGAAGCGTCCGGTCTCCTAACCTCAAAATTTGCAACCCGTGAACATTAAAATCAACGTACCCAGCTATGTCCGTGTTACCTGAAAAAAAACAAACCAAATCTTAGCGTTAAATGTATTTAACGGGATCTCTTTTTTGTCTTAAATTCTTATTATTTATCCGTTTTTAATTATTCTCCTCCTCTTTGTGACTT
>CM042154.1:27362750-27371787 GCA_023376005.1 Doryteuthis pealeii | reverse complement strand
CCCACCTTCGAGAAGTAAGGAAGACCATCAATAACGAATGTTGTATAGCATCATCTTGTGCGTTTGAAGGAAGAAATCGCAAAAACAAAAACCTCCGCGCCTCAAATGAAGCAAGAAAAAACGTGCCTCTTTCACCAAGACAATGCACCGTGTCACAAGTCGATCGCAACGATGGCAAACTACATTGAAGCACTATCGAACTTTGCTGTGCCGCACCCCTATTCTCCAGATTTTTGGCCCCCCAACGACTCTGAGCTGTTGCAAACTTTCAAAAGAATGCTACCACTGGAAAGCAGATATGGCTTCCAAATGAAGAAGTGATATCGGAAACTGAGAGTGTTTTGAGGCCAAAGACAAATCATCTACAAAAAAAGCATCGAATTCGTTAGAAAAGTATTGAATTGTTAGAAAAGCGTCTGGAATCAGTGGAATTAATGAGACTATTGTTGAATAAATAAATCCGCCCATTTTGTTAAAAGTTTTACTCGGTTTTACTTAGTTAGGCCCGGGACTTATTGCAGTAATGTTAACCAATAAATGAAACAAATACCAATTTTTCGCGTGTAAATAAAATCTCGAGTTTTTTTCAACAAATTATTGTTCGCACTATCACATAAATGTTCGGATTTTCTGCAATCGACTTCGCTTTTATTTCATTATCATTACAATAGTTTCTCCTTTGAATTTGCCAAATGAAAATGAGCATCACTAAAACTCACAAAGAAAAACAACAATCTATGTAAACAAAACAATAGAAATAACATAAAATCAAAAGCTTTAAAAAAAAAATATTCTAAAGTAAATATTTTGTCGGACTATCGTCTTTTGTCTAAAAGTCCAGCTAGTTCTGATCAGATTGTATAAAGTAATTTTTAAATGAAATTAATTCATCCTTCTTGAACTGAAAAAGAAAGTTTTCTTTTGTTTTGACATAAAGATTGAAGAACTCTTCGTGTTCTAAAAGCAAATAAATCGATGTGGAAATGGTGTCTATTAACGAACCACTGATTAAAAAAAAGATTCTACCCATGTATTATTGTCAAATAATAAAATTTCTAAAGCCATCCGTATTTTTTTAAAAATCCTCATATTTTTCTATCGACATATTGTCAAATTTAAAAACACTTTCTAAGCTATGTATTATTGTCACAATTTAAAAATTTCTAGCCACGTATTGTTTTAAAAATCTATTTATTTCTATCGAACATATTGTCAAAGTTTAAAAACTTCTAGCTATATATTACTGTCAAATCTAAAAAATTTTCTACCGCCATGTATTTTAAAAAAAAAAATTATATATTCTATCGACTATTGTCAAATTTAAAAAAATTTCTAGCTATCGTATTTAAAAAAAAATCTATAAATCTTTCTCATCACACGATTTGTCAAATTTAAAAAATTTCTAGCCCTATGTATTATTGTTCAAATTTAAAAATCTTCTAGCCTCGTGTTTTTTTTAAATCCTAATATTTCATTGACATATTGTCTAATTTAAAAAAATCTAGCTATGTATTATGTCAAATCTATAAAAATTTCTTGCGCCGCATAATTTTTCAATCTTGAAAAATCTCTAGCGACACGGATTATTTGTCCAACATCCACAATCATTTCTAGCCACGTATTATTGTAAATTCTGAAAAATTTGGCGTGGCAGATTATTGTCAATTATAAAAAATTTCTTACCATATTTATGAAATGTAAAAATCTTAGCTACGCATCATTGTAAAGTCTAAAAATATCTAAGCTGCGTATAATTGTCACAATCTGAACATTGCTAACCACATATCCATCGTAAAATCTAAAAATGTCAATAATAATTATAATAAACTCTGGCAATGAAGAGGGTCATTTTTAGTAGACTTTTTTAGATTACTAGGTAATTTAAAAACATTTATTATTTTTACTAGTATTTACTGATTGATATTAATCTATATAATAATGATATGAGTTTTGTATGCCATGTTTATCGTAACACAGCAAAAATGGCACTTCTAACTAGATAGTTGTTAGAGCAATAGTGCTCTCATTCGAAGGTGGAATATTGCTATTGAGAGAGACGGTGACTGTGTGAAGCAGTAGGGATGTGATCCACAGAGGCCAGCTTCATTTTGATGTATGATACATGTTCCTGTGTTGATATATATACCTGTCCTAAACAAAATGTCCATTATTCTTACTCACCCTCGTATTATAGCTAAAGTATTTGAACTTCAATCCCTTGCTATTTATTAATATAATTCGCTAGATAAGTTCTAACGGTACTCTGTAGCACTGGAAAATAAACATTCAATAGATTTCTCTATATCTAAAATTTTGAAGCTTTAGAAATGTTTTGTATATATGTGTTCAGAAAAAGGGACCAATTAAAACCTTTTCACCCAAAGGACCCAGATAAGTATCCGTATGACCTTATTGCTAACCAGTACAATACGACGAGGGAGGCGCCCTTAGCGTAACAGTTATCGCAATGGGAAATGAGATCAGTGACCTAATATCAGATGTGGCTGTTGGCGTTTCACTTTGCCCTTGGTTTGATTTCTTTGTTTAATGGCATATCAAACTTCGTGGGTCATTTAATGTCAGCCATCCTTGTAGAAGAACAGTATTGATACTATTTAACCCACAATAGCTAGTGACATGAGGGGATTCATACCTGTTCCGAGGGTATTAGTCCGAAAGTAGACGTAATAGCGCGACTGTTATCCACTACGCCACGGAGACCCCTTTTCACTTGGGAAAAGGTATTAATCTATCTGATCTCTCCCGGTTATGGGTAAATAGTAGGACAGACTGGATGCTTTAGCCTTGGTTAGCAACCAGTATAGGAGAAGGAACATTATAAATTCAAACCTTTTCTCTGCTTGAACACTGACCTCCTATCCCATCCTGTCCGTGGCGGATGGGTTGGGTAAATACGTACACCCCACAATACATAGTGGTCCAGTAAAAAGACAAATGATATTTGATCGGCTCAAATTCAATTCAGAATGTCCTTTTCTTAAGTTGCCAGTACTTTGTTGCTTCAATTTCTTTATAGAGAAACCTAATGATTCTCAGTGATTACCCAACTGATATATATATACTATATATATATATATAATATATATATATATATATATATGAAAACCATAAAGTTATTTCAGCCACTTGGCTTTTCTAAATCTGATTTCAGAATGAACCATGTATGGCCGTAAGTATATGTATCTATATATGTATGTATATAAGTATTTATGTATGCAAACTTTATTTATATGTAGGTTTGGTTGAATCCAAATCCCAGAAATATCTGCTATTCCCCCTCCCACACATTATATATATATATATATATATATATATATATATAATATAATATATATATATATATTGTATTATATATACTATATCTAAGAGCGCTAATTTTCCATTCAAAAACATTTTAAACAAACTGATCAACAAAAACTATCAAAGTCTCCTTATTATTCTGTGATAAATTTTACTTTTCCTTATATCAACAAAAGCCCTGAAGAAAATCTACTAAACAGATTGAAACACTGCAGCGTTGGCTGAATAAATTACACTCATTTTATTTGAACATGTGTTTTTTCAACTTTTTCACTACATTACATATACTAGCAAAATAAAAATAATTTTTTGAAAGGTATTGCCTGAGGGGATGGGAGCTGAAAATTCAATGTCATAGAGTGTGTACGATAATTATGTAAAATCGTCAAATTATTTAAAGGAGTAAAAAAAAAAAAAAAGAAAAAAAAAAGAAAGAGAGACAATTTGAAATGAAAACACAGTTCCGATAACTTTAAATATTATATTAGAATAAAACCAATCTATATATAAATATATACGCCGGGCATTCTACTTATTGAAAAACAATGGGGATTGTCTAACGTCGCATGCTCACATTTTGAGTTATATTTATTCTATGTTATGACGTGGATTATGTGTTGGGTAATGTGACGTAACAGTGACGTAATTTTTG
The DNA here is from genome assembly GCA_023376005.1 of Doryteuthis pealeii. Lineage (NCBI taxonomy): Eukaryota > Metazoa > Mollusca > Cephalopoda > Myopsida > Loliginidae > Doryteuthis > Doryteuthis pealeii. The sequence continues at coordinate 27,367,814 of CM042154.1, read as the reverse complement.
TTTACAGACAAAAACCGGAACGAAATTCTTCCATTATTAATATATTATATAATATATACTATAAAATGTGCTTTTGGAGTAATAACTTAACTTAAATTATTTTTAGTGAAAACACTCGCATTCTGATTAATCAGATTTTGGCGGGAGAGAAAGTGGAGATTTACTGTTCTGTGTACATTTGCATAAAACCCTTTTTCAGTGTTATTTACTTTCTAAAGAACCATGCATACATAACATATATAAACATTATACCCCTCAAACAAGAAGCATCTATTCCCGAGAATAAACGTGTCGGCAAAAAATAATAATAATAAAAGGCTAGAAATAACTGCGCATGTGCAGACGGACAGTATTTAAACAATATGTCTTCCATGACGCTATAATTTGAACACTGTTATTGACTGAGCTTAGTTGAGTCTGTTATAAGTTAACAATGAGAGGATACCAATTGATGATTAAGCTAACTATACCAGCAAATTAAAGATAGATCTGTAGCGATTTCTGTAGGCGCCTTTATAATAAACTGTTAAATTGCTTTAAATCTATTTCGGCATTTTTGGGTTCTTTCAGTTTGACTTTTAATAAGTCCATATACGGTCTTATTAATGTGATTTTTTCGCGTCTCCCTAAATACTAAGGTATTAATTTATTAAAATATATACGCAAATATTCATATGTACGTTTGAGCTCTCAATTTCGATAATATATATATATATATATATATATATATATATATATATATAATATATATATATATATATATAGTAAATGAACAGAAAAAACCCTTAACTTGCTTCATTACAATAATTTATTTCAACCGTATTAATACAGCATCTTCAGGTAATCACAAGAACATGACTTACTCTAGAGTCATGTTCTTGTGATTACCTGAAGATGCTGTATTAATACGGTTGAAATAAATTATTGTAATGAAGCAAGTTTAGAGTTTTTCTTTATTTACTAAATATCTTGCTCTGTCCTTTTACTCACTGGTAATTAGGCACATTGAGCTTCTCCTTATGTCTACCTGCATCAGCTTAGTTAAACCACGCGTGAAAGATCCTAACTACGGAAAAAACTATATATATATATGTGTGTGTGTGTGTGTGTGTGTGTGTGTGTATAGGTGGGGTAGTATCAAGTGTTTCAATGATAGGATTCAACAATATATATAATATATATTATATATATATATATATATATATATATATATTATATATATATATATATATATATAATGTGCCACCAAAAGTTTGGTAAATTCAACTTCTAAAGTATATTTGTCCGATTTGCCTTCCATAGTTGATACACACCGATTATGTAAATCATCGCAAATATGTTTTAACTAACATTAAAAGAATAGTCGTACAAAGTTTTACTTTCAGTGCGAGTTTACGATATTCTTTTTTACTTATCTCTTGTAAATTTCACCATTTATATATTAGTGTGTGTGTGTGTGTCCATTCATTTGCAGGGGCTGCTGCACTGATATTGTGTTGATGGACCGGAAGTGTGGGGACGGGGAGACAGCTCATTTCTTGGTTACAGCGATTGACCAATGTCTTGCACATAAGCATCGTAAAGCCGCGATTTCTATCTTATTCCCAAAATACCTAGCTCTTTTCGTACTCCACTTTAACGCCCACCTACCCCCACCGGGAATGGGAGAGGGCGGTTCCTGCGAGAAAACGCTTCTTTCTCCCCCACCCCCAACACTACAGAAAGTATTTCGGTAGAAAGCCACGAGGATCTTTGCAATGAAATCGTTTATACTGTCAGTGTCTGGAAGTCGTACATAGTGGTCTTCTACTGGCTGGGAGGCAAGAGAAGAAAAGCATTGGATTTGGGTGGCGTCGGGTTCTGGTCCAATGAGCAACACATAGACGTCGGCTTGTTCTTTGATGAGGACGGCTTCTCCCAGGTGTTCTCGTCGCCAGTAGTTCCACGAGCTGAGCACTAGCAGCACGGCACTTTTCCAAACTTTTCTTGCTTACTACAGATAGATAAAAAAAAACAAAAAAAATAAAGTATACAATTAATACCAAAAAGAATAGCAAAGGTGGCTTTTTATAAGGATACATTTCTTGTAATTCGATTTGAGCACATTCCATTTTTATCATTAAAAATATCCCTTCCCAAGAAAAGCTTTTGTATATCCTAGTTAGATAAAACTTTAGCATAAAAACTTAACTGAACTGGTAATGAAGGACTATTTGCTCGTAAATTTCCTACCATAAAATAACTGAACCCCCATTTATGTCCATGTTTTTGCAATAAATGTTTTATTTTTTCTTGCACCCGTTATGTTACAATACTAAATATATTTCCTTTGTTTATTTTAATATTCACCTCAATGTGTATATTCTAAAAACTTTTATTTCGTGAGAATGTTTAGTTTTAAAGTGGGGGTTCGTTTTTACACTTCAACTTTTTGCTCGTAAATTCCTACCATAAAATGCCCAAGCCTAATTTTATGGCAGGAATTTACGAGTAAAAAGTTGAATATTACTTTTTGTTGTTGTTATTTCTTTTCTTTTTGGCTTTGGTACTCTAAAATAAAAACGTCAGATTTTAATCATCGTCGACGAAAAAACAAAATTACGGTCATAAAAGGAGGATCCAATTTATGCCTAAATTGTAAAACGAGCCCCCACTTTAAAACTAAACATTCTCACAAAATAAAAACTTGTAGAATATACACATTGAAATGAATATTAAAATAAACAAAGAAAATATATTTTGTATTGTAACATAACGGGTGCAAGAAAAATAAAACATTTAATTCAAAAACACGGACATAAAATGGGGGTTCAGTTTATTTTATGGTAGGAATTTACGAGCAAATAGTCCTTCATTACCAGTGAATAGATGTAAATTTTTATGAATGAAAATGAGAAAAAAACATGTGCATGGTTCTGTTGCATCCATTTTTAAATCATTATTTTTTTTTCTATAGTTTTTATAATTTTCAGTGAAGTATTCGTTCTAATTCTTCATTTATTGTTCTACATTTCGAAGAAAAACTTTTTTCTATTTTATTTCACTAATGGGAAACAACTCTGTAAATTTCGATCACTTGATTGAATCATTTCAAGTCTATCTAGATTGACTGATAAATTGGATGAATTATCCACTTTTCTACTTAAGCCTGTAGGGGATTATCTTCCCTTTGTCTGGAAGAGTTATCTTCCCGCTGCGTTGCCATTGGTTCCCACTAGGGGACCTCTGGTATTTAAGCACCTTATTTGAACTTGTCTTCCTCTTTTAGCTGGATCTTGTAAACAAACTGATATGGGCTAGAGTCTATCTACCCCCTTCTCGGTGGGGCTTTTGCCCCCCCCTCTTACATTACTATAAATCCTTTATACAGCATGGACTATCCTTTAGTTCCATGTCTGTAACATTTATATTTTACGTACATTTGGGTATCTCGTTTATACCTAAATATTGTATCTTGTATTTACCATTCATGAATGTGTCCTACCCTACTCTTGTATCTTATGTATCTATGTACTTTATGTATCTTATCATTACCATGTGCTGTACACCTATTAAATGTTTTGTCTCACAACTTGTCGGAGCTGTTATTCAATTATCAACTTTGAACCTTACAAGCCTATTAAATAGAAAATAAAGTATCAATTAATACAAAAGAAATAAACAAAGGTGGCTCATTTTTATAAGGATACATTTTCTTTGTTACACCGTAATTCGATTTGAGCGCATTCCATTTTATCATCAAAAATATCCCTTCCCGTTGATCTCTGAGGCATCTTTTCATTTTTCAACAACTTACATTCACCGCCATTGAAACGACGATGTTCAGCTTAGCTTAGATTTAGGAGGGAGAAGTCCCCGTTGCATTTTGGGTAACGTTATGGATTTCAACATCGTAGAAAGCGAGTTTTTACTCCAGTCTCGCTATTTCATTCACGGACCAAATTACCTTTTTGATCTCGATTAAGAAATGACATATTTTTCATTTACACCGTCAATATCCGGTTGTTTGTTAGGGGTTAGGGTTAGGGGTTAGGGTTAGGGGTTAGGGTTAGGTATTAGTTTTATAATTTTAAAAAATCTAAAAATTGTCGGTTAAAACAATCGGATATTGACGGTGTAAATAAAAAAACATGCCCTTTCTTAATCAAGATAAAAAAGGGGTGCCTAAAGGTCATATGGTCCGCATTCACTTTCGGACTAATACCCTTGGGAAAGGTATGAACTCCCACATTCCACCGGCTATTAGTTAAATAGTGCCACTGCTGTTCTTTTACAAGGTTGATATGCCATTAAACAAAGAAATCCTTAGATTTGGCATGAGTTCAGAAATATAAAGCACCCAGTGAGAATCGAACTCGTTAATAATGGTCTTCTAGCCGAGCTGGTTAACCATCATAGCACACAAAACACACTAGAAAATTAAGAGTAGCTTAGATTTGGCACAAGCTATTAAGTACGAGGCACCCAGTGAGAATCGAACTCATTGCTCAGAACAAATTATCCCGTGAAACTAGTTTGTTAACCATTATATCGCAACAAGATATCCGCCGTGGAAAGATTTAATCTGTGTGTGTGTGCATGTTTGTGGGAGCGGATTGGAGATTTTCCCAGTTTTCCCAGTTTTACGGGGATTTGGGGCTTCTCATCTCCCCGAATGTGGAAAGCCGACTGTCATTCGTAAGCCAGTGGTTTCCGAAGTGAACGGTACGGGCCCCCGACGAGGGTGAGAAGATTTAGGTGGGGGTAGTGAGGCAAAAAGGAGCGGTGTGGGCGACAGGGTGGCCTTAGGAACAGGTAATAAGTAACTTGTTTTGTTTTTACAAAATCTAAATGACAAAATATGTCATAAATACTGAAGTAAAGGAACACGTACGCAGTTTATACAGATTAAAGATGACATAAGAAGATAAACTGCTAAATAAATTAATTTAATAAATTAAGTTTTATTTGTGAAATAGATCTTTGTGTTTAATCTTGTTTTCAATTTGGAGCATACAACAAAAAAAAAAGAAGAAAAAATAGTGAGTGTTGGCATGTGTGTATGAGGGGGCGATAGGATTTCAC
>CM042154.1:27332750-27357750 GCA_023376005.1 Doryteuthis pealeii | reverse complement strand
GGGCCCTAACAGATACTACCATTCCTGATCAGAGTGGAAATAGCAATAAGGGGTACTCTCCACTCCCAACAGCTCCAAAATGGAAACCTCGCCACCTAAACAGTTTAATGTCATACCCAGTATATTAAGACCCCCAGCCACCGCCTTCTAGCACATATGATAAAAAAGGTCGGAGGTTTTCCATAAGAGTAATATGGTCGGGACAATCATATAGGTGCTAGGGCTTGACGTGACCAGCTGATTGAACGGAGGTGGCCTCTCCATCTAGCCCAAATAAGGGCCAAAGGGGTGTGTTGCATGTTATGAACTGTTCAACCACAATGATTCCGCTCTTAAGCATTACGGGTCACCACTTACGGCCAACAAGTGGGACAATTGGGGGATCATACCTCTCTACAAAGTAAAGGCGTATTTTACAGCCAAAGCCGACAGGGTAAAATAATTCTTTGAATAACTACGTTCTTTTTAGATTACAACTAGTAAAAAGTCGACAGGGTGGCCTAATGTCGGTATCAGCCAGACAGCGAGGAGGTCTATCCCCTGTTCATTAGCACTAGACCAAGGAGATTGTTTTTGTGTCTGAGGCGTAGCGCCACACCCACCATCAGCTTTTCACTTTACCGCACAGATCTCTGTGCTATTCATACGCTGAGTTATCAAGGGCCAGTATCGAACCAAAAACCTTGCGATTGCCTAGGTGTTCTACCGACTGAGCTAAACCGGCCCTTTAAGATTATAAACATTCAAAATGTTACTCACTTGTTTCGTTGAGGATAGACACGGTGCGTTCTAATGCTCTATCAAGCTGTAAGTGTCTCACAGGTTCAGTCGTGTAGGCCAATACCGAGTGGCGCAGGTCTCTCTTCGTTTCCGGTCTTTGCAGCGGCAGCACCATTTTACTTTCCACAGAATAGGTTTGTAAGCCAACAGTCGGAGCGTTTTTGTCGTAGGTCGTGCCACACAGCGACTCCAGCAGACTTAGTACCATGAATTTAGTCTTGAGGCCTAAGCTAGTCTTGCGCACACAGAGACTGTCGTCCAGTACGGTGAGGAGCAAACGTTCAGGCCACACGTACTGCTTGGTCAGATAAGAATTTGGTAGTTTCTTCTGTTCCGATTTGGCATTGCTCCGGGGCTGTGGGGCGTCGCCTTGCAGGATGCCACCCCTAATGAGGCTACCCAGAAAACGGCGGCTGGATTCATCGAACGACAATGTGTTATCTCGGTATTTATCTGAAGTGAAGGAGAAAAACAATATTTGAATAAAGATGTAACAAATCTTAACAATTTAACAAGAATTCATCAAATAATAATTAATCAGCATATAGAGAATCTTAAAAATTGTGTGTTTCGTCCCGCAAAGACAATGCTAGTTTCTTAACAATTTAGCAAAAATGCTGGTTTTAAGAGTATTTACGGTTTTCGAAGGAGCTCTTATTTCTCCGTGGTTGTAGGCAAATTGTCGGATAAAGAAGGAACAAACACGAAAGTAAATGCAGACACTTGTATTGACAAAAATTACATAAAATTGTTGCAAATTCTAATGGTATTTGCTACGAGACTTATCTGAGTTAATAATTTACATGGATTAATGGTGATAACAGGGTATTCTTTTCGTTGGTAGGAAATGTTGATAAGACACTTCGTCTCGGTAGTTTTTCGTCCTTCAGTAAGTGTGCTGTTGTACCCGCCTTTTAACGTATGCTGATACAATGCCTTAGAAGTGAGCTGGTTGTAGAGTTCTGTGATAAGTGGGCCCTGTTGGGCTTGGTAATGAGCGCCAACATACGATGTTGGCGACCCGCACCCTAGCGGCAGGGGGAGATAATTGGTTATGGAATTTCCAATAGTTTCTCTTAATAATTTAACAAAAATTCATCAAACAATAATTAATCAGCATGTAGAGAATCTTAAAAATTGGGTGTTTCGTCCCACGAAGACAATGCTGGTCTCTTCCTTAAACGCTGGCAAAGTCTTTTGGTGGAAAGCTTAAACACATTTCGGCAGCCACGACTCTGAAGATGAATTGCTTTTTATTTACAGTTTTATTGACTTCCGAAAAGGTAAAAACTGAAACAAGAAAATGCACCAGACAATGTACACAAATATGAAACAGCAAATAAATGGTCTAGTTAAAAGGGTTACTTCTAGCTATAAAAAGAAATATACAAAACGTAGCCAGGACTGAAGGTTCTACTAATATTTAACGTAAATGTACGGAAAGGTTACGCAACAGCACTGGGTTGCAGTCACTTAAAACACTAACATAAATTACTCTAGTGCTAAGCTGCTGCTTATCAGAGGGTCCTTTTCTAAAAGAGAACGTATTTAGAGAAGAAATACTTCTATAAGAATTCGGAAAGATGTTAGCTCTCGTTCTTAAAATGCATTAGGTTACCCAAAGGAGAGTAACCCAACACAAAATATTCGGTAGGAAAATAAAAGACAAGTCAATTAATAACATTTAATTCAAACTCAAACGCTGTGACAAGGGAGACTACTCTATTTTTCTTAACACTATGTCTGTACTTCTAGTGATCTAGCGGATAACAGTAAAAATAAAAGAAAAAATAAAGAAAATACTTGGACCTGGGCCGTGAACTGACCCCCCCCCCGACACAAAAATATAACAAACAGGGGAATATGTGAGTGAAGGTTGTACTAATTGTAGTTGGTACCCTTGGAACAGATCCCAGGGTTTGGAAAAGAGTCTGGATGAACTGGAAATCAGAGGAAGAATCGAGGCCATCCAGATAACTATTAAGATGGGCTAGAAAACCCGGAAGAGTTCTGGAGACTTGAGGAAACTTGCATCGTGTTAGACTCTTGTAAAAGACCACCAACTAAAGCTGGTGTGAAAAACTCACCAGAGTGATATAAATATTAAAAAACCAAAAAAAAACAAACATGAAAGCAATAAATTAAACATAATTGAGGAAATAAATTAACAAATTACAAAATTAATACAATATGAGCCGATAAATAACCAGGCAGTATTAAAGAGAACGCCCTTTCAATTATGACGCAAAAATTAAACCAGCCTTCCCATCATGCACCAAACAACGTGTGAAAGCGCGTGGTGTAATGGTTAAAGTCACGGGAAAAGGACTCGTCGCCCCGAGTTCAAATCCTGGGCGTGGTAATTGCATTTCACTTAGCACTAATGCCCTTGGGAAAAGTATAAATCCTATTCTCCCTGCAGCAATGGATAAATAGTAGGGCAGACTGGGCTCTTTAACCTTGGTTAGGCAACCGGTCTAGGAGAAGGAAAACTCTGAATTCAAACCTGTTGAACTCCGCTTAAGAAATTGACCTTGCATCGCATCCTACTCGTGCGGAGAAGTTGGTAAATATATATATATATATATATATATATATATATATATATATATATATATATATATATATATATTATATATATAAAGAAACGTACACACATTTTTAGGAATGTATACGCAAGAAATAGCAGTTACCAAGCTTTGATTTTATGCCTACAGTATCATAATACACACCACACACACACACACACACACACACATATATATATATATATATATATATATATATATATAGGGTTAACATAGCGAATAAAAAAAAGAAAAATACGGCCGAACAAAACCTTAAAATCATTTTGTAAGCTTTCTAAGAAAGTAAATGTTTGACCTCATTTAATATAGAAACACATTTCAAATTCGCCCGTCTCTCTCTCTCTCTCTCTCTCTCTCTCTCTCTCTCTCTCTAGAGAAACTAACATTGTATAACGAGGAGGTAATCAAGAGATACATAGGGGGAAGAAAGAGATAGACACAGAGCAAAGTAAGAGATTGGTCGGTTTTGACTTAATTTCAAATTACGACTAATTAGAACCAATTAAAACATAATTAAAAAAAACAACATAATTCAATGCTAAAAGTATGGAATAATTTAGTATAATTTTCGTGTCATTAAACTAAACAGTAAAAAAGCCTTTATGAAACAAAAGTTGATTAACTCAGCCTAAGTGTAATATATATATATATTATATATATATATATATATATATATATATAAAATATATATATATATATATATATATATATAATATATATATGAAGTACGCAAACAGTTTGTTTGATATGGCTATGCCGACAATTTTTGGAGAATATGTGCTTAATTGAATTAGTTATAATTAATGAATTAATGAACAGATATATTCGCCTAATTCATCAATTATCAACTAATTTATTTTCAAATTAGGTAGGACTTCAATTAAGCACATATTCTCCGCCCCCCCAAAAAAAAACATTTGTATATGTGTGTGTGTGTGTGTGTGTGTGTGTGTGTGTGTTGTGTGTCTGTCTGTATGTCTGTTAGAGTAGCGTGGGCATAAAGTCAATGGCGTTTGGTTACCGATAGTTTCTCGCCGATGCGATTTCAAATCTAGGCGAGAAACTGTTTGTAATGAAGCGCCGTTGACTTCATGTCGAAGCTACCCTATCTTAGATATACATGCTCTATCTAAGATACTGAGCACTATTTGCTTATAAATATAGCAGACCATATTATATATGTATATAAATATGTACATGCATACATACATCTATATATCTATATACACACATTTAGATATATGCACACATATGTACACACATATATATAAAAAAAACATATATATACGCATATATAACAAACACATATCCACACATACGCACACACACACACACACACACACACACACACACATATATATATATATATATATTATATATATATACCAATACATACACACATATATACTCACACCAAGAGTCTGTTATATATATATATATATATATATATATATACATACATGCATCTATATACACACACATATATATATATTTACCCACCTCTCCGCACGAGCTGGATATGACAAAAGGTCAATTTCTTAAGCGGAGTTCAATAGGTTTGAATTCAGAGTTTTCCTTCTCCTAGACCGGTTTCCTAGCCACGGTTAAAGAGCACAGTCTGCCCTACTATTTACCCATAGCTGTAGGGAGAGTAGGATTCATACCTTTCCCAATGGTATTAGCGTTAAGTGAAATGCAACGTCCAGGATTTGAACTCATATATACACTTACACATTTCTCTGAATGTATGAGATGAGGCTTGAAGATTAGTATTATCTGCGTTATTCGGACTATTGTCCCCATCTTCATTGTTATTTGTACAACGTTTTGGCCGATATTCCTTCCGGCCTTCTTCAGGTATTTCTTGTCGGACTCGGAAACCTTCTCGGACTCGGGAAACTTCTTTTCGAACTCGGAAACTTTCTTGTCGTAATCGGGAGCCATCACGGAACTATGGTTAGCGGAATGAGAACAGGACCCCCGTGGACTAAATAAAGGGTTAGGTTCAAAGTGCCGTGATGGCTCCCGAATACGACAAGAAAGTTCCCGAGTTCGAAAAGAAGGTTCCCGAGTCCGAGAAGGTTCCCGATTCCGACAAGAAATACCTGAAGAAGGCCGGGGGGGGGGCATATCGGCTGAAACGTTGTACAAATAACTATGAAGATGGGGACAATAGTCCGAATAACGCAGATAATACATACACAATTATATATCTATATACATATATGTGCCACACTGACACACACAATATATATACATCCATATGTGTATGTGTGTGTGTGTGCGTGTGTGCGTGTGTAGGGTTTTCTTTTTAACCTTTAGGGCAAACGTAATGCGTTGAAAAAAAAAGACCTTTAGATTCAGGTTCAACGATTGTGCATATGATAATAATATGCAGACGTAATTTTATCCTGGGGCGTCAATCTGTTTGTTCAGTTTGCTTGTAATTCTTTTCCCGCGCGTTCTGGTGATCTTGTTCTTCTCCGTAAATGCCAAACAGCGTCTTTTTCTGTTTGTAATGCATATCAATGGAGAAGTTTACTTCAAGGAGGTTCCCACAAATTTGAAGAATTTAATTAATTCTACGCACGTTTTCTCGGATTTTTCTCACGGTTTGACAGCACATAATTCCATAGAATTAAATTCACATACATTTGAACAAGCTGCCTTGCAACAAAACACACACACACACACACACACACACACACACATATATATATATATATATATATATATATATATATATATATATATGAAGAAAAGGAAGTGAATCCGACGTATGTAGTATATAAGAAAAATTGAAAAAATACAGGTTTAAATCAGTTAAATGGTAAGTTTATTGGCCGACGCTGCAGTGTTTCGATTTATTAATTAAGATCATTTTCTGGGCATTTGTTGGTATATGGAAGGTGATAAAAAAAATTTTCAAAGTTCTTTTTTCAGACTTCAATTTTAAACAGACTGATAAACAAGGACTATTACTCGCTTTTCTCGTTATTCTGTGATAAAGAATTTTTTATCACCTTCCATATACCAATAAATGCCCTGAAGATGATCTAATTAATAGATTGAAACACTGCAGCGTCGGCCAATAAACTTACCATTTAACTCATTTAAACCTGTGTTTTTTTCAATCTTTCTTAATATACTATATATATATATATATTAATAAGTCATCCACAGACACGTGTTTCGGCGTTTCATGCCTCTTCAGTGTGGCTAGACACAACTATCTTTGGCTAGGGTCGAACTCAGACTGACCGTTTAGCAGCCTGATATCTTATCCCCTCGGTCACTGACAGCTGTAGTGGGACTTGTGTTTTTAAACTATTACGTACATAGGTTTGTTTATGTATTTTACGGTCACATAGAGATCAAGTTACCGGGGAAACGATCATTGCTTATATGCTTAGTAGTGAGGGTTAATTTAAATAACCAGTTAGAGAGCTCATACCAAATTTATGGGAGCATATATATATATATATATATATATATATATATATATATATATATATATATATATATATGTGAGGTTAAGTAAACAAACAAATGTGTTTATTTTTATATGGCTTTAAGCCGACAATTTTTGGAGGATATGTGCTTAATTGAAGTCATACCTAATTTTGAAATTTAATTAGTTAATAATTAATGAATTTGGGCGGGCATATATGTTCAAATATAAGGCTAAACAAATCGAGAAAATGTCAATCCTAGAATAGGTCGAAATGTACATTAAGGGATTGACATTTTCTCGATTTGTTTAGCCTTACATTTGAACATATATGCCCACCTAAATTCATTAATTATTAACTAATTAATTTTTAAAATTAGGTATGACTTCAATTAAGCACATATCCTCCAATATATATATATATATATGATATTTCCGTGATAGGTTTCAACCAAAATTGAGAACACAAATGTTCATATAAGATTTTGCACGTATACATATACAATATTGTTATATATTTCTTCATACTCCGTATCTATAAAAATATACACATACGCTGATGTGTATATTATATATATCAGCGTATTAGCGTATTTTTACAGATACGGAGTATAGTATGAATGAATACATAACAATCTTTTAAATTATCAGAAATAAATTTATTTCGGCTACTTTCGCCTCTTCAAATCTGATTAGTTGATATACAAAGAAATCAGTAGCTAAAACGTATTCAGTCTCCCAACAAAAATAACCGCGAAAGAATCACAGCTGGGAATTATAACCTTATATCAAGTGGAATCTTTAGACGCACGTGTTTATAATAAAGTAAACAGACATGCTTTTCGAAACAAATCATTTATTTTTATTTTAAACAAAATATATTGTCTCGAGCTGTACAGCATCATTTTAACATCTTCGGTGGTCATTTTCTATTGTATAAGGCATAAACTTCAAACTTCCTAATGTTTTTACATCTTACTAGCAAATATATGCACCCTCCGGGTGCAAGTATTTAAGTTTTAATGTAATAAAATATTGTATTAAATTAGAAAGGCCAATGAAACTAAATATGAATACAGATAAAAAGATTTGAAACAGAGGGAGTATAATAAAAGATTTGAAACAGAGGGAGTATGATAAAAAATGGAACAACTGAAACTTACTCTTCCATCACTCTCGTCTTTCATTGTTATTTTTTCTAATTTAAGTATTTAGTTAAAAGAGGAAGTAAAGAATAAAATTACAGTTATTTCTTCTTGTTAATGGATTTCATTTAAGATTCATTGAAGAGATTTTTGCTTATATTCATAAAAATAAAACCAAACAGTTAAAAATCAATAATACTAAGCACATATTTATTAAATTCGATTTTTTAATATTAATATGCAAATTAGCCTTCCCGTTCACACTGTAAACCGCTATTTTGTTGTAAATATAAACATAATTGCATGTTGTCAGTATGTAGACATAGTTAACAGTATTAATAATGTCAGACAATTTTATTAATAATTCAGGTTTAGATAAAAATAAAATCATTGAGAATGCGATGTCAATAATTAAAGGAATTGTGACTTGAGTAGGAATATAGTTTCGGTTACAGACAGAAAAACACACAATCTCCATTATGATAAGATTATAATGGAGATTGTGTGTTTTTCTGTCTGTAACTCCACTTTCTCACAGAGTAGTCTAGCAAGGTGCTTCCTTCAGGTTATCAGACAGTCGTAGTCATCGTACGTAATCGCTTGACTCTCCCAGCAGTTCTAGTTTTCTCACGAGCACTATCCAAATATATGTTCTCTTCCACTCGTTTTGACAGCCAAAATGCTACTGCAGTCTTTTCCCCCAGATCTGGGAGGGCAGGTCCTTAAATACCCAATTAATGTATTCATCCGGGCTCCTTACTCTGAATTGCCCGTACTGAACGCTCGACATTCATCAGCACGCGTCAATCCTCACGACGAGACTTTACATCCGGGTTACTCTGCACTGCTAGTGTGGAGTTTCACCAGCATTTCAGCAACGAAGAGGTGACGAGTTCAATTTCCGTGGTCACTCGCCACACTCCTCCTCCTCGCACAGGCCAAACATATCCGGACTCGTTTCGTTCGTGGGGGCTGGGAATCTGCTCGTCCACAAGTAGTGAATTGTTTTTAGCAGCGTCATTACTTTTCCAAACATTATGCTTTCGATGTTTGAATCTTGTCTGAAATATTTCATCACTCGGCAATTCAACAAAAAATCTGCTCTGAAGAAGACTAATGTTTATACAATGCCTTTTACAATTGTTTTTATTTTGTCTTTAGAATAGTTTCATTTGAATTACATGTTATAAACATCAGAGAGTCGAAACAGGCGCTTGTTAGCACAATATATACTATTACTTTTCTTTACACACACACACACACACACACACACATATATATATATATATATATATAAGGGTTTTATAATTTGCTTGAAGCATTGTGTTTATATTGGTTTGGTGGTTGGTTTTGAAGGCTATCACAATGCAAGTGTAAAGAAAAATAAGGTAACCATGGTGTTGTTTGTTAACCTGTGATTTATTCTTAATATTTCGAGATAAAAATCTCTTCTACAGAAGATCTCCGGAACTGAAGTTATTGCTAGTGGCTATCCATTTGGTTCTGTCTCATGTCTTTCAAACTCTGTGTGTGTATGTGTGTGTGTGTGTTTGTTTATGTGTGTGTGCTTATGTGTGTGTACCTGTTCAACAGTTTCTGATTATCATTCCAGATCTCTCTCTCTCTCTCTCTCTCTCTCTCTCTCTATATATATATATATATATATATATATATATATATGAGAAGTAAATACACATTAGCGATGTGTTTATGATATGGCTTTTTTAGCCGACAATTTTTGGAAGAATATGTGCTTAATTGAAGTCGTACCTAAGTTTGAAAGTTAATTAATTAATAATTAATTAATTAGGCGGGCATACCTATTTAAATGTAAGGCTAAACAAATCGAGAAAAATCAATATATATATATATATATATATATATATATATATATATATATATATATATATATAAACATGCAAGGAGTCCACTAAGTGGTGACCCCATGGGTAAACCAAATTTTTGTTTGTAAAAGATGTTGTTGTATTGGAAGTAACAATGGGATGTGCATAGTCTACATATAGCCAAATAAGTTAGCGAGAATCGAAATCACTATTCAATAGTAATGCATCTGCGAGAATCGCTTGCTTTCCATTACGCCACGGCGGGACGTCCTTTTACCCAGCCTATACCCCTCCCCCGAATTCTTTTTAGCATTGCTTAGATTTGGCACCAGACCCCAAGTGCGGGGTATTTATATTGTGTATATATGAGCATTATTCCTTAGTTTCTATTACTTCTTCCAGACAGCACCGGGACGTCTTGCTGGTTATATGTACATCCTTGTGCAAATTAATTGAAAGAAATCGAATAATTCCGGGATTATTATAATATCCACGATCTTTCTGTAAGACTTGCCAGTGTGTTCGTGCAGTTTTCGTACGCTTCCTAAGAGTAATGTCTATTGCAGACAATGGCCGTAGGACAACTAATCAACAATCGAGATAATAATGTCTGGGTGTGATAAAAATCTGATGCAATCACGGATGACGTAATATTTTTCAAGACCAAATAAATTTCATCATACATCCCGAAAATAGATTCACATTGCTGCACACCACTAATCTGAGGAAAAAGAAGAAATTGATTACACCTGGTCACTCCAGTGTGTCTAAGACTGACCGTGAAAATAAAAGAAAATAAAGCGGTTGTTTTAATTAATTTGCACAAGGGTGTAGATCCACACTGAATTAGTAAATATTTTTGACCTTACTCTTTCGGACATTCTTCGTATGTGAGTATACGTCATTGTATCCATGTAAGCTTCCTAATACATGTAGGTGTATGAACCCGTATGCATCCCAGTGGTCGGATAATATCCGTAATCTCTCTGTAGGGCTTGCCAGTGTGTTCGTGTTGCGTTATAATTTCCATAAGCTTCCTTGGAGTAACGTACATCGCAGATAATGGTCGTATGACAACTAATCGATAGTCGAGACAATAGTGTCTTTGCGTGTTAAAAATCTGATGCAATCACGGATGACGCAATATTTTCCAGGCCAAACAAATTTCATTATACAACCCGAAAATAGATTCATATTACTGCAGACCACTGCAAAGGAACTAATCTGAGGAATAGATAGAAATCAATTACACCCTGTCACTCGAATGGGCATAAAACCAAATGGCGAAAGAAAAGAAACTATTGGAATATTTGTGGATATAAGGTGTGCTCTAATTACCCACCTGGATTTATAGACTATCCAAGTTCACGTGATTGACTCATGTAGCCAATCACTAAACATACTGCGTGTAAGACACACGATTTACCACCCCACTGGTCATAATTAAAATGCGCTCACTGAAGACGGACATAGGATTACCAGACCTTTACCAATACTCAGGAAGAACTTATACGTCTACCAGAGTAACCAAAGGATTTATTATTGAAGGACTCTTTACCAAGAACTGAGAACTCTTTACCAGAGTAACCAAAGGATTTATTATTGAAGGACTCTTTACCAAGAACTGAGAACTCTTTACCAGAGTAACCAAAGGATTCATTATTGAAGAACTCTTTACCAAGAACTGAGAACTCTTTACCAGAGTAACCAAAGGATTCATTATCGAAGGACTCTTTACCAAGAACTGAGAACTCTTTACCAGAGGAACCAAAGGATTCATTATCGAAGGACGCTTTACCAAGAACTGAGAACTCTTTACCAGAGTAACCAAAGGATTCATTATCGAAGGACTCTTTACCAAGAACTGAGAACTCTTTACCAAATTAATCAAAGGATTCATTATCGAGGGACTCTTTATCAAGGACCCAATTCGACGGGATGAGCGCTCTGCTTTAAGGCCAAAGGATGGCCATTAAAAACGTAACAGAAACTAATGCGGTTGTTTCAATTAATTTGCACAACGGTGTACTTACCGCTTTTTCCACATGTTGTCTTCCCCATCTCCTTTTCCTAACAACTTCTATGTAAATACGTTTTAGTATTTATTCACTCTCACTTTCGTAATCACTGAGCGGATGTTTACTTAAAAGACAGGCAGTTGGACGTCTTATTTTCGTAAATATAAAATTCCGTTTACAGCGTGTTCTTCATTATATGGTCTCCTTTAAAGCGCATTGTAATTGTGTGCGTCTATTAAAAATGGAAATTTTAATTATAAAACTGTTGTGAGGGAGAAAAATTTCCCTACGAGAAAATTGGACTCGTCCAACGAAAGATATATATATCACGATACGGACTACACGAGGGTATTCGTAACTAGTCTTGCTAACAACAGAATAACCATTACTGCTTGTTGAAGAACTGTGCACCTAATTCTATTTTTATTGTACTTCTCTGAATAAAAAGTAATGAACTTATTTTGTTGAATGGTTGGTTGGATTTTACGGCATGTCAACCCTTATTGGGTTATTTTATGCCGAATAAATTTTGCTTTATTCATTCTTGTTGGGTAAAACACATTTAAAAAAAAAACATGTTTGATCTATTCAACCCATACATGGGCCCCTAACAGGTTCTACTACTCCGGATCAGGGTGGACATGGGAGTAATGGTGATGAAAGGGTACTCCACATTCCCCAGAGTTCCAGAATTGGAATTTCACCATTAGATGCAGTTTAACGTCATACCTAGGACACTAAGACCCTTAGTCACTAACAAGTACTACTACTCCGGGTCAGGGTGGACATGGGAGTAATGGCGATGAAAGGGTACTCCACATTCTCCAGAGTTCTAGAATTGGAACTTCACCACTAAATGCAGTTTAACGTCATACCCAGGACACTAAGACTCTCAACCACCGCCTTCTAGCACATATCGACTGTTTGGCATAAGAAGTAGGGTCGGGACAATCGTATAGGCGTTAGGGCTTGACGTGACCAGCCGATCGTCTAGCCTTAGTAAAGGCCAAAGTGGAGTATTACCTTAAGGTCCAACTATAATCATCACCTGCTGCCACCCACGGCCATCAGGTGATCCCACTGAGGGGATTTTACTCCTCTGCAGCGGTGCAGTCGGTGTATTCTACTCCTCCAGTCGACAGGGTGGAACCTATTTTGTTAACCTTTTCTAGATTTAATGCTGTTTGGTAACATTTTACCACATCCTCGTCGTTAATACTTGCCTGACCTCGACGCAGTCGGAGGTCCAGTGTACTTCGGCCACTGGACCGGTAAAGTACAAATAATAGCGTCGATCCCAGGGGGCTTTCCCCCCAAGCAATACTGGGTTTATTGCCCAGCGCCTGAGGCGCCTCCCTTGAGGGAGAATACCGACGGGATCGACACAATTTTTGTCCTTTCCCACCCATGAGCTTCGGCTTGTGGGTGGGCCCACGTTAAAACGAGGCCTTGTGCCCAGTCCATACAAGTGGGGTATGAGACAAATACCTCGTCGTTAAAGTTGTGACTGAACTATCAAACAACATTAAACCCGGAAAAGCTTAACAAAATAGGTTTTTTACATTTTGGTACAGGGAAATATGATAGTTTTTGTTTTTGTGTTAATTTGTTTTACGGCATATCAACTACGTTGGCTCATTTAATGCCGGCAAAGTTTTGAAAGATTCGTAGCGATAGTTTGGAAGATATTTTTAAAACTCAATTTTTCTTTGTAAACAAATTTTCAATTAAACCCATAGATGGGACCCTAACAGTTACTACCACTCCGGGTCAAAGTGGACCTGAGAGCAATAGTGATGAAGGGGTGCTTTACATTCCCCAGACCTCCAGATCTGGAACCTCACCATCAATTAGAGTTTAACGTCATATCCAGGACATGAAGACCCTCAGCCACCGCCATCTAGCATCCATATGATAAAAAGAATTGGGGCTTGCCATAAAGGCAATAGGGTCAGGACAATCATATAGGTGCTAGGGCTTAACATGACCAGCCGATTGATCGAAGGGGGCCTCTCCGACCGACCGTCTAGCCTAAGTAAGGGCCAAAGTGGAGTGTTGCATGTCATGGACAGCTCATCACCCTAGATTCCATCCTTAAGCATCATGGGCCACCACCTACGGCCAACAGCTAGCCCCATTTATGGGAGTCTTACCCCCCTGAAGAGATGCTGTCGGTGTATTCTAAGGCCCCAGCCGACAGGGCTGGAAATATAATAATAATAGGAAACAACGCGCAGTTCTTCAAAGCAGTAACGTCTAATCTGTCGTTAGCGTGACTAGTGTAGTTCGTATCTGTCTTTCGTTGGACGAGTTTAACTTTCTTGTTGTGAAATTATTCTCCTCACAACAAAAAACACAAACTAAAAAAAAAAAAAAGACAGAGAAGGTATTTTAATGCTGTCATGTGACACCCTACGAGCCACTAACAGACATGTAAGTTAGTTAATGTAGATAATCATTTATTGAATCCCCACAAGTACTCTCTTTCTAAACTATCAAGGCAGACTCAATGACCCCCATACGTTGTCTACACAGGAAAACAAAAGTTTGCTTGATGAATGTTGGTAATATCACCGCATGGCTTTATCGTGCCCTGTCAGGGCTAGAGACAATGTTTCTACTGTTGAAAGAACAGAGGCCACAAAGAGAAGGGGTTCCCTAAGTTGTCATGGGACATCATACGAGTCCCCAGGAGACATGTTAATTATCCTTAAAAATGGATAAATCTTATTAAACAAAGTAAATCAAACAACTTAGTTTGTTATTTTATGGACACGACTTTAAAAATACAGATTTAAAGAAATTAATTTTGAGAATTATAACATTTTAAAACTATATTACAAAAGTTTTAATATAGCTTAATCATCCTCATTCGCCAAATCGTGAGATGATGATAATGATGATGATGATGATCATTAAATCATGCTGACAGCTATGGTCAAATAGTTGGGCAGACTGAACTCATTAACCTTCGTTAGGCAACCAATCTAGGAGAAGGAAAACCAGTTAAACTCCGCTTAAGAAATTGACCTTGTGTCAACATCCTACAGGAGCGGTGGGGTTATATATATATATATATATATATATATATATATATATATAATATATGTGTGGGTAGGTAACCAGTCTAGGAGAGGGATAACTCTGAATTAAAAATTCCTGAGGTCGTCGTTGATTGGGTTTGTGGCAACCCTTGATGCACCAATTCTTTCCTATCGACTGTGCCAAAAAGTGTGGATGGTCCAACACAAACCTTCACCACTATAAACAAATCACTGTGTGGGTGTTCATTGTGTATATGAACCCTCATGCGTTGAAAATCAACGAGAGAGTCCATAATATATATATATATATATATATATATATATATATATATATATATATATATCAACACATCAAGTCTTTTCAAAAGACTTACAGTTTCATACTATTGCTACTATTAACCTGTTACTCTTAGATTTCTATCTATTTGTACGGCCTCGACAAAAAGCAGTAAATAAAAAGGTCCTGAATATATATATATATATATATATATATATATATATATAGTATAGTACTTACATTCACAATCCAGATAAGAATACGTTTCAGTCATTGTCTTCTTTTTTAACAGGTGAATTAATTAAGATTAGAGTTAGGGTTCGAGTTAGGGTCCATGTTGAATATCCACATTTATGTCCCCCCCCAAAAAAAAACAAAAAAACAAAAAAAAAACATTCCTATCCTACTGAGATTTTCTCATGGTTGGCGCGTGGCTGGTTCGGGGAAATCAATATGGCCGCCTTTTAAGATTGGACGTTGTTTATTTTTTGAGTGCCTAAAAGTTCATAAATAAAAAAGATAATGACTGAAACTTATTCTTATCTGGATTTTAATTGTAAGAAATACATTTCTACATAATATTTTTAACATAACTACTGTCGTTTTTTTCTCTCCAGCGGGCTATTCTAAATAAGTACCTTGTCCTGTTTACGAGACCCCGTAACGCAAAAAACCTAAATTGTTTTTTATGCTTTCTTTTCTCGACCACTTAGACGATCGTACACCATCATCATCATCATCATCATCATTCATCTTCCCTAAATCAGATATCCCCTTTGACCTCTAACCATACGTTATAAGAATTGCCATTGACAACGCAACACATAAACCCATAAAAAATACCACCTAAGGTGGAATACAACAATTGCAGCAGGAGAATAATTTACGGATTTACACAAATCATCATCATCATCTCTTGCTGACAGCACGGATCTCACTGACCTTTATTCTCCACCCGTCCCAATCGGCCACCGCTCCTGGAAGGTCATCTGCACTACACCCAGTATCCGAGCAGAGCTGATCAATGTAGACTTTTGCTAGACGATCATTACTAGTGTAGCCATGTGCATATGCCTATAGAAGAACGTCACTTATGAGTTCGTCCTTGCTTCGTTAGCAGTGTCCAGCATGTCTTATTCGTCTTACCCGGGTGATTTGAATAATAGGAGGCAAGTGGCTTTTTTGTGGGATGCTGCTTCCAGAATTTGTTTAAGACCACATACAGCATCCTTGTAAAGTTCCCATCAAGCTTTTTTCTCAAAGCGTTTCGTTAGAGTTCAAGTAGTGCAGCCATATAGTAACACTGATACAGCTACAGCCTGGAAGAATTATTGCTTTATCTTAATAGAGAGATCAGATTTCCATATGATCTATATTCTGTCAATATCAGTTTTTTTTATTAGGTTTACCAATGCAGTGACGAGGCAGGATTGAAGCTACAGAACTTCGAATTTCTTTCACTTTCTTTTATCACAACCCCTGTTCAATATCACTACATACATGAAATTGGCTTTGGATTGGTTGATTGATTTTAACGGCATGTCAAACCGTCTAGGATTATTTCCTGCCTAGAGATTAGGTTATCGTGTTCATATTTACATTTTTGTGTAGTTTCATAATGATTTTCTGTGCATTGTCCTATCGAATACGAATAATTTCTAAACATATCTATTTGACTGATAGATGGAACCTTAACAGGTGTTACCACTCCGGATCAGAATGGATCTGGGAGTAATAGCAATCAAGGGGTTCTCCAAATCCCTAGTGTTACATAATTCATTGGCTATCCATGAATTATGTACGCACTGTAGTAAGAATTTTTTTAATCAGGGTTCGTTAGATTCAAAATAACGGGGGCTCGGTGGAAAATTACCATGGCCGATAATTGACAATTGGTAACATCCACTTTGTTGAAAATTTTGTGATATAAGGTGTGCTCTAGTTCCCCGCCTAGACTTATATATATTTACCAACCCCTAGGAAGAGTATGATTCATATCTTTCCCAAGGGTATTAGCGCTAAGTGAAATGCAATTACCACGTCCAGGATTTGAACTCGGAGCGACGAATCCATTTCCCAAGACTTTAACCATTACATCACGCGCTTCCGCTTAGATTAATAGAATATATGGTCTATTCCTTAGCCAATCGCTGGCCATACTGCGTGGCTAATACATTACTTAAGGGCTGATTCTTTCTCAGTATACTAGCGACCATTTACGAAGGAACCTAGGATTCTCTACCTTAGAGGATTACCAAAGGATTCGGTATCGGAGGACTCTTTACCTAGAATCAACTGGCCAAGGATGGTCCTTAAAAATTTAACACACTTGACTCCTCGAAAAGCGCGCCAGTAGGGCGTGAGAAGTTTTAGATTAGTTGCGAGTAGTTACTAGCCGAGTGCGGATGCTGTCGTCAATCTCTCGGTGTTGTTTAATAAAGACTTAAGGAAAACAACAAAGTCTTGTTGATTTATTAAAAACAAGAGATGACCAGCCCGAACAAGAAAGAAGAAAGCAACCCGAGAAATCAGCCCTGAAGAATATGGCGGCCGACAAGGTAGCAGCAGTAGCAAGCAGAAGAGTTAACAAGTAAAAACTCCTCATCTCTCATACTCTGTCTATTTCTCCCATTATATACTCAAGATATATGTGAACGGGTATATAATACTAGAACTGGTACCCTACCATTAGATTCAGTGTAGTGTCCTACCCAGTCTCTTTTTTGGTGGAGGTCTAACTCATCTGAAGGGGATACGATAAATAAACAAGAATTACGACAAATTTCTATAAATGAACAAGAATTACGACAAATTTCTATAAATGAACAAGAATTACGACAAATTAAACATTAAACAAGAATTACGCCAAATTTCTATAAATGAACAAGAATTACGACAAATTTCTATAAATGAACAAGAATTACGACAAATTACGATAAATAATTAAGAATTACGACAAAAAGAGACCCCCCTTTAAAATACATTTAACGCCTAAGTTGGTTGTTTTCTTTTAAGTAACACCGACATAGCTGGGACAGACCGGGACGCACTTCCTCATAAACTCCTCATCTCTCATACTCTGTCTATTTCTCCCGTTATATACTCAAGATATGTGTGAACGGGTATATAATACTAGAACTGGTACCCCACCATTTGATGCAGTGTAGTGCCCTACCCAGTGTCTTTTTTGGTGGAGGTCTAACTCATCTGAAGGGGATACAGTCAGTGTATTATAAGCCCCACTGACAGGGCAATAAGCTTTGGAGTAAAGGTTTATAATCCGGTAATTTATGAGGAAGTGCGTCCCGGTCTCCTGCCTCAGAAATTGCTACCCGGTGACTATTAAATAACGTCCCCAGCTATGTCGTCTCAGATTTTCTTTTATTCATGTTTGTTTAATTTTTTGTTTTTAGTTTAAATAAACAAGAATTACGACAAAAAAGAAGCGACACCCCACAAATACATTTACTTGTAGAAAATATCTATCTATCTATCTCCATTTGTTCATATCTATCTATATTATTTTGTTTATCTATCTTACTCTATTCCAAACTATAAATCCATCTTCATATCTAAACAAGAATTACGACAAATTACGATAAATAAACAAGAATTACGACAACTTTCTATAAATGAACAAGAATTACGACAAATTACGATAAATAATTAAGAATTACGACAAAAAAGAGACACCCCCCCTCTAAAATACATTTAACGCCCTAAGTTGGTTGTTTTCTTTTAAGTAACACCGACATAGCTGGGTACGTTATTTTAATAGTCACCGGGTAGCAATTTCTGAGGCAGGAGACCGGGACGCACTTCCTCATAAATTACCTGTAATCCTACTCACCAAAGCCCCTTCAAAAAATCAAAAAATCAAAAAAAAAACTATACTTTTGGTATTCCCTACATATGTGGGAAGATAGTTTATCTAGCTTGTTTTAACCTTTTTTTTTCTGAGTCAGCGATTTTGGGTTTTGTTTTATTGAAAACACATATAAAAAAAGAAAGAAAGAAAAAAGAAAACTGATCCTATTTAGAAACGACGTCAATATATAAGGTGTCCTTTATGGACAAAGACCAAGTTCGTCTCGGTGTTTAATACTTTTTACTTCTACTGTTAATACATTGCTGCTTGCTGAAGTGGAAAAAAGGGTCGTCTAAAATGTATTTATCCTGTTATCATAAACTTCAAAAAAGAAAATAAGAAGAAAAGACGCAAGGCAAAAAGTACAAGTGTGGAATCAAGATCGTGATGTTTAAGGAACTAGCACACACACACACACACACACACACACACACACACACACACACACACACAGTACAAACAAATCACGCTAAAAAAGCAATGCTGATTTTGAGAATTAATATGGTTAGTTGGTTGGTTGCATTGGGTATATTCGCGGAGAACCGTCCCGGCCTCCTGCCCCAAAAACCGCTAGCCGGTGGCTGCTGAAAAAAAAACACCAGCAACGATTGAAGTCCACAGCCGAAGTGGTGTCACTTGAATAAAAACTTGGGTTAGGGTTAGGGTTAGGGTTAGGGTTTAGGGTTTGGGTTGGGGTTAGGGTTAGTTTAATGGGAAAATAAATAAATAATTTTTTTCTGGGTCACCTTGTATACAGAACCCATACATTTTGTAATAAAATTGTTAATTTTAACTGGGGTTAGGGTTAGGGCTTAGGGTTAGGGTTAAGATTGGGGGTGGGTTTTCGGGAAAAACGCCCTAAGTTGGTTGGGTTTTTTTTTTTTTTTTTTTTTTCGGCTACGGACTTCAATCGTAGCTGGTGTTTTTTTTTTCAGCAGCCACCGGCTAGCGGTTTTTGAGGCAGCAGGCCGGGACGGAACTCCGCGAAGAGTACCGTTGCATTTTACGACATATCAGCCTTAGGGTTATTATATGCCCAAGACTTTTTGTTTTCTTTTTTCTTTTTGGGTATTCAATTTTTTAAACTTGTTTTTTAACCATATTTTTTTCAAAACTCATTTTTGATCTATTTTACTCATAGACGGAATCCTAACAGGTACTACCACTCCGGTTTAGCGTTGATCTAGGAGTAATGCCGATGAAGGGGCATTCTACATTCCCAGAGCTCCAGAATTGGAACTTCACCACTAGACGCAGTTTAACGTCATACCCAGGACACTAAACCCCGCAGCCACCGCTTTCTAGCTCATATATGATAAAAGGGGTTAAAGGTTTGCCATAAGGGCAATTGGGTTGGGACAATCATATAGATGCTATGGCTTGACGTGATCAGCCGATTAGTCGGTGGAGTCTCTCCGATCGCCCGTCTAGCCTAAGTAAAGGCCAAAGTAGAGTATTGCATGTCATGGACTCCTCAGCCCCCAGGATTCCGTCCTTAAGCATCATGGTTTGCTACCCACGGCCAACAGGTGGTCCCATCAGGGGGGGGTATTTTACCCATCTGTAGTGGTACAGTCGGCGTATTTTACCGCTCCAGCCGACAGGGCGCTGAAAATTGATAGCAACAGGGTTGTTTTTATTTAGTAAGCTGCACTCTACAGAACATCAGTTGTGCGAATATTTACCTCCCATCTCACAAACCATCCAATTAAGACGAAAAAGACATGCTTGATACTACTGGAGAAGTAAGGACGAAGCGACAAGCGGCGTTCTCCTAAAAACGGATACTATTAGGTATTATTCATTACCAAACTCTACAGCATTGAATGTCTGTAACCTAAAATACAAACATGTAGCAGTTTAAAAATGAGTACATGCCTCATATATAGGATGGAATTTTATATTCGGATACAAATTATTTCTATTAGAAATGTGTTATTTGAAGCTATAGTTGTTTACAAAGTATTTTTCTAATTAGTTATTTGAAACCATAAAATTGCTTGAAATACTTGAAACCATATATTTGTGAACAAATTATTTGTATTAGATAATTGAAACCATATTACTGTATGCAATTAACTTATTATTATTATTATTATTATTATTATTATTATTATTATTATTATTATTTCACTCCATGAGATTTTTCCTAACCGCCATAGTGGGTGGTTCAATGAAGGCTGAGTGAGAGCAAGTCTCCGTAGGTCTCCAGGACTCTTCTGAGTATTCTAGCTGATCCTAACAATGCTGTCGTTTGGATGGTCTCGATTCTTCCTCTGATGACCAATTCACCCATACTATTTTCCAAACCCCTGAGACCGTTCCAAGGGCACCAATTACAATTGGTACGGTCTTTACATTCATGTTCCACGGTTTATTTTTCAGTTCTCTAGTCAGGTCTAAGTATTTATCTATCTTTTCGTTTTCTTTCATTTTCACACTGTGATCCGCAGGGACAGCAAAATCCATGAGATAACAAGTTGTCTTCTTGTTAATTAACACCAAGTATGGGCTTCCAATCTTCCGTCAGTATCACAAAGTCCCTGAGATTTTTATGCGTCTCATGTTGAGAGAGAGAGGAGATTATTATTATTATTATTATTATTATTATTATTATATCGCACCTTGCGAGTTTTTCCCACCAGCATTAGCTGGTAGTCTTTCACTGGAGTCTGAGTGACAGCAAGTCTCCTTATGTCTCCAGGACTCTTCTAGGTATTTTAGCTAATCTCAACAATGTTGTTGTCAGGATGATTCTATTCTTCGTCTAATTTCCAATTCCTCCAGTCTTTTTCTAAACCCAGAGACTGTTTCAAGGGCACCCGCTACAAACGGCATCATCTTCACCTTCATGTTTCATAGATTTTTTTTTAGTTTTCTGGCAAGGTCAAAGTTTTTGTCAATTTTTCATTTTTTAAAATTATTTACTCCTTTTGAGTTTTCACATCAGCATTAGCTGATGGTCTTTCACTGGAGTCTGAGTGACGGCAAGTCTCCTCAGGTCTCCAGGACTCTTCTGAGTATTCTGGCAGATTGTAGCAGTGCAGTGTTCTGAATGGTTTCAATCCTTCCTCTGATTTCCAAACTTTCCAGACCTTTTTCCAATTCTTTTGGGACCGTTCCAAGTGCACCAACTACAATTGGTATCACTTTCACTTTCATATTCCATAACTTTTTCAGTTCTCTGTCAAGGTCCATTTGTCCATTTTTTGATTTTCCTTTAGCTTCACCCTGTGATCTGCTGGCACTGCAAAATCCACCAGTTGACAAGTTCTTTCTTTTTTGTTTATCAACACTAGGTCTGGTCTTCTTGCTGGGATGAGGTGATTCGTTTTTATTTCAAAGTCCCAGAGAATTTTATGCGTTTTGTTCTCAAGAACAGATTCTGGTTTATGCATATACCATTTTGTTGTATTGTCAAAATTAAATTTTTTGCATAATTCCCAGTGGATCACCTTCCCAACCCAATCGTGTCTAGTTTTGTATTCTCGTTGTGATAGTTTGCTACATTCGCAGAGTATATGGTTTACAGTCTCATCTCTATTCCCGCAAAGTCTACATTTACTATTTTGTTGGGTCCTATCAATTTTCGCTTTGATGTAGTTTCTCCTTATGGCATTATTTTGTGCAGCAATTATAAGTGATTCCGTTTCTCTTTTGAGGTTTCCTTTTCTTAACCTTAAACCTCATCAATTTGTCGTTTGAAGCGTCCATATAATTGTTTTTCTTCCCATTTTTGTTTTGTAGTCTTTGTTGTTTTTCTGATTGTCCATCTGTCGCTTCTACTATTGTTGGCCGCCATAAGTAGTTAGTCTTTGCTTTTTCTTGTGTAATCTTCTAGTTGTTGGATTGTGGTTTCTACGCATTATTATTATTATTATTATTATTATTATTATATTATTATTATTATTATGAATAGTAATAAATACTTGAAACCATATAATAATGTATAGATTATATGTATTAAGAATAGTTACGTGAAGTTATGCAAATGATTATTTTCAAGAACTAATTGAAGTCATATAATTGATCGTAAAAGAAAAATAAAGCAAAAGAAGTCTGACACGCTAACTAGGTTAGAACCCTTAAAACCAACCAACCAACCAACCAGCCAGCCAACCAGCAAGCCAGCTAATAAAAATTTTTATTACTTGTCGTGACAAAAAGAAAATAACTGCTAAAACGTGACAAGTGATCCGTCGCTGTTTGTTAAATAAACACAGCCGAGTATTCGTTCACAAGAATATCGTTTTTCGGTCATCGGAGTAGTCTCCATATTTGTGAGCGGGAAGGATTTTTCAAAATCAAAGAAAGAAAGAGTATATATTCTCGTCTTTTGACTTTTACAACCCTTTTTTGTTATTACCACTGTAGAATATACGAGCTTTGCTATAATACCATTGATGTCATCAAGTCTTATTTTCTACCTTCTATTCAAGAAAGAAAAAACAACATTTATTCAACAGACTCATAAGCTTCTAAGCAGTGAAGTATTTAACCAGAAAAACTGTCACAATCAACTTAATGTTTTTAGCTACAAAATCATAACGTTAGCATGTCGCCGATTTTATCTAAGCATTAGCATGTCACAGATTTTATCAGTACTGGATATTCCGGCGCTCGTCGCATAATGGTTATTGTCGCATGAAATGGACTCAGCTACCCGAGATCAAATCCTGCTATGAAATTTTATTAAAATACACACATCTCACACACATATTTATCGTATATTTTATATGTATATATATTGTACATATTTATTGTGTATCAATTATAAATATTATATATATATATATATATATATATATATATGTGTGTGTGTGTGTGTGTGTGTGTGTGTGTGTGTGTGTGTGTGTGTGTGAGGTTAAGTAAACAAACTAATGTGTCTATTTTTTTATATGGCTTTAAGCCGACAATTTTTGGAGGATATGTGCTTAATTGAAGTCGTACCTAATTTTGAAAATTAATTAGTTAATAATTAATGAATTTTAGGCGGGCATATATGTTCAAA
The DNA here is from genome assembly GCA_023376005.1 of Doryteuthis pealeii. Taxonomy (NCBI): domain Eukaryota; kingdom Metazoa; phylum Mollusca; class Cephalopoda; order Myopsida; family Loliginidae; genus Doryteuthis; species Doryteuthis pealeii. The sequence continues at coordinate 27,333,724 of CM042154.1, read as the reverse complement.
TGTAAGGCTAAACGAATCGAGAAAATGTCAATCCCTGAATGTACATTTAGACCCATGCTGATGAGACCTAATAGGTCGAAATGTATATTCAGAGATTGACATTTTCTCGATTCGTTTAGCCTTACATTTGAACATATATGTCCGCCTAAAATTCATTAATTATTAAGTAATTAATTTTCAAAATTAGGTACGACTTCAATTAAGCACATATCCTCCAATATATATATATATATAATATATATATATATATATATATATGTGTGTGTGTGTGTATGTGTGTGTGTGTGTGTGTGTGCGTGTGTGTGTGTGTCTGTGTCTGTGTGTGTCTGTGTGTTGTCGTTATGGAGTTCACGTATTCTTCTTTGATGGTATATCTGATGGAGTCTAAAAATCCTTCTTAAATAGGGGTCATTCTCTCGAAATATTTGATGAAATAAAATGGAACTTAGTGTATAACATCCAACTCAATTTCGCATTTATTTCACACTTAACTCATGCTTCGCACTAACCCCCCAAAAAAAATTATATATATATATATATATATATATATATATATATATATATATATAATATATACAACACACTATATATACACATATAATATATACACTGAAAATTACACATCATATATATATATATATATATATATATATATATATATATATATATATATAGGTCGAAATGTACATACAGGGATTGACATTTTCTCGATTCGATTTAGCCTTACATTTGAACATATATGCCCGCCTAAATTCATTAATTATTAACTAATTAATTTTCAAAATTAGGTATGACTTCAATTAAAACATATCCTAAAAAAAAAAATATATATCTTATAAGAAAGGTGCGTAAAATGGATTATGTTTTTAGAAAAAATTTTTTATTATTTTTATCTTACTTAATGTTATTATTACTTATTTTTATCTTACTTAATAAACGTTTTTTTTTTCTAAAAATATAATCCATTTTGCGGA
>CM042154.1:27325250-27327750 GCA_023376005.1 Doryteuthis pealeii | reverse complement strand
ATCAATGTTTCATGCATTTTCAACAGATCGCGTCACCATTGAGGCCTATTTTGCGTTTTACTTCGTAAATCTATATCGCTAATTTAAACCCAATATAGCGTTGAATAGAACCCATTGAAATCTTTCTCTTGTTTATAAAATATATTTTTCTCTACGTTCACTTGTTAAAGCTATATTTATCTCCCAATAGCATCAAAGCATCGGGTTAAAAAATACCGCCTCAATGTTGTCGTTGTTATTCATCAATAATAATTTGTTTGAATATAGTTATAAGATATCAAGTATCCATACACAATTATATTGTTTAAATTAACTATGGCAATTTAATAATTAATAATATTTTCATGGTTTCAATTATTCCTATCTAACAACAATAATTTACAAGTAATTATATGGTTTCAAGTAATAATAATAACTAGCGGGACACGTGGAATTTCAATACGTGGAAAATCAAGAGGAGCTATTTATGCCAGAAACGATGATTTGCAATTTCATTACATATAAATATAAGTAAAGCCGTTGGGGCGACCTAAAGTCGGTATCAGCCAATCAGCGAGGGAGTCTATCCCCTTTTCACTAGCACAGGGAGATTATTTTAGCGTCTGAGGTGGAGCGCCACACCTACCGTCAGCTCCTTACTTTACCGCACAGAACCCTGTGCTACTCATACGCTGAGTTGGCGAGGACCGGTATCGAACTAGGAACCTTGTGGTTTCTAGCCAAACGCTCTACCGACTGAGCAAACCCGATCCTACCAAAATTACAAAAATATCTTCAGTAATTCACAATTTTAATATTATAAATAAAACAAACACGTAACTTTAAAAAAAACATTCATTCTAATTTTACATTGGGCATTTAAGCGACGCAAGACCATTTAGAATGTTCCATTCTTAAAATCGGGTGAAATAAAATGGGACAAATAAGAAATCTGCGATTAAGAGACACCAGATAATCTGTATTCACATTTTTTCATGGCACCTTGGACAATTTAGACGGTGTCATTTTTAACCAGAGGGTGTTGAAGGATGATAACGGACGGAACATTTAGGAACAAGCGTATTAATATATAGATAATTCTTAGTACACAGTTATAGCTTCAAGTAACTATAAATGACACAAATATATACAGTTATATATATTTACCAACCCCTCCGCACGAGCTGGATGCGACACAAGGTCAATTTCTTAAGCGGAGTTCAACAGGTTTGAATTCAGAGTTTTCCTTCTCCTAGACCGGTTGCCTAACCAAGGTTAAAGAGTCCAGTTTGCCCTACTATTTGCCCATAGCTGGAGGGAGAGTAGGATTCATACCTTTCCCAAGGGTATTAGCGCCAAGTGAAATGCAATTATACCGTCCAGGATTTGAACTCGGACCGACGACTTTAACCATTACACCACGCGCTTCCTAACTATATACAGTTATATGGTATCAAGCGTTCCTTACCAATACGATTAAAGGAAGGTTTTTGTGGCGTAATGGCTAACGTGCTGGACTGTGACATTATAGTAAGCGATTTCGAACCACAGTCGCGCTATTGCGTTCACTTTTTAACTATGGGTTAAATAGTACCGCTACTGTTTTTCTATAAGTATGGTTTTAGCATTAAATAACCCTCGAAAGTTTACATGCCATTTAACAAAGAAACCAAACTAATTCGGACAATTTTCAAACATGTATATTTGACCCATAGATGGGATCCTAACAGGTACTACCACTCTGGGTCAGAGTGGACCTGAGAGTAATGGCAATGAATTTGATGGAAATGGGGGGGGTCATTCATTTCTCAAGTGTATTAATCCGAAGGTGGACGTAATAGCACATCCAGTCGTGAGTGTGGAGTTCTCCTGTTGTGTCCTTAAAAGGGATACAATCAGACATGGTTGTAGTCGGGTGGAAGGAGCAGTCAACACGTTCGTAGATTTAAGATAGAGGATTTTATTGCTGAGAGATACAATAAGACAGCCAAGGAATAGTGAGTCACGCTACTAATCCTCGAAGCCAGACCAGCATAATGCCGTGCTCACTATATATATAGTCAGAAGCGCGTGGTGTATTGGTCAAAGTAAATGGGAAATGGACTCGTCGCCCCGAGTTCAAATCCTGGATGTGCTAATTGTATTTCACTTAGCGCTAATACCCCTGGGAAAGGTATGAATCCTACTCTTCCTCCAGCAATGGGCAAATAGTGGGGCAGACTGGGCACTTTAACCTTGGTTAGACAACCAGTCTAGGAGAAGGAAAACTCTGAATTCAAACCTGTTGAACTCCGCTTAAGAAATTGACCTTGTGTCACATCCTGCTCGTGCGGGGGGGTTGGTAAATATATATATTGTCAGATCATATAGGTGAGAGAGTGTGTTGAATATTCTATTATAATATCTCCAAAACTATATGTTGCACAGCACCTTCTTCACTGGCACTAAATAATTATAATGTAGCATACCTCTTTCTTTCTTCTATATCTGGTCGTCTTTTCTTCTGGCCGGCTTTGCTATT
>CM042154.1:27295250-27320250 GCA_023376005.1 Doryteuthis pealeii | reverse complement strand
TCACTAGTAATGGCTTGCTAGTCTATCTTGTTAACCATCACATCAGTCGAAGCTCAACAAACTCAGCTCAATTCATACTGGCACTAATTAAAAAATCAAAACTCCACACAATCCCTTTATCAGAAATAAAGAGATTGATTTTAATGGCATGTCAATCCGTTAGGGATAATTTTATGCCTAGAGGTTCAGGAATCGCATTCATTGCACGTTCATATTTACATCTTCTGTGTAGTTTTTTTCTTAAGTTTAAAATTTTTTTTAATTAATTTTTTTTTGCACGTGGTTATGTGAAATAATATATTCCTATTTAAAACAACTAATTTGCTGTTTTATGGTTTCAAGTAATCCTATATAATACTAATTTATACACATTTGTATGGTTTCAGGGAATTATTTCCATTTATTTGTACAGTTATAGATTACACTACTATTTCCCCATAGCTGGAGGGAGAATAGTTGGATTAATACATTTCCCAAGGGTAATATCGCTATGTGAAACCAGCCTCGTCCAGGATTAGAACTTGCGTCGCCGTGTCCATTTCCTACGGCGATAACCATTACACATAGGGTCCCTTATAATATAGTAAGTAATCAAGAAAAAAGAACAAAATGAATACAAAAAGCAGTCAGAAATGAAAATACTGCATGTATGAATAAAAAAAAATCTGTAGACTATGCGAACATTTTCACAATATACATATAGTAGGGATTGTGCTGTAACAGCGACACCAATTCCTCAATTCCCAATTCCGCTCGTCTTCTTTCTTTTGTCACCATTTCTCTTTCTCTCCCTGTCTGTCTATCTCTCTCTCTCTCTCTCTCTCTCTCTCTCTCTCTCTCTCTCTCATATATATATATATATATATATATATATATATATATATATATATATGCTCTCAAGTTATTGGAATTAACCAACTTTTGTTTAGTCTGACACGCAGGCTTTGGGGCATCAGCTGTTCCGTAAATGGTCACCCATCTAAGTATATATGTTCCAGGCCTCCCACTCGGCAGGATTAACATAAAGTCATTTTTACTTTGATCCTAGACAGAAGTGCCGGAAAACATCATTGTGTCTAGGCAGACCGCATTGATCCTCGACAGGAAGCATCATTTTTTTCTAGGCAGATACTACACTTTGATCCTAGACAGAAGTGCGAGAAGCATCACTCTTTTTCTAGGCAGACCGCACAGATACTAAGCTTTGATCTTAGACAGGAAGCATCACTCTGTTTCTAGGCAAAGCGCACTTTGATCCTAGACAGAATAACCGAACCATCTGCAAATAATATATTTTTATGAGAAATATATATGAATGAACAATGTACATTTTCTTTATGTCTCTGTTCGTAACTTATGTTACGTAAAAATCTAAACAGAGACGTAACTTGTAAATCTTGTTCTAACTTTAAAAATTCAACCTGAAATTTGACGTGATTGAACGACACGTTTAAGCTAGCTTGCAAATACAAAGAGTCGGCAAGTGAAACTTTTATCGTTAGTAGAGTGCGCAGGTAGTCTGATGCTAGACTGAAGTCCTAATTTATATAAAAAGGGTTTATTTCCTATAACTCTAACATAAACAAAGGAGAACCTTGACTGATGAATTATTTATTTATTTTCCCATTAAACTAATCCTAACCCTAACCCTAACCCTAAACCCAAACCCCGTCTTCTTTTTTCCTAGTAGATCAATAAATAAATAAATGATTTATCAGTCAAGAGTGGTTCCCCTTTGTTTATGTTAGACTTATAGGAAATAACCCCAAAAAGTCAATTAATTTTGTCTTGTACTGAAGCTGCTAATTGTAAGTTGTTCAAAAACAGGGTAATTACATACAAGGTGTGATAAAAAGAATTATCCAGACTGAGACTGAATTTTAAAAGAATATTAAGATTTGATATTTACTTGAAGACCTGAGTACAGATGAGCACATTATAAATTAAAGTGATGTCTCGAAGCCTAGATGATGTCTAGACTTACGGTCAAGTCAAGCTGAAAGCACCAGCGAATTGCCAAGTGACAGAAGTTAAGCGGCAATGAGCCTGGCTAGAGCTTAGATGGGTGACCACTTATTAACAGCAGATATTGTAAGTAACTTGAAGCCTCTACCAGACATAGAAAACCTTACAAAATACATAACACAATTTTTAGGCAATAGTATTCAAATGCTTTAAATAAGAGAATAAAGCAATTTCGAAACTAATTTACAACTTTGTATTTATACCGATCATTACAACTTCTGTCTAATTATAGAGTATTTCCCCTTATCCATCTATCTATTTACAGTTAATTATAATATAGATTTTATAAATAGGATGTATTTACCTTCCGTCACGGCCAGGATGTGATAAGGCCAATTTTTAAGCGGAGTAAAGGTGGTTTGAATTCAGAGTTTTCCTTCTCCAAGACTGGTTGCCGAACCAAGGATAAATAGCCCAGTCTGTCCTACTATTTACCCATAGCTGCAGAGGGGAATTAGTTGGATACATTCATTTCCTAAGGGAATTAGCATAAAGTGAAACGCAAACAGTCTCGACTCCGGATTTGAACTCGGGTCACCGATTCGATTTTCTATGATTATAACCATTATGCCACCAACGCCTCAATAAATAGGTAGTAACTTGATAACAACCAGATTAAAAAAACACTGAGGACAGTCGTTAAGAGAGTGAATGTTTCGATGTTTACTTACACCATCTTCTGAACATTTAGCAAAAGAATTAAGTATATAAGTAAAGTCATCGTGGTGGCTATTGGAAATTTATGTTAATTATCTCCCCCTGTCACTAGGGGGCGATTCGCCAATATCGTATTTTGGCGCCAATACCAAAAACTTCACTTATCACGGAGCACCCACTGAGGGTAGTCGCGTAAATAGCTACACTTTATTCATCACTTAGCCCCAAAACAGGGTTCACTTCTAAGGACCGTTGACCTGGACGGAGGCATTTTCACAGCACACTTTCGAAGGCACAAAAGCACACTATCGAAGGCTGAAGACCAAATAGTCTACTTGAAAAGGGCCCATTCACCGTCATTTAAGGAACTGTTACCAGGGCGAGAAGCTTCTAAAATAGCATCCCCCATTACTTATCACTGAAGCGGTTACCGAGGAAGAACGAGAAACGTCCGAAAAAGCGTAGTATCAACATTCCCTACCAACGAACAGAATACCCCTGTTATACCATCTCCAAGAACATTTCTTAACCCAGATAAGTCTTGTAGCAAATACCAATAAAATTGGCAACAAGTTCTTGTATTATTTGTCAATACATGTATTAAATTTCCATTGTGAGGTTGTCTTCTTTGTCCGACAATTTGTCAACAACTACGGAGAAATAAGAGCTCCTTCGAAACCCGAAAATACTCTTATGGCCTAATGTCAGTATTAGCCAGACAGCGAGGGAGTCTATCCCCCTTTTTACTCGCAGTTGACCAAGGAGATTGTTTTTTTGTCTGAGGTGGAGTGCCACACCTACCATCAGCTCCCCAGTTTACCGCACAGTTCCTGGTGCTAATTATGCGCTGATTTGGCGAGGGCCGGTATCGAACCATGAACCTTGTGGTTCCTACGCGTACGCTCTACCGACTGATACTCGCCTATTTTGTTTTCATTGGCATTAAAAGGTGCTTTTGTGTTCATATAGAAGTGGGCGAAAAATAATCGAACCTCTGGGTCTATTTGGGTTAAAGTTGAGGATTTAACACCCACCCTTGGGGCAGTGCTAAATTCAACAACAGTTTATTGAATTCCTTAACATAATGAATAATCAACTTCAAGTGACGCAACTTTTGTAAAACACTCTTGTAGGTAAATACTATTTGATATATATATATATATATAAAGTCCATAAAATAGTTATTAACACTGTCTGACCCGGATGTAATTGTTAACCATTACACTCTTGGGTTAAAAAATGAGGTTAGCACTTTTAATTACATTTTGTGCAAAAACTCTTTTGTTTGTATTTAATAGACACAAACCATGCAACATTAATGTGCAACAAATTGATTAGTTTGTGTGTAAGTACAGTAGTGCTTTAACTTAAGAGTTTAATTCGTTCCGCTCGTAACTCAATTTCCTCGTATATCAAATCAATTTTCCCCATTGAAATAAACTGAAATGCCATTAATCCGTTCCAGCCCAACCCATGTACAGTGGTACCTTGGCTTACGAGTTTAATTCGTTTCGGTCGTAACTCAATTTCCTCGTATATCAAATCAATTTTCTCATTGAAATAAACTAAAATGCCATTAATCCGTTCCAGCCCAACCCATGTAACTGAAATGTCATTAATCCTTTCTAGCCTCTGCCAAACACTATTTTTAGTTCCTTTTTTTACAAGAAAAATAACCCTGAATTGTATAAAAACATGATAAAAAATAATGTAATATAATTATGCGCTGTAATATGTTTTAATGCTTATTTTTTTATAAATAATATTTTTCTTTGGCTTAATGAATTTGTAAACTTAAATGTTTTAGTGAACTTATTAACATAAGCGTATCTGAAGCTTGCTCATACCTCAAATTTTAGTTCACAACACAAAGTAAAAAAAATAAACCGCGTGATAGTTTGTAATTCGGAAAACTCGAAAATTATGGCACTCATAAATCAAGGTTACACTGTATTCAAAATCATTGATAATTATTTTGAGGGCCCTGTCGGTGGGGCTTAGAATACGCTGACTGTATTCGTTGCAGAGGTTGAAGACCCCCTTCTCCAAAAAGAGTGTCCTGCATATTTCACTCAACTTCATTCAACTATGAATTTTTTCGCGTTTCCTCCATTTTTACTACCGCTGACTTAACTATTTTTACTAATACCCTTGGGAAAGGTATGACTCCTACTACTCTCCCTCCAGCTATGAATCAATAGTTCGACTGACCGGGCTCTTTAACCATGGCAGGGTAACCAATCTAGAAGAAGGAAAACTCTGAATTAAAACCTGTTAAACTCGCTTAAGAAATTGATCTTGTGCCATATACTATTCGTACGGAGGGGTTGGTAAATATATACACAGCACACCATTTTTGTGGGGAGAGTCCTTATACATCTGTAGGGAATATAATCAGTATATTCAAAACCACGACGATTTGACAACAAGATGAGACAAAATCATGATGTGGTTATTTTCTTATCTATCTGTATATCGCCATACTTTTTCTTTCGAGAAATTCCCTCCCCCACAAAATATTTGACTTCGTGGTAAGAACTGATGAGGATCTACAAATGGCGACCTTTCACCTTATTAAAATAAATAACTTAACAATGATAAACACTGTTCTCAGTTTAATTCACTGTTTACTCACTTGGGGAAATGTTCATAGGCTGTTCACGGCCTTATATTTCTTCTCCAATCCTCATATTCATTTGACTCAGTATTTCTCCTTTAGTTTACTCTCGATTGACCTCCATGTTCAGGGACATCTATACATATATAAAGGGCAGTTGTGTGTATGTATGTAGGTATGTATGTATGTCCGGAGGAAATTGCGAAAAAAAAATAGTTAAAGACAAAGTAAATACATATACACATTCACTTTTACTGAGTCTAGATTTTGTTATGCAAAAATTATGAAGAAGAGAGATAAGAGAATGAAGAAACAAAGAGAGTGAGTGAGTGAGAGAGAGAGAGAGAGAGAGAGAGAGAGAGAGAGAGAGAGAGAGAGAGAGAGAGAATGAGAGAGAGACGAAGAGAATGAGAGAGAGAAGAGAGAGAGAGAGAGAGAGAGAGAGAGAGAGAGAGAGAGAGAGAGAGAGAGAGAGAGAGAGAGAGAGAGAGAGAGAGAGAGAGAGAGAGAAGAGAGAGGAGAGAGAGAGAGAGAGAGGACGAAGAGAGAGAGAGAGAGACGAAGAGAATGAGAGAGAGAAATATGGACAGAAGAGAGAGAGAGAGAGAGAGAGAGAGAGAGAGAGAGAGAGAGAGACAGAGAGAAGAAGAGAGAGAAGAGAGAGAGAGAGTGAATCAGAAAGAGAGGGGTGGGGATATCTATACATATATAAAGGGTAGTTGTGTGCATTTATGTATGTCCGGAGGAAATTATGAAAATAAAACAGTTAAAGACAAAGTAAATACAGATACACATTCACTGTTACTGAGTCTAAATTTTTATGCAAAAATTATGAAGATTTGATTTATATTCGCGAAGATATTTAAAAATTAAAATTCTTACTTAAAAATGTCCGTGAATCTCAAAGTTAAACAAACCAACATGGAAGCGCGAAATAATCATATTTTTTTTTAGGCCGGATTAACATAATGTCTTTTTACGTGGGAATTTTTTATGGGGCATCCAGCGAGGATTAAACTCACTATTCAAGAGTAACGTATCTGCAAAACTAGCTTGCTAACCATTATGCCACTTTGTTTTTATTTTGTTTTTCTCCTCTACCCAGGTGATGCCGGGTAGTCACTTCTAGTTTATATATATTTACTGTTATAGGTGATATAACCTATTGACATAAATGGAATGCGCCGACGGCTACTATAAGTAATAGGAACAATTGTGGCTTGAGACGAAGCAAATGCGAGTCAGCTCGTAACTGTATTGGCCGGACGCAATCTCCACTTTCTTGCTGTAAATTTTTACTCCTTTTGTTAAATACATTTGTATACATTGTTACCAGTCGTTTGTTTATATTTTGACCCTTAAACCCTAAAAACATTTACCAAACCCTCCACACGAGTAGGATGTGACACAAGGTCAATTTCTTAAGCGGAGTCTAACAGATTTAAATTCAGAGTTCTTCTCCTAGACTGGCTGCCTATCCAAGGTTAAAGAACCCAGTTTGTCCTGCTATTTACCCATAGCTAGAGGGACAATTGTTGGATTCATACCTTTCCCAAGGTATTAGCGCTATATGAAATGCATACAGCCTCGTCCAGGATTTTAACTCATGTCGCCGTGTCCATTTCTTAAGAGGATAACCATTATACCACTACGTGACTCCTGATTCTTCCCCTTGACTCAGAATGATTTTCAGTTATGAGAATTATTTAATTCCTCGTAGATTTTCATTCGTAGGAATTTGGGAAAACATACATAGGCTGTACACTATGGTAGGTCGATTTTTCACTTTTTAAAAATATCAAATTGTTCATCTATGCGAAAGTTGTCTGTTAGTATCCGAGTGAGACGGACAAGGCATGCAGGACACATGCTGAGAAGCAAGGATGAACTCATAAGCGACGTTCTCCTGTGGAAGCAAACACATGGACATGCAAGTGTAGGGCGCCCAGCAAGGACCTACATTGACCAGTTATGTGAAGATGTTGGCTGCTCCGCAGAGGAGCTCCAGGTGTAATGAATAATAGGGAAGGTTGGCGAAAGATTGTCATGGATACCCGTGCTGCATGCGCGACATGATGATGATCATGATACTAAATACTGATACCAAAAACTAGATATTTTACTTGTACCATTGTTTGAGGAAATAGGATCAAAGATCGTTTGCTAAAATTCACAAAAAATCCTTATTTTTACAACATTTGGCCTAGAAATTGGTTTGAAAATTCACTCTTTTCAATTTGATATTCTATTTATAATATCTAATTTGTCTCATTTTAATAAAATAAAATAACATTTTCTGATTTAAATATTGAAAACTATAAATATTATAACCAATTTCTAAGCCAAATGTTGTAAAGACAAGGATTTTTGTGAATTTTAGTAGACAATCATATTTCCCGAAACAATGGTACAAGTATAAGATCTCATTTTTGGTATCAGTATTCAGTACACTACTACACAACTTTCGCATAAATGGACAATTTGATATTAAAAAAGTGAAAAATCGACCTACCCTACTACGCTTTGTATTTCTTCTCGAATCCTTACATTCATTTGGCTAAAGTGAGGTTCACATTGATATCATACAGGATGCACATTCTCAACTGCTCTCAAGAAAAATATTTTTCTCTGGCATAGTTAATGTTTTGATAGGATAAAGAAAGCCCTGATATTTGAGAAGGCCAAAAACTATGCTGACATGAAAAAGTTCGCGAAAGTTACACGTCTGGAATATAAGTTTCCCTAAAGTTCGTGGGCTTTTTGTACAGTCAGTAGACTTGAATTACGTGAGTAGAAAAATATTTTGAATCATCTTTGAAAAGATATATTTATTCCTGTTTTTTTTTTGGTTTTTTTCTGATCTTCTTGATTAAGAAAAAAAAATATCTTAGCGTCGAAAATGTAAAATAAAACTAAAGATCTCCAACGATGAAACATATCAAATAAACCTTCAACGAACAGGAGGTCAAATGAACCGTTTTGTATTGATGATATACTGTCTGCTTCCTCGTTTTGTTTGTTACGTCAGCAACCTTAACAGTCGACTTTTTCACTGAACTGTCAACTATGATAAACGACGTGAAGCTGTGGGTAACGCCAGGGTCACGCCTCCCGGCATTCACGTCTTTTGAAATAAAACGCCAGGATTTTTGCAAACAGTCGGTTGGTGTCTTTGGGATGGTCGCTATATTATAGAGGGAACATAATCAAGGCGTAGTTATTATTGTTGGATGACTTTTGTTTGATGAGCGCTTATACGCTAAGCGTGACAACAAAAGGTCTGGTCTGGTTTCTTTGTTTAATGACATATCAATATTCATGGGTTATTTAATGCCAAAGCCATCATTTTACAGGGTGGCCCACAAAATACCAAAACATTCTTAAAAAACTTTCTTGTTTTTCTCTGAATGTTTGAGATGAGGCTTGAAGATTAGTATTATTAGCGTTATTCGGACTATTGTCCCCATCTTCATTGTTATTTGTACAACTCCTACCCCAGCTATGGTTAGCGGAATGAGAACAGCATACCCGCGTGGAATAAATAAAGGATTAGGTTCAAAGTTCCGTGATGGCTACCGATTACGACAAGAAAGTTCCCGAGTTCGAAAAGAAGGTTCCCGAGTCCGAGAAGGTTCCCGAGTCCGACAAGAAATACCTGAAGAAGGCCGGAGGGTATATCGGCCGAAACGTTGTACAAATAACAACGAAGATGGGGACAATAGTCCGAATAACGCTAATAATACTTTCTTGTTTTTAATTTAATCTTTATATCATCTCTCAGATATTATAAGTACTAGCAAATATATGCACCCTCCGGGTGCAAGTATTTAAGTTTTAATGTAATAAAATATTATATCAAATTAGAAAGGCTAAGGAAACTAAATAAGAATGCAGATAAAAAGATTTGAAACAGAGGGCAGGCAGGTATAATCGATAAATAGAACAACTGAAACTTACTCTTCCATCACTCTCGTCTTTCATTGTTATTTTTTCTAATTTAAGTATTTAGTTAAAATAGGAAGTAAAGAATAAAATGACAGTTATTTTTTCTTGTTAATGGATTTCATTTAAGATTCATTGAAAAGATTTTTGCTTATATTCATTAAAATAAAACCAAACAGTTAGAAACCAATAACACTAAGCACATATTTAATAAAATCACATTTTTAATATCAATATGCAAATTAGCCTTCCCATTCACACTGTAAACCACTATTTTGTTGTATATATAAATATAATTGCATGTTGTCAGTATGTAGATATGGTTAATGTAAAACAATTTTATTAATAATTGAGGTTTAAATAAAAATACAATCATGGAAAATGTGATGTCAATAACTAAGGGAATAGTGATATGAGTAGTAATATAGTTTCGGTTACAGACAGAAAAGCATACAATCTCCATTATAATAAGATATCAATATTCATGAGTTATTTAATGCCAAAGCCATCATTTTACAGGGTGGCCCACAAAATACCGAAACATTTTTAAAAATTCATAACTTTCTTGTTTTTAATTTAATCTTTATATTATCTCTCAGATATTATAAGTATAAGTTACTTAGTATAGGTTAGCAAATTGAAAATGTCAAGTTAGAAAATGAAAGAACAAATCAAAATAATAAAAGTAATTGGTAATTTGCTTGAAGCATTGTTAAGTATGTTATAATATATTAATAATTAGAAAGCAATTACAATGCAAATAAAAACTAAAAACAAAAAGATGTTATTTTCTTCTATATAGGAAGTACAATTAGACCCCTCCACATTAGAATCAAAGAACATATTCACACACGTGCATCCTCATTCCATAAACATTTAATCAAATGCAAAAATAAAGACAATAGTTTTTCCGTTAAGATAGAGACAGTAATACGAAACATTGGTAATCTCAGAATTAGAGAAAGTTTATTAATAGCCAAATTAGGTCCTAGTATAAACAATAGATTAGAGCTAAACACTGAATACATAATTAATTAAAATACACGTTCCTCATAGTATATAGTACATAGTATGTATATTTCATTATACATATATCAAATGAATAATACATAAATATATAAATAGATGAAAATAATAAAATTGAAATTGAATGAACGGCTAAATGACTATCACGACTTTGCGCGTGGCGTTTAAAAAAAAGAACACCACGAGACGCGTGTTTATAACATAAAAAAATAACGACAAAAAAAACGCGTCCATTTCCGAAAATCGTCTCTGAAGATAAAGTTTTACTTTGAAATCGATAAGACAAAAAAAACATCCTTTTTGTTTTATTTTTTATTTGCATTGTAATTGCTTTCTAATTATTAATATATTATAAAATAATAAAATTTTACTATTCAACTGAGAGCTTTATAATTTCGACAAAGATACATTTTTGGTGGCTGAATAATTTCAAGAAAGTCAGAATTCAAATGGCCTCCCCATTCGCTTTCTTTGTCTGCTTGAACTATTTTTGTGCGAGGGCTGGTTTAGCTCAGTTGGTAGAGTGTCCAACTAGGAACCACAAGGTTCCTGGTTCGATACCGGCCCTCGCCAACTCAGCGTATGAGTAGCACAGGGATCTGTGCAGTAAAGTAAAAAGCTGATGGTAGGTGTCGCACTCCACCTCAGACGAAAAAAATAATCTCCTTGGTATAGCGCTAGTAAAAAGGGGATAGACTCCCTCACTGTCTAGCTGATACCGACTTTAGGCCACCCCGACGACTTTACTTACTATCTAAAGAAGTGTGTATATTAGAATAAGCTAAAGACATTGCTACAGATCCAGAATAATATTCATGCATATATAAGAGAACAGACCCCAGAAACCTTGAGCAAAGTCAAACAAAGTGCTCGAATTAAGGTGCAATTTCTGTATCCGAGAAAACTGAGGCAATGTACAAGATATCATTTTTCACAAATAGCTAAAAATATTTTTTTCTTTGACTATATTTTATGACTTAAAAGACTAAATGATTAATTTTTTTTCATGTCAGAGTTTTATGGGCTACCCCTTTGAAGGACAGTAGTGATTTTATTTTTAACCTATGGCTGGGGGGTGAGAGGATTCATACCTTTCCCAAGGGTATTAGTCCAAAAGAGAACGTAATAGCGCGACTGGAGTTCTAACTCGCTTACTAGCACGTGAGTAACAACACCACGGGGAATTCCCTGACAACAAAAAGGTTTCATCTGGGAAAATTAATTTACGAAGGTTTTAGGAAACTTGAATCTGATTTATAGCTCTGTCATACAACTACAAACACTCATTTCTCTCTTTCTCCCTCTCCCTCTCTCTCTTTCTCTCTCTCTCTCTCTCTCTCTATATATATATATATATATATATATATAGCAACGTTCTCCTATAAAAAGGATGGAACACTCTATGGCGGACTTACATACATACAGATGTATGTATTTAACAGTTAAAATCCCCTGCCAATTTGTTGTTGTGATGGTCAAGCGGTTAAGCAGCCAACTGATGATGAATCAATCGGTTTTCTATCCTGGCTGTAGGTAGCTTACAAATTTCTAGCAACACTGAGGAGACGTGATACGTCGAAACACGGTGTCTGTGGATGACTATATATATATACATATATATATATATAAAGGGGCCGGGTTAGCTCAGTCGGTAGAGCGTTCGGCTAGAAACCACAAGGTTCCTAGTTCGATACCGGTCCTCGCCAACTCAGCGTATGAGTAGCACAGAGATCTGTGCGGTAAAGTAAGGAGCTGATGGTAGGTGTGGCGCTCCACCTCAGATGCTAAAAACAATCTCCTTGGTCTAGCGCTATTGAAAAGGGGATAGACTCCCTCGATGACTGGCTGATACCGACTTTAGGCCGCCCCGACGACTTTTTTACTCAAAGTCGGTGATGGGAATGATTTCATTCAGGACCCTTTTTTTAATATAGATATATAAAAAGTTTGGTGTTCCGATCGGAGAGCTTAATGTATATAGGCAGCAATATTGATAAATAAATTGATAATAATTGATAATGGAAACGTAAAATGAACAAAAATATATATTTAAAAAATTCATTTTCTCACTTATATGACTGTCTGAAGAACGCTGAAATCCTCAAAAATAAAAAATCTTGCTTGAAATAAATTTTTAACCACCAACATTACTGATATTTAATAATTTCCTTTATTAATCATATATATATATATATATATATATATATATATATATATATATATATTATTATTATTATTATTATATATATATATATATATATATATATATATAAAGTAAAGTCGTCGGGGTGGCCTAAAGTCGGTATCAGCAATCATTCTATCCGCTTTTCAATAGCGCTAGACAAGGAGAAGCATCTGAGTGGTTTCGATGGCTGCTGAGCTGGCGAGGACGGTATCGAACTAGAACCTTGTGGTTTCTAGCCGAACGCTCTACGACTGAGCTAACCCGATCCCGACTTGATACCACTTACAAAGTCTAGCCGCACTGAAGAGTTGATACGTCGAAACAGGACTGCCTGTGGCTGACTATATATATATATATATATATATATATATATATATATATTATATAGGATTGATAAAGAAAAGACTCAGATAACAGTCATAGGAACGGTTATAAATTTATTTCAACTGAAAGATTCTCGTCTGAGAATCTTTGGCATCCTCAGACCGTCTCCAAGTGATTAATGAAGATTTTAGTAGTTTGAGTCATTGTTTATGTTTATATTGCTGGATTTATTGTGTTTGCATTTAGGGTAGGGTAATACGCAATTTAAATTCCACACACACACACAAACACGCCAACCCCATATATATATATATATATATATATATATATATATATATATATGATTGAAAACTACACAATAGTAAGAACTGTTTTGATCACATGTGCGTAGGAACTGTATGTATACAAAGTTATAATTACTTTAAGCTTATATCATTGAAGATAACAGACAACTGAAGTCTTATTATTCTTTCTTAAAAGCTCCTTTTGTTATCGTATTTAATATCTGTATAAAATCAAGATTATATACGAACTGTCCAAACATTCAGTATCTGTCTGAAACCGAAACTACGTTACTGCTTACGTCGCAATACCATCAGGAGTTGCGTAAGTTTATCAATGAGTATTCAATCTATAGTCAAAGTCAAAATCATTGATACATAGATTAAGTCATATCTATTAACGATGTCTCAATGAAAATTTGACTTAGATTTACCTCAAACCAGCCCATGTTATTAGTGCGTTTAAAAATTCTGCAATGTGTCTTATATATCACTAAGGAATAAAGGTTTACATAATATATGGTGTGGTTAATTTGCAGACTGGTTTTAACAAAACCGGGTTTATAAATATGCATATATGTTTCGACGATTTTCGTTCATTATCAGCCGTGGTCAAGAAATGGTGAAAAGTTAAATTACAATATTTCAACATTATTAACTTGAAGTACCAGTGGAAATTCCCATCTTTGTATAGTTTTTGTAAATAAACTAATGAACGGGAAATAATATACATAAAAATAAACAAAATCATTGACTTTATTTCTTATTTCATTACTTATTCATAATTGTACGAACAAAATTATTAATTTCTTTCTTCTTACATATCTATCTATCTATCTATCTATCTATCTATCTATCTGTTTTCCGTTTCTTTCTCTCTATATATATTCCCCCATATATATATATATATATATAATATATATATATATATATATCAGCTTCTCTCTATATATACATACCTATCTCAGTATATATATATATATATATATATATATATATATATATTTATTTATTTATTTATACTCTCAGTCGATACATATCTATCTCTTTCTCAGTATGTATATATGTATCTATCTATCAATCTCCCCATATATATATATATATATATATATATATATATATATATATATATATATATATATAGTTAAACCTAATGAGTCAGATATACCTACTAACAGTTTCGCATGGTAGCTCATCAAGGTAAAAGACTTTTGCCCTGATGAGCTACTAAGCAAAACTCTTAGTAAGTATATCTGACTCATTAAATTTAACTTTATTATTTGCTCTACTTAGGTATTGAGCACTTTTTACTTTTGAGCTTTAGATGATCCTAGCGGTTTATATATATATTTTCATATATATATATATATTTTTTCATACACACATATATATATATATAATATATATATAAAGGACGCGTAAAAGTGAATTGATCTTTTTTTCGTTCAATGCTCTTCAGAGAAAAAATACATTGATAGATGGTGTTATTGTGGTTTTGTTTTTTTTTTTTTTTTTTTTTTTTTTTTTTTGTTTGTTTTGTTGTAGACTATGGAATAGTCAGAGAGAAAACAAGAAAAGGATTTTTTTTCTCAATCGGACAAAGAATTCGTAAAACTAAGAAACTTACGAATCATAAGAGGAGGTTCGAAAATTACGAGTCCCTCCGTTGGATATATATATATATATATATATATATATATATATATATATTTTCTTTCGGCCAAGTGTTATGGTATTAACCAATTATTTTCGGTTGGTATGACCATCTTGGTCTTTTCTTTTTTTCACTTTTTTCCCCAGGTGAAGTTTGTTAGTATATTTTTACAATCAAACTATTTGCCGGGTTTTTTCTTAGCGCAAGAGTTTACCAATAAATTTGGTATATTAAATTTATATATATATATATATATATAATATATATATATATATATATATATATATATATATAGAAATGTGAGGAGGTTAATCCGACAGTATGTGGAGAAAGGTAGACAATCACGGAATGTTATGGAAACTAGATGTTTATTGTCGACGATATATATATGGACCACTCCCCTCCGAGGATGCTTGTGACATTTATTTATTACCAAACTTTTAATTGTATAAATATATATTGCAGGATGCAGCATAAGGCCAATTTTTAAGCGGAATGCATCTGGTTTGAGTTTTCCTTCTCCTAGATCGGTTACCCTACCAAGTCTAAAGGTTAGGACAGTCTGTCCTACTATATACCATAACTGGGGCGAAGAGAAGAGATAGATTCATGTCTTTCGCAAGCTCATTAGCGCGAAGTGAATCGCAAAGAGCTTCGTCTAGGATTCGAACTCGAGTTGCTGAATTCAGTTTCTAGACGATATTGATATTGCTGTCACCTTCATGTTTCATAAAGTTTTTTTTTTTTCAGTTTTCTAGCAAGGTCCAGTGCAAATCGTCACCTTTGTTGTTTCGTGTAGAGTTATGTAGAAAATATTATGGAGTGAAATGTGTGTATTACGTAGCGGCTAATAGAGAATCTATCTTTTCATAGCCAAACAAAAACGACAAAAAACATATTTTTGTCTGGCTTTAGATTTCTCACTCTCATCCGGCCTTAAGATTTATGACGGTGACAGGCAGTGAGGAAAGGGTGGTAATAAAAAGATTAGAAAATGTGATAACAGATATGATTAGCGTAGAATGTATATGAGTGAAGTTGATTTTGACTTTATTATTATTATTATTATTATTATTATTTATTATTATTATTATTAGCAAATATATGCACCCTCCGGGTGCAAGTATTTAAGTTTTAATATAATAAATATATTAAATTAGAAAGGCTAATGAAACTGAATAAGAATGCAGATAAAAAGATTTGGAACAGAGGGGGTATGATTGAAAAATAGAACAACTTTGAAACCAACTCTTCAACCATTTTCCATTACTCCCGTCTTTCATTGGTAAATTTTCTTAATTTAACTATTTAGTTAAAATAGGAAGTGTAGCTGTCGCCTTTGAGTGCGCCTAATAGTTAGATATATTTATTTTCTACCCCAAAAATATACCCTTAAATTTGGACAGTGTAAGGGAAACAACTCGGTTAGGTCGGATAATCAAGTGACCCACATTGCATTGTGGGAATATCAACAGGTTTCCTCAGGGCAAAACAGGGACTTCCGCCTGGCTGATGCAGCAAAAAGGTTGTGTGGAAAATATCGTCCTAAAATTAGAACTTAAGTCTTTTAGTTAGTTCTCGGTACTGGTACGGCGCACAGGTATGTTTCTTTCCAATTTTCCCGTGAAGTTACTGGCATTTGTTAAAGACCCCTTTTGTAAATTAGTAATTGTTTTATACCCTATATTTCAGTATTTCACGGTGTTTGGAAGTAAATAAAATATTCTACGTTCAACATCAGTCGTCTTCGTGTCATCAATACATCACCAGAAAATATTACCAGGGAACTGCTACAGGAAGTAAAGAATAAAATTACAGTTATTTCTTCTTGTTAATGGATTTCTTTTAAGATTTATTGAAGAGATTTTTACTCATATTCAATAAATAAAACCAAAAAATTAGAAATCAATAATACTAAGCATATATTTATTAAAATCAAATTTTTAAGATCAATATGCAAATTAGCCTTCCCATTCACACTGTAAACCTCTATTTTGTTGTATATATAAATACAATTGCATGTTATTAGTATGTAGATATAGTCAACAGTATTAATGATGTAAAACAATTTTATTAATAATTGAGGTTTAAATAAAAATAAAATCATGGAGAATATGATGTAAATAACGAAAGGAATTGTGACTTGTATAGTAATATAGTTTCGGTTACAGACAGACAAACCCACAATCTCCATTATAATAAGATTATTATTATTATAATATATTGGAGGCGCGTGGCTAGTGGTTAGAGTCGTGGAAAATGGACTCGTCGATTCGAGTTCAATTGCTAGACGAAGCTGTTGGCATTTCACATAGCGCTAATACCCTATGGGTTAAATAGTAGGGCGGACTGGGCCCTTCAGCCTTAGGTAGGTAACCAGTCTAGGAGAGGGATAACTCTGAATTCAAAATTCCTGAGGTCCGTCGTTGATTGGGTTTGTGGCAACCCTTGATGCACTAATTCTTTCCTATCGACTGTGTCAAAAAGTGTGGATGGTCCAACACAAGCCTCACCACTATAAACAAATCCTGTGTGGGAGTTCATTGTGTGTATGAACCCTCATACGTCGAAAATCGACGGGAGAGTCCATTTTTATTATTATTATTTCTCCTTTTGAGTTTTCACATCAACATTAGCTGATGGTCTTTCACTGGAGTCTGAGTGACAGCAAGTCTCCTCAGTCTCCAGGACTCTTCTGAGTATTCTGGCAGATTGCAGCAGTGCAGTGTTCTGAATGGTTTCAACCCTTCCTCTGATTTCCAAACACTCCAACCCTTTTCCAATCCTTTTGGGACTGTTCCAAGTGCACCAACTACAATTGGTATAACTTTCACTTTCATATTCCATAACTTTTTCAGTTCTCTGGCAAGGTCCAGATATTTGTCCATTTTTTCATTTTCCTTTAGCTTCACCCTGTGATCTGCTGGCACTGCAAAATCCACCAGTTGACAAGTTCTTTCTTTTTTGTTTATCAACACTAGGTCTGGTCTTCTTGCTGGGATGAGGTGATTCGTTTTTATTTCAAAGTCCCAGAGAATTTTATGCGTTTCGTTCTCAAGAACAGATTCTGGTTTATGCATATACCATTTTGTTGTATTGTCAAAATTAAATTTTTTGCATAATTCCCAGTGGATTACCTTCCCAACCCAGTCGTGTCTAGTTTTGTATTCTCGTTGTGCTAGTTTGTTACATTCGCAGAGTATATGGTTTACAGTCTCATCTCTATTACCACAAAGTCTATATTTACTATTTGTTGGGTCTTATCAATTTTCGCTGAAAAGGAAACCTCAAAAGAGAAACAGAATCATTATTTTTATTATTATTATTATTATTATTATTATTATTATTATTATTATTATTATTATTTCAGTTCTTGCGAGTTATTCACGTCAGTTGGTGGCCTTTCGCTGGAGCCTGAGTGACAACAAGTTTCCTCAGGTCTCTAGGTGTCTTCTGAGTATTCTAGCCGATCAATAATGCTGTTGTCTGGATGGTCTGATTTCCAATTCCCCCAGTCTGTTTTCTAAATTCTTTTGGACCATTCCAAGGACACCAACTACAATTGGTATAACGTTCACCCACATATTGCACAGTTTTTTTCAGTTCTCTAGCAAGGTCCAGGTATTTGTTAATCTTTTTGTTTTCTTTCACCTTCACCCACTTCTTGCGATTTAAAAAAAAATCAGCCTTAGCTGGTGGTCTTTCACTGAGGTCCGAGTGACAGCAAGTCTTCTTCTTCAGAACTCTTCTGCGTATTCTAGGCGATCTTAACAATGCTGTTGTTTCGAGTCTTTCTCTGATTTCTAATTTCTCTGTCCAAACATCTGGGGACCGTTCCAAGGGCATAGCTACAACTGGTATTACTTTTACCTCAATGTTCCATAGTTTTTACATTTCTCAGGCAAGGTCTAAGTATTGTCTATATTTTCGTTTC
This sequence comes from Doryteuthis pealeii, assembly GCA_023376005.1. Classification (NCBI taxonomy): domain Eukaryota; kingdom Metazoa; phylum Mollusca; class Cephalopoda; order Myopsida; family Loliginidae; genus Doryteuthis; species Doryteuthis pealeii. Next base: position 27,301,605 of record CM042154.1, on the reverse strand, counting down.
CTTTCACTTTCACTCTGTGGTCCATCTGTGACGGTAAAAACTGCCAGTTCACAAATTCTCTTTTTCTTGTTAATTACACTGGTTTACAAAGAAATTTAGGCAAGCACAAAAATAGCTGTTTTAACCTAATTTGGGGGTGCTGAATTCAGATTTGAAATCCATTTTTACTCATCACCTCTAGTTTTTTAGATATGTATACTGTACATTTTGTACACATAGTGTACATAAGGCGTATATGATTCAGGATTAATTTCTAATATTGTGTGACTTATGTCTTCTTTTTTACTTCTAACTGTCTGCGGTACTATGAATTGTGTACATTGTATCATCCAAGTATATTTATTTCGTCAATGTTCTTTATCTATCCTGTTTTATCTGTAATAAGCTGCTGCAACTGTTGAAATAACTCTGTATATACTAAAATGATTCTATTTAAAAGACAGAAAACTAGAGGTGATAGAGCAAAACTGTTTATAAATTTGAATTCAGCACCCCCGAATTAGTAAAAAAAACACCTATTCACATTCTTGCCTCAGACAAAAAATATTTTTTGTAAACCAGTGTTATTACTTGGGGAGGTGGGTAAATATATACCACTCCCAGTCAGAGTGGACCTAGGAATGATGGCAATGAATGGGTACACTTGACACTTCCCAGAGCTCTAGAACTGGAGCCCCACAACCGGATACAGTTTAGTGTCATACTCAGGACACTAAACTCTTCTTGTTACTTCCATGTATGTTTATATAAAGTAAAGTAAAGTCGACGGGGCGGCCTAAAGTCGGTATCAGCCAGTCAGCGAGGGAGTCTATCCCCTTTTCAATAGCGCTAGACCAAGGAGATTGTTTTGGCGTCTGAGGTGGAGCGCCACACCTGGCATCAGCTCCTTACTTTACCGCACAGATCTCTTTGCTACTCATACACTGAGTTGGCGAGGACCGGTATCGAACTAGGAACCTTGTGGTTTCTAGCCGAACGCTCTACCGACTGAGCTAACCCGGCCCCATGATTATATAAAGAACCCATTTTCATGACGCCATCATGAACTACAGAATGGCCGAGTTTCTTATTTAAGGAAAGGTCACTGGCCTCGATAAAAATGACAAGCTGACTCAGAAAGGAACGGAACATAAACCGGAAATCTCGTACATGGATTTCCGGTTTTTAAATTTTGTTTACGTGTAATCTTTTTAAAGATCATTATAAAGAGTTGGTTGGCAAAAAGTATTGGTAATAATTGTTTTTTTTAATAGGCTTTCTGTTATTGCTTTACACCATTTTGTTGGTGTTTTTCATCCAAACAATCCAGGTCAATAAACTGTTAGTCCACTTGAACAAACCACACAAAAGTCTATTTTAGCCTGCCCCATCCCAAAACGGTGCCAAGCTCAACTTCATTCTAAGTAGTGTTATCCTAATCGAAAGTTGGGCTATCTTGGGGTTTAAAGATAAAAAAATATATAACATCAAGTATATTGATCAGACCAATCCATTCTCCGTAACGCGTGTAACATAATCGATTCCATATTCTGTATACTTAATTGTCCTACGTATCTTTATCAGTGATAGCCTTGTGACTATTACAAAAGGAGTTTGTTTGTTTGTTTTGTTTTACGGCATATCAACCTCAGTGGGTAATTTAATGCCGATAAAGTTTAATACATAATCAATAAGATAATTTGGCACCCTAGGCTAGCCTTTAGATACGCTTCCCCTTGAAAGTTTTGATAAGCTAATGAAGGTACAGTAACCCATTACTAAACTGTTTGTTTTGTTTTGTTTTGTTTTGTTTTACGGCATATCAACCTCAGTGGGTCATTTAATGCCGATAAAGTTTTGAAATAAATCAATTCTTAATGGATTATACAATTTTTTTATAAATACATTTTTCCATTTAACCCATAGATGGGACCCTAACAGGTACTACCACTCTGGGTCAGAGTGGACCAGGAAGCAGTGGTGATGAAGGGGTGCTCCACATTCCCAAACCTCCAAAACTGGAACCTCACCATCAGATAGAGTTTAACGTCATTCCCAGGACATGTAGACCCGCAGCCACCGCCTTCTAGCACCCATATGATAAAGAGGGGTTGGTGTTTGCCATAAGGGCAATAGGGTTGGGGCAATCCTATAGGTGCTAGGGCTTGACATGACCAGCCAATTGATCGGAGGGGGCCTCTCCGACCGCCCGTCTAGCCCAAGATAGGGCCAAAGTGGAGTATTGCATGTAATGAACTGCTCATCCACCTGGGCTCTATCCTTAAGCATCACGGGTCGCCACCCACGGCCAACAGGTGGCCCCATTGGGGGAGTCTTACCCCTCTGCAGAGGTGCAGTCGGTGCATTCTAACGCCCCAGCCGACAGGGCGGAAGGAGTTTGTAATATTTTCATGTGCCATTATGACTTAATAAATGTCTTTCAATTTTAATTTTTCATTACATAAAAGTGAAGGTCACATTTTTTGCACACGGCTGCTTTCGTGAAATACTTAATGAAGGGCGAAATCATTATCGATGGTTTTGTTATACTCTCGTGGGAACTGATACGCAATGACGAGTGCCCTCACCAATGCATGCTAATATTTTACTAAGCACGCGGTCAAGATGTGTGTTTCTCCAGTCAACGGAGTTGATGGAGTCTGCGAGGACATAGAGAAAGTTTCTGGGTACTTGAAAATGTTATATCTCAAGATGTCAGGAATAACAAAATATAACAAAAACGGTTATTTCCTATGAGTCTAACATGATCAAAGGGGAACCACTCTTGACTGATGAATTATTTATTTATTTATTGATCTACTAGGAAAAAAGAAGACGGGGTTAGGGTTAGGGTTTAGGGTTTGTTTAATGGGAAAATAAATAAATAATTTATCAGTTAAGAGTGGTTCCCCTTTGATCATGTTAGACTTATAGGAAAAACCACAAAAACAGTTAAATATTTTTCACATATAACAATATTGGTTTTTATTTTTCTCGCCGACCGGGAATACAATATGATCAGTTCGATAAAACCGTTCAGTTATTGGCCATGTGATGTGTTCATCAAGTAGCCATGTTCTTCTCTCTCTCTCTCTCTCTCTCTCTCTCTCTCTCTCTCTCTCTCATCAATCTACATCTATCAATCTATATATCTCTCTCTCTCATCAATCTATCAATCTATACATCTCTCTCTCTCATCAATCTATACATCTATCAATCTATATATCTCTCTATCTATATATCTATCAATCTATCTATATATCTCTCTATCAATTTATCTATTTATCTATCAATCTATCTTTTTTGCGCCACGGACCGGTTTCATCTAAGACAATATTTTCAGGGACCGGCCTCCATATGCTCCGGCCTACATTTGCTCGATAACCGCCAAAGATGTTTGTTTTTCACTCATTTTTGCTAGCTTTTTGGGGTAACGGCTGGTGACCTATCACGTATCGTGACCTGTCAAGAGGCACAGAAGTCACTTTGTGAAAATAAAACATCAACATTTAGACTGATAATCAATAATTTTTTTTTTAAAATTCAAACGTTCTGTGGTTGGGAACCGCTGCATTAAACTACGCGAACCGCCCTTCAAAACACCTAGATTTGCGAATCCTGCATACCAGTGTCAATTTCGTTAGGGAGAATTATCTCCCCTAACAGAAAAGAATTGTTCTCATTCATACTCGAATGATGACAACTCAACATCAAGAGTGAAGATGGAAATGAATGAAATAGAGTAACAACAACAACAACAACGATAATATTGCACATGAGATGACCTGGACATCTTATTATAATGGAGATTGTGTGCTTTCTGTTGTAACCGAAACTATATTACTACTCATATCACTATTCCCTTAGTTATTGACATCACATGTATTTTTATTTAAACCTCAATTATTAATAAAATTGTTTTACATTATTAATACTGTTAACCATGTCAACATACTGACAACATGCAATTATATTTATATATAAAACAAAATAGTGGTTTACATAGTGAACGGGAAGGCTAATTTGCATATTGATATTAAAAATGTGATTTTATTAAATATGTGCTTAGTATTATTGATTTCTAACTGTTTGGTTTTATTTTAATGAATATAATCAAAAATCTCTTCAATGAATCTTAAATGAAATCTATTAACAAGAAAAAATAACAGTCATTTTATTCTTTACTTCCTATTTTAACTAAATACTTAAATTAGAAAAAATAACAATGAAAGACAAGAGTGATGGAAGAGTAAGTTTCAGTTGTTCTATTTTTTATTATACTCCCTCTGTTTCAAATGTTTTTATCGGTATTTAGTTTCATTAGCCTTTCTAATTTAATATAATATTTTATTACATTAAACTTTAAATACTTGCACCCGGAGGGTGCATATATTATAAAAGCAATATAATCACCAGAAAATGATAAGCACGCATAAAAAGTCATAGTGTTTGAGATACAAAAGGATCAGCCAATACAAAACCAGAAAACCAGACCTGAAAGAACTTGTCAACTTGTGGATTTTGCTGATCCAGTGGATAAAAGAGTGAAACTAAAAGAAAGTAAGAGTTGACATATCGTAAAACCAATCAACATATATGTCACGTCTTCATAGTACACTGAAGTTATAAAATCATCAGCTAAACACACTTGAATACTAAGAATATATATATATATATATATATATATATATATATATATATATATATATTTGTGAATAAAAAGGCCTTAAATACCATGGGTATCGTGATTATGGACCATTTCTTCTCGTGGGTATCTGGGGCCCACCGAGCTTTTTCAGATCAGGTTTTTATTTTATTAAGACTGTCTTAATAGGTGTCTTAATAAAATAAAAACGTGGTCTGAAGAAACTCGGTGGGCCCCAGATACCCATTGAGCTCTCATACGGAACCTGAACTCTACAACAAACTACTGGTAGAGAATAGGACCAGCCTAGAATCATCTTGTATCAAGAAACTTGCTACCCCAACAAAGAATATATATATATATATATATATATATATATATATATATATATATATATATGTGTGTGTGTGTGTGTGTGTGTGTGTGTGAGGAAAAAGTAGAAGTGAATCCGACAATATGTAATATTATGAAAAATTGAACAACACAAGTTCATAAACGAGTAATGATTATTTAGCCTACGCTACAGTGTTTCGATCTGTTTCAATGGATCTTCATCAATTTTAAATAGACCGATTTACTCCTTTAATAAATTTGACGATTTTACATACTTATGGTACACACTCTATGACATTGAATTTTCAGCTCAGGCAACATCTCTCAAAAAATTATTTTTACATCGCCCGGAGGGTGTCTTTTTATTTTGCTAATAATAATAATAATAATAATAATAATAATAATAATAATAAGAAGAAGAAGAAGAAGAAGAAGAAGAAAAACAGCATGACGCATTGACCGAAGAAAATGGCACATCCCCAAAAAACTGTTAAACTCTGAATCAGATATTTAGCAACTTAATTAGTGGAAAATAAGACATTTACATTGCCGACATGAATATACGGTGCTTAATAATTCTATCATTAATTTTTCGTTGTCTTTCATCTTCTGCATATTCCTTGATTAATAAACCCTTTTCCAATTACCCGTCTCTCGGTGAGATCAAGAGATCAAAAAGGAGAGAGAGAGGGGAGAGACAGACAGACAGACAGACAGGTGCGATAAACGAGTAAGTTATAAGAAAAAACAAAAAGTAAATATCAGGCAAGTCAATTGGAGACTGTGTAGTATCCATTATTTTTATTTCTTGGATTAACGTCCTACCATGGAACAGGTGTTAGTCAGGTGTCGAAATGACCCCACAGCATGAATTCTAATATCTACTATACTTAAGTAGTAAAAGGGACTTGTGTAAAACAGTAAACAAAATTATAATGCAACTATTATATTAGGGTAGGTCGATTTTTCACTTTTTTGAAATATCAAATTGTCCATCTATGCAAAAGTTGTTTGTTAGTATACTGAATACTGATACCAAAAATTAGATATTTTACTTGCATCATTGTTTGAAGAAATAACATCAAAGATCGTCTACTAAAAGTGCTCGTTTTCTAATGGCTAAATTTTGCGAAAAAGAGGATTTTTAGTGAAAAATGTATATAGTACTACTTCTTTTATATACCCGTTCATCTATGCTGGGTATATAATGGGGAGATAGTAGACAGGAGAGGAGAAGAGTTTTTACTTTTCTTCTTGTTCTTACTTCGTCGCTGCCATTTTCCTTTCGGCTGACTTCTTCCTTCTTCTGAGCTGGTCGTCTGTGCCCATTTCTTATTTGTAATAAATAAGCAAGACTTTGTTGTTTTTTTAGATGTCTATTCTTTATTACAAAAAACC
>CM042154.1:27275250-27292750 GCA_023376005.1 Doryteuthis pealeii | reverse complement strand
TCATACATTGCTTGCGTGAGTCAGAGATTAAATCCAAGTTCTAGTTGGTTGTATTTAGTTTAACGTTTTCTTTCGTCCCTTAGTGTTTACAAAGGACATTAGAGCTACTAGCAAAATAAATAAACACACTCCGGGCGATGTAAAAATAGATTTTTGAAAAATATTGCCTGAGGGGTGGGAGTAAAAAATTCAATGTCAGCGAGTTTGTACCCTAAGTAAGTAAAATCATCAAATTCATTAAAGGATTAAAAAATAAAACAATTTGCAATGTAAACTTTAAATATATATTAAAATAAAACAAACTATATATAGATGTATAATACCAGCCATGTATTTATTAAAACTTGTTTTAAAAAACAATGAGGACTGTCTAATGTTGCATGTTCAAATTTTGAGTGTATTTATTCTATGTTATGACGATTTTGGGTAATGTGGCGTAAGCAGTGACGTAGTTTTTGTTACAGACAAAAACCGGAAACGAATCTCCATTATTAATACATAGATGGTGCTACGACTTAACATAGCAAAATACACGACTTCATGTATGTTTCTTGTGAAATATAATGCGGCGGATTCATTTTTGTTGCAATATCGATAATATGACGTTTGACATAAAATTTTAAAACAAATTACTTCCCCTGAAAATAACCAGCTTTCGCCTTAAAAATGTACAATTCATTTGCTACAAAATAAAGTCGTCGGGGCGGCCTAATGTCGGCGAGGTAGTCTACCCCCTTTTCACTAGTGCTAGACTAAGGAGATTGTTTCAGCGTCTGAGGTGGAGCGCCACACCTACCATCAGCTCCTTACTTTACCGCACATATCCCTGTGCTACTCATACACTGAGTTGGCGAGGGCCGGTATCGAACACGAAACCTTGTGGTTCCTAGCCGAACGCTCTACCGACTGAGCTACACCGGCCTTTCATTTGCTATACTCGGATAGAAAAAGTACATCTGAAGATGGCCGGAGGATACGACGTCCGAAACGTTGCGTCATTATACATCACGATAAAGATGAGGACAAGAGTTCGAAAAATCAATATTATACTACAGATGAATTTAAAAAAAAAAAAAAAAAGAAAAAAGAAAGACAATCCTCGATAAGATGGTAATGAAGGACTATTTGCTCGTAAATTCCTACCATGAAATAAACTGAACCCCCATTTTATGTCCGTGTTTTTGCAATAAATGTTTTATTTTTCTTGCACCTGTTATGTTACAATACTAAATATATTTCCTTTATCTATTTTAATATTCACTTCAATGTGTATATTCTAAAAGCTTTTATTTTGTGAGAATGCTTAGTTTTAAGTGGGGATTCGTTTTTACACTTCAACTTTTACTCGTAAATTCCTACATAAAATGCCCAAGCCTAATTTTATGGTAGGAATTTACGAGTAAAAAGTTGAATATTACTTTTTGTTGTTATTTCTTTTCTTTTTGGCTTTGCTACTCTAAAATAAAAACGTCAGATTTTAATCATCGTCGACGAAAAAACAAAATTACGGTCATAAAAGGAGGATCCAATTTATGGCTAAATTGTTAAACGAGCCCCCACTTTAAAACTAAACATTCTCACAAAATAAAAACTTTTAGAATATGCACATTGAAATGAATATTAAAATAAACAAAGAAAATATATTTTGTATTAAAATAACGGGTGCAAGAAAAATAAAACATTTAATACAAAAACACGGACATAAAATGGGGGTTTAGTTTATTTTATGGTAGGAATTTACGAGCAAATTGTCCTTCATTACCGATAAAATATCAGACAGATTATTTTAGGGACTGGCAAACGGAGCCTAAAATGCGTTTTTGACAAAATGACTTTAGCCCCCACCCCACCCTACAGAAAATAATTTACCAAAAATCAGGAAATTATCAGATTTTAATGAAATTTTCAGTGTTTATGTATCAATGAATGATCTTTATAATGCATTATTTATTTTATTTCAAAACTTTCTCATTTTTTTCAGGTCGCTTAATTTTGACCCCCCTTATGTTGGGGGAGTAAAATGTTTTGCAAGTTGATCATTTTTTATACTAATTACAGTATAAATAAAGAGATAAAAGACCGAAGTTATGAATAGAAACAAAAAAAATCTTTTACGGTGGCTTTTCTGTGAGAAAATAAGTACGGAAAATCGAAAAATAAAATGTAAAAAAATAATTAATTTTTTGAAGATTTTTTTTACTCATTTCGATAATTATTCAATTGGCTATTATTTTATAAAAGAAAAAAATTATACATCAATGTTTTTTTCTGCTTAAAAGAGGGAGGGGGTACATTTACAATCGAGTTTTTCTTCAAAACTTATTACTTTTGGCGCCTAAAATAAGGTTTGCATTAAGTAGATATTTATTTTTAGAATCTAAAGATATAAGATTTTAAACTGAACGTCAGGCTTTTCATATTTTAAATGAAGTTTATATATTAATTTTTCATAGCAAAAATACTAAATTAAAGTTTTGAAATAAAATAATTAATGCATTATAAAATTCATTAATTATTAAATCAATACTGAAAATTTCATTAAAATCGGATAATTACCTGATTTTTGGTAATTTTTTTTTCCAAACGCGAATGTTACAGTAAAATTGTAAACAAGCACTTAAAAACATCGAAAACGAGGCTGACTGGCTGATATCGTCGAAATTGACCAAAACAAATACTTTTAAATCTATTAAAAATAAACTGCATATGTAATGATATTTTTCTTTTTTTAATGATGGTTATTATGTTACTACTTATTGAATTAGACAAAGTTTGACCTTAAATAATAGATTTAATTATTTCTAATTAGCTTTTAAAATTCCAAGCAGACGACAAAATCGCCTATCCCTAGATTTTTTTCTTTTCTGTGTCCTTAATTCTATAATGTACGTGGCTGTTGAATCAAAATGCTTTCGTTGGGATAATGTACCCTGGCCTCAAAAAATCCCACCGTCTCCAAATAACTTCATATGTTTTGTATACGTTTTATACTTTTGTGTGGCAGTGACGCCCACTCCCAAGTCAAAGCAGACGAAGATTGTATGCAAACAGTGAAATGTCAAAGTGCGGACAATTGAATATATACAAATAGTGGATTGTTTACTATACATCAGAAAACGGTAGATCTATTCTGAATTAAGGTACGTTTGAAAGAATGGGAGGAATTTTCTGTTGATACGAACAGAAGAAACGTTTGTTTTCAACAAACTACACAATAACGCGGTCAACAAAATGGACGCATTTATCGGATATGTAATGCATATGCATCCATATACATAAATGTTAGCACGCACACATAAACAAATCTATACGTACATCGGCGTACAAACAAACACGTATAAACAAATATACGCGGTCGTATTGGTATACAATAGCTACTGGCAAAATGAGCCTAAAATGCGTTTTTGACAAAATGACTTTAGCCCCCCCCCCTACAGAAAATAATTCACCAAAAATCAGGAATTATCGGATTTTTAATGAAATTTACAGTGTTTATTTATCAATGAATGATCTTTATAATGCATTATTTATTTTATTTCAAAACTTTCTCATTTTTTTCAGGTCACTTATTTTTGACCCCCCTTATGTTGGGGGCGTAATATTTTTTTTCAAGTTGGTCTTATTTTGTACTAATTACAGTATAAATAAAGAGAATAAAGACCGAAGTTATGAATAGAAACCAAAAAAAAATCACGTTGGCTTTTCTATGAGAAAATAAGTACCGAAAATCGAAAAATAAAATGTAAAAAAATAATAAATAATCAATTTTTTGGAGATTTCTTTTTTACTCATTTCGATAATTATTTAATTGGCTATTATTTTATAAAAGAAAAAGTTATACATCGATATTTTTTCTGCTTAAAAAGGGGGGTACATTTTTCTGCTTAAAAAAGGGGGGGGGGCTACATTTTCAATAGAGTTTTTCTTCTAAACGTATACTTTTTTCGAAAAAAATAAGGTTTGCATTAAGTAGATATTTATTTCTAGAATCTAAAAATATAACATTTTAAACTCAACATCAGGCTTTTCACATTTTAAATGAATTTCATATATTAATTTTTCATAGCAAAAATACTAAATTAAAGTTTTGAAATAAAATAACTGATGCATTATAAAATTCATTAATTGATAAATCAATACTGAAATTTCATTAAAATCGGATAATTACCTGATTTTTGGTAATTTTTTTTCCTTCCCAAATGTTATTTCAAAATTGTAAACAAACGCTTAAAACCATTGAAAAAGAGGCAGAATGGCGGATCGCGTCGAAATTGACCAAAACAAATTGTTTTAAATCTATCAAAAATAAACTGCATATGTAATGATATTTTTCTTTTTTAATGATCGTCATTATGTTACTACTTATCATTTTAGACAAAAGTTTGACCTTAAATAATAGATTTAATTAATTTTAATTAGTTTTTAAAAAGCTAGCTGCCGACAAATTTGGGTATCTCTAGTATACAATGAGGCGACTTATAACAATAAATATTTATATAGACGACTGAAAATTGACTGTCCGTTTTATTTTTCATTCTTCTTTTTAGAGTAGTTTCTGAGGAGAACTGACGCCTAGGTTTCTTTTCTGTTGGTATGAAGAAGACACCAACATTAGGATAGAGATGCAAAATCGCCGACCGACAAGAAGTTTTTCAATTACCCATTGAAGAGCAGCGGAAATTTAGAGCAACATATGGATCATATTATTCTCACACCGAGAAGAAAATCTACTATATTCACACTGGGTTTATCTTGACTCGTTTAGTACTTGCGAGTATATATATATATATATATATATATATATATATATATATATATATATATATATATATATATAGGTTCGTAGCTGGGGTTTATAAAGAACTGAGCACACAGAAAATCAGACAGAGTCAATGTACACACACACATACACACACACACACACACACATATATATATATATATATATATATATATATATATATATATATATATATATATCTTATTATAATGGAGATTGTGTGTTTTTCTGTCTGTAACCGAAACTATATTACTATACAAGACACAATTCTCTTTGTTGTTTACATAACATTCTCTATGATTTTATTTTTATTTAAACCTCAATTATTAATAAAATTGTTTTACATCATTAAGACTGTTTATCATATCTACATACTAAAAACATGCAATTACATTTATATATACAACAAAATAGCGGATTACAGTGTGAATGGAAAGGCTAATTTGCATATTGATCTTAAAAAGTTGATTTTAATAAATATATGCTTAGTATTATTGATTTCTAATTGTTTGGTTTTATCTTAATGAATATGAGCAAAAATCTCTTCAATAAATCTTAAAAGAAATCCATTAACAAGAAGAAATAACTGTAATGTTATTCTTTACTTCCTATCTTAACTAAATAGTTAAATTAGGAAAATTTACCAATGAAAGACGGGAGTAATGGAAAATGATGGAAGAGTTAGTTTCAAAGTTGTTCTATTTTTCAATCATACTCCCTCTGTTCCAAATCTTTTTATCTGCATTCTTATTCAGTTTCATTAGCCTTTCTAATTTCACATGATATTTTATTATATTAAAACTTACATACTTGCACCCGGAGGGTGCATATATTTGCTAGTATATATATATATATATATATATATATATATATATATATATATATATCATATTGCAATCCCTGTTTTTAAAGCAACTTACGATGGGCCGGGTTAGATCAGTCGGTAGAGCGTTCGGTTAGAAACTACAAGGTTCCTAGTTCGATACCGGTCCTCGCCAACTCAGCGTATGAGTAGCACAGGGATCTGTGCGGTAAAGTAAGGAGCTGGTGGTAGGTATGGCGCTCCACCTCAGATGCTAAAAACAATCTCCTTGGTCTAGCGCTATTGAAAGGGGGATAGACTCCCTCGCTGACTGGCTGATACCGACTTTAGGCCGCCCCGTCGACTTTACTTTTACTTACGATTCAGGAAAGACATATATGTATACGTATATATTGGAATATCACAAAATGTATGAAGCCCAATACGTGCAATAATGCCACCTGGATCCAGAGTACATTCATCATTATCATCATCATCACCATCAAGGAGTGCTGACAGTTCCCCTGACGCTCTCTCGCCACCCGTTCCTGATAATTCACCCGCATGGCATCCAGTGTCCATACATAACAGTTGTATATATATATATTTACCAACCCTTCCGCACGAGCAGGATGCGACACAAAGTCAATTTCTTAAGCGGAGTTTAACAGGTTTTAATTCAGAGTTTTTCCTTCTCTTAGACAGGTTGCCTAACCAAGATTAAAGAGTCCAGCCTACCCTACTATTTACCCATAGCTGGAGGGTGAGTAGGATTCATACCTTTCCCAAGGGTATTAGCGCTAAGTGAAAATGCAATTAGCACACCCAGGATTTGAACTCGGGGCGACGAGTCCATTTCCCATGACTTTAACCATTACACCACGCGCTTCCTTTACAGTTGTATATAAGTTCCTGCTGTTTTGCGAGCACTGGTAGTCATTTGCATCTGTCTACAAGGGAATATCACCTTTGAGCTGAACCTCACTTCTTCAGCAGTGTCCAGTAGTGTGCACTAACGACTAAAAGTTTAGGACAACATTTATTACTGCAGAGCAAATTCTTGGCATCCTTTTTAGCAAGTTGTAAAAGTATGTTGGTGGAATTGGTATGTTATGTACATCTGTAAACAACTCTTGTTCCTTCCTGAATTTTAGCTAGAAACGGTGATATATTAAAAAATCCATGTCGATTATTAAGGGAGGGCAAAAGCGAAATTTCTAGCAAAAATAGTTTTAAATAATTACAAAATACCAGGCTTCATTTAATTATTTAGTTATCATTCCCACTTTGTTCCCTTTGTTCTCATGTAATAAGTCTATTAATACTTTTTTCTTGTCTTTTGTTGAATGCATTTCTTCGAGTTGCGTCACGCGTCATGACATCTTCGCATGCGTGGATCGCGACTTGTCTTCCAAAAATATAACGCTGAACAAATACAGTTACACAACAAAAAAGATTTTATAAAGATTTTCATCTCCTGTCATCTATAAAACATCCATCAATTTCTTCAACCCAAGATACATCCTGATGAAGGTTTAAAGAAACCGAAATGTTCAAACATCGACAAATAAATTCATCCTATTTTCGGCACACTTGTTTTTTCAAATTTCTTAATACTGTCGGATTTATTTTCCATATTTACTCCCATATATATATATATATATATATATATATATATATATATATGATGTTGTTAGAGAGTCCACGTATGCTTCTTTAAAGATATATGTAATGGATGCTGGAATGCTTTGTTAGAATTATGTAAAAATAAAAAATAAAGAATAAGAATAAAAGATTTAAAAATGAAGAAAAAAGTATTCTTTCTTCTAATCTTAAACTTTTGATATATCGGAAAGGCCTCTGTCTTTTTTCAAAAAATCTTTTTAAATATTAAAATATATATAAATTCAAGAAAAGCATTACACACACACACACACACACACACACACACACACACATATATATATATATATATATATTATATATATATATATATATATATATATATATATATATATATATAATCAATTGTAATATTATGGATTTACACTCATAACTTGGTAATCCAATCATCAGATGAGTCCAATGGTTGAGATCTTAAAAACCAGTCGTGAAATGGTTGAGATTTTAAAAACCAGTAATTTTTTAGCGTTTATATAAACGTGAAGTGTTTTCACGCGATAGGAAATATAAAGCTAAAAATTGTTTTTTTTAAAAAACTGTGGCTTGTTTAACGTTTATGTTAAATAGTTACTGGTTTTTAAAATCTCAACCATTTCACGACTGGTTTTTAAGATCTCAACCAATGGACTCATCTGATGATTGGATTACCATGAAACTTCAAGTTATCCATAATATTACCATTGATTATAAATCTGCTCTGCTTTATTAGCATTGAGCACCTTTTCATGCCAATACTTTTCTCATTTTTCATTCTCTATTCATTATATATATATATATATATATATATATATATATATATATATATATATACCTAACATCATATTAATTCTAGAGACCATGATAATAGATAACCGAACCACCATTACTTTCAAATATCGATTAAAATGTTTTAACTTTGATTATTTAAGAATTTTTACCTTTTAAACCGATTTTCATTCTTAACATCTTGGAGAAGAAAAAAAAGAAAACACTGGGAATTATACATGAACACGTGGAAAGTATTTTCTATTTTAAATTTCAAGTCTCTTTTAGAACATTGATTCAGTCTTATGACATTCATACACCTTCAACTACACTGGTTTACAAAAATATATTTTTTGTCTGAGTCAAGAATGTGAATAGGTGTTTTTTTACTAATTTGGGTGTGCTGAATTCAAATTTATAAACGGTTTTGCTGTATCACCTCTAGTTTTCTGTCTTTTAAATAGTCTCATTTTAGTATATACAAATATATACGTGCTTATTTCAACAATTGCAGCAGCTTATTACAGATAAAACAGGATAGATAAAGAACATTGACGGAATAAATATACTTAGATGACACAATGTACACAATTCATAGTACCGCAGACAGTTAGAAGTCTGTTTTCTTAGATGATCTGTTGTATTTTGCCTCCGGGATGTCACGCAAGAGCATCCAGCAGAAGTCTCCCATCATGCCGGGGTTCCACTTGCCTTGGTAGTTGCTCTCTATCTTCGTAATGTCGTGGTGGAATCTTTCTCCGTGCTCATCACTCACTGCTCCAAGGTTTGGAGGGAAGAAGTTGAGGTGGGAATGGAGAAAATGAATTTGAGTGACATTCGGCATCCCATATCCTCATAAGTCTTTAGCAACTTCTCAATACAGGCTTCGTAATTTGGTACGCGTGTGTTACCAAGGAAGCCACTACAGACTGAATTAAATGTTTCCCATGCTCTCAGTTTCCTGCATAATAATTAAAAAAGACATAAGTCACACATTATTAGAAATTAACCCTGAATGCATATACGCCTTTATGTACAGTATGTGTACAAAATGTACAGTATGCATATCTAAAAAAACTAGAGGAGATGAGTAAAAACGGATTTCAAATCTGAATTCAGCACCCCCAAATTAGGTTAAAACAGCTATTTTTTTGCTTGCCTCAATTTCTTTGTAAACCAGTGTTATTTGATGATAGCGGAAAGCCGAAACCGGTCGAAATTAAGAAACGCACACACACACACACACTATATATATATATATAACTTTCAAAGAAATAAAAACTTAACCGTCATTTGGGTATAATAAATTTATTTCGACCTGAGACTCAATATGATATAATCATCAGATAGTATTTTCAAAAGACTGAGAAAATAGAATAGAATTACCTGAATTAAGCAACAATATATATATATATATATATATATATATATATATATATATATATATATATATATATATATATATATATATTGTTGCTTAATGCAGTTACGTTTGAATACAATTTTATTGCAATGAAAATTGAAACTATAGTTACGATTGCAATCTACAAATGTATCAAATTTCGACTTTAAATAACTCATAAAGAGTTAATATGCCGTTAAACAAATTAACCAAAATTCACGCTAATGACTGTGAGAAAGGCATGAATCCATTTATTCTCCCGCGTCTATGAGTAAATAGTAGGACCGACGTGGTTCTTTAGTCTTAGTAAGGCAAACGGTCAAGGAGAAATTAATTTGAACCACCTTTACTCCACTTAAAAATTGACCTTGTGCTACATCCTGCTCGCGGTGCAGGAGTTGAGTAAATACAGATTTGCAAGGGATTGAACATTAGTCTAAATAATCAAGCCGCCAACCACGTGGTCGAAACAGTTGTGTATTTTCCGTTGACCCCAATCATTAACATTTGAGCCCAGGCAATGGTCAGAATTGTGAATTCTCATATTCAAGGTAGGCAGATGTCGCAACAGGATTTTCATAAACTTTTATCTCTCCCTAAATGAGCCGTGAAACTCAAAGTTATCAGCTATTAATCTGTTCTAATATATATATATATATATATATATATATATATATATATAAGGTGTGTCAAAAGAGTATCGAGATTTTTGTACTTTTTGACACACCTTGTATTCTGAAAAAAATAACGTTTCATACATTCTTAATTTCTATCTTGGTAAATACAGCTTCAAACCTGGTACTATTTTGATACACCTTGTATTCTAAAAAAAAAAAAAAAACTTTCCATTCATTCTTTATTTCTATCTTGTAAATACAGCTTTAAGCTTGGTACTATTTGATACACCTTGGTTTTAAACTATTTTGATACACCTTGTATTCTGAAAAAACCCAAAAACTTTCCACTCATTCTTTATTTCTATCTTGGTAAATACAGCTTTAAACTTGGTACTTTCTGACACACCTTTTATTCTGAAAAAAATGAATGGAGCATTATTTTTTTCAGAATACAAGGTGTGTAAAAAGCACAAAAAATCTCGATACTTTTTTTTCACAAACCTTGTATATATATATATATATATATATATATATATATATATATATATATATTGTTGGATTGTGATATTGGTATAAGCCGTAAACAACTTCCTATCTGAAACCATCAAGGCTGCATTTCTTTTGTGATGTTAAATTTGCTATTTGGATTTGTTTATTTGAAACTTTGCTCTTTCTGAATTTAATGCTGAACTGGATTGTTTAATGTTTATTGACTCGGGACTTGATGCCAATTATTCATGAATTAACTGGAACTAAACCATTTTCACAAGTTTATTCTCTTTATTACAGTTTAATATGTCAAAACTAACTCAATGGGTCTGTTGGGACTAACCCAGTCTAGCTACGCCATTCAATGACGATAAATAGAGTCCCTCGAGAAGATTGTAATATTATTTACCATAACCATGAGTAAGCCACCGACAACTAGTAAGGATACTGGAACACACAAGGGTTAAAATAAGTCGAACAACGAACAGTGACAAGGTTCAGAATACATTGGTACCTTGACTTACGAGTGCCCCAACCGTGTTACGAGCTGTGACTCGATCGACTTTTTGCTTTGTGTTGAGAGCTAAAATTTGAGGTACGAGCGAGCTTCAGATATGCTTATGTTAATAAGTTCACTAAAAAAACATTTCAGTTTCCAAATTCATTACACAAAAGAAATATTTTTCATACATAAATAATAAACATTAAAGATATTATAACACATAATTCATTACATTTCATCTGTGCTATCCTTTCTTTCGTTTTTAGATTTTACGGCATGACAACACTTGTTGGGTTATTTTATGCCGAAGATGTTTGTTCTATTTATTCTTGATGGATATTGAAGATTCTTTTTTCGAACTCAATTCTTTTAAATACATTTTTGTTAACTTATTTTCTTCTATTTAACCCACAGATGGGACTCTAACATATACTACCACTCCAGGCCAGAGTGGATCTGGGAGTAATGGCGATGAAGGGGTACAATATAGCGCTATTTTTCTTATTAAAAAAAGTAACAAAAATTAGTGTTTTTGTTTTAGGTCGGGCTGAAACTGATTAATGCCATTTCAATTTATTTCAGTGGGGAAAATTGATTTGATATACGAGGAAATTGATTTACGGAAAGAACGAATTAAACTCGTATGTCAAAGTACCACTGTATTTTTCGTACGGAATATTAGTTTTCAGAATAATACATTAGCGACAATGAATTAATTATTATTTTATTTGTAGTTATTTATTAAGCTTATCTTATTTGTTTGGTTTGGTTTGTTTTACGGCATATCAACCTCAGTAGGTCATTTAATGCCAATAAAGTTTTGAAATAGATTCATTCTTAATGGATACACAATTTTTTTTATAAATACATTTTTCTATTTAACTCATAGATGGGACCCTAACAGGTACCACCACTCCGGGTCAGAGTGGACCAAAGAGCAATGGTGATGAAGGGGTGCTCCACATTCCCCAAACCTCCAAAACTGGAACCTCACCATCAGATAGAGTTTAACGTCATTCCCAGGACATGTAGACCTCAGCCACCACCTTCTAGCACCCATATGATAAAAAGGGTTGGGATAATAGGGTTGGGCAATCATATAGGTGCTAGGGCTAGACGTGACCAGCCGATTGATTGGAGGTGGCTCTTGACCGTCCGTCTAGCTTATAGCTTTATTGTGGCCCAAGGCTAGGAATAGGGAAACCCAATTTGAACTGTACTTACTAATGAAGGTCGGGGAGCGTAACTCAATATCACATCCTACAAGGTGATAAATTAAAACTAAGCGTATCTAAGATTTATCTTGCTCTGTTGGTGGGGCTTAGAATATGCTGATTGTAACCCAAGCAGAGGGGTAAAGCACCATTTAGAAGGGGTACCATGGGTATGATACTGTTATAGGTGATATACCCTATTGACCAAAAGAATGCGCCGACGGGTTACTATAAGTAATAGGGACAATTGTGGCTTGGCAGTAAGCCAATGCGAGTAAGCCAATAACTCTATTTGTCGGACGTAATTTCCACTTATCTGTATTGTATTTGTCTACTTTCTGTTAATACATTTTCCTACATTTGTTACCCGTCGTTTTGTTCTTATTTGACCCCTTAAAACCTCACAACAGATACCAAACTGCATTTGATGGTGAGGTTCCAGTTAGAGAGATCTAGGAAGTGTGAAGTATCCTTTCATTAACATTGCTCCCAGGTCTACGCTGATCTGGAGTGATAGCACCTGTTAGAGTTCTATCTATGGATCAAATATATCTGTTTAAATATTATTCGTATTCAATATATGACTGTGGGCAATTAGAAATCTCTTAAGATGGTTTAGTTTCTTTGTTTAATGGCATATCAACCTGCGTGGGTTATTTGATGCCAAATCCACCCTTGTAGAAGAACAGTAGTGGTACAATGTAACCCACAGCTGGGGTGATGAGGAGGTTCATACCTTTCCCAAGGGTATAATTCCGAAAGTGAATATAATAGTACGACTGGAGTTCGAACTTGCTTACTACGATGTCGCGGTCCAGTACGCTACCTACTTCGTCACGGTTGCTTTTTCCACCTCTTAAGAAACACCTGCACAAAAACGTAATATGAACATACAATGAATGCGATTCCCTAACCTCTGGGCATAAAATAACACTAGACAGGTCATAAGGCCGCAAATATGAAGCATATATATTTACCATCCCTTCTGCACGAGCAGGATGTAACACATGGTTTATTTCTTAAGCGGGGTTTAACATATTTAAATTCAAAGTTTTCCTTCTCCTAGACTGGTGCTTAATCAAGGTTAAAGAGCCCAATCTGCCCTAATATTTACCCATAATTAGAAGGAGAATCGTTGGATGCTTACCTTTTCTAATGGTATTACCGCTATGTGAAAATGCAAACAATCTTGTCTTGGATTTGAACTCGGGTCGTCGAGTCTATTTCCTACGACGATAACCATTACACGACGCACCTCCATAGCTTCGGTATAGGTTCGCAATTATGAGGCCTCTTGTGAGGATAGATCTTACTGCTCAGTAGTAATTTGTCTGTGATACTAACTTGCGAACAGTTAAGCAAGGTGTTCTGTCTGTAAATTAAGACAGTGAGTGTGAGATTATTATTATTATTATTATTATTATTATTATTATTATTATTATTATTTACTCCTTTTGAGTTTTCACATCAGTATTAGCTGATGGTATTTCACTGGAGTCTGAGTGATAGCAAGTCTCCTCAGGTCTCCAGGATTCTTCTGAGTATTCTGGCAGATTGCAGCAGTGCAGTGCTCTGAATGGTTTCAACCCTTCCTCTGATTTCCAGACTTTCCAAACCCTTTTCCAATCCTTTTGGGACCGTTCAAAGTGCACCAACTACAATTGGTATAACTTTCACTTTCATATTTCATAACTTTTTCAGTTCTCTGTCAAGGTCCAGATATTTGTCCATTTTTTGATTTTCCTTTAGCTTCACCCTGTGATCTGCTGGAACTGCAAAATCCACCAATTGACAAGTTCTTTCTTTTTTGTTTATCAACACTAGGTCTGGTCTTCTTGCTGGGATAAGGTGATCCGTTTTTATTTCAAAGTCCCATTATTATTATTATTATTATTATTATTATTATTATTATTATTATTATTACTGCTTAACTTCCGTTGTCTGGCTGTAACCGGTACTTTCAACGTGACTCGACTGTAAGTTTTCATAAGCCGCTTTATACGAGTATAATTCATCAAATAAGGTGAATTTTGCCTAAGGAGTTGGTAATAGGAAGCCCTGTTTATAGTTGCATCCCACAAAAGAGCAGCTGTACGGCCACCTGCCCCCCTATCACACAAACCATCAGAGTAAGACGAAGAATACATGCTGGACACTGCTAGAGAAGCAAGGACGAACTCAAAATTGACGTTTTTCTGTGGACACATGGACATGGACACAGCAATGTTGGACGACCGGCAAAAAACTACATCACTCTCGATGACCAATAGGCACAGTTGGAGAGAGAGAGAGAGAGAGAGAGGAGAGAGAGAGAGAGAGAGAAGAGGAGAGAGAGAGAGAGGGGGTCATGGATATCCGTGTTGCCAACACGCCCTTTTGATGTTTGAATGACCCTCCTATATAGATTAAGTTTGAATAATATTTTTGAGATTATTATTGCTATAAATCGACATGAGCATTGAATAAAAACTAACAATAAAGATAGAATTAGTCAAAATTGATATTTTTTTGACCGAACAGTTATATCTGCCCCGCCAAACACGTGCGCTTGTTTACATACGAATCTAATATTACCAATGTGCCGTAGACGTGTGTGGTGATGTCACACATATTGTATCCCTTAGGACCAGTTCACTATAAATACTAAAGTATCTTCTCCTTAACTGGACCACAGTTATCTCTTCTTCTTCTTCTTCTTCTTCTTCTTCTTCTTCTTCTTCTTCTTCTTCTTCTTCTTCTTCTTCTTGTCAGGTTAGCTCAGTCGGAAGAGCGTTCGGCTAGAAACCACAAGGTTCCTAGTTCGATACCGGCCCTCGTCAAATCTGTGCGGTAAAGTAAGGAGCTGATGGTAGGTATGGCACTCCACCTCAGATGCTAAAATAATCTCCTTGGTCTAGCGCTAGTGAAAAGGGGATAGACCCCCTCGCTGATTGGCTGATAACGACTTTACTTTATTATTATTATTATTATTATTATTATTATTATTATTATTTATATAGGGTGTCCACAAAGTCTGGGTACATGGAGATTTCACTATTGTATTTATATATGGTAATTTAGCAGTAAATAAAATCATAACATAAACAATTAAATATAAAATATTATTTATTAAAATCATAATTATATAATATTATATATATTATTGTTTTGTTTTAAAAGTATGTGTTAATGTGCCCAGACTTTGTGGACACCCTGTATAAATGCAAATGTCAGTGTGTCATATTTTTCAGCTTTACTCCTAGAGGCCGTAGCCCAACATATCATACCATTTTGGAATCAGGCCGACTACTTGTGCAAATAATAAACTTTCCATACCGAATCCAGAACGGCAATTCTGAAATAACCAAGTTTTAATTACTGTGATAATTTTCGGCGATATTTACGTGATTTCTTGCGACAATATTTGTTGTATGGTAACAATTTTTATAACTTGGAAATAGACTGGGGAATAATCGAACTTAATTGCGAGGGTTATAATACGTAATATGTATTATGCAATATATGCGAATCTGTAATAATGAAATAATAGATACCTATTTGCCAGAAAGTAATATATAAGATGTAAGATCTAAGTGCCCGAAGGTAAAAGATGTGTAATGGGTAACAGGAAAAAACCCTCGCCATCTCAAACCAAACGCACAAGCCCTGGTCAGTCAAACGTATATAGTATCTATCATTTCTGATTGACATATTTATTTTTATTGCTCGCAACCTTAGGTCATCGTTTGAAGAAAAGCTTTTGAGAAGAAAAGAACATTTTTTGAAAGTTTTTAAAATAGTTAATAGATGATTTGATATGGGACGAAAAATAAAATGGTAACGTTGCATACTATTTGTTGAGTATATATATATTATATATATATATATATATATATATATATATATATTATATATATACAAAAAGTATTGAGATTTTTTATACTTTTTGACACACCTTGTATTCAGAAAAAAAACCCAAACCTTCCGTTCATTCTTCATTTTTATTTTGGTAAATACAGCTTTAAACTTGGTACGTTTTTGACACACCTAGTATTCTGAAGAAATTTATGAATGTAACGTTATTTAAACTTATTGGTAAATCCTCGCGGTGAGAAAAACACCAAATAGTTTGATTGTAAAAATATACTACCAAACATCAACCGGGGAGAAAGAAATTTTGGAAAAAAGAAAAGACCAAGATAATCGTACCAATAAAAAATAATCTATTAGTACAATATCTTTGCCAAAAGAAAAAACAACTTATATGCATATATATAAGATATATATATTCATATAAAACCGCCAGGAGACTAAAGCTAATAAGTAAAAAGTGCTCAATACCTAAGTAGAGCAAATAATAAAGATAAATCTAATGAGTCAGACGAACCTACTAAAAGTTTCGCTTAATGCTCTTCAGGGCTGAGATCTGATCTCAGCCCTGAAGAGCATTAAGCGAAACTTTTAGTAGGTTCGTCTGACTCATTAGATTTATCTTATATATATATATATATATATATATATATATATATATTATATCCTGTACCAGAAATTTATTTATATATATATCATACAAAATGCAAAGAAAAGCATGGTTGAACAATATTTACTGACATGAATGTTAGATTATTTTTATTTTTTTCTCAGATGAAGCATGGTCATCCATTACTATTTCTTTTTTATTCCTAGTATTTTTCTTTCATCTTAATTTTAGTTACTTTTCATCACAACCATTCAAATCAAATTCCTGTCAGTGGGTCCTAGAATACTGTATCCCCCCAAAGAGGATTAAGACATTCTAAAAAGATGTTTCCAGGGTATAATACTGCATATGGTAGTGTGGCTTGAGTTCTGGAGTTCTAAACTTAGTCATTACTCCCAGGTCCACTCTAACGCTGAGCATAAGCAATCTTCCTGGTTTAGCACAAGCGAAAAGGAGATATACTCTCTCGCTGTTCGTCTGATACCGACAATAGGTCACATAACACTTTTTACTTACTGTTCTTGTAAAAGGATGGCTTGACATTAAATAACCCACAAAGGTTGATATACCATTAAACAATAAAAAAGCCCAATAATAATAGTACAAGAATATATTAAAAAACTTAATAACAAATATGATGTCTAGCGATCAGATAAACATGAAGGGGAACTTTGTTTAAATCCTTAGAGTTAATCTGTCAGCCACAAGAGTTCGTATAGCTTAATCCATAGAACAGCTGTTATGGTTAACCAAAAGTCCCCAAAATAATGCCAGTTGGAATCTCGTCAGGAACTTAATCTTTATAATG
>CM042154.1:27267750-27272750 GCA_023376005.1 Doryteuthis pealeii | reverse complement strand
ATATATATATATATATGCGTACATTATCTTATATATAATCCGATGCTATGTATGCATACAAAAGTCTAGGAGAAGGCAAACTCTTAACTCAAATCAGCTGTACTGCTCTTAAAATTGACCTTGTGCTGAATCCTGCTCGAGGTGGAGAGGCTGAGTAAATACATACTAGCCTGTATATGTTCATCTATATATTCATATACATATATGAGTATATATAAAAAAGATATGAAAACAACACAAAATGCTGTATTTTGTGTTGTTTTCATATCTTTTTTATATATATTCATACCGTCGGATTCATTTCCTTTCTTTTAACTTATACTAGCAAGTATTTAAGTTTTAATGTAATAAAATATTATATCAAATTAGAAAGGCTAATGAAACTAAATAAGAATACAGATAAAAAGATTTGAAACAGAGGGCAGGTATAATCGATAAATAGAACAACTGAAACTTCCTCTTCCATCACTCTCGTCTTTCATTGTTATTTTTTCTAATTTAAGTATTTAGTTAAAAGAGGAAGTAAAGAATAAAATGACAGTTATTTTTTCTTGTTAGTGGATTTCATTTAAGATTCATTGAAGAGACTTTTGCTTATATTCATTAGAATAAA
Organism: Doryteuthis pealeii; assembly: GCA_023376005.1. Taxonomy (NCBI): domain Eukaryota; kingdom Metazoa; phylum Mollusca; class Cephalopoda; order Myopsida; family Loliginidae; genus Doryteuthis; species Doryteuthis pealeii. The sequence goes on along the minus strand of CM042154.1, from coordinate 27,272,137 downwards.
ACCAAACAGTCAGAAATCAATAATACTAAGCACATATTTATTAAAATCAAATTTTTAATATGAATATGCAAATTAGCCTTCCCGTTCACATTGTAAACCACTATTTTGTTGTATATATAAATATAATTGCATGTTGTTAGTATTAATAATGTAAAACAATTTTATTAATAATTGAGGTTTAAATTAAAATAAAATCATTGAGAAAGGGACATTAATAACTAAGGGAATTTTGACTTGAGTAGTAATATAGTTTCGGTTACAGACAGAAAAACACACAATCTCCATTATAATAAGATACATATATATATTATTTGCATGTGCATATGTAATTATGTGCTAACGTGTGTGTTATGTACACATATCAGTATATTATGTGTTTTATGTATGTGCACATACGTGTGTGTCTGTATATATATATAAGTAAAGTAAAGTCGTCGGGGCGGTCTCAAGTCGGTATCAGCCAGTCAGCGAGGGAGTCGACCCCCTTTTCAATAGCGCTAGACCAAGGAGATTGTTTTTTGGGTCTGAGACGGAGCGCCACACCTACCATCAGCTCCTTACTTTACAGCACAGATCCCTGTGCTACTCATACGCTGAGATGGCGAGGACCGGTATCGAACTAGGAACCTTGTGGTTTCTAGCCGAACGCTCTACCGACTGAGCTAACCCGGCCCCTGTGTGTGAGTGTGTGTGTAGGGGTGGGTGTAGCCTATATAATTATCTGTGTATATATATATATGTAATATATGTGTTATGTACACATATCAGTATGTCATGTGGTTTATGTATGTGCACATACGTGTGTGTCTGTATATATATATATATCAATAAAGGAAGGAAGAACTCAATACAGTAATCCCATTATAAATTTATTTCGACGAAAGTGATTTAAAGATTCGGTGTATTTATACATACTGGATCATCAATATTTTGTACAGTGGATCTTAGAAATCACATATAGAATCATCCCTTACTACCAAGTTTTGGATAAATCTCTTATATATATATATTGCACACTTTCTCTTCTGATGAGCCTATTTCAGTTGTAAACATCGTTTGTTTGTTTTTTTTCATTATATCTTATTCATATATATATATATATATATATATATATATATATGTATGTATGTGTGTGAGTGTGTGTGTGGGTGGGTGTAGCCTATGTAATTATCTGTGTGTATATGTGTAATATATGTGTATGCACATACGTGTGTATGTATATGTATATATATATGTATATATATATAAATATATATGTATACTTGTATGTGCGAGCCTATGTAATTATCTGTGTGTATATACGTATGCATGTAATATATTTGTATGCATATATATGTGTGTGTGTACATGTGTGTGTGTGTGTGTGTGTGTGTGTGTGTGTGTGTGTGTGTGTGAGCCTCTATGCCCATGTCTGTAATATAAGAAACCTTGATGCCAAATTCTTATCCAGTAGTATACCAACAAAATAAATGAATAAATAAATAAATAAAAAAGAGACGCGCTTTTCTCCCAAGGAAATGGAATCAGCGACCTAAGATCAAATGCTGGACGAGGAAAGGCATGAATCCAACAACTATGCGTAAATAGCAGGCAGACTGGGTTCTTAAGCCTTGGTTAAGCATCCAGTCTAGGAGAAGAAAACTCTAAATTCAAACAAGCTATACTCCACTTAAAAATGGAGCTTGTGTCCCATCGTGCTTGGATGGAGAAGGTCTTAGAAAATAAAAACGTACCAACAAGAAAGGTATGTCAATTAGAGACGCTTATACATATATATTAATAAATGTAAATAAAACACAAAAAAAGCAAGCAAACAAAAAACAACAAACTTCAAAACGAATTAAATTCACACCAAACAAACAACCACTACAACCAACCATGTCCCCGATGACGGCCAATGAAATGGTTGAAAACGCTTGGGTAAAAAATAAGGGAAATTTTCTTTTCCACCATCTAGATCTTAATATACGGAAAACACGAAGAAGACTTGAATGTCTACACCTGGAAATCATAATATAAAATATTCTGTGGTCTTTAACAGAGCCTGCTTAAATAATAATTAGCTGCTAAAATACACACACACACTCTCTCTCTCTCTCTCTCTCTCTCTATATATATATATATATATATATATATATATATATATATGTATGTATATATATATATATATATATATTATATTATATAATATATATATATATATATATATATATATATATATTATATATATATATGAAGTAAGCCTAATGAGTCAGAGAATATCTACCTAGGTTTCTCCTCAGAATTATCCTGATGATCCGCGAGGAAAAACCTAGGTAGATATTCTCTGACTCATTAAGCTTACTTTATTATTATTATTATTTATTATCTACTTCTTGTATTAAGCACTTAAGTATATTTAACTTAGGCAACTCTTACACTATTTTTTTTCTTTTGGCCATTTTTATAGTACCATCTGATTTTTTCAGGAGGTGCGGATGATTTGGTCTTTTCTTTATATATATATATTTTTTCTCCAAACAAAAGTTTGTATTGTGTAATTTCAGACTATAAAACCGGGATTTTTTAAAATACAGTCTCTCTGTGTGTGTGTGTGTGTGTGTGTGTGTGTGACAAAAATGAACATTTTTCTTTCAAACCATCTCTTGACAATTTTCCCTACCCCAAATATAAATGTGTTATTTTTTCTTTACTTACTATCAATTTTCCGTGCGGTCACAAGGGGCGGGCAGTTTAGCCCCCCATTTCGGGGTAACTGAATTCGGGCTCGGTGTCTCACTTGGAAATATCCGGAACGTATCCAGCGGCTCCATTCGCCGACAATACAATCCTTTCGGTCGATTGGCGGAGTAACCCTCCTTGGGGGTATATTGGTACTTTCGAAAACATTTTGTGTGTGCGGTATAAGCGGGGTCGTGGGTATCTGAGAAGAACTCTTTAGGTAAGAAGACCAGTTTCGGTCTGACGAGATCCCCGAGCTCTGGGTAGCTTTAACATATCTTGTTTTCGTCTTAGACGGCACGACGACGACTGAAACGGCGGCGGTTGGATCAACCAGAAACAGAAAGGTAGAGAAGAGATAAAGGAGATGCGATATGCTCGGCCGGCACTTCATATTTGTACGCACGGATACTTATTCGCTGACCTAAGGAAGCTTTTTAAAAAAAATTAACTGTCTTTTTTTTTCTTCTTTTCTTTAATTTTTAAAAACCTTTTTCTCTTTCTTTTTTCTTTCTTTCTCTTTTTTTTTCCCTTTTATTTTTTAAACTTTTGACGACTGTGACTACTACCGGTTGGGATTTCTCCTTTCTCGCTCGCTTTCCGTTTTCTTTGCCCGCCCTCCCATACGTCAGTCCGCCAGTCCGCCCGTCACCCAACCAGCATTTTCTGCTACCACAATTTATACAATAAATAGTCACCGCTCGCCACGGAAACCTATCGTGGATCTGATTTAGTAGAAGCGACGTAAACTACCACTCGCTGACACGTAACGCCCCCTTATGTTGCTCGGGGTTTTCTCTCCAGTTAATGCATTTTGCTACCTTTTCAAACCACCCTTTCGGTATTTACTTATCATTTTGCAAAGGAGTCAGTGTTTCTTGCACCTATTATTACTTAGCGGTAAAAAAACGAAAAAAAAATGTTGGGATTATTGTATGCATGCATACACACACACACATACACATTGTGTTAATCATACAAGTGATACACACACACACTCTCACACACACACGTGCACATAAATAAATTCACGCGTGCACACATACCTACACATACACATTGTGTCAATCATCTGACACACACAGACACAAACACACAGACACAGACACTGAATAGACAGACAGACAGAGACAGAGAGAGAGAGAGACAGACAGAGACAGACACACACACACACACACCACACACACACACACACACACATACTCACCTAAATATACGTGCGTACACACGCACTTACATCACGTTGCAGTGTATCTAAAAATCACTGCCATTTTTCATAGTACATATATGGGTAACATTCACAAATGCATATATATATATATATATATATATATATATATATTATATATATACAAGGTGTGTCAAAAAGTGTCGAGATCTTTTGTACCTTTTGACATAACTTGTATTCTGAAAAAAAATAACGTTCCATTCATTAATGTTTTCAGAATACAATTTGTGTCAAAAAAGTATACACACACACCACACATACACACACGATATATATATATATATATATATATATATATATATATATATATATACAATAGAGTATATATATATATATATATATATATATATATATATACAGTATATATATATTTACAATATAGTTTATATATATATATACACAATATAGTGTATATATATACATACAATATAGTATATC
>CM042154.1:27240250-27262750 GCA_023376005.1 Doryteuthis pealeii | reverse complement strand
GAGGCCCAGAGCAAGAATCCGACGAGTAAGACCCAACTGACCTCCTTCTGCATGACAATGCTCGACCACCCACAAACATCAGGAAAAGGGAGAAAATCGCCTCATTCGGGTGGACAACTTTACCGTATCATCCATACTCACAGATTTAGTGCCTTCAGACTATCATTTCTTCGGCCCCATGAAATAGGGTTTGAGAGGCAACCATTATTCCAGTCACGAGAAGTGAAATCTGTAGTGAAGAATTGGCTCAAAGAACAGTCAACAGAATTTTACGGGGCAGGGATACATGTTCTCATTCCAAGGTAGAACATTGCTATTGAGAGAAACGGTGACTATGTGGAGAAGTAGGGATGTGATCCACAGAGGACCAGCTTCATTTTGATGTATGATATATGTTCCTGAGTTGGAAATTATACCTGTCTCAAACAAAATAGCATTACTTTTTGACACTCTTGTATTAAACCCTGTTAATTAGTTATGTTTTGTAATCAGTTAATTTATTTAGGGGTGAATGGAAATTAAATTCGGTTACAAGGGGTGCATCAAGTAAAAAGTTTGAGAAGCCCTAGTCTATAAGAAAACAGTCGACATTTTTAATACATAATCAGGGCCGGCGCAAGATAATTTGGCACCCTAGGCAAGCCTTTAGATACGCTTCCCCTTGAAAGTTTTCATAAGCTAATGAAGGTACAGTAACCCATTACTAAATTGTTTGTTTTTTTTGTTTTGTTTTGTTTTACGGCATATCAACCTCAGTGGGTCATTTAATGCCGATAAAGTTTTGAAATAAATCAATTCTTAATGGATAATACAATCTTTTTATAAATAAATTTTTCTATTTAACCCATAGATGGGACCCTAACAGGTACTACCATTCCGGTCAGAGTGGACCAGGGAGCAATGGTGATGAATGGGGTGCTCCACATTCCCCAAACCTCAAAAACTGGAACCTCACCATCAGATAGAGTTTAACGTCATTCCCAGGACATGTAGACCCGCAGCCACCGCCTTCTAGCACCCATATGATAAAAAGGGTTGGGGCTTGCCATAAGGGCAATAGAGTTGGGAAAATCATATAGGTGCTATGGCTAGACGTGACCAGCCAATTGATTGGAGGGGGCCTCTCCGACCACCCGTCTAGCCCAAGATAGGGCCAAAGTGGTACTAAATTGTTTTTAACTCTCAAAATATCAATGATGACATCTAATTCAGTCACATTAACCCTAAATTTAGTTGGAAAATTGAATGGAAAGAAATTAGCAAGGCCTGGCATTTTTGAAGCCTGGTGACCAATTTCACCTTTTTATCCATCCGACTATATCACCCCACTAAAAGGTGGTATTAAGTCTGGGTAATTTATGAGGAAGTGCGTCCCGGTCTCCCGCCTCAGAAATTGCTACCCGGTGACTATTAAAATAACGTCCCCAAAATATCGTCTTGGCGGTGTTAGTTGAAAGAAAACAACCAACTTAGGGCGTTAGGGGGGCTTCTCTTTTTGACGTAATTCTTATTTATTTATCGTAACTTGTCGTAATTCTTGTTCATTTATAGAAATTTTCGTAATTCTTGTTTATTTATAGAAATTTGTCGTAATTCTTATTTATTTATTGTAATTTGTCGTAATTCTTGTTTAGATATGAAGATGGATATATAGTTTGGAATAGACTGAGATAGATAGATAGATAAACAAACAAAATAATATAGATAGATATGAACAAATGCAGACGACATAGCTGGGGACGTTATTTTAATAGTCACTGGGTAGCAATTTCTGAGGCAGGAGACCAGGACGCATTTCCTCATAAATTACCCAAGTCTGTACCCAGTTTCATCATTCAACTATAAAAAGTGATTGCAATAGAACGTTGAAAATAGAAATAGTTATGATTGTAATGAACCATTTACAAATGAATCAAATATCAGCATTAAATAACCCATAAGTGTTACATAATGAATGGGGTAGCCTATTGATTTTGTAATGTAGTGTAAAATTGTTTACATCTAAAAGTTAACTGATTAGAAGCGTCATAGAAATCCCTTATTGTTAAGGGTCTTGTGGTCATTTTTATGCTGCAGGTGAGAGCACTTTACAGTGGAGGTCCCTTGTGGCATTAAGTTTGGTCTGTTTTGAGTAGAATCCTATGATCCTTGTGTTCCTCAGTGTTAAGTAGAATCCTTGTGTTCTTCAGTGTTAAGCACGAGCAATTAAACGCCTTTCCACCAAGGCCATCAAATAGTTAACCAACCACGTATTCGGGCGTGTTGATTGGCCAATTGAATCCACGCGGCAATGAAGAGTATATAAATTTAAGTTGTGGCCTGCAGCACACCTTATATAGCAGAAATATTCCAAAACTTATTCACACATAGCGTTGCATTCTGATTGGTAGAATATCATAGCAAAATGTGATACTATGATTGAAGACGAACATGGTCAGAATAAATAAATAAATAAATGAATAAGAAAGAGAATAGGTTAAAGCCAGGCATAAGTAAAAGGGGTGGGTGGTTGACCTTTTTACGAATCCAAAGATTAGGCCGTAAAGTTTAAGAGACTTGTACGACCACCATGAAGTTAGGCCACTAAGTGATAATATCTTAGGCACCCAGGTATTAAAAGCAAAAGGGATTTTTATGAGAAAATCTCTTTTGAAAAAATTAATGGTCGACGTATTGAAGTCTGAAAAAATATTTAATTACTTTTTTAAGGGTTAATGACGACTAGAAGTCTGCGATTCGATTTAAGTGCTGGTCCGGAGAAGATGGTTGGGGAAGAGGAATTTGACATAAATACAGCTAAACTCGAGCACTAGGCCAGTTAGAACTCGGCCCGTTGAGGTGTTAAGGTCGCCGGTAGGGATAGCCAGTAGCAGCCAGTTGGATAGACAGCGAAGTCTCACACGCACCCTTCTTCCATCCGCGTCTTGTTTACTAACACTTGTAGTTGTTGTTTGTTTTTATTTTTGTGACCCTGTTTCTGACTCGTTCAAATACGGCCAGCACAGAGTGTTGCATCGTTTGGGGTTCTAGACACTGTGCATTGAATGTGCAGAGCGCAGAACAGGTAGTATCACAAAAAAGTCTATGGTAAAAGCTTAGCATTTTAAGTTTTGGGTTTAGACACTGCAAGGAGCCGGACGCTAGATATGAAGTCCGCTGAGTTTTCCGTTAGCGTATATATAAATATCCGAAAATAGACTGTCTTCGTATTCCTGATTCCATAAAAAACTAACAGAAGATGGATGAAGAGATATACAGACCCAGACGACACCAGACTCAGATGGAACCCAATCCGGCCAACATAGAAAGTTAGAAATAAATGGTAGATCAGCATTAAATAACCCATAAGTGTTACATAATGAATAGGTTGGTTGGTTGATTGATTTTAACGGCATATCAATCCGTCTTGTGTTATGTCATGCCTAAAGGTCAGGAAGTAATATATGTTATATATCTATATTTACACTTTTGTAGTAATTGGTTTTAACAATGTGTTAGCATCATTCGGGATCATGTTGTATGGTACTGATTAGGTTCATGTCTATATTCTATGGTATAATTCTATTTCCTTCAAAAAGGACAGAATGTCTTCTATGTTGACTTTTTCAAATAGATCTTTCATATTGTTTGCATAAAAATAACGGTTTCTGATGTGAGCAAAAACCTTGCATTCTATGAATAAGTATTTAACAGTCAAAGTTGTTTGACATGTTTCACACTGTGGTTGTTGTTCTTGTTTGAGTATATAGGAGTGCGTTAGTCTTGTGGCGTAATTGGGACACAATGACTTGTTCCTTTCTAGACTTCCTTAAAATTCTCCCAGGTGGGTTTGATTAGGAAAGTTTATTGTGTATTCTTTTGTGTTTGTGTAAAATGTTTAAATATAAATAACAAATAATAAAATAATAAAAGGCTATATAGGATGTGTTCCAAACCAATGAAATTTTCTAACTTTGTTTTCTTACAGGGTTCTGTATTTTAACATTATGGACGTTAAGTTTTTGTTGGGACAAACAAAAAAATACCCCCTACTGTCTACAGTCCAACATTTGCAATCCTTTGCGACTTGTAACTTTATCTTCGTTTCGTGGCTGGAATGATTAAACGCTGCGTCGAATTTACTTGCTTTTGAAAACTTTAAAAGAAATATACTTCGGTGTTTTCTTTCAGCGCGAAATCAGTGTCTTACGTAACCAGACAAACTAATACACAAGTTTAAGTAGATTACCTCTACATTAATATAATATTTTTATTATTATTTTGAGTAGTTACAGCATGACTACATTTAATGAAATAAATTTGTTAGACTAAGTTATTAAATCAAATGGAAATTGATGCTTTTATTTAGAACAACTTACTATTTTTTAATTGAGTCTTGATTACAATAAGAGAGCAAGTGAGTGGGTAAGTGTGTGTGTGTGTGTGTGTGTGTGTGTGTGTGAGAGAGAGAGAGAGAGAGAGAGAGAGAGAGAGAGAGAGAGAGAGTCAGGGGAATTCGTGTTGTCGGTACGCCTTGATGATGTTGATGATGATGATTCTGTAGGGATTACATTCATTACTTGCCAAGGTTCTTCCCGTAGGCGCTAGGTGGCGTGTCAGAGAAACACCAATGCCAAATTACAACTATGTATAAGCTTCTTTGTAAAAGTCGTCGGGGTGGCCTAAAGTCGGTATCAGCCAATCAGCGAGGGAGTCTATCCTCTTTTCACTAGCGCTAGACCAAGGAGATTGTTTTTGCGTCTGAGGTGGAGCGCCACACCTACCATCAGATCATTAGTTTTTAAAAAATTGAATATTCAAAAATGAATAAAGGAAAAACATCCTGATAGCTTTTTGATTTAATGCGTCCTAGAACGCACATATTTGCGGGTAAATTTATGGGTCCCAACTAAAAATTCTTAATAGATTGTAGGGTTTTTATTTATGAACTGAGGAAAAAAGTAAAACCGTCTAACTCCTACCTTGTAATCCATCCTGTTTAATTCGTTTATAAGAAACTAGTGAAATGTATTTACATTTAGCTTGAAATGGTGAGGAAAGGAAAAAGAAAAACTCTGGGACACATGGGTATGATTTTACTGCGTCCTTTTAGATTTTTATGCGTCAGGGACACCGGACGCGTACCTATCAGCATCTCAGGAATATATATCATTTATCTTGTTTGAACTGCCACAGTATATATATATATATATATATATATCTTTTTAAAACATTTCTTTCAGAAGTATAAAAGAATTTCAGTAACATTTTGAAATCAGTCAAACATGCAAGGATTCTGTGATAGTTCTATGAGCGCGTGTGACTCGAGTTTATTCAAAGCGTCCCATGTGGAAATAATTAAACGCCTATGAAATGTAGATCCAAAAAGTACTTGCATCGAATTTTTCTTTTTTCTGAAAGAAAAGAAAACAAGTTTGTCATTACAGTTTAATCTGTTTGAAGCTTCGACATGTGAACCGAATCTGCTTCTCAAGATTTCACTTTCATATCTTGATATTTACCAGGGAGAGTCAAAAATATTTTTCTACGTGCTAATTTGCAGCGCCAATATATATATATATATATATATATATATATATATATATATATATACTAGACAATATATATATATATATATATATATATATATATATGAGAGGTATCCAAAACTTGGTAGTAAATTATGATTCTATATGTGATTTCTAAGATACACTGTATTATTATTGTATGATCCAGTATGGATAAATACAGTGAATCTTTAAATCACTAAAGAGAGCTCAATGTATAATAAACTTTTTAGATTATATACAGAGCAATATTTATCTTAGAAAGGAAGGAAAAACTCAACTTAGAAATTTAGATGGAAGATCAGGTTCCATCTGATGAGACTGAATTTTAGGAAGCTACATTAAATCAACTTAGATTTATATAGGCCCCAATTTTGGTCGAAATAAATTTATTATGGAATTATGGTGTTGAGTTTTTCCTTTCTTTCTAAGATATATATATATATATATATATATATATATATATATATATATATATATACTAGACAAAATGTGTTTGCCTCTCTTCGGTCCCATGAAAGATAGTTTGAGAAGCAAGCATAATTACAGTGACAAAAAAGTGATAACTGTAGTGAAGAAGTGGCTCAAAGAACAGTCAACAGAATTTTACGGGACTGGGATACATGCTCTCATTTGAAGGTGGAACATTGCTATTGAGAGAAACGGTGACAATGTGGAGAAGTAGGGATGTGATCACAGAGGACCAGCTTCATTTTGATGTATGATACATGTTCCTGTGTTGGTAATTATACCTGTCCTGAACAAAATGGTATTACTCGTATATATATATATATATATATATATATATATATATATATATATATATATGAAGATAGGAGGGTTGGAGTAAAAATCCGACAGTATGAGGTAAGGTAAAAGGAAAAGTGAACAAGAAATAGTCATTATTTTTTGTTTACTTTTCCTTTTACCTTATCTGTTCCTAGAGTTTGCATGAATTATCCCTGATACATACATGATGGAGCAAATTCGTATTTAAGTATTGCCATTGCTTGATATAGTAACAATAAAAAAAAAAAAAAAAAAAGCTCAATAGTTCAAACCAATAATGGGGAGCTTCAAAAAAAGTTCAACAATGAGCTGCACGAAATTGGCTCTTTAGTCCTGGCAAAGTCTTGCACACCTTCCCCCAATTACAGGTATTTCCAGGAGTACAGGGTATTTTATTAGTCCATCCCGCCGATGCACAGATTGGTGACTGATCAGGCCAGCTTTGCTCATACATAGCCTTCCACACTGGTCACATAGCAGACCGATTTGAAGCCCTTGATTGTCTACTTCTTTATTCTTGCGAATATCTTTCTTCAACTGCTCATGTTGTATACGGCCGGTCTCAAACCTTTCCGTGCCCTCTTGCACAGCTCTTCTCCACTGCCCACGGTCCAAAGACTTACTCTCCCAGGTCTTCACATCGATGTCACATTTTTTCAAGGTCGATCTCAGGCAATCCTTGTATCTCATCTTGGGCCCTTGAGCCCAAGATGAGATACATACATACATACATACATACATACATACTAACTGCCCTTTTTTATATGTATAGATAGATAGGTAACCTATTTATAAGCATTTAATTTCGGTTTTGGTTGTGGGAATCAATTCATTTGTTGTGCTTAAATTGAAGAATTTTTCTTGGGCAGAATCTTCTGGGTTTGAAGGTTTAGTGGAACCTGTTAAAGATACCAATAAAAGACAACAAAGAAAGAATGGCTACTTTCATGACTTCCTTTATCACTCTCCAAAATAGAAGGCGTCATGAATGTCCTATAAAAAAAAGAATGCCTTTAACCTATGTGTCAAATAAGGGCTGCCTGTTTGTCATAAAACGTACTGTATAGTCCTGGTAATGCGCACTTGTATCAAGCTATCAAAAAATTTACTTTTCAACAGTTTTAATTATAAACAGTTCCACAAGAAATAATAAAAGTCCGTCTAGGAACCACAAGGTTCCTGGATCGATACCGACCCTCACCAGTATATGAGTAGCACATGGATCTGAGCGGTAAAGTAAGGAGCTGATATAATTGATAATAGTCATTATTTTTTGTTTTCTATTCCTTTCACCTTATCTTATATATATATATATATATACAAAAATGACATATTGATTTTTATTAGTGCAATAGTTAAAATGCTCTAATTTAGAAAAAGAGGCCATGTGCCCTTGTTTGGCTGGAAGAGTTATCTTCCCTCGTGTTTCTGTTTTCCCTCACCAGTCGTCTTGACTATCTAAGCAGGCAAGCACCAAGTTTGAATTCTCTTGCTTCTCGATAACTCAACGAACACACATGGGTTAGACACTTTGGTCGAAACCCTTCTTGTGTGGGGGTTTTCACCCCCCACACAGACTACGTCAGTAAATGACTTTGTCTTATGGACTATTTGTATCTTTTGTATGTACATTTAGGTATCTCCTTTATACTTCATTTTTGTATTGTATCCATTATATGTTTTTCTTATGCATCCTGTATCCGTATTTCTTGTTATAAATGCTTCTCCATGTGCTTATATATATAAATTCCATTGTTATATTTAATACCCTTAGTCGGAGTTGTTTGTTCAACCAACAATTATAATTGATATTATACCTTTAAACCCAACAGTCATTTTCAGTACAATTTGCATCTAAACGTCATATTTTAATCAGCCAAATTATAATCATAAAATGGTAATTAGAAATATTAATTCTTTCCTCAAAACCAGGATGAGTCAAAAGTTTTGCAATATTTTTGTGCGTATTAGTTTACAGCTCGGGTATCATGTAAATGAAGTAGTTCAAACAGCTGTAGTTGGTTTCAACTGGTGTGAAAAACTCACTAATCTATTAATAATGGAGATTAGGTCTCTAACAACGTCACTGCTTACGTCACATGAACCAAAATCGTCATAACATAGAATTAATACACTCAAAATTTGAGCATGCAACCTTAGACAGTCCTCATTGTTTTGTTTTTTTAAGTTTTGATAAATACATGCCCGGTATTATATATTTATATATAGTTTGTTTTATTTTAATATATATTCAAAGTTATCAAAACTAAGTTTCCATTCCAAATTGTTTTATTTTTTCATCCTTTAATAAATTTAATGATTTTACTTACTTATGGTACAAACTCTCTGACACTGAATTTTTAACTCGCAACCCCTTAGGCAATAGTATTATCTGTCACATCTTAAAGATGACAGAGCAGACTAGTCAACAGAAGTTAGAAGAAGAAATGAAGATAGCAACAGATAAAAGATTACAGAACACAAGAAACAGACCACAGAAGATAAGTAATCCAGCCATAAGGTACCAGCCAAGTAAGAAAAGACTTAAATATACCGGAGACATAAACACGGATGTCTCCCCGAAAGATAAGTAAGTAAAATAAAGATTTAGATGGGGGGCATAACCACGGATGCTCTAATATCTTATAGTTTAAAGTCTACGGGGCGGCCTAAAGTCGGTATCAGCCAGTCAGCGAGGGAGTCTATCCCCTTTTCAATAGTGCTAGACCAAGGAGATTGTTTTAGCATCTGAGGTGGAGCGCTACACCTACCATCAGCTCCTTACTTTACCGAACAGATCCCTGTGCTACTCATACGCTGAGTTGGCGAGGACCGGTATCGAACTAGGAACCTTGTGGTTTCTAGCCGAATAGTCACACATAATTTTACTTGATAGCGCCTCATTGCCGAGTGGTTGATCCATTTACGAGAGTTTTTGATGACACATGCGTTTGGTTTTGGGTTGGTTTGTTTGATGGTATATCAATCTTCGTGGGTTATTCAATGCCAAAGGCATCCTTGTAGAAGAACAGTAGTTATACTATGTAACCCATAGCTGGGGTATTATAGGGATAATATATTTCCCAAGGGTATTAGTCTGAAAGTGAACGTAATATCGCGACTGGAGTTCGAACTCACTTACTGCGATGTCGCAGTCTAGCACTTTAACCACTACACCACAGGGTCCACCCCCTGACGCATTCGTAGTAATGTTCCATCCGATTAGTTGTCAAGTTATATTACAGTCGCGCAACTGGTTTTTGGAGATAAGTAAAATATATGGTTAGCGAAGCGGAAAATGTTATCACTTAAAAGGTCACAAATAAAGAATCTAATTTTCTTTTTACTTATCTTTTTTCCGTACGATTAGGATGTGACACAATGTCAATTTCTTAAGCGGAGTTTAACAGGTTTTAATTCAGAATTTTCCATCTCCTAGACTGGTTACCTAGCCAAGGTTAAAGAACCCAGTCTACCCTACTATTTACCAATAACTGGAGAGAGAATAGTTAGATGTGTAAGATTCAAAGTTAATTATTGAATTACATACAATTCCGACACGTTGTGAGACAAAACATTTAATATATATATAACAGCACATGGAAACGATAAGATACATAATGTACAGGAGAATAGAACATGTAAATACATATACAATATTTAGGTATAAACAAGATACCCAAATGTACCTAACATATAAATGTCACAGACATGGAACTAAAGGATAGTCCATGCTGTATAAAGGACTTACAGTAATGTGGGGGGGGGGGGCAAAAGCCCCACCGAGAAGGGGGTAGATAGACTCTAACCCATAGCAGTTCTTGAGAAGATCTAGCTCAAAGAGGAAGCAGTGTTTGAATGAACGCGCTTAAATACCAGAGGTCCCCCTAGTGGGAACAAACGGCAACGCAGCGAGCAGATAACTCTTCCGGCAAAAGGAAGATAATCCCCTACAGATGCACACTATCCCCAAGGGTATTTAATTTTCTTTTTACTTATCTTTTTTTCGTACGAGTAGGATGTGACACAAGGTCAATTTCTTAAGCGGAGTTTAACAGGTTTAAATTCAGAGTTTTCCATCTCCTAGACTGGTTACCTAGCCAAGGTTATAGAGCCCAGTCTACCCTACTATTTACCCATAAATGGAGAGAGAATACTTGGATGCATACTATCCCCAAGAGTATTAGCGCTATGTAAAATGCAAACACCCTCGTCCAGGATTTGAACTCGCGTCGACGAGTCCATTTCCAACCACTCCAACCATTAAACCACGCGCCACCATCAATGGTTAATGTATGTAAAATATGTTATTAAGATGGCTCATTACATTTCTATCTGATATTTTAATAAGTGTCAACCCAACTCAGGTCGTTTGAGTTTCATGTTCGCAACAGGAAATTAAAGTTTAAATAATGTAAATTTTATTAATACATTGCATAATACATCACGTACACCATCAAAGCGTGCCGACAGCACGGTTTCTCTTGAATCTCTCTCCCCATTCATCCCTATCAGCCATCATTCTTGGTAGACGGCAACTAGTGTCAACTCTTCTGAGGAATAAAAGTCTTTGCTGGTTGAGCAACGCTGGTGTGTCCATGTGTTCGGAGTCCACAGGAGAACGCCGCTCATTTTACTTGGGTGGTTTGTGCGAAGGAAGATAAGTCGCTGTACAGCTGCTTTTTTGTGCACGTAGCATCCTTATATATATATATATATATATATATATATATATATATATATATATATATATATTATATCAAAAGTAAACAACATTCTACAAACTCAACAAACCCTAATAATATTCCCACAACTAAGCACATCATATTACCTCAAAGTCCTATAACTTCCCTAATTGAAAACTTTTTAAATCATCTGCACAAGTCATACAATTAGACCTTTATTAAAACATACCACAACTAAATGCGAATTCATCTCCAACGCTGGTGTTTACAAAATATGTTGTCAACAATGTGATAAAGTCTACATCGGCGAAACTTACAGAAATTTAAAAAAACCGTATGTATGAACATTTTAAAGACCTAAATTTGGAAATACATCTAATTCTCTTGTAACATACATTTATTAACAAATCACAATTTCAATCTGCGGAAATCTTCAATGATCGCTTCATTCATAATCGAAACGAACGTCGTATCATCGAATCGTCTACCATTTCTCTCCTTAACACTATAACTCAGAGACCTGGCTTTTTAAAAAAATCACCTTTTCTTGCTAAAATTATATTAAAAGACTTCAATATACAATATTAAAATTCAAAAAAATTTAAACTAAAACTTAAAATTCAAATCACCTCTTAACTACATTAAAACAAAACACTTTCACATGCCTTTATACCTCTAGTTTCCTTTTCTCTATAGCTGTAAACATCTCCAACTTATACAAATCAAATTTAACTCCTTTATTTTATTTTATTGTTTTATCATCATCATCATCATTATCATCAACTTCACCCCACTGAAATTTTTCTACACCTACCTAAGCTATTGGCTCACTGAACAACATGTGACAGCAAGTCTCTATATTTCCAGATTTCTCTTTACCCCCTAACGAAAAATACCAACACACTTAATTTAATATATTAAGACACAGTAAATTTTAACTATGATCACTAAGATTGTATTAAAAACAAATAAATAAATAAATTACCAATATAAATACACGTATTCATTAATTTAATAAACAAATTTAATTATATATTAAAAACATAAACTCAACTTTCAAGTTCAACTTTCTTGCACAAGTCAATAATATTATTTACGAAATTTAAAATTTCCCTTTTTTGCAAATGTCACTCTTCATCGAATATTCTTTATTCTCAAACCGAAAGTGTCACCAAATATTACTCCAACCGTAAGCGTCTCAAAAATGTAAAAAAAAATTTTTTTCGAACACTTCAAAATTCTTTGTATTTTGACCGTTTTAATAACAAATATTTTGCCCCGAAGAAGGTCTTTTTCTTTGTATACTTAAATATTTTATATTTTCTATTATTATCATTTTGGTTTTGTTTTGTTTTGTTTTATGGCATATCAACCTCAGTGGGTCAATTAATGCCGATAAAGTTTTGAAATAAATCAATTCTTAATGGATAATTTTTTTATGAATACATTTTTCTATTTAACCCATAGATGGGACCCTAACAGGTACTACCACTCCGCATCAGAGTGGACCAGGGAGCAATGGTGATGAAGGGGTGCTCCACTTTCCCCAAACCTCCAGAACTGGAACCTCACCATCAGATAGAGTTTAACGTCATTCCTAGGACATGTAGACCCTCAGTTACCACCTTCTAGCACCCATATGATAAAAAGGGGTTGGGGCTTGCCATAAGGGCAATAGGGTTGGGGTAATCATATAGGCGCTAGGGCTTGACGTGACCAGCCGACTGATCGGAGGGGGCCTCTCCGACCGCCCGTCTAGCCCAAGATAGCGCCAAAGTGGAGTATTGCAAGTCATGAACTGCTCATCCACCTGGGTTCTATCCTTAAGCATCACGGGTCGCCACCCACGGCCAACAGGTGGCCCCATTGGGGAAGTCTTACCCCTCTGCAGAAGTGCAGTCGGTGCATTCTAACGCCCTACCCGACAGGGCGGTATTATCATTTTATTTCATATTTAAAATAATAATAAATAAAATACAATCTCGGCCGAAATACGTGTTGGCATTTCATTAAACCATTTTTAACTATTCAACATTTTATTTCCTTTATTCGTTTATCCTTTCAACATATTGTCGGATTCACTTCCACTCTTCAACTTTACACATGGAGAAAAATATTTTATAAAAGAAAGAAAAGACCAAATCAAACTGAAAATAATCAGTTGATACTATTAGAATGGCCAAAAGAAAAAAATACTGCAAGAGTTGAATAAGTTAAATATACTAAAGTCATCAATACAATAAGTAGAGCCAATAAATAATAAAGTAAGCCTAATGAGTCAGAGAATATCTACCTAGGTTTCTACTAACGGATCATCAGGATAATTTTGAATTATCCTGATGATCCTTTGGAGAAATCTAGGCAGATATTCATTAACTGATTAGGCTTACTTTATATATATATATATATATATATATATATATATATATATATATATATTTCCATGGCGCACAACGTTTTTTCAATGCTTTTTATATTTTCTTCACACACACACACACACACACACACACACACACACAATATATTATATATATATATATATATATATATATATATATATATATATATATTGTGTGTGTGTGTGTGTGTGTGTCGACGCAAGCTTACCTAAAACTCAAAGTCGTGAGTTTTTACCCAGTTTTATCTCATTTTATATCGAAATATTGTATATATATATATATATATATATATATATATATATATATACAGTAAATCTAATGAGTCAGACGAACCTACTATTAGTTTTGCATAAAGCTCTTCAGGGCTAAAATCTGACTTTAGCCCTGAAGAGCTTTATCTACTTAGGTATCGAGCACTTTTTACTTATTAGCTTTCTCCTAGCGGTTATATGAATATATATATATATATATATATATATATATATATATATATCTCTTATATACATATATATACATATAAATTGTTTTTTTTGGCCAAATACTGTACCAAAGATTATTTTTTGTTGGTACGAATATCTTGGCCTTTTCTTTTTTCCAAAAATTTTTTTCTCCCTGGTTGATGTTTGGTAGTATATTTTTACAATCAAACTATTTGCTGTTTTTTTTCTCACCGCAAGGATTTACCAACACGCTTCGTATATTAAATTATATATATATATATATATATATATATATATATATATATATATAATATATATATTGTGTGTGTGTGTGTGTGTGTGTGTGTGTGTGTGTGTATGTGTGTTGAGAGAGGCCTTGACAGTAATATAAAATAGAACAAAACAATTTCATGAACAAATATTAAAGAGGTTGTTGACATAAAGAAGCATATGTCATCCGCGATTGAAATATAACGTTACTGTGCAAAGTTGTCATGGTTTAACTTAAAAAGGGGATAGTCTAGTCTCATTTTACTAAAAAGTGTGCACAACTGGAAAATGATGAAATTAAAAGCTGTTTCACAGTCCTTTGAATTACGAGAATAATTCATTGAAACTATTTACTCTACAAAATGTGAATAACGAATTGCACATATGCAACAAAAGTTAAAAAGAAGTAGATTACCATGCGATAATGATAACTCTATGATTTTTGCTCTGACATCTTTACAGAAGCATTTGACAGCATATTAATTTGTTTGTCTTCCTCTGAGAAAGGATCCGACCAAGTTTCCCTTGAGGATAATGTTTCTTTGAATTGTAGTCAGTATTTTTTAAAGTGTGTCAATATCAGATTGGGTTAAAGCAGATTGTGCTTTCATCAAACAAAACCGGGGGGAAAGCTATCATTAGAATAGCTACCTAGTCCTTTTTTCTCTTTTGTATAGATATCTTTATTCAAGGAAAGAAAGAAAGAAAGAAATAAGTTTATTTTCACTAATTATATTTTTTACAACCCCCCCCCAAAAAAAAACAACAAAAAAAAAACAATAAAAAACAAAAAACAAAACAAAAAAAATTTTTGGAAAATGTGTGAAGATCCCAAAGAGGGGTGTTTGGAAAATGTGTAAAGATCCCAAAGAGGGGTGTTTGGAAAATGATGAAAGATCTTATTTTGTTGAGGTTAAAAATGTATTTAAAAATGGATTTTAACCTTTTTTTCAATACCCAACAAGAATGAATCGGCATAAAATAACCCAACAATGGTTGACATGCCGTAACGTCCAAGCAAGCAACCAAAGAACCAACAATTGTTTAATCATATGCTGGATTTATTTATCTATCTTTGCGCACAACATATACAATAAGAATACAATATCTATTTACAGATCAAATATAAATAGATCAGAAAATGATTCCTTTGATTCCTTTTTTACTCTTGTGCCCCCCAACCCCTGTAACCATTCAATGTTTAAAATTCCTATTGTATTTTTATAAATATAATGACCACCTCTGCTATTTCACAGGTTTTCAGATTATATTTGAAGAGATTGAAAGCAGTTTTAAAATGTTTTAAATGAATCGAATGTTTTAATATAAATAAAATTTAATGAGTATAGATAAAAGGATATGAAAACACCACAAAATGCTCTTAAAGTGAAAACATTTTATAACATATTCATAGCTGATATTGAACAATATTTCGATTTTATAAAAATCATCTTCAGAGCTTGTTTATACTCCGTGTTGTCAAGAGCGGAGACAAAAATGAGTTCAAAACAAAAACCTTGATGTTACAAAAAAGAAAAAAAAAGTTATACAATAGTTTCAAATGTGAGCACTTCCGCCGCATTTTTCTTATTTTAATATTTTTCTGTTATTTCTTTAATTCAAAGTCGTCGTAAGATGTGACAGAAGTACACGTTTTTGCAGGAAAACATTTTTTCAAGGATATTTTGTGCTATAAGAGAAGCGACGAAAAATGCATTGGTGATGTAGCATATCCAAATATATAAATGTATATGTGTGTGTGTGTAAGAGAGAGAGAGAGAGAGAGAGAGAGAGAGAGAGAGAGAGACAGACAGACAGACAGACAGACAGACAGACAGAGATAGAGAGAGAGAGACAGACAGACAGACAGACTATATCAATTTGGATACAAAGTTAATATCAGTTCTATTTTCAGTTTGTATTATATAGATAGTTCGGACTGTCGTCCACATTTTTATTGTTATATACACAACGTTTCGACTGATGTGCCCTCCGGTCTTCTTCAGGTGTTTCTTGTCGTTCTTCTCGTAGAACTCAGAAATCTCGTCGAACTCTGGAGCCTTCATGTCGTATTCGAGAGGGCCTTGTGGAAAACAACCCGAAAAAATCTAAATAACAAATTATCAAGCCTCATCTAAAAGATTCAGATAAATAATATTCTCGATTTGTTTATTATTTCATTTAAACAGTTACAATAGAATAGCTACACCCAATTTGTAAAAAATCCGTGTTTTACAAAACAAATTTACCCCCCTTTCGAAATTTTTTTTACCAAACAATCAGGGAATTATACATTATAAAATTTATTCATCGATAAATCAACACTGAAAATTTCATAAAAATCGGATAATTCCCTGATTTTTGGTAAACTTTTTTTCAATCGGGAGGGTTAATTTTTTTATAAACACGGATTTTACACCATCTTTATGTTTACAGTCCTATTTGAGCAAAATTGACAAAAAAACAGTGTTTTAAAAAAAAAAATTACATGTGTAATATTATTTTGACCTTTTTTAATGATGCTCATTATGTTACTACATTTGGACTTAGATAAAAAAAAAATTGACCTTAAATAATCAATTTAATTAATTTTAATTCGTTTTTAAAATGAAAAGCAGACGAAAATGTGGGTATACCTACAATAAAACAAACTAAACACAGCAACAATTCTTGATAATGCTGATTATCAAAAGCCTTTTATTCAATTTTTCAAATCCTGATAGCATAGGAGAATAAAAGAATTGCAGAATTTTATGAAGAGGGAAGGGCACATTTGATATTCTCATCAGGAAGGACACCCTAAAATAATCAGGGGGACATATTTCACACGCAGAGTCTGACACAAAGCCCTTATCCAATAAATCTTGTTCGGAGATATTGTTAATGTTGTTTATTTGAGCCTCGGTTTCAAATTTCTCCTTCAAATCTTCAAGTTAGAGAAAATTTTGTTTATTCTAAAGCGTTTCATAAACAGTCAAGTCACGTGTTCAAAAAGCGAAATAACATCACACTATAAAAGAGTAACCAGCAGGAGTTGAGTAATGACGTGAATTCAACTAACCTCTAGGTGTTTTGAAGGGAGGTTCGCGTAGTCTAATGCAGCGGTCCCCAACCACCGGGTCGCGACCCAGTACCGGGCCGCGGACCATTAGTACCGGGCCGCACAGAATGTTTGAATTAAAAAAACTTTTTTTTATTGATTATCAGTCTAAATGTTGATGTTTTATTTTCAAAAAGTGACTTCTGTGCCTCTTGACAGGTCACCGGCCGTTACCCCAAAAGCTAGCAAAAATGAGTGAAAAACAAACATCTTTGGCGATTATCGAGCAAATGTAGGCCGGAGCATATGAAGGCCGGTCCATGAAAATATTGTCTTAGATGAAACCGGTCCGTGGCGCAAAAAAGATAGATTGATAGATAAATAGATAAATTGATAGAGAGATATATAGATAGATTGATAGATATATAGATTGATATGAAAGTACGTAAATAAACACTGTGTTTATTTGATATGGCCTTTAGCCAACAATTTTTGGAGGATATGTGCTTAATTGAAGTCATACCTAATTCTTGAAAATTAATTAGTTATTGCTTGCCAATCCAAAATTCTACGTCCGTTTTGAACTTATTTATATTCCACTTTTTATTGACTTCCTACACGACAGTATGAAAGTACGTAAATAAACACTGTGTTTATTTGATATGGCTTTTAGCCGACAATTTGGTTAGTGGTTAGAATCTCCGCTTGTTAGCTTGACAGTCGAGGTTTCGAGTCACACACGGAGCAGTCTCCCATTTCTATAACCTTGCTGATGAGACCTAATAGGTCGAAATGTACATTCAGGGATTGACATTTTCTCGATCTATTTAGCCTTACATTTGAACATATATGCCCGCCTAAATTCATTAATTATTAACTAATTAATTTTCAAGAATTAGGTATGACTTCAATTAAGCACATATCCTCCAAAATATATATATATATATATATATAGAGATTGGTAGATGTATAGATTGATGAGAGAGAGAGAGAGAGAGAGAGAGAGAGAGAGAGAGAGAGAGAGAGAGAGAGAGAGAGAGTCATTGATACCCGTTCTGTCAACGCGATGTGATGTAGTTATTAGTAAGATAAGAATTTTAATGGTCAGAAATTAGTGCAATCATTACGGAAAGAAAAGTGTTAAGCTATGCATGGTACGTACTTAATTTTAGGCAAAATTTAAAATCTTTTTTCTTTTCGTTTCTTTACTTAGTAGAATTTTTCTATTTGCCTACTTTATTATCATGTGAGTTTTGTGTAACTTACTGGTTTTATTTGCTCGGCTTGTATGAATGAAGTTCTTTGTGAGAAAAGTAAACATTATTTTTGTCCCACGATGTCATTCAAGACTCTAAAGTGTCATTTGTAAACTCGGCTCTTCTAATGACTTAATCGGAGTAAAAAGCACGCAGGTTCTTTAGAGTCTGTTTATCTTTTTGATTAGTTGGAATCTTAATAAGTGTGGTTGAAGAAGAAGAAGAAGAAGAAGAAGAAGAAGAAGAAGAAGAAGAAGAAGAAGAAGAAGAAGAAGAAAAGAAGAAGAAGAAGAAGAAGAAGAACAACAAGAATAAAAAGGAAAAGTGAAAAGAAGAAGAGAGTGAGAAAGAAGAAGAAGAAGAAGAAGAAGAAGAAGAAGAAGAAGAAGAAGAAGAAGAAGAAGAAGAAGAAGAAGAAGAAGAAGAAGAAGAAGAAGAACAACAAGAATAAAAAAGGAAAAGTGAAAAGAAGAAGAGAGTGAGAGAAGAAGAAGAAGAAGAAGAAGAAGAAGAAGAAGAAGAAGAAGAAGAACAACAACAACAACAACAACAACAAAAAGAGGACGACGACGACGACGACGACGACGACGAAGAAGAAGAAGAAGAAGAAGAAGAAGAAGAAGAAGAAGAAGAAGAAGAAGAAGAAGAAGCCATGAAGAAGATCTACTAAACAGATTGAAACACTGCAGCGTTGGCTGAATAAATATCACTCATTTTATTTGAACATGTGTTTTTTTCAAATTTTTCACTATATTACATACTGTCGGATTCACTTCCATTTTTCTCTTCACACACACACACACACACACACACATATATATATATATATATATATATATATATATATATATACGCGATGGCGCTCTCACACATATAGACTTGTACATATTAGTCTATAATCTAGATATGATGATGTGTAACTTAGGCAAGACTGGATATTTATCCAGCCATCTTACGTTGTGTGTGTGTCATCTTTCAAAACCGTTTATCCCCGCGTTCATGAATTTCGAATTCTTCTAAGAGCGCTAATTTTCCATTCAAAACATTTTTAAACAAACTGTTCAACACAAACTATCACTGTCTCCTTATTACTCTGTGATAAATTTTACTTTTCCTTATATCAACAAGGAACCATCGAACTAGGAACCTTGTGGTTTCTAGCTGAACGCTCTTCCGACTGAGCTAACCTGGCAAGAAGAAGAAGAAGAAGAAGAAGAAGAAGAAGAAGAAGAAGAAGAAGAAGAAGCGAAAGGCAAAAGAAGTAGAAGAGCAAAAGAAGAAGAAAAAAAGGAAGAGTAAAAAGAACAGGAGGAGCAAGAATATTTACATTTACTTGTCGAGAAAAGTCTTGGGGAGAGGTAAAATATCGCTTTCATATTGCATTAACTTTTCGGTAAAAACGCCTTCAAACAGCTAGGTAGGTCATAACTCGCGCGGGTCAGAGGTAGGACACTTATTGGAGTGAGTAACTGTAGAATTTCAAGTGTATTCTAAGCTTCACTAAAATGGCGGACAAGAGAGAAAGAGAAAAACAACAAGAAAAGGCAAAGAAGGAATATAATCTGGATGATTAAACAAATGATGTTCATTTGCAAAATGGACTGAAAACTGCTTTGTTCTTTAAGTCAGAGTATTTAAAGTGTATTGCTGTAACAAAAATATTGTGTTGCATACTCTTCTTATTAATTTTTATGTCTACTATCTATTATTATACTAAAGCTGAGCGAATCAATGTTTGTGCATCTAAAGGCTTTTTTACTGTTTAGTTTACACGAAAGTCATATCAAATTATTCCTTAGTTCTAGGATTGAATTATGTTTGAAAAAAATTCATTTCAATTGGTTCTAATCAGTCGTAATTTGCAATTAAGTCAAAAACAGATCAGTCTCTCATTTCACTTTCTACCTATCGCTTTCCCCCTCCCTTTGTATATATGTTAGTTTCTCAATGAGAGAGAGAGAGAGAGAGAGAGAGAGAGAGAGAGAGAGAGAGAGAGAGAGAGAGAGAGAGAGATTTGACAGTTTGAAACGGATTTGTATGTTAAGTTTCACAAGCTGCCAACCCGGCCTTAGCTGTTTGCAGGTGTTTTCCCCGAAAAGTTAATGCGATATACATTAAACAAACAAAAAAAACAGAACATTTAGATATTTTTTTAATAAAAAAATGGCTCTTAATAGATTTAAATTACGTCAAAATTTCCCTTTCTTAGAAATCTTACAAAATAATTCTAATGTTTTTTTTTTAGATTCTCCGGTCGTATTTATTTAAAAAAAAAATTAATTCGTTTTGCAAACTCACTTTTCCCTAATCCCAATTATCTACCCAGAGCTCAATGGGTGACCCAACGGATCACGTTTCGTCTAGTATTTTCTAATCTTTGACTCTAGTTGTATCGCGTTCTCTTTAGTTGGAGATATCTTCGTCGTATCGGATGTTGTTCCTCTCCTCTTCCATCTTAGTTCTTAATTAGGAACACAGAGACTTGACTTGTGTACACATATCTTTATTTCCCGATCCCAACATAACATGAGAGCGCGAGCGCGAGAAAGCAGCACAGACGCATTCACCGTCTACACAACATGGCTGTTCAGTCGATTCCCTCTCTAAATAAATTTATTTTCCCGTCAGTTGCTCGGTCATGGGATTCTACAAGCAAATAATAATCCCATTCAGGGTCAACTTCGGTTCAAGGCTTGTCAATTAAAAATTATCTGTATTTTTCCAGTAACCGATTAAATCTAAATCCTACACGCTAAGGAATATGCTATGCTTATTCATTATTTAACATTTGCTATGATGTGGTGTTTTTTTATGGGTTATAGTTTATGAGAATTTTATTTATAAATAGATAATATGTATCTATTTTACAACCCTTACTTTACGAGCAAGATGCGGCACAAAGTCAAGCGGGGTACAGCTGGTTTGCATTCAAAGTTTTCTTTCTAGACCAGTTACCGTACTACGATGGTGTTCAAAAAGTAATGCCATTTTGATTAGGACAGGTATAATTACAAACACAGGATGTATCATACATCAAAATGAAGCTGGTCCTCTGTAGATCACATCCCTACTTCTCCACATAGTTACCGTTTCTCTCAACAGCAATGTTCCACCTTTGAATGGGAGTATGTATCCCTGCCCAGTAAAATTCTGTTGACAGTTGTTTGAGCCACTTCTTCGCTACAGATTTCACTTCTTCGTCACTGGAATAATGTTTGCCTCTCAAACCCTCTTTCATGGGGCCGAATAGATGATAGTGTGAAAGCGCTAAATCCGATAAGTATGGAGGATGCCATAAAGTCGTCCACCCGAATGAGGCGATTTTATCCCTTGTCCTGTTGTTTGTGCGTGATCGAAAATTGTCATGCAGAGAGAGGACATTGTCGATTGACAAGTTGGGTCTTACTCGTCGGATTCGTGCTCTGAGCCTCGTTAGGGTCTTAATGTAAGCCTTAGTTTTATAAAAAAAATTCATATGAAATAAAGAAAATGGCATTACTTTTTGACACACCCTCGTATTTTACGCATAAATGGGAGGAAGATGTGGGTTTATGCCTTTTCCTAGGGCATTAGAGCGAAGTAAAAATTAAAAATTAAAAATTAAAAAAAAAAGAATTCATTAGGTTTTTAAAAAAAATAAAATTTTAAACATGATTAAAAAAAAAAAAAATATTAAAAGTTAAATACCATAATGTTGAAAGTATCATTTTTCTCTCTCTCTCTCTCCCCCTCTCTCTCTCTCTCTCTCTCTCTCACACACACACACACACACACAGATGTGGTTGATTTGCATACTGGTTTTAACACAACCGAATTTAATAGATAAATACTTGGTGTTATTGATCTCAAATATTATTGTTTATTAAAATCAACCCCATGAATGATTTTTTATATCGAAACGAATTAAAATATGATTAAAATGAGTATACTCTTTTTATATGCGTTCTTATTTAATTTCGTTAGTCTTTCTAATTTAATATATTTCATTACATTAAAACTTAAATACTTACGCCGGGAGGGTGCATATTCTTGATAGTTATTATAACAATTATTATTTTAGAAGGGGTGTTACAAC
>CM042154.1:27192750-27235250 GCA_023376005.1 Doryteuthis pealeii | reverse complement strand
GCACCTCCTCAATTCGGGAGTTTATGATATATATATATATATATATATATATATATATATATATATATATATATATATCCTTTAGCGGTGCCAAATAAAATCAAAACAAACTTAGACCAGTCTGACAAGGACGCACAGACACGTACGCACGCTGTAACCTCAAAAACATTCGCCAAATTCACGCACCCTGTCAAATTAAAAAAAACAGAGATAACCCAGAGGCTGTAACCCCCACACGAACCGTTGCAATACGGAGATACATACAGTCGATGGAGGCACATGGTCTAATGGTTAGA
Source organism: Doryteuthis pealeii (assembly GCA_023376005.1). NCBI lineage: Eukaryota > Metazoa > Mollusca > Cephalopoda > Myopsida > Loliginidae > Doryteuthis > Doryteuthis pealeii. The sequence goes on along the minus strand of CM042154.1, from coordinate 27,234,954 downwards.
GTCGTAGGAAATGGACTCGTCGACCAGAGTTCGATTCCTGTACGAAGCTGTTTGCACTTCACATGGCGCTAATACCCTTGGGGAAGGTATGAATCCAATTCTCCTTTAAGCTATGGATACATAGCAGGGAAGACCGGGCTCTTTAACCTTGGTTAGGTAACCAGTCTAAGAGAAGGAAAACTCGTTTCTTCTTTTGTAAATAGTTTCTGGAAGAATTTGTCTTAATTTTTAGAGGAGGCTTGATATGTATCATTTTGATTTTTCGGGCTGTTGTCGCCATCTTTATTGTAAGCCATCGGCTACGGTAGGTATGAAAAACTCAATAATCTGAAATAATCATATAGACAACATCTCTGGATTTTGGAGATGAGGCTTGATAATTTGTATTATTTGTATTATTCGGACTATTGTCCTTATTTGTATTGTTATTCAATCCACGGGGGTAGACAATTCTCATTCGAAGTTCCGTGAAGACTCCCGATTATGACATAATTCCAACTTGTTAAATTAAGAAATTGACCTTGTGTCGCATCCTGCTCGTGCGAAGGGGTTGGTAAATATATACATGCGGTCTAAAAGCACAAGATACAATTCTATCAACGTGGAGGCCCCGAGTGTAATGGTTATCGTCATAGGAAATGGACTGAGCTACTCACGTTTTAATTCTGGACGAGGCTGTTTTCAATTCACAGAGCATTAATACTCCTGGCAAAAGAAATGCATCCAACTATTCATCCTCCAGCTTGACACGTGTTTCGGGTTTTTTTAAAATTCTCATCAAGCGAACACCATTATGGTTTGTGTTCTGACTTATTTCATTATATATTCATTTTTAGAGTTGTGAGAGAGGTAATATATATATATATATATATATATATATATATATATATATTATATATATATATATATTTCACAGACAAGTTAAAGAGACAGTTTTTCCAGGCCGTTGTCGTGTCAGTACTGCTGTATGGCTGCATATTCTAGAGAATAAACTAGACGGGAGCTGCACAAGAATGCTGCGGGTGATCCTGAACAAGACGTGGAAACAACACCCTACGAGAAAACAGCTGTACGGTCACCTGCCACATATCACCCAAACCACCCGAGTAAGACGGATAAAACACGCGGGACGCTGCTGGAGAAGTAAGGACGAACTCATAAGGGACGTCCTCCTGTGGAAGCCAGCACATGGACACGCCAGTGTGGGCCGACCAGCAAAGACGTACATTGATCAGCTCTGTAAAAAAATAGACCTTGCATTGATCCAGCTACCCTGAAAAGAAATATTAATTATGTCTACTATCTAAAATATTCAATCAAAAAAAAAAAATCCATGCTGTTATCATATAAATTTTATTTTTTAATTATCTTCGCGAATATAAATCAAATCTCTATTATTTTTGCTCAAAAACCAAGCACTGGTGATATTTAATGTGTATATATATTTACTTTGTCGTTAATTGTTTTATTTTCGAAATTTCATCTGGGCATACATATACACACAACTGCCCTTTATATAAGCATAGAAGATATAAATTCCCTCCAAAATGCCATGGGTGAGCATGGCAGGTTAAGACACATTAACACCTATGTCTCATAAACGGGTGTCCTGTGTGCATTTACCCCCCCGCCCCAGGATAATTTTTTAAGCGGAGTTTTATAGGTTTTATTTCAGTATTTTCCTTCTCCTAGACTAGTTGTCATACCAAGGTTAAAGAACACAGTCTGTCCTACTATTTACCCATAGCTGGAGGGAAAATAGTCGGTTTCATACCTCTCCCAAACACTATGTGAAATGCAAACAGCATCGTCTAGAATTTGAACTCGGATCGACATTTCACTTTCCTACGACGTTAACCATTATACCACGATCAACCCCAGCCTGTGGCCAATGATGATGATGATGATGAGAATGATGATGATGATTCTAATACTTATCTCATTATTTATCTTTTACTCGCAACTCGTGTCGACAAGCGCATTCTTTCTGTATCTTTTGCTTATGTAGCTACGTTTATAAATGTGTATCCGTCTATATCCAAATGCATACCAGACAGATTTTTATCTTATACTTTTAGACCACATGTATCTCCGTATTGCAATGGCTCTAGTGGTGGTCAGAGCCTCTGGGGTAGTAGTATTCATGGGGGGGGGGCTTTTTAAATGATAAAATGTGTGAATTTGATGATATGTTTAGGTAACTGCGTGCGTACGTTTCCGTGGGTCATTGTTACACTGGTCGAATTTCTGTCTGCCTTTCTGTTTCTAACTCTCTGATATAAATTTTGTTGATGAAGATCAGTCATTTTGATTAAATTTAAAAAAATAATATAATGCAAAATTTGTAAAAATAATATAATGCAATACCTATACTTAATAGTTAAAATTATAGACTATTCCTATTTTTGTAAGGGGACAAACTCAGAAAATAAGCAGGGGATGAAATACTTATTTCCCCATTATATATATATATATATATATATATATATATATATTATATATTATAAATTTAGAACAGAACAAAAAACACAGGCTTCCAATACTTTACCCTTAAGTATTGGAACTAAGTTTTTTGTTCTTTTTTTTTGTTCACTTATATATTTCCTATGTTTCCAGATATCACTAAAAACGTTCACAAGAACAACATTGATACACAAATAAATTCCTTTATAAAGAAGCATACGCGCGTGCGCGCGTGTGTGTGAAATAATTAGATAGATAGATAGATAGATAATAGATAGATGAGAGAGAGAGAGAGAGAGAGAGAGAGAGAGAGAGAGAGAGAGAGAGAGAGAGAGATGGAAATGAATCTGACAGATATGTTGAACAAATGATTGGAAGAAAAATTATATACTTTGGTATGGATGAAATTTATTGCTGTTAATTGTGAGCACGTGTTTCGATCAAATTTCGTTCACATGCAAAGAATATTTAAAAAAAAAAAAGATAATAGAAACAAGAATGCAAAGTGAGATCTTCTTCGGGATAGAGCGTTTTGATTATTTATCTGGAATAATTTTAAACAGAATATTTTGTACATGTGAACGAAATTCATACCTACACTGATCTAGGGTGAAGTTTAATGTCCACTACGTTCTAAAATCTTACCTTTTGGGTTCAATTTTCAGTTGAAGAAACAAGAAAAAATCGCTCTGGATGAGTGAAATATCTCCACGCAGATTGACCTGTCTATAACTATTGTTTTCATAAGGCTGCATAAAAGTTGGAAGTTATCCAAAAAATACTTAAATCTCCGCTTGGGGTGGTCACTACTAGAATAGGCTCAAGCCTACTTATAGGTAGGTTTACTAAGGCGAAAAAGATGACTTTTAATTTGTAAATAAAATGGGTGGAAAAAAAAAAAGCGGCCAAATGAATGCTTATAGACTCCTGAATATCATCCTTTTTTTCACAAGCGTAAATGTTGTCTACATTGAAGTTTTCCGTGGATACCACCAATTTTCCCCGTGAAATTTACCCCCTATTATATCTTATTATAATTGAGATTGTGTGTTTTTCTGTCTGTAACCGAAACTATATTACTACTCAAGTCACAATTCCCTTAGTTATTTACGTCACATTCTACAGGATTTTATTTTTGTTTAAACCTCAATTATTAATAAAATTGTTTTACATTATTAATACTGTTGGTAATATCTACATACTAATAACATACAATTGTATTTATATATACAACAAAATAGCAGTTTACAGTGTGAATGGGAAGGCTAATTTGCATATTGATATTAAAAATTTGATTTTAATAAATATGTGCTTAGTATTACTGATTTCTAATTGTTTGGTTTTATCTTAATGAATATTATCTAAAATCTCAGGGATACATCTTAAAAGAAATCCATTAACAAGAAAAAATAACTGTAATTTTATTCTTTACTTCCTATTTTAACTAAATAGTTAAATTAGGAAAATTTAGCAATGAAAGACGGGAGTGATGGAAGAGTAAGTTTCACTTGTTCTATTTTTTATTATTATACCCTCCTCTGTTTCAAATATTTTTATCTGCTTTCTTATTTAGTTTCATTAGCATTTCTAATTAATACAATATTTTATTACATTAAAACTTAAATACTTGCACCCGGAGGGTGCATATATTTGCTAGTTTAACATAATAAAACTTGCATAAAGGTTAATATTATCTTTCCATGTTTTATTATGTTAAATATAGTGGGGGGTAAATTTCCCGGGGAAAATTGGTGGTACCCACGGAAATCTTCAATATAGACAACATTTACGCTTGTGAAAAAAAGGATGATATTCAGGAGTCTATAGGCATTCATTTGGCCGCTTTTTTTCCCCACCATCAAAATTATTCACGAAATCAAAAAACTAGAGCCATATTGGCCTTTGGGCCCGTAGCCTATCAGGGATCTATCTCAAGTTAAATTCATTGTTGCATCCTTTTTAAAACACTCTGTACATAAAAGGATTAAGGCACTGTGTTCTGTTTCAAATGCACATGATATTTCGTATGTTGTGACATAAGATATAATAAGTAATGCACACGCTTCTGTTTATAAGTCAGTAATTCTACAAAGCATTTCCTACACGTGCACAATGAAAAAATATTTCTTTGTTTAAATATTCGAAATGTGTGGTCTTTTCTTCAGCGTGGAACACAATACTTTACATCAAAATTGTATAATAAGCATTCGAAAAGCTATAATATAATCTCATAACTCTCTCTATCTCTCTCTCTCTCTATCCCTCTTTCTTTCTGTTGATGCTTCTCTCTCTGTCTCTCTATCTCTCCCTCTCTCTATCCCTCTTTCTTTCTGTTGATGCCCCCCTCTCTCTCTCTTTCTCTCTCTTTGCTATCGTTCTCTCTCTTCTTCTCCCTCTCTGTCGGTCTCACAGTCCTCTTAATGTAATTCTCCCCCCTCTCTCTTCCCACTCTTGCCGTCACGCTCTCTCTCTCTCTCTCTCTCTCTCTCTCTCTCTCTCTCTCTCTCTTCTCCCTTTCTGATTGTTATCTCTCTCCCTCTTGCTGCCATTCCCTCTCTTTTACTACTATTATTATCTCTTTTCCTCTCTTTCCCTTTCTCTTTCTCTCTCTTCCCCCCTCTCTCTTTTTTTCTCTCTCTCTCGTTACCTTTCTCTTGATGTCATTCTCTCTCTCTCCCTATTGGTATTCTCCTCTCTATCTTTATCTATAATCTCTCTCTCTCTCTCTCCTCTCTATTGTATCCCCCTTTCAATATCTCTATTCTTTCTCTCTCTCATATATATATATATATATATATATATATATATATAATAATTAAAAGTAAAGTCGACAGGGCGGCCTAAAGTCGGTATCAGCCAGTCAGCGAGGGAGTTTATCCCCTTTTCAATAGCGCTAGACCATGGAGATTGTTTTTGCATCTGAGGTGGAGCGCCACACCTACCATCAGCTCCTTACTTTACCGCACAGATCCCTGCTACTCATACGCTGAGTTGGCGAGGACCGGTATCGAACTAGGAACCTTGTGGTTTCTAGCCGAACGCTCTACCGACTGAGAGCTTTAATACTTCCACATTTTTTCTCTCCACCATTTTCCTCTCTTCCCAACAAAATTTTATTCATTTTTTTTTGTTCGTTTGCAATAACTTCAATTATTATCGCACATGTATTAAATATGACTGACAAATTTTTACAAAAATATGATATTCATTGTTAATGTTATAATATCTTCGTCATCGTCGTGTGTGGTGCTGATTTGACAAGCTTCAAATACTCATTCATTGTTAAGCATCATTTGACAGGATGCAGGGAACAAACAGACCGTGTCAATTTTGAAACACACAATCTTCGTCACTTGATCCCTGTTAAATATTTCGCAGGCGAGTATTTTGTAACAATTTAATTTTACCGAATTTTATGCATCCGAATGTTGTATACCCTTCTCATTACTTACTTCTTACTTCTATTCTTCTTCTGTTCTTCTGACATCTTAAGTTCTTCTATGTCTCTTATAACGTCTGGACTTCTCTTGGGGACTTCGTGTCTGGTCTTTCATTGGGGGATTTCTCTTTATCAGAAGCCCTGTGTCATTGGTAGTTTTTAGATAATAACACAAGACTTCGATTTACTATATATATATATATATATATAAGTAAAGAAATAACAAAAGACTTAGAGATTTAGCTTAATTGTCTATTTCAGGGAGCTTAGACAAAGTGTCTAACTCTCCCGACTCATCAGATGCGAATGATGATCACTTTGTCTAAGCTCCCTGAAATAGACTATGAAGCTAAATCTCTAAGTCTTTTGTTATTTCTTTACTTATATATTTGCTCTGTGACTCTAACATTAAGAGCACACATTGAGCTCTCAAACTTCGACAGGTTTTTTAAATAAAACTCTTGTGTCGTAAGGAAGATTTCTTCTCTGGACTTTTGGATTATATATATATGTTTGTGTGTGTGAGGGGCAGCAGAAAAGTTCATAGGATAACCAAATGACTCATGGAATGAGACCAAATATGGTTTATTTTTTAACATGGTCCCCTCTTGCGGTTCTAACACTTCTTTTATCGGTGTTGCAGTACTTGGACCCAATTGGTAAAATAAAAACAAGTCATCAACAGTAGTTATGGCATCATTATATGAACTTTTGTGAACTCGATACCACCTCAAAATCTAATCGTTTTTTCTTTGTTCCCTTCTATCTCACCCACACAATGCCTCTTTTCTATGCCGGGATTGAATTAGCATCTTACGTACAGAATAAATATCACATGTTAATTTCTCTCATGTCTCTATCAATTGAGAATACAAGAAAATATCCATTATGTATAAGAAAATGATTTTACCATATTCATCCTAAGGCGTTTTGGCACCCCAACATCACACACACACACACACACACACACACACATACATACATGTATGTGTATGTGTATCTATGTATGTACATTTATGGGTGTACATATAGCTATATCTCTATATGTATATATTTGTGTGTATATATTTTATTTTTATTTTTATTTTCATTTTTATCAATAGTATATTTATACAACATTATATTATCTAATATATTCTATGGTTTAAATATAATTTTTATATATTTCTCTATTTATATTTTATTATTTTTTATATAATTTTTTGTTTTCTTCTCTATACTTGTTCAGGTTCATTCAATAGTTTAATTCATAGTTTAATTTTGTCTGACTACCATCCACCTAAAAAGCCAGAACTCAAAGTGTATCCTTTTTTTCTCATTTGACTTCCTGTCACCATGGTGACAGTCTTACAATGTAAAAATATTTTTTATTTTTTAAATTTATTTTTTTATTTTTTTATTTTATTTTTTGAGAAGTAAACATTTTTCAGTTATGCAATTCAAATAACTTGATTCTCCCATCTGATGAGACTGGATTTTGGGGAGCTATATTAAATCAACTTAGATTTATATAGGCCCCATTTTTGGTCGAAATAAATTTATTATGGAATTACGGTGAGTTTTTCCCTCCTTTCTAAGATAAATATTGCTCTGTATATAATCTAAAAAGTTTATAATACATTGAGCTCTCTTTAGTGATTTAAAGATCCACTGTATTTATACATACTGGATCATACAATAATAAACAGTGTATCTTAGAAATCACATATAGAAATCATCCCTCACTACCAAGTTTTGGATACCTCATCATATATATATATATATATATATATATATATATATATATATATATATATATATATATATATATATAGGAGAAACGTAGGTAGATATTCTCTGACTCATTAGGCTTACTCTATTATTTATTAGGTCTACTTTTTGTATTGAGCACTTTAGTATATTTAACTTAGGCAAGTCTTTCAGTATTTTTTCTTTTGGCAATTTGTATAGTACCATCTGGGTTTTTTTAGGAGGTGCATATGATTCGGTCTTTTTTTATATATATTTTTTCTCCAGACAAAAGTTTTTATTGTGTAATTACAAAACTATAAAGCCGGGAGTTTTTTTTTAAACTGTCGGATTTAGAAATATATATATATATATATATATATATATATATATATATATATATATATATATGTATATATATATACGAGAGTAAGTAAACAAACGATGTGTTTATTTGATATGGCTTTTTAGCCGACAATTTTTGGAGGATATGTGCTTAATTGAAGTCATACCTAATTATGAAAATTAATTAGTTAATAATTAATGAATTTAGGCGGGCATATATGTTCAAATTTAAGGCTAAACAATCGAGAAAATGTCAATTCCTGAATGTAGATTTCGACCTATTAGGTCTCACCAGCAAGGTTATATATATATATATATATATATATATATATATATATATATATATATATATATATATAACCCTAGGGGTGGCACAAGGTCAATCTTTTACGCAGGGTTGCAAAGCTATATCTATAATATTAAAACTAGTCTGTTCCATGTATCGTTACAAGGATAATCCTTGTTCCCCAAGGAGTCACAAACATTCTGATATCTTCGGGAAAGAATTTCAAGAGATTTTGTAACTGTTTTCTTATGCGTTGGTGTTGGGTGGCGTGGGTGGTGAGACTTGTTTATCAATTCATCACGCGTTTTTTTTTTTTTTTTTTTTTTTTTAACTCGCCTCCAGCCTCGTTATCTGTGAGTTAACGATTTCAAGCGAAAAAAATTAAAACTATTTTCGGGTATTTATGCCTCAAGGAGTTTAAAATGAAAGTCTATTCTAGGGGCACAAGTTTGAAATAGAAAAAAAAAAGCATTTAAAGATAAGCATAAACATACTTTCAAGCAAAAATTTCAAACGGATATGAAATCAACTTCATCAATGCGAATATCTGTGAGTCACATTTTAAATCTTTACTCCAAGAGGTCGTTGCCCAACGTCTACCATTTTGGAATTAGGCCGACTACGTGAGCAAATTAAAAACTTTCAGGCCCGAATCCGGACTCGCAATACTGAACTTTTTTTTTTATTCCTAAGTTTTAATTACTGCGATTTTTTACGCGATTATTTTGCGACGAATTTTTTGTAAGATATGATTACTTTTATTAAACTAGTTTTACATATATGGTAAATTTCCCTTTTTTTTCATTTAACAAAATGTACTCTGAAGATGACTATTATTGACAATACCTTTTACAATTGTTTTCATTTTATTTTTAAAACGATTTCAACTGAATTACATTTTATAAACCCCACAAAGTTGAAACAGGCGCTTGTTAGCGCAATATATACTATATATGGTCAAGTGTATAGAATACAATTCTATATTTTTAAATAAATACACGTATACATTTCTCTTCCCAAATTTAAGGGAAAGAAATTAAAATAAACATACAACACCATCCTTTTTCCAAACTTATGGAAAAGTAATTAAATCAAACCCAAGAACACAAATCCTTTTCCAAAGATTTAAGGAAAAGGGATTAAACCAAAAGTTTACACAGAAATCAGAATCGATTGGCTGGGTTAGTATTGCTCACTACTACGTCCGCGCGTTTGCGCCAAAAAGTTAATTACTTTTTGATCCTATCTCCTGATTATAAAAGATGGAGAAGAAATCAACAAACGGACAGAACCCATTTCGCTATCAGAGAAGACAGAATTCATTTCGCTAGCAGACGAGACAGACTTCACCTCACACTCAAACCGGACATACCCGACCACAAACAAACATACAGATATCGTCTCGCTGCCAGATAGAACAACGACCAACAGGTGTTCGAACGACGATTCCCCTGCCTCAACACAATTACTACTACTACCAGTATTCTTACCACTTCGTTCTACCTACATCAAGAATCCGTTTCAACAGGTCAGATACACAAACTTATTTCTCATTTCTGTCCACATCAAAACGAACTTTTCCAAACTTAACATACGAACTTTTTACATTTTACATTACACATATCACCTACACTATTCCTTTCGAACATTTACATATTTGTTGAATACTTGCAAATTTATTCTCCGTCAATTTTTAACACCAGATCGCCTCTACAAAATAATTATTGCACATTTATTCTCTGAATAAATTTATTTGTTATTTTATAATCATATGCATTTGTTTTATTATTTCTCCGTATTTTCTGCCTAAGCTGTGTAATATTTTTATTCGTCATTCCTAATATTACTGAACACGTTCTCATAATCCTCTACAAGTGTTTATTTTTAAACGTTATCTCCTTCTTTAGTTGGTTATTTTGTTTAATGGCATATCAAACCTTGTGGGCTATTTAATGTCCAACTTTTTTTGTATACATGATTTTTAAGTGAATAGTTTGGAAGTAAATGTTGGTTTTGTTTTTATAAACTAGTGGAAATAACTTTCATTAACTTCATGTGTATTGATAAATTGGTAGAATTAGTAAAATAGTAATAGACCCTCAGCTATCGCCTTCTAGCACTCACTTGATAAAAACGGTTTGGTGTTTGCCATAAGAGCAATATAATAAATACGACCGGGACTGGTATTCGGGTTTGACCTGACCAATCGATTGATCGAGTTGGGCATCTTCGACCACACATCTATCTCAAGTAAAGATCGAAGTGAAGTGTTGCATGTCATGAGATCACTTAGAACCAATGTCACGGACCGCTCAGCTACTACGGTCCTGACTTCGGGCATTACGAGTCACCACTCACGGTAAACAGATGACCTCATGTAGGGAGGGGGTTACACTTCTGCAGAGATGAAGTCGGCGTATTCTATTGTCCAAACCAACAAGGCGGTTTTCTTCTTTGTCACTGCACTTAATTCAGTGGTAAGTATTAATCATATAGACCGAACATTATACGGTGAAAACATTTTTTTAAAATTGTCTGTCACAAGTGGTAAGTATTAATCATATAGACCGAACATTATACGGTGAAAACATTTTAAAAAATTGTCTGTCACAAGTGGTAAGTATTAATCATGTAGACCGAACATTATACGGTGAAAACATTTTTTTTTAAATTGTCTGTCACAAGTGGTAAGTATTAATCATATAGACCGAACATTATACGGTGAAAATATTTTTTTAAATTGTCTGTCACAATGACCATCACCGATATTTCATCCTCGCTGAGAATTGTGAGGCTAGGCATCTCACCAGCAGCCATGTTGTCACCTCCTTTAAAACACCCGCAGTGCTGCTTTCAAAGACAAAATGCGCGGGAGAAAGAACCTCAATACTGCGCCACTAAACTCTCATCAGACCTTCTGCTGCAGCCGCCGAGACCGTGCCTGCATGTCCTGTAGGTCAGTGTGTGATAACTACTCATTGCAAACTGCAGAATGGCGGAGCAGAGACCAGGGTTCTTCAATCTAGATACAGGTATTGAAAAAATCGTTGGTGGTCAAGAGAATAAAATCAAAATCGAAAACGGATAAGAACAGATAAAAAAAATTATCTAAAATATATTCAAACAAACTAAAATATTCCAATCCTCGTGGTTCACAAACCTTCTCTGACAGTAGTCATCACACACACACACACACACCACACACACACAACACACACACACACACACACATATACATACATATATATATATACATATATATATATATATATATTATATATTGGTTAGGAGATTGATTTAGAAGGATATCACAATGCAGGTGTAAAGAAAAAAATTATACAGTAACAATGGTGTTGTGTGTTAACCTGTATTTTATTCTTAATAAAATACAGGTTAACACACAACACCATTGTTCCCGTATTATTTTCTTCTTTCCTTACACCTGAATTGTGATAGCCTTCTAAATCAACCTCCTAACCAATATATACACAATGCTTCAAGCAAATTATAAAACTCTTATATATATATATATATATATACATATATATATATATATATATATATATATATATATATATATATATATATATACATATATATATATATATATATATATATATATATAATACATATATAATATATATAATATATATATATACATATATATATATATATATATATAATATACATATTATATATATACATATATATATATATATATATATATATATATATATATATATATATATATATATATATATATATATATATATATATATATACGTATGTGTGTGTGTATGTGTGAAGAGATGGAAGTGAATCCGACGGTATGTAGTATATCAAAAAAATTGAAAAAACACAGATTTGAGTGGTAAGTTTATTGGCCGACGCTATAGTGTTTCGATCGATTAATTAGATCATCTTCAGGGCATTTGTTGGTATAAAGAAGGTGATAACATTTTTTTATCACAGAATAAAGAGATACCTAAGTGTAGGCTTGTTAACAGATGTCTCCTATGTTATTTACCACCTCACCCTAATTCCATAATCTTTTTTTACTTTATTTAGACTTCCCGAAATCATTTGTATTAAATAGGAATCTTGAAACCTTACAACAGTGTGCAAATTATTCGTATTAGATAGAAATATTGAAATCGTATAACTGTTTTCAAATGATGTTTTACATAGTAATAATTGAAACTACACAACTGTGTGTAAATGTTTTGTATTAGACAGAAATACTTAAAATCCTACAAATGCGTGGAAATTATTTAGATTAGATAGGAATACTTGAAACCATAGAGCTGTGTGAAAATTACTTGTATTAGATTGTAGTACTTGAAACCATACGACTGTGTGTAAATTAATTGTATTAAATACAAATACTTGAAATCCTACAACTGTGTCGAAATTATTTAGATTAGTTGAAACTATACAACTATATACAAATTATTTAGATTAGAAAGAAATACTTGAAACCATACAGCTATGTGCAAATTATTAGTAATTGATAGGAATACTTGAAACCATAAAACTGTGTGCAAATTATTTAAGTTAAAAAGGAATTCTTTATATCATACAACTGTGTACAAATTATTGTATTAGATTGGAATATTTGAAACTATACAACTGTATGCAAATTATTTGGATTAGATAGGAATACTTGAAACCATATAACTGTGTACATATTATTTGCATTAAATAGGAATACTTTATATCATACAACTGTGTGTAAATTATTTGTATTAGATAGGAATACTTGAATCCATACAATTGTGTGCAAACAAAGGATCATGAATGAATAAGTGCAATTTTTAAAAAAATGCAATTGAAAATATCGTTATGAATTAAAATCATTTATAAATGAATCAAATTTCACCATTAGATAATCCATAGGAAGTTGATAGATTAGCTCACATGACGATTATTTTCTATAAGTTCAACATAAACAAAGGGGAACCACTCTTGACTGATAAATTATTTATTTATTTTCCCATTAAACTAACCCTAACCCCTAACCCTAACCCTAACCCTAACCCAAAACCCTAACCCCAACCCCGTCTTCTTTTTTCCTAGTAGATCAATGAATAAATAAATAAATAATTTATCAGTCAAGAGTAGTTCCCCTTTGTTTATGTTGGACTTATAGGAAATAACCCACATGACTTTCGGAAACATTTTTTTCACGCTCAGAGTTGCTGAGGCCTGGAATAAACTGCCAGCATCCGTTGTAGGCTGCCGAAATACTACATTTTTCAAAGCTTCCATGCTTCCTGTAATTCGCCGACACTATACCTGATAACCCCCTCCACACACACATGCACGCACACGCACACATACATGTATATTATTACTGTACGATATTCATGTTCCTGACATTAATACATTATTCTATGTACTAGACATGAGACTTTGATGAATTGTGGTGCACCTGAGCACTGTACACATCCATGTATATTATTACTGTACACTATTCATGTTCTTGACATTAATACATTATTCTATGTATTAGACATGAGACTTTGATGAGTTGTGGTGCACCTGAGCACTGTACACATACATGTATATTATTACTGTACACTATACATGTTCTTAACATTAATACATTATTCTATGTACTATACATGAGACTTTGATGAGTTGTGGTGCACCTGAGAACTGTACACATACATGTATATTATTACTGTACACTATTCATGTTCTTGACATTAATACATTATTCTATGTATTAGACATGAGACTTTGATGAGTTGTGGTGCACCTGAGCACTGTACACATACATGTATATTATTACTGTACACTATTCATGTTCTTGACATTAAAACATTATTCTATGTACTATACATGAGACTTTGATGAGTTGTGGTGCACCTGAGCACTGTACACATACATGTATATTATTACTGTACACTATTCATGTTCATGACATTAATACATTATTCTATGTACTATACATGAGACTTTGATGAGTTGTGGTGCACCTGAGCACTGTACACATACATGTATATTATTACTGTACACTATTCATATTCTTGACACTAATACATTATTCTATGTACTGTACATGAGACTTTGATGAGTTGTGGTGCACCTGAGCACTGTACACATACATGTATATTATTACTGTACACTATTCATATTCTTGACACTAATACATTATTCTATGTACTGTACATGAGACTTTGATGAGTTGTGGTGCACCTGAGCACTGTACACATACATGTATATTATTACTGTACACTATTTATGTTCATGACATTAATACATTATTCTATGTACTATACATGAGACTTTGATGAGTTGTTGTTCACCTGAGCACTGTACGCAATAAACTTCATTATTATTATTATTAAAAAATGTCGTTGAACAAATAAAGCGAAGCAAATCCTACCTAGTGGTAATGAATTAATGTAAAATATAAAAGACTAAAACAAACTTTGAAAGAATTTAAAGGGATTTAAAAATCAAATTTAGAAATTTTGTTTTTATCCCCCCCCCAACAAATTTCTTTAACATATACTCTGCTTTCCAATTCATAAAAAATAAAAGTGCAATGAAAAACGAACGTGGTAATAGCTTGACTTCAATCTGTATTTAAATATAACACAACTGTGGTCAGTTAGGGTGGAGCTTTTTCAAATATATGTAGGTGGCTGATCCAGGGGAAACAATTATCGTTGACTTCATCAAAAAAAAAAAAAAAAAAAAAAAAAAAAAGAGAGAAAAACATATGTGAATTAATTAGATTAAATCAATTTGAAATTTGAATATTTGTCTACTTAAAAAAAAAAATTATTTATTTATTTATTTATTTATTTATTTTTAGTTACTTTTTTGAAAAACGAAAATGTGTCAATTTAAAAAAAATAATTTATTTATTTATTTTATTTTATTTTCATTTGTTTAAATATTTTTTAAAAACCGCAAGTTTATCAACTTTTAAAAAAATAATTTATTCAATTATTCTACTTTTATTTATTTATTTTTTGAAAAACAGCAATTTTGTGAAAATTTGAAAAAATAATGTATGTTAAGATTTGGTATACCCAAAATTGACGTAAAATTCGTTTTTGACAAAATGAATTTAGCCCCCCCCCCTACAGAAAATAATTTACCAAAAATCAGTGAATTATCGGATTTTAATGAAATTTTCAGTGTTGATTTATCAATGAATGAACTTTATAATGCATTATTTATCCTATTTCAAAACGTTCACATTTTTTTCAGGTCACTTAATTTTGACCCCCCTTATTTTGGGGGCGTAACATTTTGGCGAGTTGGTCAGTTTTCTGTACTGTTTACAGTATAAATAATGAGATAAAAGACCGAAGTTATGAATAGAAAAAAAATTACGGGGGATTTTCTATGAGAAAATAAGTACTGAAAATCGGAAAATAAAATCTAAAAAAAAATTTTTTTTGAGATTTCTTTTTTACTCATTTCGATAATTATTTAATTGGCTATTATCTTATAAAAGAAAAAAATTATACATCGATACTTTTTCTGCTTAAAAAGGGGGTGGGGGGTTAAATTTACAATAGAGTTTTTCTTCAAAACTTATTACTTTTTGCGCCTAAAATCAGGTTTGCATTAAATAGATATTTATTTCTAGAATCTAAAAATATAACATTTTAAACTTAACATCAGGATTTTCATATTTTAAATAAATTTTATATATTATTTTTTTCATAGCAAAAATACTTAATTAAAGTTTTGAAATAAAATAACTGATGCATTATAAAATTCATTAATTAATAAATATATATTGAAAATTTCATTAAAATCGGATAATTCCCTGATTTTTGGCAATTTTTAAAAAATGGCTAATGTTACATGAATTTTTTAAATACGCCATTTATGTCCGAACGTGATCGAAATTGATCGAAAAAATCGTTTTAAATGTATTAAAAATAAATTAAATGTGTAATATTATTTTGCTTTTTTGTTGATAGTCATTATGTTACTACTTATCGATTTAGACAAAAGTTTGACCTTAAATAATCGATTTAATTAATTTTAATTCGTTTTTAAAAAACATTAGCTGACTTTAGCAGACGAACTTTAGGTATACCTAGTTAAGATCTAATGAAAACAGGTCCGAATCGAAGAGTTAACAAGTAAGAACCGTCATCATCTGTCTGTCTGTCTGTCTCTTCATTATATACCCAAGATGGACGATGTGTTGAACAGGTATATAACACATTTTCAAATAAAAAATGTTTTTCCAAAGAGAAAATCCTAATTTGTTCACATCGCAAATAAATTAAATCTAAGGAAAGTTACAAATTAATTTAAATCTAAAATTTATCCTTCCATCCAGATATTCTTGCCAATCATTTATTTAAGTTGAAAAATTTTTGTTTTTCAAAAAATAAATTAATCAATGAAAATAAAATACATAAATAAATGATTTTTTTTTTAAGTTGACAAATTTTAATTTCAAGATATAGTGGAGTTGTATATATTAAACTCACTAACAACTGTCTGCTCGTCTAGCTGGCTCACAATATCGCGATGTGCCCAGATTCGAGTTTTTAGTTACATTTTCTTCCTTTTTTTCTAGAGCGGGGAATCCCAGTGACGTTGTAGCTACTGCGACATCGTAGTAGCGAGTTCGAACTCCAGTCGCGCAATTATGTTCACTTTAGAGCTATTACCTTTTGGAAAGGTATGATCTCCCCTGCTATAGGTAAAGAATATTGTTCTTCTACAAGGATAGCTTGACATTAAATAACCCACAAATGTTCATATGCCATTACCCCCCCACACACACACACAAAAAAAAGAAAAAAAGAAAAAGAAAAAAGAAAATAAAAAGAAATCGAATCTCAGTAGTTCTTAACCTTCAGGGAGTCCTCGTGGTGTAGTGGCTAACCTACTGGACTACGATATCGTAGGACAGCTTTTCTCACTTGAAATTCAAATATATAACTAAAACCTAAATAGATATCCTTATCAGTAACATTTATGTTCATAAATCACATTCTTAACAAATTTTAAGGAGCTTTTTTTCTTACGAAATTAAAGTGGTTTCTCTTTAACATGCTTGTTGAAAACAAAAATTCGTATAAGACAAGGGAAGCAACTCTGTATAGTTTTTAAGTAGGTTATGAATTTGCGGGTGTGCACTGTGAAATTACATTGACTTTCGGTTCAAGAATATTTTATGCCGTAATTATTTATGCATAACACGCATCTTTAACTTTGGACTACGAAAAAAAAAAAAAAAATAAAATAAAATAAGAAAAAAAAAAGTGCTGAATCTTTAGAATTTGTTTGGCTAAATTTAACCTTGATTTAACATTTGTTCAACTATTTATCGGTATGTAGTAAAAAAAAAAAAAGAAGTTATGTCTGCGAAGTGGCCTATGTTGGTATCAGCCGAACAGTGAAGGTTCGATTTCTTTTTATTTTCTTTTTTTTTTGGGGGGGGGGTTGTTTTTAATGGCATATGAACCTTTTCACTAGCGCTAGACTTGAGAGATTTAAAAAAAAAAATTTCTGAGATGGAGCCCCACGCCTACTGTTAGTTCCCAGATGCTTTACTGCACATATCAGATTACCCAAGTTTTCTCATGCGCTGAGTTGGTGAGGACTGGTATCGAACCCGGAACCTTGCGATTCCTTGTTCAAGGAGATTTTTTTCTGAGGTGGAACGGCATACCTACCGTCAGCTCCCAGTTGCTTTATTGCACATATCTGAGACTACTCATGCCGAGGACCGGTATTGAACCCGGAATCTTGTGATTACTGAATAAAAATAAGAATTTATATAGTTGGGTCTTAAAACACAAAATTCACATAGAATAGCCGGACATGTTTACATTAAATGTAAACAAGTTTGAGCCAAAAATAATCTCGTATAGGAAGAAACAAATTATAAATAAACACTCGTTACATTGGATATAGGAGGTATGTCAGAAAAGTTCCAGGACTGGTATAAAAAAAATTATTTCAAATCCAAACTACAAACTACAAGTTATCGCCTTCAAAGTAATCCCCCTGGAGTCTAATGCACTTTCACATCCTTGCACGCTTGCATGCACCCCTGGAAGGATTCTTCCGGGATTCTTCGTACCTCTGTCGTCACGGCTTTTTTGATGTGTACATCCTCAAAACGGGTTCCCTTGATGACCCCCTTGAGCTTGGCAGGTCGGACGAGTAGGAAGGTTGCCCCAGCACAGTGATGTTCTTCAAGACCAGGAACTCTCGGATACTCAGGGCAGTGTAGGCAGGTGTGTTGTCATGGCGAAGAACCTACGAGTTGTCCTGTCACATCTCTCGCCTCTTCTCGCGCACTGAACGTCGCAGTATTTCTTTGTAGACATGCTGGTTGATCATTTGGCCCTGTGGCAAGAACTCGCAGTGGACGATACCCCTCACATCGAAAAATGTGATCAACCTGGAACTTTTCTGATATATCTCGTATCCTTGTAACGGTGTAAAACACATTAATTTGAATTATGAATATAACCTAAGTTCGGTCATCCAGTTCCAAATAAGGTGAGGCAAGTGACCGGAAAAGTTCTGGAGCGTATGTTGAGCCAGTTCTATATTGCCATTACTCTCCAGTTTACTCTGATCCGGAGTAGTAATACCTGTTAGAGTCTCATCAATGGATCAAATAGATCCATTTAAAAATTAATCGTATTCTTTAAAACCGTGAAAAAAAAACTCTTAAGAAAAAACTACATAAAAATGTAAGGTATTTTTTTTTTTGTGCATATATATTGATTAATTCATTGCATTTAACCCTGAAGATCCTTTATGGTGAAACTTGAGAAGGTTGTTTCTATATACACCTTACTAACGTATTGAGCACTTTATATTTGTTATAACATCGACTTATCCGGTTAATACTTGTATCGATTTTAACGGCATGTCAACTAGTTTAGGGTTATTTTATGGCTAGAAGTTAGGGAATTGCGTTCATCGTATATTAATATTTACATTTGGTAATTTTCACCTTTAGGTGTTAAACTTCCTAGCAAATAAGGCAATTAGAGTAACCTCCCTTGACTTTCACTTTGAACTTTGAAGCCGGTAGCTATTTTGAAAGACTCCGTGCGAAAGAAACAAATCTTAGAAACTTATTCGAAAACAATACAACTGCATGCTTTAACACAAAAATATCATAAAATGTGTTCTTAATAACAATTAAGTTCATTCCAGATAATGCACTCGCACAATTTTATGTTAGGAATTTTAACAACTAAAGGTGAAAATTACCAAATGTAAATATTAATATACGATGAACGCAATTCCCTAAAATAACCCTAAACTAGTTGACATGCCGTTAAAATCGATACAAGTATTAACCGGATAAGTCGATGTTATAACGAATATAAAGTGCTCAATACGTTAGTAGAGCGGATTTAGTATTAAGGAGTATATAGAAACAACCTTCTCAAGTTTCACCATAAAGGATCTTCAGGGTTAAATGCAATGAATTAACCAAGATCTTCAGGGTTAAATGCAAGGAATAAATCAATATATATATATATATATATATATATATATATATATATATATATGTGTGTGTGTGTGTGTGTGTATATGTATAAGGGCGAGATGAGAAAGATCAAAAGCCGATACGACAATAGAATAAGACTGTAAGGTAAGTTTATATTGAATCAATGCCAAATTAACCATATTTCATAGTGAGTATAAAAGCTTATGTAACCTTTACTATTGTTTTTAAAAATAACAACCACCTCTTCCCGTCGCAAAACTCATAATAAGCATCTGACAGATTTATGTCAATAAAAAAATACCCAACGAATGAACAATAATTTCTTCCCTCTCCCTCCTTTCAAGTTACCATTTATTTTTTCGTCTTCCAACCCCTACACCCTCGGAAGTTTTTTTTTTTTTTTAATTTTTTATTTTTCTCTTCTTTTTCCCCATTTATTTATAGAGATCAGCAGCGAGGCCTTAAATTAACAAAAGATACGATATCTAAATTAAACCTACATCTGTTCATTCACTTAGCCATAGTGATTTGATGAAAAGGCAGCTAGCACATTCCTGAGTGCACGTGCACCCCGCCTATTGGAGATAGAGACCGGTCACACAGACTATATTTGTTAACGTAGCGAGAGTTGAACCCTCACCGGACGCCTCCGACTGTTATATCCCCTTGCGTCTGATTAAGCTAAGTCAATATCTACCTGTACATAGACACTTATACTTAAGAAAACCCAAACAAAGTGGCAGCTTGATTTACAAGTGTTCCAATTCAGGAGTTTTTGAAGTTACCAGCTGTCACCGTCAATTTTTGGCTTTGTGTCGTAAGCTAAAATTTGAGATACGAGCGAGCTTCAGATATGCCTATGTTAATAATAAGTTCTGGGTTTAGACCGTCGTAGTTCTGGGTTTATTGCCCAGCGCCTGAGGCGCCCCCTTGTGGGGGAATACCGAAGGGATCGACGCAATTTTTGTGCTTTCCCACCCATGAGCTTCGGCTTGTGGGCGGGCCCACATTAAAACGAGGCCTTGTGCCCAGGCCATACAAGTGGGGTATGAGGCAAATACCTGTTGATAATAAGTTCACTAAAAATATCAAATTTTCCAAATTTATTACGCTTAAGAAAAATATTATAAAAAAAAATAAACATTAGAATTATTACACGACTTGATTCTAATAATTTTATTTATATTACCACTGCATAAAAATCAGCTGTACAGCCACTTGCCCCCTATCACACAAACTATCCAAGTAAGACGAACAAGTAAGGTGTTTGATTTTTGAAGCGTATGATTTTGCTTGTGATATCATTTATAAAGTAATTGGGACTGAATTAGGGAGATTAAACATGATTTAAAAAAATACTACTGTAAAGTTTGAATACTACTTAATTCAGCGATCTTTGCAAATACGGGTTTAATATTAACTAAGGGAGGTAACTCTTTTGTCTTCATTATTACTGACAGCATCTGTAGTTTAAAAGAGTTTCAAGTGTAACTAAACGATTTATCAAAATCGGTGAAAAAAATTGACTTTAAAAAAAGATACAAGCAAAAGAATAGCACACACACACACACACACACACACACACACACACACATATATATATATATATATATATATATATATATATATATATATATAATATTATATATATATATATATATATATATATAAATGGTGTGTTTGAAATGGCGAAGGCCGACAATTTTTAGGGAGATTATGTGCTTAATTAAAGTCATACCTAATTTGTTAATTAATTATAATTAAATGAATTAGGCGTGCATATCGGTTTAAATGTAAAGCGTAAACAACTCGAGAAAAAGTCAATCTCTGTATGTTCATTTCAGCCCATTAGGCCTCATATGCAGAGCTATAGACAGGGCAGTGGTTGGCGTGTCCGCCTGTCAGCCTTGACGGGTAGGGTTCGAATCGCGCACAAAGCACTGCCCTGTCTATAGCTCTGCTGATGAGGCCTAACGGGCTGAAATGTACATACAGAGATTGACTTTTTCTTGAGTTGTTTACGCTTTATATTTAAACCGATATGCACGCCTAATTCATTTAATTATAATTAATTAAAAAATTAGGTATGACTATAATTAATCACATAATCTCCATAAAAATATATATATCTATATCTGTTGATTGTGGATATAACTACACGACACAATAGATTATGCAGTGGCGTATTTATCATTGACAAGTTGATTTGGCGAGTTTCATGTGATGCCTCTCTGGCTCTGTGGTCCCCGATCTCTGTGGGGGTGAGATCACAGTATACACGGCTGGTGAGACCTAATATAGGTCGAAACATTTCTCCAGTGTTTCGCACGTCGCACGCGGTATCCACCCGCAATCCCAGTGACGTTATAGCTACTGCGACATCGTAGTAGCGATTTCGAACTCCAGTCGCGCACATTATGTTCACTTTAGAGCTATTACCTTTTGGAAAGGTATGATCTCCCCTGCTATAGGTAAGAAATATTGTTCTTTTCTACAAGGATAGCTTGAGATTAAAAACCCACAAATGTTCATATGCCATAAACCCCCCCCACACAAAAAAAAGAAAAAAAAAAAAAAAAAAGAAAATAAAAAGAAATCGAATCTCAGTAGTTCTTAACTTCAGGGAGTCCTCGGTGTGTAGTGGCTAACCTACTGGACTACGATATCGTAGGACAGCTTTTCTCACTTGAAATTCAAATATATAACTAAAACCTAAATATATATATCCTTATCAGTAACATTTATGATCATAAATCACATTCTTAACAAAATTTAAGGAGCTTTTTTTCTTACGAAATTAAAGTGGTTCTCTTTAACATGCTTGTTGAAAACAAAAATTCGCATAAGACAAGGGAAGCAACTCTGATATTTTTAAGTAGGTTATGAATTTGCGGGTGTGCACTGTGAAATTACATTGACTTTCGGTTCAAGAAATATTTTATGCCGTAATTATTTATGCATAACACGCATCTTTAACTTTGGACTACGAAAAAAAAAAAAATAAAAAAAAATAAATAAATAAAATAAAATAAGAAAAAAAAGTGCTGAATCTTTAGAATTTGTTTTGGCTAAAATTTAACCTTGATTTAAACATTTGTTCAACTATTTATCGCGTATGTAGTAAAAAAAAAAAAAGAAAAAAAAAAGAAGTTATGTCTGCGAAGTGGCCTATGTTGGTATCAGCCGAACAATGAAGGTTCGATTTTTTTTATTTTCTTTTTTTTTTGGGGGGGGGGTGTTTTTAATGGCATATAACCTTTTCACTAGCGCTAGACTTGAGAGATTTTTTAACAAAATTTCTGAGATGGAGCCTCACGCCTACTGTTAGTTCCCAGATGCTTATCTGCACAGATCAGATTACCCCAAGTTTTCTCATGCGCTGAGTTGGTGAGGACTGGTATCGAACCCGGAACTTTGCGATTCCTTGTTTAAGGAGATTTTTTTCTGAGGTGGAACGGCATACCTACCGTCAGCTCCCAGTTGCTTTACTGCACATATCAGAGACTACTCATGCCGAGGACCGGTATTGAACCCGAATCTTGTGATTACTGAATAAAAATAAGAATTATATAGTTGGGTCTTAAAACACAAAATTCACATAGAATAGCCGGACATGTTTACATTAAATGTAAACAAGTTTGAGCCAAAAATAATCTCGTATAGGAAGAAACAAATTATAAATAAACACTCGTTACATTGGATATAGGAGGTGTGTCAGAAAAGTTCCAGGACTGGTATAAAAAAATTATTTCAAATCCAAACTACAAACTACAAGTTATCGCCTTCAAAGTAATCCCCCTGGAGTCTAATGCACTTTCACATCCTTGCACGCTTGCATGCACCCCTGGAAGGATTCTTCCGGGATTCTTCGTACCTCTGTCGTCACGGCTTTTTGATGTCATGTAATCCTCAAAACGGGTTCCCTTGATGACCCCCTGAGCTTGGGAAGAGGAAAAAATGATATGGAGCCAGGTCGGGCGAGTAGGGAGGTTGCTCCAGCACAGTGATGTTCTTCTGGGCCAGGAACTCTCGGATATTCAAGGCAGTGTGGGCAGGTGCGTTGTCATGGCGAAGAACCTACGAGTTGTCCTGTCACATCTCTCGCCTCTTCTCGCGCACTGAACGAAGCAAAACGCCGCAGTATTTCTATTTCTTTGTAGACATGCTGGTTGATCATTTGGCCCTGTGGCAAGAACTCACAGTGGACGATACCCCTCACATCGAAGAATGTGATCAACCTGGAACTTTTCTGATATATCTCGTATCCCTGTAACGGTGTAAACACATTAATTTGAATTATGAATATAACCTAAGTTCGGTCATCCAGTCCCAAATAAGGTGAGGCAAGTGACCGGAAAAGTTCTGGAGCGTATGTTGAGCCAGTTCTTTATTGCCATTACTCTCCAGTTTACTCTGATCCGGAGTAGTAATACCTGTTAGAGTCTCATCAATGGATCAAATAGATCCATTTAAAAATTAATCGTATTCTTTAAAACCGTGAAAAAAAAAACTCTTAAGAAAAAACTCATAAAAATGTAAGGTATTTTTTTTTTGTGCATTATATCTAGATTAATCTTGCATTTAACCCTGAAGATCTTGGTTAATTAATTGCATTTAACCCTGAAGATCCTTTATGGTGAAACTTGAGAAGGTTGTTTCTATATACACCTTACTAACGTATTGAGCACTTTATATTTGTTATAACATCGACTTATCCGGTTAATACTTGTATCGATTTTAACGGCATGTCAACTAGTTTAGGGTTATTTTATGGCTAGAAGTTAGGGAATTGCGTTCATCGTATATTAATATTTACATTTGGTAATTTTCACCTTTAGGTGTAAACTTCCTAGCAAATAAGGCAATTAGAGTAACCTCCCTTGACTTTCACTTTGAACTTTGAAGCCGGTAGCTATTTTGAAAGACTCCGTGCGAAATAAACAAATCTTAGAAACTTTTTCGAAAACAATACAACTGCATGCTTTAACACAAAATATCATAAAATGTGTTCTTGATAACAATTAAGTTCATTTCAGATAATTTTATGCTAGGAATTTAGCCAACTGACTTTCACTTGAAACAAGACGTAGCCATTTTGAATATGTTCGTGCGAAATATACAAATCTTAGAATCGTTTCGAAAACAATACAACTGCCTGCTTTAACACAAAAATTATCAAAATGTGTTCTTAATAACAATTAAGTTTTATTCAGATAATGCACACGCACATATTTATGCTAGGAATTTTAACAACTAAAGGTGAAAATTACCAAATGTAATATTAATATACGATGAACGCAATTCCCTAACTTCTAGCCATAAAATAACCCTAAACTAGTTGACATGCCGTTAAAATCGATACAAGTAAATTTAACCGGTAAAGTCGTGTTATACCGAACTTATAATTATTACTGTACACTATACATGTTCTTGACATTAATACATTATTCTATGTACTATACATGAGACTTTGATGAGTTGTGGTGCACCTGAGCACTGTAAACATACATGTATATTATTACTGTACACTATTCATGTTCATGACATTAATACATTATTCTATGTACTATACATGAGACTTTGATGAGTTGTTGTGCACCTGAGCACTGTACGCAATAAAACTTCATTATTTATTATTATTAAAAAATGTCGTTGAACAAATAAAGCGAAGCAAATCCTACCTAGTGGTAATGAATTAATGTAAAATATAAAAGACTAAAACAAACTTTAAAAGAATTTAAAGGGATTAAAAAATCAAATTTAGAAATTTTGTTTTTATCCCCCCCCCCAACAAATTTCTTTAACATATACTCTGCTTTCCAATTCATAAAAAATAAAAGTGCAATGAAAAACGAACGTGGTAATAGCTTGACTTCAATCTGTATTTAAATATACACAACTGTGGTCAATTAGGGTGGAGCTTTTTCAAATATATGTGGTGGCTGATCCAGGGGAAACAATTATCGTTGACTTCAAAAAAAAAAAAAAAAAAAAAAAAAGAGAAGAAAACTTATGTGAATTAATTAGATTTAAATCAATTTGAAATTTGAATATTTGTCTACTTAAAAAAAAAAAAATTATTTATTTATTTATTTTTAGTTACTTTTTTGAAAAACGAAAATGTGGTTCAATTTAAAAAAATAATTTATTTATTTATTTTATTTTATTTTCATTTGTTTAATATTTTTTAAAAACCGCAAGTTTATCAACTTTAAAAAAAAATCATTTATTCAATTATTCTACTTTTATTTATTTATTTTTTGAAAAACAGCAATTTTGTGAAAATTTGAAAAAATAATGTATGTTAAGATTAGGAATACCCAAAATTGACGTTAAATTCGTTTTTGACAAAATGAATTTAGCCCCCCCCCCTACAGAAAATAATTTACCAAAAATCAGTGAATTATCGGATTTTAATGAAATTTTCAGTGTTGATTTATCAAGGAATGAAATTTATAATGCATTATTTATTTTATTTCAAAACTTTCACATTTTTTTCAGGTCACTTAATTTTGACCCCCTTATTTTGGGGGCGTAACATTTTTGGCGAGTTGGTCAGTTTTCTGTACTGTTTACAGTATAAATAAAGAGATAAAGACCGAAGTTTATGAATAGAAAAAAAAAATATGGGGGATTTTTCTATGAGAAAATAAGTACTGAAAATCGGAAAATAAAATCTAAAAAAATTAAAAAAAATTTTTTTTGAGATTTTTTTTTTACTCATTTCGATAATTATTTAATTGGCTATTATCTTATAAAAGAAAAAAATTATACATCGATACTTTTTCTGCTTAAAAAGGGGGTGGGGGGTGGGGGTTTAAATTTTCAATAGAGTTTTTCTTCAAAACTTATTACTTTTTGCACCTAAAATCAGGTTTGCATTAAATAGATATTTATTTCTAGAATCTAAAAATATAACATTTTAAACTTAACATCAGGATTTTCATATTTTAAATGAATTTTATATATTATTTTTTCATAGCAAAAATACTTAATTAAAGTTTTGAAATAAAATAACTGATGCATTATAAAATTCATTAATTAATAAATATATATTGAAAATTTCATTAAAATCGGATAATTCCCTGATTTTTGGCAATTTTTAAAAAATGGCTAATGTTACATGAATTTTTTAAATACGCCATTTATGTCCGAATGTGATCGAAATTGATCGAAAAAATCGTTTTTAATGTATTAAAAATAAATTAAATGTGTAATATTATTTTGCTTTTTTGTTGATAGTCATTATGTTACTACTTATCGATTTAGACAAAAGTTTGACCTTAAATAATCGATTTAATTAATTTTAATTCGTTTTTAAAAAACATTAGCTGACTTTAGCAGACGAACTTTAGGTATACCTAGTTAAGATCTAATGAAAACAGGTCCGAATCGAAGAGTTAACAAGTAAGAACCGTCATCATCTGTCTGTCTGTCTGTCTGTCTGTCTGTCTCTTCATTATATACCCAAGATGGACGATGTGTTGAACAGGTATATAACACATTTTCAAATAAAAAAAACATTTTCCAAAGAGAAAATCCTAATTCGTTCACATCGCAAATAAATTAAATCTAAGGAAAGTTACAAATTAATTTAAATCTAAAATTTATCCTTCCATCCAGATATTCTTGCCAATCATTTATTTAAGTTGAAAAATTTTTGTTTTTTAAAAAATAAATGAATCAATGAAAATAAAATACATAAATAAATAAACAAATAAATGATTTTTTTTTAAGTTGACAAATTTTAATTTCAAGCTTGGCGCTTATCAGATATAGTGGAGTTGTATATATTAAACTCACTAACAACAGTCTGCTCGTCTAGCTGGCTCACCATATCGCGATGTGCCCAGATTCGAGTTTTTAGTTACATTTTCTTCCTTTTTTTCCTAGGCAGGGAATCCCAGTGACGTTATAGCTACTGCGACATCGTAGTAGCGATTTCGAACTCCAGTCGCGCAATTATGTTCACTTTAGAGCTATTACCTTTTGGAAAGGTATGATCTCCCCTGCTATAGGTAAAGAATATTGTTCTTCTACAAGGATAGCTTGAGATTAAATAACCCACAAATGTTCATATGCCATTAAACCCCCCCCACACACAAAAAAAAGAAAAAAAAAAAAAGAAAAAGAAAATAAAAAGAAATCGAATCTCAGTAGTTCTTAACCTTCAGGGAGTCCTCGTGGTGTAGTGGCTAACCTACTGGACTACGATATCGTAGGACAGCTTTTCTCACTTGAAATTCAAATATATAACTAAAACCTAAATATATATATCCTTATCAGTAACATTTATGATCATAAATCACATTCTTAACAAAATTTAAGGAGCTTTTTTTCTTACGAAATTAAAGTGGGTTTCTCTTTAACATGCTTGTTGAAAACAAAAATTCGCATAAGACAAGGGAAGCAACTCTGTATAGTTTTTAAGTAGGTTATGAATTTGCGGGTGTGCACTGTGAAATTACATTGACTTTCGGTTCAAGAAATATTTATGCCGTAATTATTTATGCATAACACGCATCTTTAACTTTGGACTACGAAAAAAAAAAAAAATAAAAAAAAATAAATAAATAAATAAAATAAGAAAAAAAAGTGCTGAATCTTTAGAATTTGTTTTGGCTAAATTTAACCTTGATTTAACATTTGTTCAACTATTTATCGGTATGTAGTAAAAAAAAAAAAAGAAGAAAAAAAAGAAGTTATGTCTGCGAAGTGGCCTATGTTGGTATCAGCCGAACAATGAAGGTTCGATTTCTTTTTATTTTCTTTTTTTTTTTGGGGGGGGGGGTGTTTTTAATGGCATATGAACCTTTTCACTAGCGCTAGACTTGAGAGATTTTTTAACAAAATTTCTGAGATGGAGCCTCACGCCTACTGTTAGTTCCCAGATGCTTTACTGCACAGATCAGATTACCCAAGTTTTCTCATGCGCTGAGTTGGTGAGGACTGGTATCGAACCCGGAACTTTGCGATTCCTTGTTTAAGGAGATTTTTTTCTGAGGTGGAACGGCATACCTACCGTCAGCTCCCAGTTGCTTTACTGCACATATCAGAGACTACTCATGCCGAGGACCGGTATTGAACCCGGAATCTTGTGATTACTGAATAAAAATAAGAATTTATATAGTTGGGTCTTAAAACACAAAATTCACATAGAATAGCCGGACATGTTTACATTAAATGTAAACAAGTTTGAGCCAAAAATAATCTCGTATAGGAAGAAACAAATTATAAATAAACACTCGTTACATTGGATATAGGAGGTGTGTCAGAAAAGTTCCAGGACTGGTATAAAAAAATTATTTCAAATCCAAACTACAAACTACAAGTTATCGCCTTCAAAGTAATCCCCCTGGAGTCTAATGCACTTTCACATCCTTGCACGCTTGCATGCACCCCTGGAAGGATTCTTCCGGGATTCTTCGTACCTCTGTCGTCACGGCTTTTTTGATGTCATGTAATCCTCAAAACGGGTTCCCTTGATGACCCCCTTGAGCTTGGGGAAGAGGAAAAAATGATATGGAGCCAGGTCGGGCGAGTAGGGAGGTTGCTCCAGCACAGTGATGTTCTTCTGGGCCAGGAACTCTCGGATATTCAAGGCAGTGTGGGCAGGTGCGTTGTCATGGCGAAGAACCTACGAGTTGTCCTGTCACATCTCTCGCCTCTTCTCGCGCACTGAACGAAGCAAACGCCGCAGTATTTCTATTTCTTTGTAGACATGCTGGTTGATCATTTGGCCCTGTGGCAAGAACTCACAGTGGACGATACCCCTCACATCGAAGAATGTGATCAACCTGGAACTTTTCTGATATATCTCGTATCCCTGTAACGGTGTAAAACACATTAATTTGAATTATGAATATAACCTAAGTTCGGTCATCCAGTCCCAAATAAGGTGAGGCAAGTGACCGGAAAAGTTCTGGAGCGTATGTTGAGCCAGTTCTTTATTGCCATTACTCTCCAGTTTACTCTGATCCGGAGTAGTAATACCTGTTAGAGTCTCATCAATGGATCAAATAGATCCATTTAAAAATTAATCGTATTCTTTAAAACCGTGAAAAAAAAAACTCTTAAGAAAAAACCTCATAAAAATGTAAGGTATTTTTTTTTTGTGCATATATCTAGATTAATTCCTTGCATTTAACCCTGAAGATCTTGGTTAATTAATTGCATTTAACCCTGAAGATCCTTTATGGTGAAACTTGAGAAGGTTGTTTCTATATACACCTTACTAACGTATTGAGCACTTTATATTTGTTATAACATCGACTTATCCGGTTAATACTTGTATCGATTTTAACGGCATGTCAACTAGTTTAGGGTTATTTTATGGCTAGAAGTTAGGGAATTGCGTTCATCGTATATTAATATTTACATTTGGTAATTTTCACCTTTAGGTGTTAAACTTCCTAGCAAATAAGGCAATTAGAGTAACCTCCCTTGACTTTCACTTTGAACTTTGAAGCCGGTAGCTATTTTGAAAGACTCCGTGCGAAATAAACAAATCTTAGAAACTTTTTCGAAAACAATACAACTGCATGCTTTAACACAAAAATATCATAAAATGTGTTCTTGATAACAATTAAGTTCATTTCAGATAATTTTATGCTAGGAATTTAGCCAACTGACTTTCACTTTGAAACAAGACGGTAGCCATTTTGAATATGTTCGTGCGAAATATACAAATCTTAGAATCGTTTCGAAAACAATACAACTGCCTGCTTTAACACAAAAATATCATAAAATGTGTTCTTAATAACAATTAAGTTTATTTCAGATAATGCACACGCACAATTTTATGCTAGGAATTTTAACAACTAAAGGTGAAAATTACCAAATGTAAATATTAATATACGATGAACGCAATTCCCTAACTTCTAGCCATAAAATAACCCTAAACTAGTTGACATGCCGTTAAAATCGATACAAGTATTAACCGGATAAGTCGATGTTATAACGAATATAAAGTGCTCAATACGTTAGTAGAGAGGATTTAGTATTAAGGTGTATATAGAAACAACCTTCTCAAGTTTCACCATAAAGGATCTTCAGGGTTAAATGCAATGAATTAACCAAGATCTTCAGGATTAAATGCAAGGAATAAATCAATATATATATATATATATATATATATATATATATATTATATATATGTGTGTGTGTGTGTGTGTGTGTGTGTGTGTGTGTGTAAGGGCGAGATGAGAAAGATCAAAAGCCGATGCGACAATAGAATAAGACTGTAAGGTAAGTTTATATTGAATCAATGCCAAATTAACCATATTTCATAGTGAGTATAAAAGCTTATGTAACCTTTACTATTGTTTTTAAAAATAACAACCACCTCTTCCCGTCGCAAAACTCATAATAAGCATCTGACAGATTTATGTCAATAAAAAAATACCCAACGAATGAACAATAATTTCTTCCCTCTCCCTCCTTTCAAGTTACCATTTATTTTTTCGTCTTCCAGCCCCTACCCCCTCGGAAGTTTTTTTTTTTTTTGCTTGATTTTTTATTTTTATTTTCTTTTCCCCATTTATTTATAGAGATCAGCAGTGAGGCCTTAAATTAACAAAAGATACGATATCTAAATCAAACCTACATCTGTTCATTCACTTAGCCATAGTGATTTGATGAAAAGGCAGCTAGCACATTCCTGAGTGCACGTGCACCCCGCCTATTGGAGATAGAGACCGGTCACACAGACTATATTTGTTAACGTAGCGAGAGTTGAACCCTCACCGGACGCCTCCGACTGTTATATCCCCTTGCGTCTGATTAAGCTAAGTCAATATCTACCTGTACACAGACACTTATACTTAAGAAAACCCAAACAGAGTGGCAGCTTGATTTACAAGTGTTACAATTCAGGAGTTTTTGAAGTTACCAGCTGTCACTGTCAATTTTTGGCTTTGTGTCGTAAGCTAAAATTTGAGGTACGAGCGAGCTTCAGATATGCCTATGTTAATAATAAGTTCTGGGTTTAGACCGTCGTAGTTCTGGGTTTATTGCCCAGCGCCTGAGGCGCCCCCTTGTGGGGGAATACCGAAGGGATCGACGCAATTTTTGTTCTTTCCCACCCATGAGCTTCGGCTTGTGGGCGGACCCACATTAAAACGAGGCCTTGTGCCCAGGCCATACAAGTGGGGTATGAGGCAAATACCTGTTAATAATAAGTTCACTAAAAATATCAAAGTTTCCAAATCTATTACGCTTAAGAAAAATATTATAAAAAAAATAAACATTAGAATTATTACACGACTTGATTCTAATAATTTTATTTATATTACCACTGCATAAAAATCAGCTGTACAGCCACTTGCCCCCTATCACACAAACTATCCAAGTAAGACGAACAAGTAAGGTGTTTGATTTTTTTAAGCGTATGATTTTGCTTGTGATATCATTTATAAAGTAATTGGGACTGAATTAGGGAGACTAAACATGGTTTTAAAAAATACTACTGTAAAGCTTGAATACTACTAAATTCAGCGATCTTTGCAAATACGGGTTTAATATTAACTAAGGGAGGTAACTCTTTTGTCTTCATTATTACTGACAGCATCTGTAGTTTAAGAGTTTCAAGTGTAACTAAACGATTTATCAAAACCAGTGAAAAAAAATGACTTTAAAAAAAGATACAAGCAAAAGAATAACACACACATATATATATATTTGGGAGATTATGTGCTTAATTAAAGCCATACCTAATTTTTTAATTAATTAATTATAATTAAATGAATTAGGCGTGCATATCGGTTTAAATGTAAAGCGTAAACAAATCGAGAAAAAGTCGATCTCTGTATGTACATTTCAGCCTATTAGGCCTCATCAGCAGAGCTATAGACAGGGCAGTACTTTGTGCGTGATTCGAACCCTACCTGTCAGGCGGACACTCTAACCATTACACTAGCAGGCTTTCCCAGAATAACCCACTAAGCACTGCCCTGTCTATAGCTCTGCTGATGAGGCCTAATAGGCTGAAATGTACATACAGAGATCGACTTTTTCTCGATTTGTTTACGCTTTACATTTAAACCGATATGCACGCCTAATTCATTTAATTATAATTAATTAATTAACAAATTATGTATGACTTTAATTAAGCACATAATCTCCCAAAAATTGTCGGGCTTCGCCGTTTCAAACACATTGTTTGTTCACTTCACACACACACACACACACACACACACACACATATATATATATATATATATATATATATATATATATATATCTGTTGGTTGTGGATATAACTATACGACACAATAGATTATGCAGTGGCGCAAACTGACAAGTTCATTCGGCGAGTTTCGTGTGAGGCCTCTCTGGCTTTGCGCTCTGTGGTCCCCGATCTCTGTCAGGGCGAGATCACAGTATACACTGCTGGTGAGACCTAATATAGGTCGAAACATTTCTCCAGTGTTTCGCATGTCGCACGCGGTATCCACCGAACTTGCTTGTCGTAATTATCTAAATATATTTTTGTATAAATATCTATGCACACGGTATTCGCCGAAATTACTAGTCGTGTTTATTTAATATATATATATATATGTGTGTGTGTGTGTGTGTGTGTGAAATAAAAGGAAATTAATCCGACAGTGTGAAATTGATATATTGAAAAAACAAATGATGTTTACAAATGCATGCGATCATCAGGAGAGAATGTGCACAGTTTCGGGGCCTTCCTCTCAACGGTTTTAATATTTACTTTTTAATTTGAAAAACACAAAAATCATACTAAATTATTCCTTATATATATATATATATATATATATATATATATATATATATATATTATATATACTAGACAAAACGGGACCCAGTGGGTCACCCATTGAGTCTGGGTAGAAAATTGGGATTAGGGAAAAATAAGTTTGCAAAGCGAATTAAATAATGGAGGTTGCACATCAAAAGACTTGGACATGGTTAAGAAAGGGAAACCTCAAAAGAGAAACAGAATCACTTATAATTGCTGCACAAAATAATGCCATAAGGACAAACTACATCCAAGCGAAAATTGATAAGACCCAACAAAATAGTAAATGTAGACTTTGCGGTAATAGAGATGAGACTGTTAACCATATACTCTGCGAATGTAGCAAACTAGCACAACGAGAATACAAAACTAGACACGACTGGGTTGGGAAGGTGATCCACTGGGAATTATGCAAGAAATTAAATTTTGACCACACAACAAAATGGTATATGCATAAACCAGAATCTGTTCTTGAGAACGAAACGCACAAAATTCTCTGGGACTTTGAAATTAAAACGGATCACCTTATCCCAGCAAGAAGACCAGACCTAGTGTTGATTAACAAAAAAGAAAGAACTTGTCAACTGGTGGATTTTGCAGTGCCAGCGGATCACAGGGTGAAGTTAAAGGAAAATGAAAAAATGGACAAATATCTGGACCTTGCCAGAGAACTGAAAAAGTTATGGAATATGAAAGTGAAAGTTATACCAATTGTAGTTGGTGCACTTGGAACAGTCCCAAAAGCATTAGAAAAGGGTTTGGAAAGTTTGGATATCAGAGGAAGGATTGAAACCATTCAGAACACTGCACTGCTGCAATCTGCCAGAATACTCAGAAGAGTCCTGGAGACCTGAGGAGACTTGCTGTCACTCAGACTCCAGTGAAAGACCATCAGCTAACACTGATGTGAAAACTCAAATAATAATAATAATGTAGTTGGTGCACTTGGAACAGTCCCAAAAGGATTAGAAAAGGGTTTGGAAAGTTTGGAAATCAGAAGAAGGATTGAA
The DNA here is from genome assembly GCA_023376005.1 of Doryteuthis pealeii. Classification (NCBI taxonomy): domain Eukaryota; kingdom Metazoa; phylum Mollusca; class Cephalopoda; order Myopsida; family Loliginidae; genus Doryteuthis; species Doryteuthis pealeii. The sequence continues at coordinate 27,200,445 of CM042154.1, read as the reverse complement.
ACCATTCAGAACACTGCACTGCTACAATCTGCCAGAATACTCAGAAGAGTCCTGGAGACCTGAGGAGACTTGCTGTCACTCAGACTCCAGTGAAAGACCATCAGCTAATGCTGATGTGAAAACTCAATAATAATAATAATAACAATAGAAAACGACTGGGGAATGTAAAAAAACAAAACAACAATACATTAGAATCATTTTGTAAGATTTCTAAGAAAGGGAACTATTGACCTAATTTAAATCTTTTAAGAACCAAGATATTGGCCGGGTTGGCAGCTTGTGAAACTTAGCATACAAATCCGTTTCAAACAGTAAAATCTCCCCCCCCTCTATCGCTTTCTCTCTCTCTCTCACCTCTCTCTCTCTTTCTCTATCTCTCTCTCTCTTTCTCTCGCTCTCTCTCTCACCTCTCTCTTTCTCTCTCTCTTTCATTGAGAAACTAACATATATAATGAGGAGGTAATCAAAGAGGTATTCATAGGGAGAGAAAAGTGATAGGCAGAATGTGAAGTGAGAGATTGGTTAGGTTTTTACTTAATTGCAAATTACAACTGATTAGAACCAATTTAAATGGATTTTTTTCAAGAACTAAGGAATAATTTAGTATGATTTTTGTGTTTTTTAAAATTAAACAGTAGAAAAGCCTCCAGCTTTAGTATAATAATAGATAAGTATGTGGGTTGAAAAGTTTATATGATGTCGTCATATCTGTTGTTGAGGACTTTTTTGACCAATAGGATCTAAGCTCTGCCACACCGATAGAAGAAGAGTGGACTGACATGGGGTCTATGTTGAAAAATAAACCTCATTTGGTCACATTCCACAGTAGGACAACCTGCCTTACTACTTAAGCTGGGTGGAAGAATAGATGGATTTATGTCTTTCTCAAGTGCAAAGGGAAATGCAAACAGCCTCCTGGGTTGCCGATTCCATTTACCATGACGATAACCGTTACACATGGCGTGGCTCCTAACGCCCGCCCCTACCATAGACAGGATGCGACACAAGAGTATTAGCACTGTGAAATTCAAAACTGCCTAGTCTAGGATTTGAACTCGGGTTGCCGTATACATTTCCTACGACGATAACAATCACACAACGATCGCCTCTATCGAGTTCTATGTGTGTGTATTTAATCATTAGATTTACAACAATCTTTGTTTGTTAAACGGTATAACCACACTGATGAGAGGTGATACCTCGAAACGCGTGTCTGTGGATTACTTTATTATATATGCTCCCAAAAAATCTGGTAGAGTACTTTAATTAGAAGGGATTTAATTGCAAAATTCACCGTATTCGGCGTACAGCTAAACCTCGCTCTGTTTACATAAACAAAGTTTGAGGCCTCTAGTGAATTTCATTTCCGCTTAGAAATGTAGCGATTAAATAGTCTCCTATATTTGACAGCTGCTTGTGGCCGTACGGGTAAGAGGTTTGGCGAACGAAAGTTCTTTCGGGTCTCGAACCCGGCCAGGGTAGCTGTTAAACGGTATAACCACACTGATGAGAGGTGATACCTCGAAACGCGTGTCTGTGAATTACTTTATTATATATAATATATATATATATATATATATATACACACACACACACACACATATATATATATATATATATATATATATATATATATCGGGACAGCACCCGCTAAGAATTGCAAGATTCCTGGTTCGATACCAGTTCCGCCAACTCAGCGCATGAGTATCACAGATTGGGTTATCTGATCTGTGATGGCGCTGTACCTCAGCAAAAAAATAATCTACTTGGCCTAGCGCTAGCGAAAAGTAGATAGACTGCCTCGCTGTCCGGCTGATACCGACAATAAGTCACTTTGTCAACTTACTTATATATATATATATATATATATATATATATATATATATGAGGGTGTGTGTGTGTGTGTGTGTGTGTTAGTTTTTTTTTCTTCTGTTGGAGATCTTAACCCTCTGCCTAAAGAATGAAGGCAAGACTTGGTTTTATTTATTTTTAACGACATATCAACTCCCTATGAGTTATTTAATCTCCCCATGAGGGACAGGATGCGACACGTATGCGTCAATTTTTAACAACTGATTTAAATTCAGAGTTTTCCTTTTCCTAAACTGGTTGCCGTACCAAGGCTAAAGAACCCAGTCAATCCTATTATTTACCCATAGCTACGGGGACAGATGGTTTATGTCTTTCCCAAGGTGTTGTATGTGTTTCCATCTGCTAGACTGATTACCTTACCAAGGCAGCCCTGTCAGCTAGGGCTTTAGAATACACCAACTGCACCTCTGCAGAGGGGTAAGACCCACCTCCCCAATGAGGCCACCTGATGGCCGTGGGTGGTGACTCATGATGCTTAAGGACGGAATCCTGTTGGCTTAGCAGTCCATGACATGCGATACTCTACTGATCTTTAACCTTGGTCAGGCAAGGTAAAATTCTGTATTCAAAACTGTAAAACTTAAGAAATTGTCCTTGTGTCACATCCTACTCGTGCGGAGGGTTTGGTAAATATGTATATCACAATAAAGATGAGGACAGTAGTCCGAAAAATCAAAATGATACATATCAAGCCTCCTGGGATCGACGCTATTAATTTACTTAACGACACCCTTCGGCCACTGGATTGTTAAGTAAATTAATAGCGTCGATCCCAGGGGGCTATCCCCACCAGGCAATACCTGCCCCCTTGATTTAAAGGGGCAGGGCTGGGTTTATTGCCCTGTGCCTGAGGCGCCCCCTTGGGGGGTATGCCGACGGGATCGACGCAATTTTTATGCGCCCACATAAAAACGAGACCTTGTGCCAGCCCTCATAAGTGGGATAAGAGGCAAATACCTACATATCAAGCCTCATCTAAACATTCAGACAAATTCCTCCAGAAGCTATTAAAAAAAAGAACAGAAACAAGAAAGGGGGGGGATTGAACTGGAATATACAAGTGGCTACTGCATTTTTCATTGCACTGTTACAATTGCTGCAATTGCAGTCGCCTTTTATTTAGCCAATTCCAGTTTGGCGAAATTCCTGGGCGTCAACAGGATGCAGCGTTCTTTCTAGGTGTGGGCATTACATTTGTTCGTCGTCATAACGGGGTGGTTATTGTTCTAGGATAGCGTGACAAAACGGATACGTTGTAGCACTTGATAACATTGTGTGTATTCTGCAGTTTCCAGAAGCTGAACAGAAACATGAAAGCGCTGTTGGCCAAGCATAATTTTCGTCGTATTAGCTCAGTCGGTAGAGCGTTCGGCTAGAAACCACAAGGTTCCTAGTTCGATACCGGTCCTCGCCAACTCAGCGTATGAGTAGCACAGGGATCTGTGCGGTAAAGTAAGGAGCTGATGGTAGGTGTGGCGCTCCACCTCAGATGCTAAAAACAATCTCCTTGGTCTAGCGCTATTGAAAAGGGGATAGACTCCCTCGATGACTGGCTGATACCGACTTTAGGCCGCCCCGACGACTTTACTTTTACTTATTATCATCTACAAATTAATAATCATGTTCCTTAATTGTACAACCATTATCATCTTACAACACCCTCTGGTTAGAAATTGTTTGGTTTGGTTTTGTTTGTTTTGTTTTATGACATATCAACCTCAGTGGGTCATTTAATGCCGACAAAGTTTTGAAATAAATTCATTCTAAATGGATACTCAATTTTTTTATGAACACATTATTTTATTTAACCCATAGATGGGACCCTAAAGGTACTACCACTCCGGGTTAGAGTGGACCAGGGAGCAATGGTGATGAAGAGGTGTTCCACATTCCCCTGACCTCAAGAACTAGAATCTCACCATCAGATAGAGTTTAACGTCATTCTTAGGACACGAAGAGCCTCAGTTACCGCCTTCTAGCACCCATATGGGTTGTAGTTGGTTATAAATTGTTCAAGAGGAAATGCATAAATGTAAATTCTGATTAACTGGTGTTACTTATCCGTCTAATTCTTATTTTTTATGAGTGTCTTCATCTCAGTTAAATAATGGACCATTCCGTTTTCATTCTAAAGAAGGAAAGGGAAGAAAAAGGACATAATACACAGAGAAATATAAGAGAAATAGAGTAAGGGAAAGAGAGAGAGAGAGAGAGAGAGAGAGAGAGAGAGAGAGAGAGAGAGAGAGAGAGAGAGAGAGAGAAGGAAAGCGATAACGCTAATCTGTGTCAATCAAATAATGAAAAGACGAAATGAAGGAAATAAAAAAAAAGTTAGAGAAAGTTAAATCAAGATAATTATACTTTTTATATATTGAACTAAAAGCAATAGCTCTTAATTAAACATATCAAACGTTGTAATAATTAAATTATCATACTGTGGTATATCCACAGGTCCTTCTAGTTACCATTATTTTCATTCTTTTTGAGTTTGTCTCACTTGTTTTAACCGCTGCATTACACTGAGGTAAAACAAGTCTCCTTTCGACTCTTCTGAGTATACTTCAGTCTCTTTTCAAACCTTTGGGAGTGTTCTAAGCGCACCAACCATCAACCTGTATGTTCCCCAACATTTTCAGCTATCTGGAATTAAAACTCATCCCTCTCATAACAAATCGTTCAAAATTCATTCTTTAAGATATCGAAGACAAATTTAATTTCTAAACTATTTCTCTAATAATTACTTATCAGACATTTTATTTCCTGATATAAAATTAGAACTACTTTATGCTCAAAATATTGACTCTCCGGTAAAAAAACAAGTTCCGGGTGCAGCATTCAGTAAAGAAAGCCACACTTGGAGTTTTCTGGGACAGATAGGATCCATCTCTATTGATTTCCTTTAAGAAGGTAAATTTGTTGGTGGTCCTTAACTTGTTCCTCGTAAATTCCTACCATAAAATAAACTGAACCCTCATTTTATGTCCGTGTTTTTTAAATGTTTTATTTTTCTTGAGAAAAATTTGAGAAAGAATATGAACAAAATATTCAGAGGATGTATTCATATGTGAATAATGATATGCCGACGTTTAACGTTTCGGTTTTTGTTAAATCATCATCAGGGTGATGTCAGAATGCGATGTCATAATGTTATAACACCACCCTGAAGATGGTTTACCAAAAACCGAAACGTTGGCGTAGTGTAAAATGGATCTAATTCCAATATTTTCACTGCTCAATATCAAAGGTGTTAAATAAAGAATAAAGAATTAATGTTTATATGTTATATATATAAATAATAAATGGACACGTCGCCCCGAGTTCAAATCATGGATGTGGTAATTGCATTTCACTTAGCGCTAATACCCTTGGGAAAGGTATGAATTCTACTCTCCCTCCAGCTATGGATAAATAGTAGGACAGACTGGGCTCTTTAACTTTGGTTAGGCAACCGGTCTAGGAGAAGGAAAACTCTGAATTAAAACCTGTTGAACTCCGCTTAAAAAATGACCATATGTCACATCCTGTTCGTGCGGAGGGGTTGGTATATATATATATATATATATATATATATATATATATATATATATATATATATATATATTATACGCTCCCAATTTCGGTTGAGCACTTTATTTAGAAGGGATTTAATTGCAAAATTCACCGTATTCGGCGTTCAGCTAAGACTCACTTTGTTTACAAAGTTTGAGACCTCTAGGTGAGTTCATTTCCGCTTAGAAATGTAGCGATTAAATAGCCTGCTATACTTGGCAGCTGACTGTGGCCGTAAGAGGATTGGCGAGCGTAAGTTCGTTCGGGTCTCGAACTCGGCCAGAGGTAGCTGCTAAAATTGTATAACTGCACTGATGAGGGGTGATACCTCGAAACACGTGTCTGTAGTTTACTCTCTCTCTCTCTCTCTCTCTCTCTATATATATATATATATATATATATACATATATATATATATATATATATTTGACTCATAAATGGGACCCTATCTAGTACTAACATATCGAGTCAGAGTGAAAAGAAAAAAAGAAAAGAAAGAAAGAAAAAAAGAAAAAAAGAAAAGAATAAAAAAGTTAAAATAAAAGATTAATGAAAAAAAGAAGAAAGAAAAAAAAGAGAATGAACAAAAGAAAGACATTAAAGAAAAGAAAAGAAAAAGAAAAAGAAAAAAAGTTAAAAAGAAAATAAAAAGTTAAAAAGAAAGACAAAAAAAATAAAATAAAATCAAGAGAATAAACAAAGAAGAATAAAAAGAAAGAAAAAAAGAAAGAAAAGAAAAGAAAAAAGAAAAGAAAAAAGAAAAAGAAAAAAGAAAAAAGAAAAGAAAGAAAAAGAAAGAAAAAAAGAAAAGAAAAAAGAAAGAAAAAAGAAAAAAAAGAAAAGAAAAGAAAAAAGAAAAGAAAAAGAAAAGAAAAAAAGAAAAAGAAAAAAGAAAGAAAAAAGAAAGAAAAAAGAAAGAAAAAAGAAAAGAAAAGAAAAAAGAAAAAGAAAAAGAAAGAAAAAAAGAAAAGAAAAAGAAAAAAGAAAAAAAAGAAAAAAGAAAAGAAAAAGAAAAAGAAAAGAAAAAAGAAAAAAGAAAAGAAAAGAAAAAGAAAAGAAAAAAGAAAAGAAAAAAAGAAAAGAAAAAGAAAAGAAAAAAGAAAAGAAAAAAAAAAAAATAAAAAAAGAAACCAAAGCGCTATGTTTATTTCAAAAGTCAGAGAGAGAGAGAGAGAGAGAGAGAGAGAGAGAGAGAGAGAGAGAGAGAGAGAGAGAGAGAGAGATTATGTGGGAGTAATAAGTAGGCGTGATTCGGTCGGGAAGAAGGAGCACAATTTCGGAGTGCTAAGCATATATTTAATGTTTTTCTTGTCCCGCATTTGGGTATGCCTGATTTACTGTTGTTTATTTTTCGTGTTTATTATACAAGATCTTTTTTTTTCTTTACAAAACATGTTCTTAAAACAATAATAAAAAAAAGAAGACAAAAAGACTTCATTGTAAATTAACGCCGGAGACGGAAAGAGAAATAACCGAGTGAATTTTCGTCTCAAAATCTCACGCAACAAAAAAGTGAATAAATGAAATAAAAAAATATTAAAACAAAACAAAAATTTTCCACGGCTTGACATCTGTTGAAAAAGCCATTTTTACATCTGGTATTACGAGGGTGAGTCAAAAAGTAATGCCATTTTGTTTAGGATAGGTATAATTACAAACACATGAACATGTATCATACATCAAAATGAAGCTGGTCCTCTGTGGATCTCATCCCTACTTTCCACGTAGTCATTGTTTCTCTCAATAGCAATGTTCCACCATCGAATGAGAACATGTATCACTGCCCCGTAAAATTGTTGACTGTTCTTTGAGCCACTTCTCACTAGATATTTCACTTCCTTGTCACTGGAATAATGTTTGCCTCATGCTATCATCTCTTCGGCCACATGAAAGAGGTTTTGAGAGGCAAACGTTATTCCAGTGACGAGGAAGTGAAATCTGTTGTAAAGAAGTGGCTCAAAGTTCGAAAACAGACGAGGAAAAAAGTCTGCTGATTGATTTTAACAGCATGTCAACCCGTTTAGGGTTATTTTTTTACCTAGAAGTTAGTATGATTGGTTGGTTGTTTTTATTTAACGGCATATCAACCCATTTTCGGGTCATTTAATGCCAAATCAAGTCATTTTGATATCAAGTTGCTTACAGTACCTGATGTTGCTTAAATGTTCACTCATGAAACTATTGAACAGGCTCATCGGTGCTTAAATTCGATGATCTAGCAGGACCAGGTGCTTTCCACGTAAATTGACCGTAAACCCTAGAAGTTAGGAAATT
>CM042154.1:27170250-27187750 GCA_023376005.1 Doryteuthis pealeii | reverse complement strand
AAAACTTGGCTGATGCAGACCAAACGGATAAGCGTTAGTAAGTCAAACCTATAGTATCTATCGTTTCTGACGGAACCTTGTATTTAGAAAATATCGAAAAAAAACTTTGGGTTATTTGATGCCGTTTTGTTTTATTCATTCTTTTGGGGCACTCAATCTTTTTTTAAACTCAATTTTCGTCTATTTAACCCATAGATGGGAATCTAACAGGTACTACCACTCCGAGTCAGAGTGGATCTAGGAAGAATGGCGATGAAGCGGTTCCACACTCCCCAAAGCTCCGGAATTGTAACTTTATCCATAGATCAAATTTAACGTAATATCCAGGACACTAAGGCGCCCGGCCACTGCCTTATAGTGCATATATGATAGAATAGTTAGATGTTTTCCATAAGGGCAATAGAGTTGGAGGCATTCATATAGATGCTAGGGCTTGAAGTGACCAACTTGATCGGAAGGACCCACTCCGACCGCTCATCTATTCTAAGTAAGGGTCAGTGGTGTCTTGCATATTATAGACTGCTCAGCTACCAGGGTTCCGTCCTTAAACATCACAGGTCACATACCACCGCCAACAGGTGGTGCCATTGGAAGGGAGAGTTACCTCTCTTCAGAGGTACAGTCAGCGTATTCTATAGCCCCAACCGACAGGGCGGGAATTAAGTTTTGCAACATTTTGGTAACTTGAGGCACAATTCGGCATCGTTGTATGAGACTACGACACGCTCATTGCGTAATGGTTATCATCGCAGGAAATGCACACGGCTTACTGAGTTCAAATCCTGGATACGGCTGTTTGCATTTCACATATCGCTAATAACCCCGGTAAAGGTATGAATCCAACTACTCTCCTTCAGCTATGGACAGGCTGGTTTCTTTAACCTTGCAACCGGTCTAGGAGAATAAACTTTGGATTCAAACCTGTTAAACAACGCTTAGAAATTGACATTGTGTCGCATCCTGCTCGTGTGGAGGGGTTGGGTAGATACATATGTAGATGTCACGGTAATCCTTAACTTGTTCCTCGTAAATTCCTACCATAAAATAAACTGAACCTTCATTTTATGTCCGTGTTTTTGCAATAAATGTTTTATTTTTCTTACACCCGTTATTTTACAATACTGAATATATTTTCTTTATTTAAAAACATTTAATGCAAACATATATATTTTCTTTATTTAAAAACATTATTGAAAACATATTTAAAACATTTATTGCAAAAACACGGACATAAAATGAGGGTTCAGTTTATTTTAATAGAGGAATTTACGAGGAACTAGTTGAAGATTACCGATGTCATTTACTAAGCTTTGGTACAAGAGCAGAAGCACCCTGTGAGCATCGAACTCACAACCAATGGTCTACTGAACTAACCCAATAAGCATAACACTACGCAAGTTTTCCCACTTGGTAGAAACAAACATGCTCCCATTCATTCCAACTTGATGGCGAGTTTCAATGTTGTAACTCTGTTCCCCAAGGTTTCCTCAGATGAGATGAGGCTCCATTTGTGGTTGAAGATAAACTGAAATTGAATCCTTCAACTTGGAGAATGTACAACTATTGTGATAAATAAATGTACACCGTAATTTACTTACTAGTGATAGGAGGCAGAAGCCCCCACCGAGAAAGGGGTAGACAGTGTCTAGCCCATGTGAGTTCGTTCACGAAGAAGCACAAAAGAGGCAGAAGAGTTTGAACCTCGCGCTTAAATACCAGACCTCCCTGGTGGTCGGCACGGAAACCCAGCGGGAAGATAACTCTTCCAGGCAAAGGGAAGATAATCCCAACAAGAGAAACCAAATCAAATCAAACCAATGACACATCAACTCATTATGGGTTATTTAATTCCAAGATTTGATTCATTTGAACATGTTTCATTGTAATAACCTGTGTACTTCCAAGGTTTCATTGCATTTTCCATAAATTGCAATTTTATTTGTCAGTAATTAGCTGTTTACAGAAGGTTATATGATATATATATTTACCCAACCCCTCCGCACGAACAGGATGTGACACAAGGTCAATTTCTTAAGTGGGGTTTAACAGTTTGAATTCAGAGTTTTCCTTCTAGACTATTTACCTAACCAAGGTTAAAGAGCCCGGTCTTACCTGCTATTTATCCATAGCTTGAAGGAGAATTGGATTCGTTCGGAACAGCAATGGGAGTCTTTTATTAAATTAAAAAAAAATTGAAATAGATCACTAAGTAGGCCTGAGTCTATTCTAGTAGTAACCAGGTTTGAATTCAGAGTTTTCCTTCTTCTAGACTGGTTACCTAAACATGGTTAAAGAGCACAATCCGCGCTACTATTTGCCTACAGCTGGAGGGAGAATAGTTGGATTCATACCTTTCCCAAGGGTATTATCTCTATGTGAAATGAAAACAGTTTCGTCCACATTTGAACTCGGGTCGACGCGTCCATTTCCTATGATTCTAACCATCACACCACGCACCTCCATTAAAAATATTTATATATACATGTCTGTATGTATTTGTTTGTGTGTATAGTCGATTTAAAAGTTTTCAACGCCATATTTTTCACAATGTTAGGTAAATCTTAAAAAAAAGTAATCCTTGAACTTTATTGCAGCTGTGACAACATCTGCAATAAGTCAACTGGTATTTTAGAGAAACGGTCGGAAGAAAAAAAAAATCTGAAACTAGAAAAATTGATTCCATATGAACTACAAGAAAGAAACATCAATCAGTGTTTATTTGTCTTCTTGGCCGATAAAAAAAAAAAATAAAGAAAAAAGCTAAATTTGGACAAGATAATTAAGAGCGATGAATAATGGATTTATTATGGGAATTCAAAACAAAGACTACCGAGATGAGATCCAGAACAGCTTTCTACATGATGATGATGATGATGATGATGATGTAGAAAGCTGTTCTGGATCTCATCAAGGCGTATCGACAGTACGTATTCCCTTGACTCTCTTTCGACACCCATCCCTATCGGCCTTCGCTCTTAGTCGGTCAAGAGGTATACTAAAAAAAAAAAAAAAGAAATTAAAAATACTGCCAAGTGTGATGATTATGTTTTATATTATAACTAGCAGCGGCTACCCGGCGTCGTCTGGGTAGAGGGGCATTTTTTTAAAAGTTAGTTCCACACATCCGTTATTACTGAATCGTGAGTTGAATACTCGTAGGATGCTTCATTTAGATCCCTATGTAAAAAAACACAGCAAGTAGAATCCCTTTTCTGGCGCTACTTCACCAACGAACTGTTAATTTCACCTCTCAAGATAAGTTTGTAGCAAAGCCAACAAATTTGCAGCAATTTTGTATCTTTGTTTAATACATGTGTATAAATTCCATTTGTGTTGTTTGTCTTTTTTCATCCGAATAATTGCCGACTACAGGGAGAATTAAGAGCTCCCTACGGCCCGTAATTCCTCTTAAGGGTGGTGGGATTAAAAACACGTTAAATTTTGGCTATGTTCATTTAGGCATGACTCTGCAACCCTGCTGTGTGAAGATGTATTGTAACAGAAAGTACTTTTTTTAATACTTTGGAAGGGATTCCAACATGGATTATGCTGTAAGGATTAAAAGTGATAATACTTGAAGATAAAACTCCGACAAGGGTTGATAGACAAAACATTTTATATACTGCACAAGAATTAACAGGGTACATAATACATAGGTGTACATAAACATACATACAAAAGTAGAAGGGAAAAACATAAAAACGACAGACATGAGACTAAGAATAGTCCATGCTGTATAAATCACTTACAGTAATGTAAGGAGGGGGGCTCAAAGCCCCAACAATAGGGGGATAGACCAGAGTCTAACCCATAGTGGTGCCTCGTGGATCGAGCAACCGGAAAAGAGAAAGAGACGTTCAAACCAGCCACTTAAATATAAACGGCCCCTAGCGGGAACCCTCGAACTAAACGGGCAGACAATTCACCAGGCAAATACGAAAGTAACGCCACAATGCTATATGACAGCACTAATGCAACGAAAATGCAACGCTGCAGACTATCATAGAGATGAGACGTGAGCTATTATCCAGACGTGTCTTCAACAACTTGTCAGTTATTGTGCTTATTGCAACTGTCAGTGCCTGTTCAGAAATTCCAACAAGTTCAAAATTTCGAAACATTCTTCCAGGAATTCAATGAATTCTAAGTGGAATCGTTGTTTTTCTAATGGAATTTTTTTTTCTTTTTCTTTACACCGTTTTTGTTCATCTAGCCTTGAAATTTCTTTATTATATGTAGATAAGCAGAGAACGTACAAGATACCAAAGTCTTCCTAGTACATGATCCTTTACTTTTAGACATGAGTCTATATTCTATTTCATTTCCGAAGATTGCCTCCTGTGAAATGAAATAAGTTAAACAAAGAGAAAAAGAATTCGACTGGATATATAAAATAAAACAAAAAATTAATTAAACTTGCTCAAAAAGTAGAAAACTAGTCGATCTAAAGGATCTAATACTAATAATACATACGCAATTATATGGTTTGAGGTATTCCTTATTAATACTAATAATTTGTGTGTCAAAAATTGGAGTAAGGTCCTAAAAAGCCAAAGAAAATAGTGAGATGACTGAATAATGAGGCTAGAAATCCATATGAATCAATCATTATGTCAATAATTTATATTATACTAGCAGAGCTACCCGGCATTGCTCGGGATTTAAAAAGTTAAAAATAAACCTCTTATCTACATTCATATACAGATTAATCAAAATTATTTTTCTATATATTTTTTTAATTATTTTTAATTCTTTATATATTGTTGCTTTTAAGTTGTTTATTTTTATTATTATTCTTGTTCGTATTTTTTCTTTTCTTTTCTTTTCTTTACTTTTCTTATGTTTTATCCTCCATTAATTTGTTTTATTTTTAATAATTTTAAATCAATTTTTAAAAATATATCACTGACTTATATAATTATTATATTTGTTATTTAGCTTTTCTTATGAAAAATGAGTGGTAAAACGTTTTTAACCCCCCCCCTCCCGGATAAAAATAGGGAGTGGATTTTATTGAAGTTTGGTCTTTATGATCTCCACCAAATTGAATTGATAAAAGGACTTGCGCTCGGACGTTGTATAAACAAATACGCAGAGAGACAGAGATAATCTTTCATTCATATATGTAGATTATATATATGATAATCATATATATATAATATATATATATATATATATATATATATATATATATATATAATAAGATAAATATATAAAGGTTTTACATATCTATTTATTAGGTGACAAAGGAACATTCTCAACCATATTGGTTTCATGCGATGCATTCATCAGGTGAAGATGTTTCAAATAATAAATAGATATGTAAAACCTTTATATATTTATCTTATTATATTATATAACAGCTCTATTTTATATTGAGCACTCTACTAATAATACTGCCTTTGGTACACCATTCCAGCAAAAGCTGAAACAGTGACCATCCCACACTATAGTTTATATAATATATATATATATATATATATATTATATATATATATATATATATATATATATATATATATACCTTAGCTAGTCTTGGCCTAACTGGAAATACAAAATAAATACTATACGCAAAATAACAAAATGGCTGTGGTACAAAAAACAAACAAACACCACCGGTGTTAGAGTAAAGCATTCGCCTATGCAAAATAGGCCGAAACTAATACTCTAACGGACAATATATTCACAGGGAAAGTTATGAACATAGAAAACCGGAAACAATTGCTCATTGGTCAAAACACAACCTGGCCACATGTATAGAGGACAAAATCCGGAGCCATTTGTTAGCTGAGAGCGAGACGGGAAGTGTTGACAAACAACGCTGGATGCAGATTGAGACGTGATCTATCTCGGCTGGGTCACTTTAGCGAGGAGGTGTGATGTTGAAAGACCCGAAAGCACACCATCTACCACGATTCTACCTATCACAGCTTGAAATGCAAAAAAAAAAAAAAAAAAAAAAAATTCCATGCTGTTATCATATAAATTCGATCTCTTATTTATTTTCACGAATATAAATCAAATCTTCATTATTTTTGTTCAAAAAGCAAGATCTGGTGATAGTGAATGTGTATATGTATCTACTTTGTCGTTAATTGTTTTATTTTAATAGTTTCCTCCGGCCATACATACACACCAACTGCCCTTTACGTATGTATAGATAAACAATGTACTATTTGGTGGTAAAAACTAAAACAATAAAATATTACAGACAATAAGATAAAAACAAGGAGTCGCAATATATTAATACTAAAAGCGTCTTTAAAAAAGCTAATATTGAAGATTGATGTTTTAACCCAGAGATTTTGCAATATATGGTGACCGGAGGGGGGTGTTGAAAAAAAAATCAGAAACTATATGTTGATGATCACTTAAAAAGATAATTTTATTTCAGACGAGACTACTCTTAAATAAATGTCTACTCCGATTTATTAAAAGGTAGCAGCGGCTACCCGGCATCGCCTCGATAGAGGGGATTTTTTTAAAAGTTAGTCCCTCAGATCCATTATTACTGAATCATGAGTTGAATCCTCGTGGGATGCCCTATTTAAATCCCTATGTAAAAAAAATAGACCTTGCATTGATCCAGCTACTCTGAAAAGAAATGTTAATGTCTACTATCTAAAATATTAAATGAAAAAGAAAATCCATGCTGTTATCATTTAAATTTTATTTTTTAATTATCTTCACAAATATAAATCAAATCTCTATTATTTTTGCTCAAAAACCAAGCCCTGGTGATATTTAATGCGTATATATATATTTACTTTGTTGTTAATTGTTTTATTATCGAAGTTTCCTCCGGACATACATATACACACAACTGACCTTTATATATGTATAGATAGATTAATGTACTTTTAAAACTATAAATATCCTTTTCCGTTTGTCTATATTTATAAAGTTGTCTCAAGACAAGACTAAGTGGGATAGAAAAAAATTCAGAAGACTCGTAAGTTGGGCCTCTCATAAGTCAAGGTACCACTATATTTGCTAAAATTTAGGCGGCGTTTTTTTTAAGATACCAGAGCGTTCCAAGAATTTCCTTTTCGCAGATTTTAAGTGGGGCGGGGATTCAACACATAGAATATAAAAAAACAAAAAACAAAACAAATTCCTTGAATTCTGAAATTGTAGTGTTTATTATCATTATACTGTTTCAGCTGATTTTTTTTCTTCATCTTATTGTTGCGATTTTTTTTCTTGTCACAATTTTTTTAGGTCGAATATCCAACGACCATTAAAAATGAAAAAAAAAAAAAGACATTGTCCTAACTCCAAATCTTTACGCCATAGTGTTTTGTTTTTACTCCATAGACAAAAAAAGTCTTAGATTACTTAAATTCCGAGATTAAGTATTTTCATGAATCATTTGTGACTTGTCGTTTCTATGTTTTATTGTTGTCTTTTGTTGTAGAATATCTAGGTCGCCTTGTTAACAATTGGATTGCATTCGACCATGAAATTTGGGATTAAAAAAGAGAGAAAGAAAAAACACAATAAATCGAAGAAAACATCAACGAGAAATTAGTTTGGTTTGCTCTATTTGTCTAATGGCATATTAACACCTCTTGGGTTATCTAATGCCAAGATTTGATTCATTTGTAAAAATTTGATTATAATAGACGAAAATAATAGAAAGGAATATAAGAAGAAAAAAAAAGAAGAGAGAGAGGATGGACATGGTTTGGTTTGTTCGTCTAACGCAATGGTTCTCAACCTTTTTTTTTTACCTAGGGGCCCCTTTTAATTCTATTTTACTCTGGTGGACCTTCCCATAGCCATTCGATGTTTAAACATCCCATTGTATTTTTATAGTTAAATATATTTTGCTTGCTTGGTCCCCAAAAATGTTATATGGTCCCCGGGGGTCCATATGGATCCCGATTGAGAACCACTGGTCTAACGGCATATCAACTCCTCATGGGTTATTAATACCGTAATATTATTCATTTGTAAAAGTTTTATTATAATAGAAGAGAAGGAAGGATAGAAATAGAAGAATGTTTGATTGTAATTATAACTATATTTTCAATGTTCCATTGCAATTTTTAAAATTTGAACTTTTTATTTATGTCGATCTAAATTTTATGCTACAGCATTAGTTAAATGTCAACATTGTACTCAGACACAACAATATTAAAAATTGAAATTTTGTCTTCTCATTCGGATAACATATCCAGTAGGGTAGGTCGATTTTTCACTTTTTAAAAATATCAAACTGTCCATCTATGCGAAATTGTGTGTTAGTATACTGAATACTGATACCAAAAAATAGATCTTTTACTTGCACCATTGTTGGAGGAAATAGCATCAAAGATCGTCAACTAAAATGCACTAAAAATCCCCGTTTTCGCAAAATTTAGCCTTTCGAAAACGAGATTTATAGTGCATTGTAGTAGACGATCTTTGATGCTATTTCCTCAAACAATGATGAAAGTAAAATATCTGTCCCTCGCTCAGTGTTGGCTTTACATTCGTTTCTGATGGGGCTCCCGTTTCTGTAATTTCTAGATATTTTGGAGACCTTATATTTTGGATTAAAGAGGGAAAAATGAAAATGGTACAGATCAGAAAGAAAGAAAAAAAAAGAAAATATGAGAAAGAAAGAAGGAAGGAAAGAGAAAAGAGAAACAGGGAACGATAGAGAAGGGATACACACACACACACACATATATATATATATATATATATATATATATATATATATATATATATAAAACTTGTGAACACCCTCCTACAAAAATCTCTACTGCTATCGTTCTTCTGAACACACTACCCATTCTTACTACCTCCCACTACCAATTCCTACGCTACTGCTTGTTTTCTTAAAATCGAGACACCTGAAACATTCAATCCGTTTCCCACCTGAAGATGGCAGATAGACATGCCGAAACCGCTCGTAAAGAAACCTTTGGTGGATTGCTACACCAGTTCCACCCTGACATTAAAAAGGTTGCCAGACAGTTAGAAAGGATTGAACAAAAACTCATCCGACAAGAATCGTCAGTAGAGTTTAACAAAACAACACACACACAACACACACACACATATATATATATAATATATATATATATATATATATATATATATATATATAAGTAAAGAAATGACAAAAGACTTAGAGATTTAGCGTTATAGTCTATTTCAGGGAGCTTAGACAAATAGACTAAATCTCCCGACTCATCATTCGCATCTGATGAGTCGGGAGATTTAGACACTTTGTCTAAGCTCCCTGAAATAGACTATAATGCTAAATCTCTAAGTCTTTTGTTATTTCTTTACTCATATATTTGCTCTGTGACTCTAACATTAAGAGCACACATTGAGCTCTCAAACTGCGACCTGGTTTTGTTTAAATAAAACTCTTGTGTCGTAAGGAAGATTTCTTCTCTGGACTTTTGGATATATATATATATATATATATATATATATATATATATATATCATCCTCACCATCATCAGGTTATGCCGATAGCATGGATTCCTTTAACTCTTGCTATCCGTCCTTATCGGTTATTGCTCTTGGTGTTACATAATCATTAGATACCTAATGCTTATGACAATAGTGTAGAAATCATTATGGCGATCAGTATAGCTGATGGCCTTGAGAGTGAGTGACAATGTTTGACCTCACTCTGACCTTGCCTTGCGGGAATGGACCGTGAGAATCGGAAGGAAATAGAAAGCCCTCTTCCGGTTTAAGGTGTAAGCAACTCAGTCAGTTAGAGTTAGAACTTAGAAGCGAAGCTAGCAAGATGTGAGTCTCACTGCGTGATTGTCTGGTCTGGGATCTACGAATAAAGTAACATCATCGTAAATCGAAGTCTTGTTGTTATTACTAAAAGCTAACAATGACACAGGGCTTCTGATAACAAGAGATCCCTAGCAGCAGAAACCAGACCCGGAATCCCCATATAAGAAAGACCAGACCATTAGAAGATATACCAGATCCCGGAAGAATAGACGACAGAGTAAGAAGTAAGAAAGATATATAACATATAGATATTTAGTGCCGGTAAAGAGGTATGCAACATATACCTATTTGGTACCGTCAAAGAAAAGGCACTACGTAACATTGGCAAGTCCTCTACATGGCATCCATTTTTAACAATTTTCAAATGAAAAAGTTGCATACAACTTTTATCAAAATCACCGAAACTAATGCCGACTCGCCAATCATAACTTCACCCCCCAAACCCCTGCCCCCACCGTTTATCATAAACAACAATAAACAAAAAAAAAAGGCTGACATAGAATAAACATAAAAATGAGGAGTAAAAGATATACGCCAAAAAAATTTAAGTATGGTGAGTAATTCTCTAGAGTCGCCCACAAAACATTTCAGTTTGCCGCGTGTGTTTTGTTGCCATAGCAACGATGACGTCATTTTGTGACAACACATTGGTTTGTCGGCTAAATAAGCGCCCGAGCAAATAGAGAGAGAGAGAGAGAGAGAGAGAGAGAGAGAGAGAGAGAGAGAGAGAGAGAGAGAGAGAGAGAGAGAGAGAGAGAGAGAGAGAGAGAGAGAGAGAGAGAGAGAGAGAGAGAGAGAGAGAGAGAGAGAGAGAGAGAAGAATGAGACAAACAGACAGACAGACAGATAAACACATGTGGTGCCCGTTGGGACTTGAGCTTTCTTTGGCGCGAACAGATGGTTGCAAGTTTCTTAGTTGCTGTTACAGGAAAACACAGCAGTGGTTTTCGTTCACAGTTGAGAACAGTGGCCCCAGAGGTGGCGTAATCAAAGGTTTCACCCCCAGAGGATGAATCTGTAAAGACCCCCCACCCCCATCAGAAACTGACACAGAAGGTCAAAATAAAAAAAGAAGATATTTTTGCTGTAGCGTGTAACGCCACGGCAAAAATAACTTTTCTGGCAATATCAAGTGATTAAATATTACGTTGAACCAAAATTTCGTGCAGTTTATTAAGAAGATAGATAGATAGATAGATAGAGAGAGAGAGCAAATTATGAACAAAATGATATATATATATATATATATATATATATATATATATATATATATATATAGAGAGAGAGAGAGAGAGAGAGAGAGAGAGAAGATAAACAAAAGGAAATAGATTTGTTTCTTTATAGACAGACCGAAGTGAGAGAGAGAGAGGGATAGAAAGAGATGCATATATATATATATATATATATATATATATATATATACATATATATACAAAAATTATCGGCAAAAAGCCATTCTAAACAAACCGTGTTTACAACTATATATTATATATATATATATATTATATATATATATATATATATATGGAGAGAGAGAGAGAGAGAGAGAGAGAGAGAGAGAGAGAGAGAGAGAGAGAGAGAGAAGAAGAAATAGATAGGTATTTGTTTCTTTGTTTAATGACATATCAACCTTCGCAGTTTATTCAATGCCAAAACTATCCTTGTAAAAGAACAGTAACGGTACTATTTAACCGAGAGCTGGGGAGAATGAGGGATTCATACCTTTCCAAAGGGTATTTGTTCAAAAGTTAACGTAATATCGTGAATGAAGTTCGAAATCGCATCACTACGATATCTCAGTCCAGCACGTTAGCCATTAGACTAGATAGATCGATCGATAGATAGATAGATAAACAGACAGACAGATAGATCAATAGATAGATAGATAGACAGACAGATAGATAGATCAATAGATAGATAGACAGACAGACATATAGATAGATCAATAGATAGACAGACAGACAGATAGATCAATCAATCAATCAATAGATAGATAGACAGATAGATAGATCAATCAATAGATAGATAGACAGACAGACAGATAGATCAATCAATAGATAGACAGATAGATAAATCAATAGATAGACAGACAGATCAATCAATAGATAGATAGACAGACAGATAGATAGAGAGACAGATAGATCAATCAATAGATAGATAGATAGACAGACAGATAGATCAATCAATAGATAGATAGATAGATAGACATATAGATCAATCAATAGATAGATAGACAGACAGATAGATCAATTACATCTTAATTCAATTGAATCTAATTAACTGGTTCTCATTTTTGTCATGTCTAAGCTATGCTATTTTTGTGGGCGTACCTTGTGTGGTGTAATGAGTCAGAAACTGTACTAACAGACCATCGAGTTCGATTCTCACTGGGTGTGTCCAGTACATCTGCTTAACTTGGGTAAGCTTAATAAATGACAACATAGTTGACTTTTTGAAAGGGAGTTAGATGCAATATCAACAGTATTATCATTAATTCAAGTGGTCCCAATTAACAGAATTATCGATATGATAATTCATTAAATTTGCAAATTTATCGGAGTTATTTCCGTTATTAACTTATAAGACTGAGTAGAGTAGACTGCATGCTCTTCTCAGACTGCACCCTAATTACTGCCGACGTCGACATCTACGTAACTTTATGCGTCTTATCAAGGTGTAAACCAAATTTCAACTCTGTAGCTGCTCAGCTGAGGAAGGTATATATACAATATATGAGGTAAAATAAGGAATGGAAGAACAAAACTCAGACAAAAATGTGTAGTATATTTCGCTGGAATTTTTAAATTCCGCTTCTTCAGCATTCATTGAATCACTAGGATCATACAAGTGACTTTACTATTTCCTTTACTCAAATCTCTTTCCAAAAAATGGCTACTTCCCCTCCCCTATCTGGTGTCATCGCCATTCATTTTTCTACCTACACCTCTCCACTCCTTTCCCTTCTATCTCCCTTCTTATCTCTCCCAAGGATGTCTCCTATAACTAATCAAATCTTTCCCCTCACCATAAAACTTACCCACCTACCTACTTCCTCCTTCCATAAAACACTTGCATGATCCTAATGATTCAATAAAAGCAGAAGAAGCTGAGTCCACACTCCAGCGAAATATACTACACATTTTTGTCTGAGTTTTGTTCTTCCATTCCTTATTTTACCTCATTTTGTCGGATTCATTCCAATCCCCTTTTCCTCATACAGTATATATATATATATATATATATATATATATTATATATATATTCCTATCTTCTCAAACCACAACCGGTAATTTGGTCTCTAGTGACACCAAAGGAATTCAAGGGTAAATATAAATACCACCACTGGATTCCTCGTAAAATTCTACCTTTGAAAAGTTTTATTTGATCTTGGTACAGAGCAGGGGTAAATATAAATACCACCACTGGATTCCTCGTAAAATTCTACCCTTGAAAAGTTTTGTTTGATCTTGGTACAGAGCAGGGGTAAAATAAAATACCACCACTGAATTCCTCGTAAAATTCTACCCTTGAAAAGTTTTGTTTGATCTTGGTACAGAGCAGGGGTAAATATAAATACCACCACTGAATTCCTCGTAAAATTCTACCCTTGAAAAGTTTTGTTTGATCTTGGTACAGAGCAGGGGTAAATATAAATACCACCACTGGATTCCTCGTAAAATTCTACCCTAGAAAAGTTTTGTTTGATCTTGGTACAGAGCAGGGGTAAATATAAATACCACCACTGGATTCCTTGTAAAATTCTACCCTAGAAAAGTTTTGTTTGATCTTGGTACAAAGCAGGGGTAAATATAAATACCACCACTGGATTCCTCGTAAAATTCTACTCTAGAAAAGTTTTGTTTGATCTTGGTACAGAGCAGGGGTAAATATAAATACCAATAATGGATTCCTCGTAAAATTCTACCCTAGAAAAGTTTTGTTTGATCTTGGTACCGGGTTTGAATTGCACCCCCGAACAGACAGAGACATCGCATATATATAATATATCAAAGTCTCAAACACCAAGCATTAAACATTTTTCTTGCTGTATGAAGTTTGAATTCTCTGAAGTGATTTAGATAGAACTGGGTACACTTCATGCTCTTCTCGGACTGCACCCTATCACTACCAACGTCCCCACCTCCATCACTTTGTGTACCTTATCGAGGTGTATCTATAAACAAAATTTCAACTCTGTAGCTGCTCCGCTAAGAAAATTATGGGTGTACATACAAACACAGAAACATACATACAGACGTCGTATTTTCATATCGATAGATTTTGAACGATTAAAAAATGATGGTCAGCATCTAAGTACACTTCCCAAAATGATTATCCTGTTGCGAATTGGACAGGAAGTTGCAATACAGGATTGATGAGCTGGGTCTCATTTAGCCTCATCACTGCTTATCATTACACTATGTAAAATAGTTCCCTGTTTATTGAGGACTTTCTTTAATAGAACTAGCAAATGTATGCACCCTCCGGGTGCAAGTATTTAAGTTTTAATGTAATGAAATATCGTATTAAATTAGAAAGTCTAATAAGAACGCAGATAAAAAGATTTGAAACAAAGTGGGGTTATAATAGAAAAATAGAAATGAAACTTACTCTTCCATCACTGCCGTCTTTCATTGCTGAATTTTACTTATTTAACTATTTAGTTAAATTAGGAAATAAAGAATAAAATTACACTTATTTTTTCTTGTTAATGGATTTCATTTAAGATTCATGGAAGAGATTTTTGCTTATATTCATTAAAATAAAACCAAACAGTTAGAAATCAATAATACTAAGCACATATTTAATAAAATCACATTTTTAATATCAATATGCAAATTAGCCTTCCCATTCACACTGCAAACCGCTATTTTTTGTATATATAAATACAATAGCATGTTATTTGTATGTAGATATGGACAACGCTAATAAAAAGGTGAAGCAATTTTATTAATAATTGAGGTTTAAATATAAATAAAATCATGAAGAATGTGATGAAAATAACTGTTAATTGTGACTCGATTAGTAATATAGTTTCGGTTACAGACAGAAAAACACACAATCTCCATTATAATAAGATATTTAATGAATTTTAAATGTAAATATTTTAGTTTCGGATTTTTTCAGAATCTTTTGTTGTACGAGATTTATTTAGACAGGAAAACTATGGCTGTTCGGCCAGAGTTATTTTACTATAACATGTAAAGAGGGTATATTTAGGTTGAAAGTCTTAATGTGACCTTCCAACGTGGGTACATATAAGTGCAAGAAATATTCCGACAAAGAAGTTATAAGATCTAACAAACATAGACTTTAATAATGAGAAATGCATTGAAGATAGGAATACATATACAAATTCCAAGGTAATAGCATTTCTGGTATATTGCTCTCATAAAATATTTCGGGACGGTTTAGCTCAGTCGGTAGAGCGTCCGACTAGGAACCACAAGGTTCCAGGTTCAGATACTGGCCCTCGCCAACTCAGCGTATGAGTACCTCAGGGATCTGTGAGGTAAAGTGAGCTGATGGTAGGTGTGGCGCTCCACCCAGACGCTAAAACAATCTCCTTGGCCTAACGCTATGGAAAAGGGGATAGACTCTCTCGCTGTCTAGCTGATACCGACTTTAGGCCACCAAGACGACTTTAATTTTTACTTATGGTTACATGCATACACATAAGCATGAAGCTACGAACGGACCAGAGTACTCTCTCCTCCCTATGAGGGTGCATTGGGTTTGGAAGCGCCATCGTTTTTATTTCCTGCGCCCCGCCCGAGGGTGGGGGCCGATTGAAAAGAAACAGACTTGGATTCCTTTCTGAAAGTCGGGTAAGCAAGCTTTGATCACAGAGGTCCAACGAAAGTCCTTTTAAGTCTCAGTAAAGCGCACAGATGCTCTGACCCTATGCCGAAATAGGTATTTACCTAACCCGTTCACCACGGGAAGAATGTAACAAGGTCGCACGTATGGGGTACCCAACGAGAATCAAATTCGCTCTTCAGTAGTAATAGATTTGCGAGATTAGCTTGCTAACCATTACTCTACGATGTGGTGGCAGAAGAAACAAATAAAATGTATTATATCTCTAATCATAAATACGAATGTCAGTGTGTCACATTTTTTAAACTTTACTCCTAGAGGCTGTAGCTCAACATACCATACAATTTTGTAATCGGACCAACTCCGTGAGCAAATTAAAAAATATTCCAGGCCGAAACCTGAATCCCAATCTTGAAATTTTTAATTCCTAAATTTTAATTCCTGCGATTGTTTTTGGCGTTTTTTATGTGATTTTTGCGACGAATTTTTTGTACGATAATAATTTTTATAAATTCCAAATAGATTTGGGAATAATTGAAATTAATTGCAAAATCAAGCGAATGTCACCGAAGAACTGAAAATAATTGTACAAAAATTCAGGACCTACGTACATTAAATTATCTTTAAATCAAATGGCAGCAGAATAATTACCGTTGAACGTTAAAAATGTAAGCCCCAAGTGAAAGTAACTGGGCTTAATCTGACGGAACTTAGATTTTCTCATGGCCAACACTATGCTGGTTGTTCAAGGGTGGGGAATGGAGGCCTAATTTAGTAGCTAGCTTAATTGCCACCCAATAGGGCGGCTTTTAAGCTAATAGAAATAATTCTGAGATTTTGCACGGTTACTGTGCGAGTGTTCTGTTATAATGTATACATCTGTTACTGGGTTAATGTGTCTAGTATCATCCTGTTGCGATTGTCTACAAACCATCTTTGGCAGGAAATTGTAATATTTTACGCGTTGACACGGCGTTTAAAATATAAAATTTTGCTTATCCTCATTACTTTAATTTTTTGTCTCATTTGCTGTTTTTTTTTTGTTATCAATGCATATTTTCAGCAACATCTGTCCAGCTTTTTACCACATATGTACTAGAAAGCAGTGGTTGAGGATCTTATCGTCCTGGGTATGACGTTAAACTGCATCTTGTAGTGATGTTCCAATTCTTGAGCTCTAGTGAGTGTGGAGTATCCTTTAGTTGGAGGCGCGTGTGGTGAAATGGTTACAGACGTAGGAAATGGACTCGTCGACCCGAGTTCAAATCCTGGACGAAGCTACAGTTCACATAGCGCTAATACTCTTGGTAAAGGTATGAATCCAACTACTCTTCCTCCAGCTATGGGTAAATAGTAAGGCAAACCAGGCTCTTTAACCTTGGTTAGGCAATCAGTCTAGGAGAAGGAAAACTCTGAATTCAAACCTGTTAAACAAGAATAGGCTAATTCCTAATTAGTGATCTATTTCACTAATTAATTTATTGCATCGCCATTACTCCCAGGTCCAATCTGATCCAGAGTACTATTACTTATTAGGGTCCCATCTATGGTACAAATAGAGCTGTTTGCAAGTTAATGTAAATTATTTCTACCAGTTTATTGATACACAGGAATTTAATGAAAAATCTAACATAACCACCAGTTTATTAATACACTTGAAGTTATTTCTTCTAATTTATTGATGTACATGAAGTTAATGAAAATTATGTCTCCCAATTTATTCAAAGCCATAAAGTTAATTCAAAATCTAGCTAAAGTTAAATAGATAAAAAATGAGCTAAGAAAAAATTGAATATCCAACAAGAATAAATAAAACAAAATCGTCTTCGGCATAAAATAACCCAAGGGTTGACATGCCATAAAATCCAACCAACCAACCAACTAACATTCAATGCAAAAAAAAAAAAAAAAAAAAAAAGCAAT
>CM042154.1:27157750-27165250 GCA_023376005.1 Doryteuthis pealeii | reverse complement strand
GGCTATAATATTGAACGTTTCATCTACACCACTTTCGTCTCATAACGGTCCACTTTCGCCGTTCTCTCTATCATACACAACTCGCTCTTGAGGAAGACCACTTCAATAAAGGGTCGAAACAGAATTCTGTCAGCGAATTTTAACATCATGTGTTTGTTTTTTCTAAATATTTATTTCACACTGTCGGATTTACTTCCATTCATTTTTCATATATATATATATATATATATATATATATATATCAGTCCGTCCGCACAAGTTGGATGTGACACAAGATCAATTTCTTAAGCGGATTTTAACAGGTTTATTTCTAGGATTTTAACTATTTTATAAAATCATTTTAAACTGTTTTATAAAACCATTTTATATTATAAAACCAAACCTTCAAACTATTCGCTTAAAAATCATATATACAAAAAAACCACAAAAAAAACCACCACAAACAAACAAAAACGATTATTTGGTGTGAAATAGCCCACTAAGGTGCATATTCTATTAGATAAAATAAACAACAAAAATAACACTGTAATAACATTTCTCTTACATCTTAACGATATTACCAAGAGCTCCCCGATTATATTCTAAATAGCAAATTCTACCACTAAAATTTTAAAGGCTTAACAGCAACAAATTCTAGTCGATGTTTCAAAAAGTGTCTAATTGCTTCGTTTATGTTTACGCAACTGGAAACGCGTGTGCCTAGTTACCGTCACATATGCTGGTCCATACACGTGCGTGACAAATGGGGAATATTTTGCAAGGCGTCGTTTCTCGTAGGCAGTGTATGTGTCTGCGTACACACACACACACACACACACACACACACACACACACAACAATGTTTCCTTTTTGCTTGTTACAGTTCTAGTACGCGCATATGTCTGAGATGTCATATACTTAGATTTAAGTGCGACACGCAAACTTAATTGATATTCAACAGAATGTTTATATCTCGTAGCCAGTATCAGATTAAAATCTGAAGCGTACATTGACTTCCAGGACTAGCTCAAATGGTAGAGTGAAAAGGAGTGAAAAATTAAAGGTTTTCTCTCACGGCTGGTTTGATTTGATTTATTTGTTTAATGGCATATCACCCTTAGCAGGTTATTTAATGCCCAAGCCCCTCTTGTTGATTTCCCAACCCTATTGCCCTTATGACAAGCCCCAACCCTTTTTATCATATGGGTGCTAGAAGGCGTTGGCTACGGGTCTACATGTCCTGGGAATGACGTTAAACTCTATCTGATGGTGAGGTTCCAGTTTTGGAGGTTTGGGGAATGTGGAGCACCCCATTCATCACCATTGCTCCCTGGTCCACTCTGACCCGGAGTGGTAGTACCTGTTAGGGTCCCATCTATGGTTTAAATAGAAAAATATATTTATAAAAAAAATGTATTATCCATTAAGAATTGATTTATTTCAAAACTTTATCGGCATTAAATGACTCACTGAGGTTGATATGCCGTAAAACAAAACAAACCAAAAAAACAAACCAAACTCTTTGTTGAAGAACAGTGATAGTACTATTTAACCCATAGCTGGTGGGATGAGGATGTTCATACCCGTCCCAAGGGTGTATCCAAAATTGAACGTAATAACACGACTAGAGCTCAAACTTGCTAACTCCGCCTAATGACAAACGATAATACTGATAGACTTTGGAAAGCTTTATTCTACTTAGAATAATTGGTACACTTACTGAGAGCTTATATACTCTAGTAATCGCCAGAGAGTACTCCAAAGGGGAGGTAATCATAAAATAGGGGAGGTGACTCACAATTACTTATTACACTACGATATCGCAGTCCAGCACGTCAGTCACTACACTACGAGGACTTCCCCTCTCATAGCAGGTTTTTTTGCATATTCAGAAACTGTTATTTCAAGAAGCCTTTTTGTTTGATACGAAAATTTGCTTAATGCTATAAAAAGGGACTTATTAAAAACAACGCGATCAGGTTTGGGAATATATAGTTTATTCATTGATAAAGGAACAAGTCAGATTATCAGTGGGAATGTAGCTTATTTGAAGGACAAAGTGGCTTTTTAATTCAACACATAGGTTAGTGCTAATGTTGCTTATTTGTAGGCAAAGTGGATTTAAAACTAATAGATTAGAGCAAATGTAGCGCATTTGTGCATAAAATTGCTGTTCAATTCAACAATAAGATTAATGCAATATATTTAGAGACAAAGTGGCTTTATAATTCGGATTTGCGAGAATGTAGCTTATTTGTAGACAAAGTGTTTGTTTTATTAATTTAACAGATTAATTCAAATGTAGCTTATTTGTTGACAAAGTGGCTTTTTAATTGAACATTACAAATGCAGCTTTATCACTGGGAATGTACCAGCCCTGTCGTCTGGGGCTTTAGAATACACCGACTGCACCTCTGTAGAGGGATAAGACTACCCAAAAATGGTGCCAATCGTTAGCCGTGGCTTGCGACCCGTGATGCTTAAGGACGGAATCCTGGTGGATGAGCTGTCCATGACATGCAACACTCCATTTAGGTCCTTACTTAGGCTAGACGGGCGATCGGAGAGGCCCCGTCCAATCAATCGGCTGGTCATGTCAAGTCCCAGCACGTATATTATTGTCCTAATCCTATTGCACTTATGGCAGGCATAACCCTTTTTATCATATATGTGCTAGAACGCGGTGGCTGAGGGTCATCATGTCCTGGGAATTTCATTAAACTCTATCTGATCGTGAGAATCAGTTCTGGCGGTCCGGAGAATGTAGAGCCCCCTTCATCACCATTGCTCCCTGGTCCATTCTGACCCGGAGTGGTAGTATATGTTAGGGTCCCATCTATGGGTTAGATAGAAAAATATATTTATAAAAAATTGAGTACCTATCAAGAATGAGTTTATTTCAAAATTTATCGGCATTAAATGACCCACCGAAGTTGATATGCAGTAAAACAAAAACAAACTGTGAAGTCAGATTAGTGCCAATGTAGCTCATTTCTAGTTAAAGTGGCTTTTTAAGACGGATTAATGCAAATGTAGCTTATTTGTAGAAAAGGTGTTCTTAAAATTTAAACAGTAGCGAATGTAGCTAATTTTAGTCAAAGTGCTTTTTAACTAAGATTAGCGCAAATGTAGCTCATTTGTAGAGAAAGTGTTAATCTTAAAATTTAATAGTCATATTAGTGCGAATGTAGCTTATTTGTAAACAAAGAGTTAATTTAATAGCCTGATTGCAGATTAGTGCGAATGTAGCTAATTTCTAGTCAAAGTGTCTTTTTAACTAAGATTAGCGCAAATGTAGCTCATTTGTAGAGAAAGTGTTAATCTTAAAATTTAATAGTCATATTAGTGCGAATGTAGCTTATTTGTAAACAAAGAGTTAATTTAATAGCCTGATTGCAGATTAGTGCGAATGTAGCTAATTTCTAGTCAAAGTGCTTTTTAACTAAGATTAGCGCAAATGTAGCTCATTTGTAGAGAAAGTGTTAATCTTAAAAATTTAATAGTCATATTAGTGCGAATGTAGCTTATTTGTAAACAAAGAGTTAATTTAATAGCCTGATTGCAGATTAGTGCGAATGTAGCTAATTTCTAGTCAAAGTGGCTTTTAACTAAGATTAGCGCAAATGTAGCTCATTTGTAGAGAAAGTGTTAATCTTAAAAATTCAAGTCATATTAATGCGAATGTAGCTTATTTGTAGACAAAGAGTTAATTTAATAGCCTGATTGTAGCTTATTTGTAGGCAGAGTGGCTTTTTAATTTAACAGTACAAATGTAGCTATATCCCCGTGAATGTACTTCATTTGTAGACAAAGTGTTTTCTCTTTCTTCCTGCGTTGAAGACATTAATTTAATTGTTCTCAAAGTGTATTTTCAGCTTAACAGTCCGAATGATGCTCATTTGTAGACAAAGTGCTTTTTTAACTACATGGTTCGTTTTTATTTTTGTTTTGTTTTTTGTTTTGTTTTGTTTTACGGCATATCAACCTCAGTGGGTCATTTAATGCCGATAAAGTTTTGAAATAAATCAATTCTTAATGGATAATACCATTTTTTATAAATACATTTTTCTATTTAACCCATAGATGGGACCCTAACAGGTACTACCACTCCGGGTCAGAGTGGACCAGGGAGCAATGGTGATGAATGGGGTGCTCCACATTCCCCAAACCTCCAAAACTGGAACCTCACCATCAGATAGAGTTTAATGTCATTCCCAGGACATGTAGACCCGCAGCCACCGCCTTCTAGCATCCATATGATAAAAAGGAGTTGGGGCTTGCCATAAGGGCAATAGGGTTGGGAAAATCATATAGGTGCTAGGGCTTGACGTGACCAACCGATTGATCGGGGGGGCCTCTCGACCGCCCGTTTAGCCAAGGTAGGGCCAAAGTGGAGTATTCATGTCATGAACTGCTCATCCACCTGGGCTCTATCCTTAAGCATCACGGGTCGCCACCCACGGCCAACTCTGCAGAAGGTGCAGTCGGTGCATTCTAACGCCCCAGCCGACAGGGCGATCGTTCCTATTTAAAAAAAAAATGTTAAATTAAAAAAAACTTTTACATTAAATTACAAATAAATTAATGATTACAGAGTTGATAAAAAAATATGATGGATGAGGTTCGTACTCGATTTGATTCTAAAATTACTTTTTTTCCAAATATTCCAGATGAAAATAATCACAATATGAGTAAAGTAAAAAAAAATTATAATAAATATAAATGTAAAATTCTAGGTAAAAAAGATTCCAAAAATTGAATTGTCTAGTTAGACACATGTCGCAACAGATATAAAGGTTGAGTTAAATTCTAAGTGACAATCATCTGGAGGTTGTAAGTTCAATCCTGACTACAGGCGAAAATAACATAGCTTAACACTTTTACCTGACAGTCTTTACACATATATATATGTATGTATTTATCAGTTAAAATCCTTGTCAGTCTGTAGGTGCCGATGGCTGAGTGGTTAAGAAACCTGACTGATTATAAATCAATCGGGTTTCCATCCCCGGCTGGAGGTAGCCTGCAAATGTCATGTCGCACTGAAGAGACATGATACGTCGAAACACAGTGTCTAAGGATGAATATATATATATATATATATATATATATATAGATACGAAGACCGCCCCGTGTGTGATTCAAAACTTGTCTGTCAAGCTGAAAGGCAAGCGTCTTACCTCCACACCAAACGGACTTAGCTAGATTTCTTCGTTTTGTTAAGGAGTAGGTATTTATATTCCTCTTAAGTGACCTCTACACGAACTTACGAGAATTATTAATTAATTAACTTTCAAAAATTAGGTTCGACTTCGATTAAGCACATATTCTCCTAAATATTGTCGGCTGAAAATAGCCATATCACAAACAACGTCTGTTTGTTTACTTATATATATATATATTGTATTGAGCACTTTGTATTTGTTTTTTTCTCAACCTTAACCTCTGGATATCGTGCGCTTCCAACGATCGTTCTTATACCCACCGGTAAGTTAATACTTATACATCATATCACACACACACACACACCACACACATCTTATTATATATATATATATATATATGGTTGGGGTAAAGTAGAATATATAATATATATTATGGTTGGGGGTAAAGTAGATATATATATATATATATATATATATATGGTAGGGGGTATATATATAATATATATTATATATATATTGGTAAGGTAGTAGATAATATATATAATATATATATAATATATATATGGTAGGGTAAGTAGAATATATATATATATATATATATATATGGTAGGGGTAAAAAGTAGAATATATATATTATATATATATAATTAAGGGGGTAAGTGAATATATATATAATAATATATAATATTATATATATATATATATATGGTTGGGTAGGTAAAGTAGAAATATATATATATATATATGGTAGGGGTAAAGTTAGAATATATATATATTATATATAGATATAATATTAATATATATATATATATATATATATGGTAGGGGGTAAGTAATATATACTATATATATATGTAGGGGGTAAAGTAGATATATATATATATATATACATATGGTAGGGGGTAAGTAGAATATATAATATAATATATATAATAATATATAATATAAGGTAAAAGTAGAATTATATATATATATATGGTAGGGGGTAAAGTAGAAATATATATACTTATATTGGTAGGGGTAAGTAGAATATATATATATATATATATATTATATATATATATATATGGTAGGGGTAAAGTAGAATATATTATATTATATATATATGGTAGGGGGTAAGTTAGTAATATATATATTATATATATACTATATATATATATATATATATATATATGGTAGGGTAAAGTAGAATATATAATATATATATATATATATATATATATATGGTATAATAGTAGAATATATACTATATATATATATGGTTAGCGGGGTAAAGTAGATATATATATAATATATACATAATAGGTAGGGGGTAAAGTAGAATAATATATCTATATATATATAGTATATATATATATATATATATATATATATATGGTAGGGGGTAAGAGACATATATAGTATATATATATATATATATGGTAGGGGGTAAAGTAGAATATATATATTATATATATGGTAGGAGGAAAGTAGAATATATATATATATATAATTATATATATATACTAATATATTATATAATTATTTAGGGTAAGGGAGAAATAAAGTAGAAATATAAAATAATATAATAATAATCTATTACTAATATAAAGAATAGGGAGGATAAAGAATAAAAAAAAATAAATATATAAAATAATATAAAATAAATAAAAAATAAAATAAATATAATAATAAATAATATAATAAAATAATAAAAAATAAAAAAAATAAAATAATATATAAAAAGAGATAGAAGGGGTAAAGCATAGAATATATCTATATATATAACTATATATGGTAGGGGGTAAGTAGATTATATATATATATATATATATCGGTAGGGGGTAAAGTTAGAAATATATATTATATATATTATAATATATATTAATCGGTAGGGGTTAAAGTAGAATATATATATATGTATATATTATAATATACTCTATCATTAATATATATTATATATATATGGTAGGGGTAAAGTAGAAATATATAATATATATATATATTTATATAATATTGGTAAGGGATTTAAAGTAGAATTATATATATATATATTTTATATATATATATACTATATATATTATATTAATGGAGGGGGAGTAATCAGTAGAATATTATATCTATATATATGGAGGGTGTTAAAGTCAATATATATATATATTATATAGTATATATATAATTATATTATTATAATATATTATTATATGGTAGGGATAAGTGAGATACTTAATTAAAATAAATAAATAAATAAAAAGTTGTAGTAACGAAATGCAGACACAATAACAAATTTAAATTAAGACACTTAATAAGATAACATTACATTTGGAAGGGTACCGGTTAGTACACCCATCTCAAAAGATAAAGGAAAAAGTGAAAA
>CM042154.1:27121145-27153645 GCA_023376005.1 Doryteuthis pealeii | reverse complement strand
ATTATAAGCATATATATATATATATATATATATATATATATATATATATATATATATATATATATATATATATATATATATATATATTATTATAAGCATATCTATTAATAATGGAGATTCGCTTCCGGTTTTAGTCCGTAACAAAAATTACGTCACTGCTTACGTCACATTACCCAAAATCGTCATAACATAGAATAAATACACTCAAAATTTGAACATGTAATATTAGACAGTCTTCATTGTTTTTTAAAACAAGTTTTAATAAATACATGACTGGTATTACATATCTATATATAGTTTTTTTTTGAATACCTATTTAAAGTTTATATTTCAACTTGTTTTATTTTTTAATCCTATAATGAATTTGATGATTTTATTTACTTAGTGTACAAACTCGCTGACATTGAATTTTTTACTCCCACCCCTTATGTTTTAAATATATATTTTTACATCGCCCGGAGGGTGTTTTTTATTTTGTACCAGTATATATAATGTGTGATGTGTACAGAGAAGCATGTTTTAGTAAAAACAATGTTTACAAATGGGCTAAACATCTGTTTACCATTACGAGCTAAACGAGTTGAAAAGTCAGTCCATGAAGTGGAAACACGCTGACTATCAGCAAAGAAAAAGTTCCGGAAAAAAGCATTCAGCAAAGATGGGGCCATCTGACAGTTTTCTCGGACATAACTCATCACTATTATAAGCATATATATATATATATATATATAATATATATATATATATATATATATAACTCATCACTATTGATTTCCCTTTTGCCTGTAAACTATACTTTCTGTTGCCAACTCCCTAGGAAAAACTGACTTTATTTATTGAATGACAGCTTTATATATTATAACCCAATTTCAAATCTTGAACGAAGCTTTTTACATTTTACTTAGCGCTAATACCCTTGGAAAAGGCATGTATACAGTCATTCCCCTCCTCCGATGTGCGTAAATAGTAGGGCAGACTGAACTCTTGGTATTGCAACCGGTTTAAGTTCAAACTTGTTGAACTCCGATTGAAAAAAGGCATTGAGTCGCATCCGGACATTGCCCCCCCCCCATATATATACATATATATAAACACAGACACAGAAACAGGCACACACACACATACACACACACACACACACACATATATATATATATATATATATATATAACGTATATATATAACGTATATATATACGTATATATAATGTATATATAACGTTACAAAAAGTTTCATCCTTAGGTAGCGATTTTCAGATAATATTAAAAGAATAAAAAAAATAAACACACGCACATATAAACATATACACACATATATTTGTGTGCATTTGTGTGTATACATTCTTTTATTCTTTTACCATCAGCTGAAGATCGCGACTTAAACACGAAATTGTTAGTAAAGATATATATATATATATATATATATATATATATATATATATATATATATATATATATATATATATATATATATGAGTGTGTGTGTGTAGTGTGCAGTGTTTCAGTTCCGTAAACTCCAGACCCCTTCAGGTGTCATTTGTCTCATACGTGTTATATCTTAATTGTTGCTTTTTGTCTTTTTCTTCATTGTATCCGCGTTTTTTTTTTTTGTTCTTTTTAAAAATATATATTTTTGGTCCTTGAGACAACAAACAAGAAAAATCATCACAAGGATTAAATATATGTAGACTATTTTGAAAACTTCAACGATGGCTCTGGGATAAGCGTGTAACGTATGTGCGTCCGTGCGTCCGTGATTTTGCATATGCACAAAACCCCTGTGTGTCCGGGTAGTACTCTCTCCCCCTCCCTCTCTCCCTCTCTCTTTCTCTGCCTGTCTTTCACTCTCTCTGTCTGTCTCTATCGCACCTTGTTTGTACGTGTTTGCTCGTTGCACAGTTTTACGTGTTTTTGTTTTGTTTTTTGTTTTGTTTTTACAGGATGATGGTCTCTACCGTATACGCCACACTTGTTTCTGATTAACAACCCACTCTCCCAAGATGCTGTTTTTGCATGTAATATAAACAAAAAAGCATCCCAAAAACTTTGCAGCAGTCAAAAAAAATAAAAATAAAAAAAGGCTACAGCAAAAAATAAATAAAAAATTCTTAAAAATAAGAGGAATAAAATCCTATACTCAACAAACACTAAAGAAAAAAAAAACACGCCCCCCCCCCTCTTAAAAAAATTGTGTCTCTTTATTTTAAAACGTTTTGTTTATTTTATTCATTTCTTTGAAAACGGATTTTCCGCCCTAAAATTTATTTTGCTTCGTATTTACCAAATTCTGGATTGAAATTAATCCGTATGTGTTGGTAGGTCAGATGGTTGTTTTCTAACGAAACTAGTGGGTGTTGGAAAGACAATGATAAATATACCAGCTCTCTTGTGCACTGGCCATCGCATGAGTTTCAGTTTGTGCGTATCTTCCGGCCTGGTGGGAGGTCAGGAAAATATATATCAACTTCTCAGTGCAG
This sequence comes from Doryteuthis pealeii, assembly GCA_023376005.1. Taxonomy (NCBI): domain Eukaryota; kingdom Metazoa; phylum Mollusca; class Cephalopoda; order Myopsida; family Loliginidae; genus Doryteuthis; species Doryteuthis pealeii. The sequence continues at coordinate 27,151,169 of CM042154.1, read as the reverse complement.
ACACACACAATATATATATATATATATATATTATATATATATATATATATATATATAATGTGTGTGTGTGTGTGCATACGTGCACATATACATACATATATATGTATATATATATTCACCAACCCCTCCGCACAAGCAGGATGCGACTCAAGTTCAATTTCTTAAGCATATGTATATACATATGTACAAACATACATACATATATATGTATATTATGGACTCTCTCGTCGATTTCGACGCATGAGGGTTCATACAATGAACAAGACACACGGTGATTTGTTTATAGTGGTGAAGGCTTGTGTTGGACCATTCCGCACTTTTTGGCACAGTCGATAGCAAAGAATTGGTGTACAAATGCCACAAACCCAATCAACGACTGACCTCAGGAATTTTGAATTCAGAGTTTTCCCTCTCCTAGACTGGTTACCTACCCAATGTTAAAGAGCCCAGTCTGCCCTACTATTTTATAGGGAGAATATATGGATTCCCAAGGGTATTAGTGTTATGTGAAATGCAAACAACCTAGTCTGGGATTTGAACTCGGGTCGACAAGTCCATTTCCCACGACTCTAACCATTATGCCACGCGCTTCCATATACATATACGCATACATACAAACATACATATTCATACATAGAAACATATATATGAAGAGTAACAGTTTGGGTAAAATCCAACAAAATGTGATCAATGATTGAGGAAAAACGGATGAAGCAAAAACAACTTCATTCAATTATTTCAAATATTTCACCTCGGTATGTTATCAAAGTTTCGTCAGAAGATTTATTTGAGACACCGAGACTACAAGCTGTTTATATGTTGAAAACGTAGAGGGAGGATGAGAAGAGGAGAGGGAAGTGGATGCGTCAGAAGGTGTGAGGAAAAAAGAGGAAAGAGAGGAAGGGGAAGTGTCAACAAGGATACGATGGCTAGTGAGTTCCAGGTAGTGCGGTCAGGGTAATTGGGTCAGAGGTGGAGGAAAGCGCCAGATAGTGATTGGTGTTTGTTTTTTTAATTGTGATGGGGGTCGAAATTTTATATATATATATATATATATATATATATATATATAATGTAGTATATTAGGAAAAATAAAAAAAACACAGGTTTAAATGGGTTAAGTGGTGAGTTTATTGGTCGACGCTGCAGTGTTTCGATCTATTAATTAGATCATCTTCAGGGCATTTGTTGGTATATGGAAGGTGATAAGAAATTATTTATCACAGAATAACGAGAAAAGCGAGTGGTAGTTATTGTTATTCAGTCTGTTTAAAAATTTTTGAGGTTTGAAAAAAGGGACGGTTTTGAAATATGACGTCAAATATTCTATTTTACGGCGTGGTTATGGAACAGTGTAGGTGTGTATCGAAAGGAAACATTGTGCATTTTTTAGGTGTGTGGTTGTGTGTGTGTATAATTTTTTTGTGCGATGAACGACAGCGGAAATAAACCTTAAGGTTGTGTGTGTGTGTGTGTGTGTGTGTGTGTGTGTGTATTGGTAAGAGGTAGGGGAAAAGAGATGTCATGGGCGTCAGGAGAATTTTTATTTTTTATATTAAAAGAAGAAAACCCATTTAAACCTGTGTTTTTTCATTTTTCCTAATATACTACATACCGTCGGATTCACTTCCTTTCTTCACACACACACACACACACACACACACACACACATATTATATATATATATATATATATATATATATATATATATATATTCGGCATTTTTTAGTTCTTTTTTCCTACGATCTTTGATGCAATTTTCTCAAAATTTAGTACCAGTGCAAGATGTAATTTTTGATAATAGATAAACTAATACACAAATTTTGATGCCTCATATAATTTGATATTTAAAAAAGGGAAAAATTAACATACCCTAATGTATATACATATACTTACATATACATACACACTCATTTATTTGAAAACGAATTTCCCCCGCCCTGTCGGCTGAGGCGTTAGAATGCACCGACTGCACCTCTGCAAAGGGGTAAGACTCCCCCAATGGGGCCACCTGTTGGCCGTGGGAGGCGACCCGTGATGCTTAAGGATAGAGCCCAGGTGGATGAGCAGTTCATGACTTGCAATACTCCACTTTAGCCCTATCTTGGGCTAGACGGGCGGTCAGAGAGGCCCCCTCCGATCAATCGGCTGGTCACGTCAAGCCCTAGCACCTATATGATTTTCCCAACCCTATTGCCCTTATGGCAAGCCCCAACTCATTTTTATCATATGGGTGCTAGAAGGCAGTAACTGAGGGTCTACATGTCCTGGATGGAGCACCCCTTCATCACCATTGCTCCCTGGTCCACTCTGACCCGGAGTGGTAGTACCTGTTAGGGTCCCATCTATGGGTTAAATAGAAAAATATATTTATAAAAAAATTGTATTATCCATCAAGAATTGATTTATTTAAAAACTTTATCGGCATTAAATGACCCACTGAGGTTGATATGTCGTAAAACAAAACAAACCAAACCAAACCAAACGAATTTCCCGCCAAAAAATTTATTTTATTTCTTATTTATTCATGAATGTCAGAATCAAAATAATAAATATACCATGTCTCCTGTGCGGATTTTCAAAGCCAGCATACCCTTCCCCTTTAAATATTAGCGTCTTCCTCCTAATTTCTTATTTTGACATTCGCCCTGTTATTATGGCATAGAATACGCTAACTGCATCCCCATGGTGTCACATTGAGGTCTATCTGTTAGCAAGCTAGTCAGTATTAATTGATCTACCGTTCTAGCTTCTTAACAATTACAGCACGACGAATTTCCCACTGAGTACATTGCAATCATTTGCAAGGTTTAATTTGGTTTCCCATAAGGCTGGAAGTATAGGGCAATTCAGTGAGAATCGAACTCACTAGTAATGGTGTAGCTCACTAAACATTTCACCACGTTGGACACTCATAGAAAGTAAACTACGGCGCTGCCTTGGTATGAAATTGAAACTTGGACAGCCACTTGATAAGCGCTCCACCAGTGAATTTCACCAACTAATGCATTCTAGCCTTTTACCTAGCAGAAGGTAAGAAGCATGAGAGCACTCAGTGAGAACCTAATTCATGGACAATAGTTTGCTATCATAAAACGTTGTGCCCTTTGATATTAAGAGGGGGGTAAAATAGTAATGCCATTTTCTTTATTTCATGTGAAGCTTTTTGAAAAAAAAACTTAGGCTTACATTGAGATCATAACGAGGCTCAGAGCAAAAATCCAACGAGTAATCCCAACCCTATTGCCCTTATGGCAAGCCCCAACCCCTTTTTATCATATGGGTGCTAGAAGGTGGTGGCTGCGGGCTTACATGTCCTGGGAATGACGTTAGACTCTATCTGATGGTGAGGTTCCAGTTTTGGAGGTTTGGGGAATGTGGAGCACCCCTTCATCACCATTGCTCCCTGGTCCACTCTGATCCGGAGTGGTAGTACCTGTTAGGGTCCCATCTATGGGTTAAATAGAAAAATGTATTTATAAAAAAATTGAATTATCCATTAAGAATTGATTTATTTCAAAACTTTATCGGCATTGAATGACCCACTGAGGTTGATATGCCGTAAAACAAAACAAACCAAATCCAACGAGTAAAACCCAACTTGATAATCGACAATGTTCTCCTTCTGCATGACAATGCCCGACCACACACAAGCATCAGGACAAGGGAGAAAATCGCTTCATTTGAGTGGACAACTTTACCGCATCCCCTATACCCATCAGATTTAGCACCTTCAGATTATCATCGCTTTGGCCTCATGTAACAGGGTTTGAGGCAAACATTAATCCAGTGACTAGGAAGTGAAATCTATAGGGAAGAAGTGGCTCAAAGAACAATCAACAGAATTTTACGGGGCAGGGATACATTCTCTCATTCGACGATAGAACATTGCTATTGAGAGAAATGGTGACTATGTGGATAGGTAGGGATGAGATCCACAGAAAATCAGCTTTATTTCGATGTATGATACATATTTCTATGTTGGTAATTATGTTACGTACTGGCATCAAATTCGTATATGCTGCGTTCGGGCATCAAATTCTATATGTTATATAGCGCCTTCTTCGCTACTCTCAATCGTGTACGTTATTACTGAGGGTTTTCACTGTACCCAAAGCGATGTATGTTAGTAGTCAGCTACGATCGACTACTGGAGTTCAATAACAACAGATACGTATGTACAAAGAGGACCTTTCTTTATTTTCTTCGGTGTGTGGTGGTGAAGGCACAGAGCTTACAATGAGTGCACGAGGGGTGGTTGCTGACGGGAAGCGTGAAGTGTCCTTTCCGCTGCCGGCTGGCGTCTGACTGCTGTCTGCTCGACCCTCTGGCTTTTTGTATTGACGACACGCCTACGCATCTTTATCTTTTGATCTGATAACGGACGTTTGTTATATACTTCTTTATCTTCACCCTGCTTCCTTGACCGGAAACCTCTCTCCCGCTTTCTCTTTCTTTTTAAATATATATTTTTATCTTTCTCTTTGTCCCTCAGCCGGAAGTTCCAACTTCCGGGCGAGGACAATACAACAATTAAACCTGTCCTAAACAAAATAGCATTACTTTTTGACTCACACTCGTATTTACTATGCTGTGATTAGTCTGGTATACAAGTCTTTAGTCGCTTATAATATCTGATGTAGGAAGCGCGTGGTGTAATGGTTAAAGTCATGGGAAATGGACTTGTCGCCCCAAGTTCAAATCCTGGACGTGGTAATTGTATTTCACTTAGCACTAATACCCTTGGGAAAGGTATGAATCCTACTCTCCCTCCAGCTATGGGTAAATAGCAGGGCAGACTGGGCTCTTTAACCATGGTTAGGTAACCAGTCTAGGAGAAGGAAAACTCTGAATTCAAACCTGTTGAACTCCGCTTAATAAATTGACCTTGTGTCGCATCCTGCTCGTGCGGAGGGGTTGGTAAATATATATAATATCTGATGTTTCTGAGAGGTTACCCATCTAAATATTGAACAGACTCATCACTGCTTATCTTCGGTGATCAAGTAGAAACTTGTGCTTTCAGAGGGACTTGACCGAAAATCTCCCCACCCCAGGTCATTTGCTAAGAGCTTAGTTTAGCTTGAGGTCAGAAGTATGGGCCACCCAGTGAGAATCTTACTCAGTAATAACGATCTGCTAGCCCAGCTCGCTAAACAAAACATTAAACAAGGCGACTAACTCAACTGTTGATTTTGTCATGGTTTTGCTTTTTGTTAGGTCATTAAAATTTACAATCAAAACTCAATTTTAGAAACTTTCATTTCATGATTCTCGTGTTTCCTGTCAATAATTAAATGGAATATTCCTTTAGTTTTACAACCTACTGTGGAAAATCGCCTACGCTCACAGACTGATATATATATATATATAAGTTGAATAATAGTTAACAAAGTTGAAACAGCTGCACGGTGTTCTACGTGGCGCATGTTATTCGCCGGGTTTGCTTATCATGATTATTTTCAATATTTATCGAATTTTATACGATATACATATTGTAATTGCCTTAAAAAATATAAATAATAATATACTTTAGTATTATCTGCGTTATTCGGACTATTGTCCCCATCTTCATTGTTATTTGTACAACATTTCGGCCGATATGCCCTCCGGCCTTCTTCAGTTATTTTTTGTCGGACTCGAGAACCTTCTCGGACTCGGGAATCTTCTTTTCGAACTCGGGAACTTTCTTGTCGTAATCGGGAGCCATCACGGAACTTTGAACCTAACCCTTTATTTATTCCACGGGGGTATCCTGTTCTCATTCCACTAACCATAGCTGGGGTAGGAGTTGTGTTAATTATTTTTCTAACTGCCTCTACTCAGGATTCAACTCGGGATCCAGAGATAACTGTCACTTAGAACTGTCTTAACCTAACTACCTTATCCACTAGGCCATGCGTCCAATACTTTACATAACAATGCTTCAAAAGCAAATTACTAAATTCCATTTATATATATATATACATATATATACATACATATATATATATATATATATATATATATATATATATTGGTGTGTGTGTAAGCTCAGTCGGTAGTGCGTCCGACTAGGAACCACAAGGTACCGGGTTCGATACCGGGCCTCGCCAACTCAGCATATGAGTAGCACATGGATCTACGCGGTAAAGTGAGGAGCTCACCCCAGTAAAAAATCTCCCTGGCCTAGTGCTAGCGAAAAGGGGATAGACTCCCTCGCTGTCTGGCCGATACGAACAATAGGCCACTCCGCCAACCTTATTTACTTTACTTAACTTAGGAAAGCTTGATACCATATAACAGTAATTTATTATATTGAACAAACAACTGATTATTATCAAATAGTAATAATTACTTGCAACTATACGATGCATCTCACAAACCATTCGAGTGAGACGGACAAGGCATGCCAGGCACTGCTGGAGAAGCAAGGACGAGCTCATAAGCGACGTTCTCCTGTGGAAGCCAACACACAGACATGCTAGTGTGGGCCGCCATCAACGACCTACATTGACCAGCTATGCAAAGATGCTGGATGCTGCGCAGAGGACCTCCCTGGGAAAATGAATAATAGGGAAGGTTGGCGAGAGATTGTCATGGATATCCGTGCTAATAGCGCGACATGATGATGATGATACGATGCATACAAATTATTAATATTAGATATAAATACTTGAAACGATATAACTGTGTGAAAATTATTTGTATTATTTAGGAACACTTGATATCCTATAACTATTTACGCAAAACTATTAGAAAACAGATATACAAAAAGGTAAATATAAACCTACAATAAACATGTTTCCCCAACGTCTAGGCATAAAATAACCCTAGATGGAGCTNTGCCCATTTATCCCTAGAAGCTCTGAACTATATTTATTTTTGGTTGCCATAGGATACACTCGACGCCGTGTTATATTAATGGTTGTCTTTGTTCGTTGACCCGGGCATTCCTCTCGCCGTCTACCACGAGAGACGATGGAGTTAGTGTCCATTTTTCTGCTGTGGAACTTATAAAATAAGCGTGTTTTTCTATGGAGGTATGAACGCGGCCTTGCGCCCCAGACACTCACGCATAGCACCCGCCTGCCTCCTCGTTCCACCTCCCGCCCTGTGCACTCCCAATGAAAGGTTAAGCAAACCAATGCGATGTTGTGTGCGGGCACCCGTAGGCTATAGTCATGTCGCAGAGTTGTCTGGGTGTGCAATGAGCATTTTTACGGCCGATTCCCGATCACCATCCATCAGCTACACTCTGCCGGCCCTCTCTCTCGATATACGGCCTACCTTCTATGCCCGTCTCTTTGTGCGCTCTCTCTCACCTCTTCGCCGCGGCGTTTACGACATCTACTCTTGATCCACTAGTATTCTGCTCACACCTGACCGCGCTTCCATCCTAATACGAGAGCGCGTATCTATGCCCTCACCGTCTTCTCGGTGTCTATACTGTCGACAACAATCAATGAAATGATACTGACTCGCGGCTCAGCAGCTCAAACTTCACTTCGATCACATCTCATCGTCTCTATTCTTCCTGCTACGTCTACCACCCTATCGCAACATGCTCGAAAGTATGCGTCCGCGCTACCATTCTCGTGTTATTACTCCTATTCTCAGTCTTCGCAATATATATGTCTGTCTGCAAGCAACACTGAAATAACGAATCTCACCCACGAATAAGATCTTTCTGCCTAACTCGCAGAACCCATCCTTGGGACGGGTTGCGAGACCAACTTTAAGCGAGAGTGCTTAGCTAAATAGGAACAACTCATTGGCATCTCCCCCAATTACTGGCATAGGCTTCATGTCACCAATCCTAACGCACTCCATATTATTCAATGCTCAAGAACGACAACACAATGTGAAACATATTCAAACTCCTTTGACCAGTTAAACACTTATCTCATGGAATGACAGTTTTTTTGCGCACATCAGAACCCGTTATAAATGCAAGATCAATATGAAAGATGCTGTTTGACACATGTCAACATGGAGTGATATTTCTCTCCTTTTTGAGAACAAAATAGCCATATAGAATGATAGACATGAAACAAACCCTTACCATACAAACATGACGACCGCCCGCAATGAATGTATGTTTAACGTCGAGACTCTACGATCGGACAACTTAGCTAAAATACTATAAATTACACAATATATTACTGCACAACCGGTATGACATTGCCATAACCTCCGGAACGGGTTAGAGATATGCCGTTTAAATCAATAAACAAACAAAATGTTGTTGTGGCTTATCAGGACTTCAGAGCTCATCCGATCCTCGAAGCTCATCAGATCTTCATCAAACCAATATACACTAATTTATGTTTACAGGTTAGCTCAGCCGGTAGAGCGTTCGGATAGAAACCACAAGGTTCCTAGTTCGATACCGGCCCTCGCCAATTCAGCGTATGAGTAGCACATGGATCTGTGCGGTAAAGTGAGGAGCTGATGGTAGGTGTGGCGCTCCACCTCAGACGCAAAAACAATCTCATTAGTCTAGCGCTAGTGAAAAGGTGATAGACACCCTCGCTGATTGGCTGATACCGACTTTAGGCCACCCCGATGACTTTACTTACTTTTACTTTATTTTACTTGGTGAGGATTGATGAAGTTAGCCCAGAGCATTTCTATCGGAGTTGAATATAATGCTTGATCAGAAGCAGCAACATCCATGGAGAAGAATGTCCCGATTGATTAAGGGGGGGAGTGGAAGAATAATCCACTTAGCTATGGGGATGGTACGTATAAGAATATCTAACTTGGTTCAGGGGGAGGTTGGAGGAATGACCCACTTGGCTGCGAGGAGGATTTGTGGATGAACGCAATGTGCGAATGAACGGACAGATAAACAGAATTATGATATAGATTATTTTAAACTGGACCTCAATATCACTGAAACTTCTCGTAGAATTTTGGAATCGGAAGTAAATTATATTTATATATATTATTTCTCTGAATGTTTGAGATGAGGCTTGAAGATTAGTATTATCTGCGTTATTCGGACTATTGTCCCCATCTTCATTGTTATTTGTACAACGTTTCAGCCGATTATGCCCTCCTGCCTTCTTCGGGTATTTCTTGTCGGACTCGGGAACCTTCTCGAACTCGGAAACCTTCAATTGGACACATGGCCTAGTGGATAAGGTAGTTAGGTTAAGACAGTTCTAAGTGACAGTTATCTCTGGAACCCGAGTTCGATCCTGAGTGAAGGCAGTTAGAAAAATAATTAACACAACTCCTACCCCAGCTATGGTTAGCGGAATGAGAACAGCATACCCCCGTGGAATAAATAAAGGGTTATGTTCAAAGTTCCGTGATGGCTCCCAATTACGACAAGAAAGTTCCAGAGTTTGAAAAGAAGGTTCCCGAGTTCGAAAAGAAGGTTCCCGAGTCCGAGAAGGTTCCCGAGTCCGACAAGAAATACCTGAAGAAGGTCGGAGGGCATATCGGCCGAAACGTTATAAAAATAACAATGAAGATGGGGACAATAGTCCGAATAACGCAGATAATACTAATTTATATATATATATTTACCCGACCCCGCTGCTCAAGAAGGATGTGACACAAGGTCAATTCTTTTTCCTTCACCTAGACCGGTTGCCTGAACAAGCTCTATTTACTATTATATCGTCTGCCCAACTACTTACCCATATCTGGAGGGAGAATAGTTGGTGCATGCTTTTTCCCCATGGTATTAGTGCTATGTGAAAATACGAACAGCCTCGTCCGGAATTTGAACACGTCTTGCCGTGTCAATTACTTACGACGATAACTACTATACCACACACCTCCATTATATAAGCATAGTGTTAAGAACATCAACAATACCGTAAGATGTTTTCTTATATATATATATATATATATATATATATATATATATAAGTTAATAGAAAGGAAATGAATCCGACGGTATGAGTATAGATAAAAGGATATGAAAACAACACAATATGCTGTTAAAGTGAAAATATTTTATATCATATTCATAGCTAATATTGAACAATATTTCGATTTATAAAAATCTTCTTCAGAGCTTGTTTTACTCCGGACTTAACAAGAGCGGAGACGAAAATAATATGAATTCAAAACGAAAACATTGATATTGCAAAAAAGTTATGCGGTAGTTTCAAATAGAAGCACATCCGCCCTTGCGTTTCTCGGTCAGCGACAGTCATGTATATCTTATTGTAACAGTTTTTGAAAAAAGAATACATATTTCAAAATCGACAATAGACAAATTTTGCAACATCAATGTTTTCGTTTTGAATTCATATTATTTTCGTCTCCGCTTTTGTTATGTCCGGAGTTAAACAAGCTTTGAAGATGATTTTTATAAATCGAAATATTGTTCAATATTAGCTATGAATATGATATAAAATATTTTCAATTTAACAGCATATTGTGTTGTTTTCATATCCTTTAATCTATATTCATATATATATATATATATATATATATATATATATCCGTTTCAAAGTCAGTTGGTATTACGATGATTCTAAGTTGGGCCTTTCTTCCAACAACAGAATGTATAAGCTGTTCAGGTCCAAGTTAAGATATCCATGTTCAATATTATTGAATATAGCAATATGATTGGTAAAAAATGTTTAAGAATCGATCATTTTGCGGTTATAGATCTATTTCTACCCAATGGTATCAGCGTATACCTGTGGGTAGAAATAGATCTATAACCACAAAATGACTGATTTTTGAGCTTTTTCATTACCAATATATATATATATATATAATTCTGTTTTTTCATCTACCACCCACATACAAACCACACTTGTTAATTTCTTCGCATAAGTAATTCGTAAAGTTCTGCACTCAGCCAGAAAGTAGTGCTCTCCACAACGCAACAATAATATTTTGACGCCATTTTAGAGCGGAAAGAAAACATGTCGTCACGTTAACTAATTTAATTTCACCACCTACAATGTTGTTTTTTCCTACCATTTCAATAAATTCACTTCCGATTTCCTCATTATCCCACTAATTTGTACATTTTCCTTAAGAGGTCACACTCAAATTTCCTTGCATTTATTATTAAAACTTTGCATACTAAATACTAAGTAGTTTACACTGTAGTCCTATTTGCAAAATGCAAGTGCATAACAAAACTAGTTTAGTACTGACGTGCATTTACTCCAATGTTTATTTCATGTGCACATCTAAATACTATACCTCACCTCAATGGTTAGCAAATTAGTCTCGCAGATCCAATACTACTGAAAAGCGAGTTCGGTCTTCGCTGGATGCTTCATGCTTGCGATCTTGTGACACATCAGTTTGTTTGTTTATTGATTTTAACGGCATATCAACCCGTCTGGGGTTATATGATGCCTAACGGTTAGGAAGTGATACATATCATATATTCATATTTATACTTTTTAGTAATTGGTTTTAACAATGTGTTAGCATTATTGGGGATTATGTTGTATGGTATTGATTTGTTTCATGTCTATATTCTATGGTATAATTTTATTTCCCTAAAAAAAGAGAGAATATCCTCCATGTTGACATTTTCAAACAGATCTTTCATATTGTTTTGTTTTTTTTCAAAATAACGGTTTCTGACATCGTGACCTTTGCGGAAGTCCGCTTTAGCGATGATGACCAATTGACAGAATTCGGGGCCGGTACACATTCTCTTGGAAAGGCAGGTCGATGGTAGCTGTAAGGATTTGAGGTAAGTCAGCTCGAGCACCCCATCTTGATGCTGCCTCTACATACGCGGATTATGACGGACACAGTAAAATCTGACCATATATGTGACCTGTCGAGGGCTGGGCTTCTCAGTCGCGTACGGTCGCATGCGACGGGAAGTCTGACCATATGTGACTTGTGTGGCCGGGCCTGCCTGTCGAGGGCTGGGCTTCTCAGTCGGGTACGGTCGCATGCGAGGGGAAGTCGAGAAAGGGGTCATGGGCGACAGGGAACATAAATTAAAATTTTTAAAAAATCAAATTTGGGCCCTCTGCATGCTCACAACCGAATTACTTGTAGAAATGGCTTTCTTCTGCGAAGAAGTGGCAATTACCATAACCGTTATGGTGTTCTGATGTGAGCAAAAATCCTGCATTCCATGAATAAGTGTTTAACTGTCAAAGTTGTTTGACATGTTCCACGTTGTGGTTGTTGATCAGTTTGGGTAAATAAAGATATTCCGCCGTAGTGTAATGGTCAGCAAGCTAGTCTTGCAGATCCGTTGCTACCGATCAGCAAAACAAGTGAGAAAAGGAACAAATGTTCATTTTCTTACTTGTATGGCTGTCTGAAGAAGACAAAAATTCTCAAAAAATGAGGATTTTAGTTGAAATAAATTTATAGCTACCAACATGACCAATATCTAAGTTTTTCTTTATTAATCATAAATATTACTCTGTATGTTGGCATCCTTCCGGCTACGAGAGACGATGGAGTAGTGTCCATTTTTGTGGAACTACGTAGCCTGAGCGGTTTTGTATGGAGGATGAGCTGTTGTCCCGACTGCAAATCCCCCCTCTCCACACTCCCGCTGTGATCCAAAGGAAAGGTAGGAAACCAATGCAGTTTGGCAGCGGTAGTGTCGCAGGAGTTGCTGGGTTGCACTGGATCTCAGCGTCACACCACCTTAGGGACTCCGGCTCCGGATTTGTTTTTCGGGATCTACTCCCATAATCCAAGTCTGTAGTGAGTTGGTAATCCTAGTCTGATGGGTTTTCTTTGGTGTTAATCCAAAAGATAGGTCTTCCTGGCAGAAATATTAACTAGCAACAGATTTAAGAACAGTTGTAAACAATCTTAAATACTTCCTGCCCTCGTCTCTCCAAAGGAAAAATCAACAATTCCCAGCCCCTCCTTCTTACAGACAAGACAACTGAACAATTCTCTCTGTCTGCGTAAATATAAAGTCTTGAAAAATCAACAATTCTCAGCCTCACCTAATCATTGTATTATCATATCTCATATTGACTAGCTTACCAAATTTTTAACATGTCTATATTAAAAAGGGTCCTGAGTAGAATCATTCCCACCACCAACTTATCTGGTCATTATATATATATATATATATATATGTGTGTGTGTGTGTGTGTGTGTGTGTGTGTGTGTGTATGTGCGTATGTGTGTGTGTGTGTATTTACCCAACTCCTCCTCACGATCAGGATGTGACCCAAGGTCAATTCTTTCAGATGAATTTAACAGGCTTGAATTCAGAGATTTCCTTCTCTTAGACCGGTTGCAATACCAAGCCCAAAGATCCCACTCTCTCCTACTATTTACCCATTGCAGGGAGAATAGTTGGATTCATACCTATAAACGCTGTGTGAAGTGCAACCAGCCTCGTCCAGGATTTGAACTTTTATCGCCGAGTCTATTTCTTACAAAGATAACCATTACACTAGGGTCGCCTCCAATTTTTACATTTAGAGAGATTAAAACATTTCATTTCCTCTCTATTCTGTTTCAGTTGGTTTCAAAATCTGCACCCCCACCCACTGTTTTTGTTGTTCTTTGTTTCCTGCATTTAGATAACGTAACAATTATGGCTACTCAGTTGACACACAAGAAAGATAAATAAATTTGAAGATAAAACCAATGTCAAAATCCTTAGAATAAACATTTTATCCCTTTTTTAGGGTCTCAGTTACGACAACTGTGGAAACGTAAAGCCTTTTGGAAAACATTGACAGTTCTCTGGCAAAAGCTGTGAGGTTTGGGTTTTTATTTGTTGTTGTTTTTTTGTTTTTTTCAGAATATGTCTTACGTATGCAGTTTTAGTATTTAGGTATTGATCGATTTATGTAGATTAGTGGGTGGGTGTATCACGTGGTTTTCATAGATTCTATGATTAGAGTTGACAACAGGAAAGAAATCACACTGAAATTAATACTACCTTTCTTGTATTAATTTCAGTGTGATTTCTTTGGATTGCGGTTAAAAATATAACAAACTTTTCACTCTTGGAATAGTATCTCATATAATTTGATGACTGTACCCCCCCCCACACACACTATATATATATAGTGTGTGTGTGTGTGTGTGTGTGTGTGTGTGTGTGTGGTGTGTGTGTGAGTGTGTGTGCGCACGCGCGTTAGGAAGAAATGGAAATGAATCCGACAATAAAAAAAAAAGTGATAAATAGATATGAAAAATAAGGGTGGTAAGGATGATTTATTAATATTTGAAAATTATTGTCGATGTTTAAAATGTTTCGATTATTAAATACATATAAAATGTATACCGATAATTGAATATATACCAAATATATATGATACCCCCCCACAGACATACACACTATATATATATATATATATATATATATATATATATATGCTGTTAAAGTGAAAATATTTTATATCATATATTTTTCATATCCTTTCATATATACTCATACCGTCAGATTCATTTCCTTTCTCTTAACATATATATATATATATATATAGGGTCATCCACAGACACGTGTTTCGACTTATCAAGTCTCTTCAGTGTGGCTAGACATTTTGTAAGCCGGAATTGAAATCCGATCGGTTGGGTGTCAGTCCGGCACCTTAACCATTAGGCTGTCTTCACTTACAGAATGGGAAGGGGGTTTTAACTGTTTTAATACACACATCGCTTTGTGTGTAAAGGCTGTCACAAAGTGCTCTATTCCTTATATAGAAGAGCGTTGCGTATATATATATATATATATATACATATATATATATACACATATATATATACACACATATATATATATATATATATATATAGTGTGTGTGTGTGTGTGTGCGTGTGTGTGCGTGCGGGCACAATCAATTGTAACTGAGACCGCGGGTGGAGGCGTGTGGTGAAATGATTACCGTCGTAGGAAATGGTCACGACGAGACGAGTTGTCATCCTGGACGAGGCTGTTTGTATTTCGCATAGCATTCATACCATTGGGAAAATGTATTAATCCAAATATTTTCGTTATAGCTATGGGTAAATAGTAGGGCAGACTGGACCCTTTACCCTTGGTTAGCCAACCAGTCGAGTAGAAGGAAAATTGTGAATTCAAACCTGTTAAACTCCGCTTAAGAAATTGACCTTCTGTCACATTCTGCTCGTGTGGAGGCGTTGGTATATATATATATATATATAATATATATGTGTGTGTGTGTGTGTGTGTGTGTGTGTGTGTGTGTGTTTGTGTGTGTGTGTCATGAAACATAAGTTTGCAACAAATCCGACAAAATATGAAAATATAAATGGAAAATATAGATAAACCAATGTTGTTGTTGTTGTTGAATTAACACCAAAGAAAACCCCATCAGACTAGGATTACCAACTCACTACAGACTTGGATTATGGGAGTAAATCCCCAAAAACAAATCCGGAGCCGGAGTCCCTAAGGTGGTGTGACGTTGAAATCCAGTGCAACCCAGCAATTCCTGCGACACTACCGCTGCCAAACTGCATTGGCTTCTTACCTTTCCTTTGGATCACAGCGGGAGTGTGGAGAGGCTGTATTTACCAAAATAGAAATGAACAATGAATAGAATGTTATTCTTTTCAGAATACAAGGTGTGTCATAAAAGTGCCGAGTTTGGAGCTGTATATACCAAGATAGAAATGAACAATGAATGGAACGTTATTTTTTTCAGAATTCAAGGTGTGTCAAAAAGTACAAAAATCTCAATACTTTTTTGACACTTGTATATACATATATATATATATATATATATAATATATATATATATATATATAATGGTTAGAGTCGTGGGAAATGGACTTGTCGACCCGAGTTCAAATCCCAGACAAAACTGTTTGCATTTCACATAGCACTAATACCCTTGGGAAAGGTATGAATCCATATATTCTCCCTCCAGCTATGGGTAAAATAGTAGGGCAGACAGGGCTATTTAACCTTGGGTAGGTAACCAGTCTAGGGAAAACTCTGAATTCAAAATTCCTGAGGTCAGTCGTTGATTTGGTTTGTGGCATTCGTGCACCAATTCTTTCCTATCGACTGTGCCAAAAGGTGCGGATGGTCCAACTCAAGCCTTCACCACTATAAACAAATCACTGTGTGGGTTGTTCATTGTATGAACTCTCATGCATCGAAAATCGACGAGAGAGTCCATAATATATATATATATATATATATATATATATATATATATATATATATATTATTTGGGAATTTGCTTGAAGCATTGTTAAGTATGTTATATATTAATGAT
This sequence comes from Doryteuthis pealeii, assembly GCA_023376005.1. Classification (NCBI taxonomy): domain Eukaryota; kingdom Metazoa; phylum Mollusca; class Cephalopoda; order Myopsida; family Loliginidae; genus Doryteuthis; species Doryteuthis pealeii. Next base: position 27,135,000 of record CM042154.1, on the reverse strand, counting down.
AGGAAAGCAATTATAATGCGTATAAAATTTAAATAAAAAGATGTTTAGTCTTATCGATTTCAAAGTAACTTTATCATCAGAGACTTTTTTTCTGAAAAACGTCTCTGATAATAAAGTTACTTTGAAATCGATAAGACTAAACATCTTTTTATTTTAATTTTATACGCATTGTAATTGCTTTCCTATCATTATATATATAATAATAATAATAATAATAATAATATATATATATATATATATATATATATATATATATATATATATATATATATTATGTGTGTGTGTGTGTAAGTAAGTAAAGAAATACTTTTATGGTTAGAGGGCATTAACTTTTTAGCCGTGAAAGTGGGACATGAAGTAAAAAATAGGTTAAGAGCGAGTGGTCTATGTGGACATTTTATTTTTATCAAATCATAATATTGCATTTGTTTTCAATAGGACGTGCTTCTGAATGAAGAGATCATTTTCGGTGGGAACTGTCGGTGATTAAATCCATACAAAACTTGTTTTCACATGCTGATGAGAACAAGTTACTTCGATCAGTTATGCAGAATAGAACAATAAACCTTGTTTGTCTTTTAATGTTTTTTAGAGACGCGTGTCTCGCCGCCGAATAATGGTTAGACGGCTTGTAAGACGGATCAGTACTTCTGTATTGAAATCAATTCTCACTGAGAGCCTCTTACTTCAGAGATTGACCCAGACGAAGCACAACTTAGCAAATATGTGTGACTTGCTTCTCGTGACTGAGATATGTACGCGGCTAGTATGCGACACACGGTCACCCAGTTTTTTTCTCAGTCGCTAGAGCATCCGGGTTCGATACCGGTCCTTGCATAAGCACTGCAGCTTGGGTAATCTGGTCTGTGCGGTTAAGCATCTGGGTGCTGACGGTCGGTGTAGTACTCCGCCTCGGCAAAAAATCTCCCTGGTTTAACACAAGTGAAAAGAGGATAGACTCTCTCACTGTTGTCATAGCAAAATCTGTTCTAATATTTTCCTATAACTACTATTTGCCTTTCCTAAGGATGCAAACAAAATATAATCATGGTTTCTTTTAACCTTCGAGGGCCATGTAATTCCACATCTATTCTGGTAGAAGAACATTAATGGTACTTTTTAACCCATAGATGAAGGGATGCATACATTTAAAAACCATTTATTAAGGAAACCCATTTCCTACTTAGAAGAGCCGATGCCTTGCTTTCGGTCTTCAAATAAAACAAAAAAAAAAAAAAAAAAAAAAAACACGGATAACAGTCGGTGGCTCTCAACTAGCAGAGGGAAAGGAGGTAACCACATGGCCGACAATTTTCTTTAGTTACTGTTTTGTTTGGGGACTTTTTGTTACATTTTTCCCATCCATCACCATTTTTTATTCTTTGTGTAAATAAAGTTCATGCTTTCCTGTTCACCTTAGAATTTTTGTTGTAACTCGCGTATCACTGTTGATAGAGAAAGTATGAAGAAACACAACGAGTATTTAAGATAAGAACAAAAGGTTTTTACAAGAACACGATGCAAGTGAAAACCACTAATCAGAAATTGGCAGGTTGTATTCGCAGAAAACCGTGAGATTTCGATGGTTCTCTCGTCCGAGGCTTCGTCATTTGTGAAGAACACGATTTCATTCTCCTCTTTTAGGTACTATGTGGCAGTTTTTAAGTAGGTTTAAAAATAATAGAGTGCCCGAGGAATTTTGGTGAAAGCAGTTTTCAATAGGCAAAGAACGTAATTATTTATTAGCATGGATCGGTCGGCTAATGAAACTAGCTAAGGAAGAATAAGAAGAAACCAGTAAGATCACTTTTGTAACCCATCTTTCCCTAACAAAAAATTCAAGCTATATAATATATAAAAATAAAAAAATTCAAGCTATATAATATATAAAAATAAAAAAATTCAAGCTATATAATATATAAAAATCAAAGAATTCAAGCTGTATAATATATAAAAATCAAAGAATTCAAGCTATATAATATATAAAAATCAAAGAATTCAAGCTGTATAATATATAAAAATTAAAAGAATTCAAGCTGTATAGTATATAAAAATAAAATCAAAGAATTCAAGCTATATAATATAAAAAATCAAAGAATTCAAGCTATAATATATAAAAATCAAAGAATTCAAGCTGTATAATATATAAAAATCAAAGAATTCAAGCTATATAATATATAAAAATCAAAGAATTCAAGCTATATAATACATAAAAATCAAAGAATTCAAGCTATATAATATATAAAAAACAAGTTATATAATGAATAGGGTAGCTAATTCATTTTGTAATGCGGTGTATAATTTAAAATTTAGCGTTTAGCTCTAGAAAGTCATGCAAAGATGCAGTAAGTTCAGATGTGTTTTCTACAGACAGGCTTTCACTCCTGGTTGACCTGTTATTGGATTTTCTCCTTCGTTAAGGTAGTCACGTGGTTTTAATTAATCGAGTAAGGTTAAATATGCCATAAAACGAACACAACCAACAATTGTGTACCAGACTAAGCAATTCTTCATCATCATCAAGGCGTGCTGACAAGATGGATTCCTTTTACACATATATTCATCCAAAGGTAAGTAATTATGGAAGTTTTCGTGAAAATTGGACGATTAATTTATTTTTCATAGAATTATTTAAAAAAAACCTTAGTTATAACTTGTTTTTGGCTACGTTAAATTTCAATTGATTTAACGGTGAAAAAATGTAAACATTGTTTTTCGTTTATAATTTTCATTATTTTTGTAAGCCGAAAATTTATTTTTAAATCATTAGGAGTTTGTTAATGCTTCTTCTTTCGAGTGAAAAAAAAAATTTCAAGATAATATTAACCTTTATGCAAGGCTTAAATATAGTGGGGGGGGGGGGGTAAATTTCACGGGGAAAATTGTGGTACCCACGGAAAACTTTAAAACAAACAACATTTACGCATCAGAAAAATAGTATGATATTCATTTGGCCGCTTTTTTTTCCCACCATCAAAATTACAAATTAAAAGTAATCTTTTTCGCCTTGGGAAACCTACCTATGATGTGTCCATCTGTATAAGCCCATAGGAAAATGCCGCTTATGAGTTCGTTCTTACTTCTCCAGCAGTGCTCAGGATATCTCGCATATCTTATTTGGATAGTTTGCGAGATGGGAGTTAGTGGTTGTTTTATAGGATGGTGCTTCCAGGATTTGTTCAAGAGAGCGCACTGCATCCTGGTCTAGCTTTTTCTCCAATGATTTCAAATTTTATTTTGAAGATTTTATCTAAAATATTAAACAACTTAAAATGGGGTATCGCTCATTGATGGTGATTCTCACTGGGTTCCCTCTTTTCCTGGCCTTATGATTGTTGTGATATGTTGTTTCGTATTCCTTGTTGTAGCAATAGTAGTAATTATCTAAGCGTATCGTAGCTCTATTAGCTTCTCGTAGCTAGTTATTCTATGTCCTCTAAACTATCTCTATATATCTCCTGCTGTAATACACATATGTAAATAAGATAACACGCCATTGGCTATCTCACTACAATGATAAACTAAGGGGCGCTTCAAGCACTGGGCAAAAAGCCAGGCTCTTACCCTTTTTAAGTGAAGGGGCAGGATTTTCCTGGGGGACAGCCCTCTGGGACAACGTAAGCTCGGCTTAGTCAATGACAACTTAAAGAATAAAATTTAAATTAAATCTAAATGCTTTGAATTAATTTCCAAACATCTATTTGAAAGTTTTTTTTCTCATCTTTTGAATGGGAATAAGTATTTGCAGACAGAAAGACTTTCTATTGTTTTTTTTTTGTTTTTTTCTGAGGGGTGGGGTTGATTTTTTTTGTTGTTGTTTTTTTGCATTTTTAAAAAAATCGAGACTGTAAAGTATCTAATCACAAGAGGACACTGTCATCTTGTTTACACTTGAATGTTTTCAAAAGAAGGAATTTTCTTTATTTTCAAAACACACACGTGGAGGTCTGATGGGTTCAACAATCCCTGTCAATGTATTTCTCCGCCTACTTAACTATATTTCAAGCCTTTTCACTATCTTTCTCTCTGTGCACGTCTCTCTTACTGTTCCTTGTTACGTCTCCTCCCCTCTTTTTTCTTTATTTTTTTTTATTTCTATACATCTCTTTCGAAACTTTCTCATTTGCGTTTTCTTCTTGTTGTTTTCAGGATTTTTGTTTATTCTCTCTCTCTCTCTCTCTCTCTCTCTCTCTCTCCCTCTCTCTCTCTCTCTCTCTCTCTCTCTCTCACACACACACACGCCTCTCTCTCTCTCCTTCCTCTCCTTCTCACTCACTCACACACACACACACCACACACACACGCCTCTCTCTATCACACACACACTCATCTCTCTCACCCCTCTCTCTCCTCCCTCTCACACACACATCTCTCTCTCACCCTCTCTCTCTCTCTCTCTCTCTCTCTCTCACACACACTCCTCTCTCACGCACACACACACACACACACAAGCGTACATACTCCCCAAGTCGTTCTCTGTCTGCACATCTCTGTCTCTGTCTCTCTTTCTCTTTGTCTCCCCACGTCTCCCTCTTCCTTTCTCTTTCCCTCTCCACGCATCTCTATTTCTATTTCTTTCTTACGTAGTCTGTCTCCTCTTTCCCCCCCCTCTCTCTCGCAATGTCTCTTTCTTTCTCTTTCTCTCCTCCTGCCCCCTCTCTCTCTTCACAACACTTTCTCTTTCTCCACTCTCTCTTCTTTTCTCTTTTTCTTTTTCTCACTCACTCCGCGTCTCTATTTCTATTCCTCTTTTCATCTCAATGTCTCTCTCCGCTTTCTCTCTACACAACCTTTCTCTCTTTATTTCTATTTCTCTCTTTCACTCTCCACGTCTCTCTCTCTCTCTCTCTCTCTCTCTCTCTCTCCTCTCTCTCTTCTTCTGTCTGTTTCTCTTTCTCTATCGCCACCTCTCTCTCTCCATTTTTATGTTTATTTATTTATTTCTCCTCTCCCACGCCTCTCTCTTTCCCTCTCTTTAATTTTTCAATAATTCACTCTCGTTCACCTTTTTTCAAGAACGACTTCCTTAGTCTTTCTTCTCTTTCCTTCTCTTATTCTCATGTTTGTTTATTTGTTCTCTCTCTCTCTCTCTCTCTCTCTCTCTCTCTCTCTCTCTCTCTCTCCTCTCTCTCTCTCTCAATCCTTGCCTCTCTTGCTTTAAATAGTCGCTCCCTCTTATTCGTATTTTGATGATAAATTTGTAGGAATTAATAATACTCTAACTTCACTTGTTTTTTTTGTACCGGCCGTTTCTACAGTGGAGAATATACACCGGTTCTCACTATAAATAGTGAGACACCGAGTGAAAAGGTTGTACTGTTACCGTTTTAACGGCAAGCTAGCCGTTCATGTACCATTATTGTAAATACACTTGTCTTATTTTACCCTACCTCGACTTGACTTCTTTTTTACTGTTGGATTAACATCACAACAGTTTTTGAACGTCCTCTCCACAGATTTTATTATCATCAACATAAAGAGTGTCTATTTGCATTAAAGATAAGTAAACAAACAAACGCTATCCTATACTTATAGGTATATAGTATTTGATGACAAACCATTTTAGCCATTTTAAACTCAGTCATAAAAAAGCATTAATTTACATATCTTTGGAGATACACATTTTAATCAATACCTTGTTTTAGTCAAGTGAACTTAAAAATAAGTTTCGATTTATAAACCAATGACAATGCTGCTTGCAAAATCAAAAAAAAAAAAAAACGTTTTTATAAGACATCTTTTGGTGGATGAGGGTATTGAAAATGTATCTCAAGGATGCGTAGAATTGACACGGAAACGCTTGTAAACTGGAGAACATACATATATCTGTAGCCGAAGCTATGCGGTTCGACGGTGTGAAGTTTGTCTTTGTGATGTTTTGGTAACCACAACTATCCAACATTTTACTTGAACAAACCGACATGTAGTTTATTTTGAGTGTGAGTGTATTATAGTGTGATATATAATACACCCCCCACACTATAATATATATATATATTCTATATATATATATATATATATATATGTATATGTTGTGTGTGTAAAATGAAAATGGAAGTGAATCCGACGGTATGTTGAAAGAGAAATAAAGGAAAAAAAGTATTGAATGGATAAAATAGGATATTTAATTAATTTAACTTACACGTGTTTCGGTCTGAGGAGTTATATATATAAAAAAATATATATAGAAAAAAAAATTTCAAATATACGGCGTTCTTCAACTTCTTAAAACAACAGATGATTACAACATCGCCGTGGAATAAGTACTATAAAAAACACCTAGTACTTTCAATAACTCTGATGATGGGAATTTTATTTTTTCCGAAAATATTTATAATTAAAAAAAAAGTTAGATAAATATAATTTTCAATATTGCATTGTAAATTGCCTTCAAAAATCTTTATATTACACATACGCACAATGCTTCAAAGATACTATAAAAAAACAACCTTTTATATATATAATATAATTAATATATATATAATAAATATAGATAATATATATATATATATATATATATAATATATATATATATAGATATAGAGAGAAGTAGAGAGAGAGAGAGAGAGAGAGAGAGAGACACAGAGAGAGAGAGAGAGAGAGAGAGACACACACACACACACAGACACAGAATGAGAAAGAGAACGTTTTCAGCTAAAAAATACTATTTTTCTGCATACCCAAAACTGCAAGATTGCTGTTTTCTATCCCTTCCTCATGATAAACATTCTTGAAATATAAAAATACAAAAAAAGAAAAAGCAGTTTTTATATATATATATTCTCTTTAGAATAGTCGCTAAATTGGCTCATACAAACAATGGGTCAAGTGCTTCTACTTGGATTTTACGCGAGTTCAATCCCTAGACACAGCTTCAACAGAAAGCAACATTTGAACACCAATATACGGTTTAAGAGAAGCTCAATGGTCTTATGCTGCTAATCCAAGACATAGAGCCATGCTGTATAATCTAAAGAATTATCAAGTGTCGTTATTCAATCAAACTCGAGATTGAGTTTAAACTTAGAATTGTTTAAATACCTGATATAAGCTAAAAGTCCTTTTTTTAGGAAGGTCGCTCCGTCTTTTAATTTCCTTAAAATTCCTTTACGAAGGTAATTTCAAGAAACATGCTCATTGCTAAGAAAAATGTTTAATGTAAATGAATGTTTTGTCTTTTTATAACGGAATCGTTTAAAACGTCACGTCATCATTCTGTTATGATGTCATAAATATAAATAACGTTTTCTTTATCTTTCTTTAATTTAAAAATATTTTTCCCTGTACCCCAAAATGAATTTCGGGCCTTGAGCCTGTTAAGTTTTTAAATGCCATCCTTGGCAATTTGAAAAGGGCTTAAAGTAAGTAAATCCTGAGTTATGGAATCCTTTGGTAAGTGAATAAGTCCTATCCTGCGTATTGTTAAAGGTCCAGTGATTTAATCCTACGTCCGTCGTCCACGAAAGTCACAGTAGTTATGAGCAGCTATGACCAGTACTCTTGGGTTTAAGTATTATATCAGCAGCAGAGTACTGCCAGTGATTGACCAAGAGTATTATCACATGGTTATCACCGAGTCTATAAATAGGATCGGACATCTAGGACACACCTTATATAGAAAAATAAGTCAACACACCCCCTATTTTGATATATAAGGTGGGCTGTTCCACTCAGAAATATTAAATCATTTCATAAGTCAATGGAGCCCAGTTTGTGCGGGTGGGAACGTCTGTATCCAATTTTTCCATGAAATAAAAACTGTGTTTTTCTGGGGAAGTTGAATGCCCTGGAGCAGCCGACGAACATTTCTGTTTTAAATTGTTCAATTTCTTTTTTGTCAATCATTATTAAAGTCGATAACGGCAAATTCATTTGAAATTCTTTTTATTAATGCTTAGGGTCCTCTTTTTCTGACAATCATCGAAGGATCTTCGTCAGAAAAGATATATTGCGGTAAACAAAAAACATTCCAAAACCTGTTGGCTGGTTGGATTTCACGGCATGTCAGCCTATTGGGTCATTTCATGGCGAAGGGGATTTGTTTTATTCTTACTTGATCGGTACTCAATTTTGTAAAGGCATTTTTAGAACTCCTTTTCTTCTATTTAAACCATAGATGGGACCCTAACAGGTACTACCACTCCGGGTCAGAACGAACCTGAGAGTAATGATTATAAATGGATACTTCACATACCCCGAGCTCCAGAACTGAAACTTCACCATCAGATAGTTTAATGTCATATCCACGGCAATAAGACCCCCAGATACCGCTTACTAGCACATATATGATAAAATGGGTTGGGGATCGCCATATGGGCAAAAAGGTTGTGACAATCATATAGGTGCTAGGGCTTGACGTGTCGCCCGTCTAGCCTAAGTAAGGGCCAAAGTGTAGTGTTTGGGTGTCAGAGACTGCTCAGCCACCAGAGTTCCATCCTTAAGAACCACGGGTTTCCACCCACGATCAATACGTGACCCCATCGGGGGGATCTTACCTCTCTATAGAAGTATAATCGTTGTACCCTAAGGCCCATGAAGAAAGGGCCCCATAACTTGTTGAATACACCGATCATAACATTGTAGAAAAAAAGGAAGGTGTAGGGGATTATCTTCCCTTTGCCTGGAAGAGTTATCTTCTCGCTGCGTTGCCGTTTGTTCCCACGAGGGGACCTCTGGTATTTAAGCGCCTGATTTGAACTTGTTTTCCTCTTTTAGCTGGATTTTCTCAACCAACTGCTATGGGCTAGAATATATCTACACCCTACTCGGTGGGGCTTTTGCCCCCCCCCCTTAAATTACTGTAAGTCCTTTATACTGCATGGACTATCCTTTAGTTCCATGTCTGTAACATTTATATCTTACGTACATTTGGGTATCTTGTTTATACCTAAATATTGTATATGTATTTACATGTTCTATTTTCCTGTACTTAACGTATCTTATCGTTTCCATGTGCTGTTATATATATTAAATGTTTTGTCTCACAAACGTGTCGGAGCTGTTATTCAATTATCAACTTTGAATCTTACAAAGGTAATAATAAAATTGGTTTATTTAACCAGATGAATCCGTTATTTCAGTCTTAAGTTCAAGTTACATTTGATATACTGTGTAGAGTCATACCCATGACACTACGAGGAAAGCACATATAGAAATAACCATGTTTATTACATGTAAACGAAACAATAATATAACGAGTACAAGGCTGTACTTACAGTCGCAAGTCTCTTTCGCCGAGGAGGTTCAAGTGGGCTATTGCTCCGTTAGAAAAGGAGTGACTTCGCTGTCACTTAGCGGATTTATCAGAAGCCAAAAGCACGGAGTTCTTTAAGAAGAAATTCGTCCATTTCGAGTCAGGCAACTATGCCTGACTCGAAATGGACGAATTTCTTCCTGGCAGCTAAGGGTGTAAATTGCTTAACCATATTATTTGAAGTGAACACATACGTGCACTAACTCCAAACAACCTTTTTATTTATTCGGAAATGAGGTACAGCGCATGTGCACACAACTCGGCATGTAGCCGGAAGTTTGGTTTTGGGGGAGAGGTGATAAAACTGGTCATATCACTACACGGATCTATCTAGCTAGGCTCACTCACCGACCGATTCATTCAAAAATAAAAATAAAATTCTTGCATTCTCTCCTTGCGCAGCTCCCTTCCACCAAAATAACTCATTCGCTCTATGCATGTATCCTACTTAAAAATTTCCCAATATTGATGATTGGCGATAGAGGGGGTGGGAAAAAATTGAAAATAAAAAAACCCAAGAAACTGAAAAACACATGTAAACAAAAAAATTGTGGGTCATTTTGGTTTCCCCCTTTCCCTCAGCTATTGTGTAGGCCCGCCGACTGTCTTCCGCACTTTGTTGTTTGAAAGCAAGACGGTCAGTGCCCTAATATGGGAGTGGGGTCCTTAGTGGGTGGTCGGTAAAAAATTGGGATTCTGTAGGCCAGGCGGGTTGGGTTACTAGAAAAATTGACTTTCCAGGAAAATATTAGGTGACTCGGGTGGTTTTATATAAAAACTTGGGATTGGGGTCCTGGATATGTCCTATAAGAAAAAAACTGGGGTTGATGATCATTCAGCCTCCTAACTAAAAGGATCTATGGTGTATGCAGTTTTGACTTTTTCTTTTGTTTATTTTACAGACTTTCTTAGTCTATCTAAGGGATGGGGTCCCGAGACAGGATCCCCGTCAGTGCTGGCCATGATGGGCAGGCAACAATGTCTCTACTCCTTTATTTAACCAGATGAATCCGCTATTTCAGTCTTAAGTTCAAGTTACATTTGATATACTGTGTAGAGTCATACCCATGACACTACGAGGGAAAGCACATATAGAAATAACCATGTTTATTACATGTAACCTAAACAACAATATAACGAGTACAAGGCTGTACTTACAGTTGCAAGTCTCTTTCGCTGAGGAAATTCAAGTGGGCTATTGCTCCATTACAAAAGGAGTGACTTCGCTGTCACTTAGCGGATTTTATCAGAAGCCAAAAGCAAGGAGTTTCTTTAAGTCTGGTTGCCTGACTCGAAATAGACGAATTTCTCCCAGGCAGCTAAGGATGTAAATTGCGTAACCAGACACACGAATGTAGATTCAAGAAACATGCTCATTGCTAAGAGCAATGTTTAATCTAAATGAATGTTTCGTCTTTTTATAACGGAATAGTTTAAAACGCCACGTCATCATTCTGTTATGATGTCATAAATATAAATAACGTTTTCTTTATCTTTCTTTAATTTTAAAAATCTTTTTCCGTGTTCCCCAAAATAGATTTAGTGCTATGAGCCTGTAGGCCTGTATTCAATTTTTCTATGAAATGAATAAAGTGTGTTTTTCTGGGGAAGTTGGATGCACTGCTGAAGTCGACAAACATTTCAATTTTAAATTGTTAAGTTTCTTCTTTATCAATCAATATTAAAGCCGATAATGGCAAATAAAAATAAAGGTTGAACACGTACGGGGATCAAAATTGTCCCATAAAAATAAAGGTTGGTCAACGACCTTTTTAGACCATTGACTCCTTCATGAAATCATTGATCTTTTATCATCCCCGGGTGTGTACAACACACACACACACACACACACACACACACACACACACACACATATATATAAGTAAAGAAATAACAAAAGACTTAGAGATTTAGCATTATAGTCTATTTCAGGGAGCTTATAGATTTAACAAAAGACAATTAGACTATAATGCTAAATCTCTAAGTCTTTTGTTATTTCTTTACTTATATATTTGCTCTGTGACTCTAACATTAAGAGCACACATTGAGCTCTCAAACTGCAACAGGTTTTTTAAATAAAACTCCTGTGTCGTAAGGAAGATTTCTTCTCTGGACTTTTGGATTATATATATATATATTCTCCCAAAAATTGTCGGCTAAAAAAGCCATATCAAACACATTGTTTGTTTGTTTAATTCTCATACTGTCGTGTAGCAAAGTCACCATAAGTGGAATATAACCTACTTCAAAACAAACGAAAAATCTGGGATAAAACCAGCTGGTGTAATGGTTAGAGTCCCCGCCTGTCAGCTTGACAGTCAGGGTTCGAATCACACACAAAGCAGTCTTCCTGTCTATAACTCTGCTGAAATGTACATACAGAGATTGATTTTTCTCAAACTGTTTAGCCTTACATTTGAATAGGTATGCCCGCCTATTTGATTAATTATCAATTAATTAATTTTCAAAATTAGGCACAACTTCAATTAAGCACATATTCTCCCAAAAATTGTCGGCTAAAAAAGCCATATCAAACACATTGTTTGTTTGTTTACTTCTCATACTGTCGTGCAGCAAAGTCACCATAAGTGGAATATAACCTACTTCAAAACAAACGAAAATCTGGGAAAAACCAGCTGGTGTAATGGTTAGAGTCCCCGCCTGTCAGCTTGTCATATATATATATATATATATATATATATATGGTGGACTCTCCTATCGTAAACGATAGATGAGGGTCAGCAGTGAATGATTTGTTTCCTCCCACGTTGTGCATGCTATCAAAAAGACATTTTGTGTTTTCTCGAGTGTGATAAAAGCCCAGGCTTGCTGCGAGTTACGAAGCCACACTGTCAGAAGGAAATTTTGACCTAATTTCTCCCCTTCTATGCTTCTCCTCCTTTGCACTAAACCCCCTTACTTATCATATTTCTTACAACTAATTCCACACTTTTGATCTTATCTCCCTCCCCATCCATGAAAGATTTATTCTGACCAATCAAATCTTCACAAACGCTACCCCATCCTCCTGACGTAATCACCAAACTCACCCCCTCACCCGTTCACTTTCTCTTCTATAAAACACATGTATGATGCACTAATGCTCAAATAAATGACTGAAGAAGCTGTGCCCAATGCACAGCGAAATATATCTCTTACATCTACTTGTCTGAGTTGTTCCTTTGTCCACATTTTCCCCTCTATTCTTTACCACATTCTGTCGGATTTACTCCAATCCTCTTATATATATATATATATATATAGAGAGAGAGAGAGAGAGACAGACAGACAGACAGACAGACAGACAGAGAGAGAGACACAACGTTAGAGAGAAAAAGGTTATTCTCCATGAATATCATTCTTGAAAGGATACAAAAATGGAAAAAAACTGTCTGTGTATATATATATATATATGAGGAAAAATGAGTAAAGAAAAATGTAGATGGATAAAATGAATTTAATCGATATCACATTAATCGATATCACTACACATGTGTTTCGGTCAGTTTATGTGTTCTGATATTTCGACCTTCATAGAAAATTTGAATCGAAAAATTCTTCATCAGAGTACATTATTATTAATATAATATATATATATATATATATATATATATATATTATATATATATATATATTATATATATATATATAATATATATTTCCTCATTTAATTTGTTGAGTTTTTTTTTAAATAACTGAATATTTCTTTCTTCCTAGAGTGCTCTTCTACTAATCCTGGTTATAGGTTCCGTTGATTTGATTTACAAATTATTGTAATTTAATCCATTTTTAGGAGCGATATAGGTATATATAAAAAACAAATTTTTTTGTGTGATGAAACAAAGAAAAATACAGTGCTCAACCACACAATTGTGAGAGCTATTATTTATTTATTTAATTTGTTGAGTTTTTTTTTTAAATAACTGAATATTTCTTTCTTCCTAGAGTGCTCTACTAATGAAAACCTGATGTAAATCAAATCAACAGGAACCTATAACCAGGATTAGTAGAGCACTCTAGGAAGAAAGAAATATTCAGTTATTAAAAAAAAAACTCAAATTAAATAAATAAATAATAGATCTCACAATTTGTGGTTGAGCACTGTATTTTCTTTGTTTTATCACAAAAAAACTTTGTTTATATATATATATATATATATAAACAAGCTCACATGGGAAAGAGAAAAAAAATTGATATTAGCTTTCAAGCCTCTTTAAAATAGTCTCTAAATTGTCCCATAGAAATAAAGCAGTGGTCAAGTGCTTCTAGTTGGATTTAACCTGGAAGTCGTGAGTTTAATTCCTAAGGCTCAGCTTCAACAGAAAACACAATTTTGAAACAACTATATACGGCGGTTCAAGAAAATCTCAATTGTCTTATGTTGCTTAATCCAGAGATAGAGCTATGCTCTAGAATCTAAAGAATGATCAAGTGTCGTTATTTAATCAAACTCGAGATTGAATCAAGACTGGGAAAATTGTTAAAACTACATACCTGATATAAGCTCAAAGTCTTCTTTTTTTTTTTTTTTAGGAAGGCCAAATAATAGTCGCTCCGGTTTTTAATTTCTTCAAGTTTCTTCTCGCAGAATTTGATTGTGAA
>CM042154.1:27106145-27116145 GCA_023376005.1 Doryteuthis pealeii | reverse complement strand
ATGATAATTTAATTATTACAACGTTTGATATGTTTACTTAAGAGCTATTGCGAAATAGTTCAACATGTAAAAAGTATAATAATCTTGATTTAACTCTCTCTCTCACTCTTTTTCCTTTCTTTCCTTCTTTTCATCTTTTCATTATGTTCGATTGAAACAGATTAGCGTTATCGCTTCCGTGCACCCCCTCCCTCTCTCTCTCTCTCTCTCTCTCTCTCTCTCTCTCTCTCTCTCTCTCTCTCTCTAACCTTCCTTTACTTCCTTTCTTTCTTTCTTATAATATTTTTTCTGTGTAGCATGTCCGTTTTCTTACTTTTGTTTCGTTATAATAAAAACGGAATGGTCCATTATTTGGCTGAGTTGACGACACTCATAAGAAATAAGAATTTGGTGGATAAGCGACACCAGATAATCAGGAATTACAATTTTTGCATTTCATCTTGGACGATTTGGACGGTATCATTTTTACGCAGAGGGTGTTGCAAGATGATAACTGTCGGAAGATTGAGGAACAAGAGTATTAATATATATAGATAGCTGTAATGGTTCGTATCAGGGCGTTGAATCCAGCAAAAGTCAGGGATTAATGACCTGTTCTGAGATAATTTTTATTGCTTCGAAATTGATAGCTCTTCGCACCGTGCCCCAAAAGCCCTACCCACAGAGTCACTAGTGAATGTGTGTGTGGGAGTGTGATGTGTTAGTTCTGTGATAAACTCTAATTGCTGTGGCGAATGAGAAATGTACATTTATCTATCTTTTTTTTTAAACCGTTAACTAAATTACCAGCTTTTTAATCCGACAAATTCTTGACGGTATATATCTCTATATTTATTTATTTATTTATTTTTTTGCTACCTGTGCTCGTTACTTCCGCATTCCTAGAATTATACTTGCCCTCACTGTACGTGTCTTGACGAAAGCATTCGGCAAATTAAAAAGTAAAAAGAAAACAGAAGTTGGTGCAAAACGATAAAAGAAAGATAAGGATGTAGAAACTAAAAAAGAAAAGTGCAAATGAGAGAGTACGGCGCACACACAGAAAGAAGGAGGCCGCCGGGGGAATTATAGTTAGCATACTACACTAGCTCACTTAGCGATACTCGCTGGGTACCCCGCACCTGGAGTCTTGTTAGTTAGTTGTTTTTTTATTTAATGGCATATCAACCCTTGCGGTCTATTTAATGCCAAATCTTGTTTTTATTTTTAGTACGAGGATAGTCAAAAAGTAATGCCATTTTGATTAGGACAGGTATAATTACCAATACAGGAACATGTATCATATATCAAACTGAAGCTGGTCCTCTATGGATCACATCCCTACTTCTCCACCGTTTCTCTCAATATCAATGTTCCACCATCGAACGAGAGCATGTATCCCTGCCACGTAAAATTCTTTTGACTGTTCTTTGAGCCACGTCTTCACTACAGATTTCACTTCCCCGTCACTGGAATAATGTTTACCTCTCAAACCCTCTTTCATGGGACCGAAGAGATGATAGTCTGAAGATGCTAAATCTGGTGAGTATGGAGGATACGGTAAAATTGTTCACCCGAATGAGGCGATTTTCTCACTTCTCCTGATGTTTGTGTGTGGTCAAGCATTGTCATGCAGAAGGAGGACATTGTCGATTGGCAAGTTGTATCTTACTCGTTGGATTCATCCATTTAGCGAGGTCCGGTATCGAACCCAGAACCTTGTGTTTTCAAAGTCGATGCTAAGTAAGAAAAGAAGTAAAGAGAGTTGTGCAACACAACCAGTCTAGGAGAAGGAAAACTATCAATTCAAACCAGCAGTACTCCGCTAAAAAATTGACCTTGTGTCGAATCCTGATCATGGCGTAAGTCGTCAGGGCGGCCTACAGTCGGTATCAGCCAGACATCGAGGGAGTCTATCCCCTTTTCAATAGCGCTAGACCAAGGAGATTGTTTTTAGCATCTGAGGTGGAGCGCCACACCTACCATCAGCTCCTTACTTTACCGCACAGATCCCTGTGCTACTCATACGCTGAGTTGGCGAGGACCGGTATGGAACTAGGAACCTTGTGGTTTCTAGCCGAACGCTCTACCGACTGAGCTAACCCGGCCCCTTTGGGTAAATACATACGTTCGGAGTCCCCCCTCCCCCATCGTAATTTTGCCTCTGAGCACAGCTGACTCTTGAAATAAAACTTTGGTCACCATTTGAATTAATGTCAGTCTGTGCCGATCCATTTGTCTTTGTGTCACACCTGGTTATATTTATTCAAGTCTTGAATTGTGGATGTTGGCAATGTTCTGATAAAAACAAAAACGTTTTAAAAACATAGTTTTCATTGCTCTCCCTATCTCTATCTCTCTTTGCGTCATGCAACTTTTAAAAGCATATGATTGTTTCTTTTTTTACTTCTTTTAGCAAGCTCAAATTGCATACATAGAAATGCACGGAAAAACCCGAAAGAAGAAGAAGAAGAAGAAGAAGAAGAGAAGAAGAAAAGAAGAAGAATGTCCCAACAATGCTTATACGTATTGGCTAAACCGAAAAAAGGTCGTTCCGTTTATTAAGTAAAAATAAAAGACATTTCATTTTTCATAATATATAATATAATAATATAATAACTTTATATATATATATATATATATATATATATATATATTATATATATATATATAATTGATAATTTGAATCATATATACATATATATATTATATATATATATATAATTGATAATTTGAATCAATATATATATATATATATATATATATATATAATAACTTTATAATACAATATATTAACCATTTTCTTCAAGTATCTTCCTTAATCTCTCAGACAACTTTATAATTCCACAGTGGGAATCAACGTGGCGTTGTGACTAATGTGCTGAACTCAGCAACTAAAATAAAATTGCAGCGCTTCTGTAACTAAAAATAAAATTGCATAATTATAGTTTTGGTCTGCTGCATATTCATCTCTTTGGTTTCACGTTTTTGATACTGTAAAATTTAGTCATAAATTACACCTAATAATATCCGTTTCGATTGTATAATGTCCACTTGAAATGATAAAATCATTGGGCAAATACCAAACTACCTTTTTGGTACAAATAATGTTCAATAAATGTGAAATTATAATAGAAAAAACTTTTGTCTTAGATTCAGTGCCACATCGGGATATTGATCTTGCTATGAAAAAATCAGAAATCAACAATAACTTAAAATTGGTTGACTTTCAGACTTTTCCGATAGCATTTTTGGATTTCTTGAGCAAAAATGCTTTTATAAACCAATTTTTAGAAGTAGGGAAGCTCTAGAACTCATTTTACAGACAAAAATAGATTACAAAAAATTGCCATTTTTCGCGAACCCAACCAGATTTGGAGAACTAAAAATCGACATAACTCCGCCATTTTTTTGGGGGGGGGAATTGGAAGCTCAAAAGTGTGAACAAAATTTCAGAAAAATTGAAGGGGATGAGTGATAATTTTAATTTTTTCTGCATGATTTGACATGGAATTGGCCAAAGATATGAATCTCTCATCGCCTCTGGGTTAGATAGTACCACTACTGTTCTTCTACAAGGCGGGGTTGTCTTCGTTGTGTAGTGGCTATCGTGTTGGAATGTGACATCGTAGTAAGCGAGTTCGAACTTCAATCTCGGTATTACGTTCACTTTTGGAATAATACCCTTGGGAAAGGTATGAACCCCCTTATCCTCCCAGCTATGGGTTAAATAGTATCACTACTGTTCTTCTACAGCGATAACTTTGGCATTGAAATAACCCACGAAGGTTGATATGCCATTAAACAAACAAATCGAACCAAACCATAATTCCACATTTTCACGGCCAGGTCACACTTAAAACACCAGACGGTTTTGTTTCATTCATTCTTGTTGAGTATTCAAATTTTCAAACTCATTTTTTATATATTAAATCCATAAATCGGATTCTAACTGGTAATACTGGTAATTTCTAAACGCCTACAGCATAAAAAACCGGCTTTATAGTCTGTAATTACACAATACAAACTTTTGCCTGAAAAAAATATATATATTAAAAAAGAAAAGACCAAATCATATACACCTCCTGAAAATAATCAGATGGTACTCTTAAAATGACCAAGAGAAGAAATACTGTAAGAGTTGCCTAAATTGAATATACTAAAGTGCTCAATACAAAAAGTAGAGCCAATGAATAAAGTAAGCCTAACAAATAAGAGAATATCTTCCTAGGTTTCTTCTAACGGATCATAGTAATTCTGACTATTATATATATATATATATATATATATATATATATATATATATATACTTTAATTAAGCACATATTCTCCCCAAAATTGCCGGCATAGCCATATCAAACAAACTGTTTGTGTACTATCATTATATATACTAGCAAATATATGCACCCTCCGGGTGCAAGTATTTAAGTTTTAATGTAATAAAATATATTAAATTAGAAAGGCTAATGAAACTAAATAAGAATGCAGATAAAAATATTTGAAACAGAGGTGGGTACAATCGAAAAATAGAATAACTGAAACTTATTTTTTCTAATTTAAGTATTTAGTTAAAAGAGGAAGTAAAGAATGAAATGACAGTTATTTTTTCTTGTTAATGGATTTAATTTAAGATTCATTGAAGAGATTTTTGCTTATATTCATTAAAATAAAACCAAACAGTTAGAAATCAATAATACTAAGCACATATTTATTAAATTCGATTTTTTATATCAATATGCAAATTAGCCTTCCCCTTCACACTGTAAACCGTTATTTTCTTGTATATATAAATGGAATTGTATGTTGTTAGTATGTTGATATGGTTAACAGTATTAATAATGTAAGACTATTTTATTAATAATTGAGATTTAGATAAAAATAAAATCATGGAGAATGTGATGTAAATAACTAAGGGAATTGTGACTTGAGTAGGAATATAGTTTCGGTTACAGACAGAAAAACACACAGTCTCCATTATAATAAGATATATATATATATATATATATATATATTACTTTGTGAGTATGTGTGTGTTAATGTGTTGGTGTGAAAAAGAAAAAAAAAGGAGAAAAAAGACAAAACGCATTGAAAATGCTTAGACGACATGTGAAGGTGTTGAGGATATTGGCGCTTTTTATTTAGGAAGGAGTGAAGGATTCGAACTAGTATTGCCTTGTTATATCGACATTTGATATGATTAAAAATTGGCTTTCACTGCGGCTCAGACGTTAAAGAATTTTATGTGTGTTTCTCTAGTAAACATCTCGCTATGATGTTTTTTTGTTGGGTTACTGTTACATGCTTATCATATAAAAAGCACACACACACACACACACACACATATATATATATATATATATATATATATATATAAGTAAAGTAAAGTCGACGGGGCGGCCTAAAGTCGGTATCAGCCATGCAGCGAGGGAGTCTATCCCCTTTTCAATAGCGCTAGACCAAGGAGATTGTTTTTAGCATCTGAGGTGGAGCGCCACACCTACCATCAGCTCCTTACTTTACCGCACAGATCCCTGTGCTACTCATACGCTGAGTTGGCGGGTACCGGTATCGAACTAGGTACCTTGTGGTTTCTATCCGAACGCTCTACCGACTGAGCTAATATATATATGTATATCTTACTTTGTGTATATGTATACTTAAACATATTGGGGACACACGTGACGCATAGATTTGGCTAAAGAAATTCTATTTCTACGTTTCACATCTTGAAAAAGGCATGAACCCATATATTTTCCTTCTCCCTTCATCTATGAGTTAAATAGTAAGGCAGACTGAATTCAAATTAGGCAGTCGTCTACCCAAGGCAATCCGATTTTGTTATCAATCTTCTTCCGGGGAAGTTCCCATGGTGTAGTGGCTAAAGTACTGGACTGCCACATCGTAGTAAGCGAGTTCGAACTCCGGTAGTTCATTTTCGAACTAATACAATTGGGAAAAATATGAATCCCCCCCATTACCAGCTATGGATTTAATAGTACCACGACTGTTCTTCTACAAGGGCCATCCTTGTAGAACAGTAGTAGTATTATTTAAACCATATTAAATATCAAATAACCCATAAAGATTGATATGCCATTAAACAAAGATACCAAACCAAACTAATCTTCTTTCAGCACATCTTGTGGCAATAATGACGCCAAGTTGTATATATTTACCTAACCCCTTCACCACGAACAGGATGTGACACAAGATTAGTTTTTAAGTAAAACTGCTTTGGGTTCAGAATTTTCCTTCTACTAGATCGGTTTCTTAATTAAGGCGAAAGAGCCCAGTCTGCCTTATTATCCGCCATAACTGGCGAGGTGTGAAAAGATAGATTAATGCCTTTTGCAATAGCATTATCATGAAGTGAAAGACAAACAGCCTCGTACAGGAATTGAACACTGGTCGCTAAGCACGACTCCTAATGTTGTTCTGGGTATATAAATGGCGAGAGTTATTTTTATTATTTACTTTCTTTCGGGGAGACACCCATCTCCTGAATATTTAAGTCTTTTCTTACTTACTTTGAGTAGCTCGAGTAGCTGGCTGGTACTTTACTTCTGTTGTCTGTTTCTTAATTTCTTCTAACTGGTCTTTCTTAGCTCTGGTCTGGCTCTGTGTCTTTAAAATACTGGTCTGACTTTAAGATCCTGGTCTGACTTCCGTGGTTATGTCTCCCGAATATTCACGTATTTTCTTACTTACTTTGAGTAGCTCGACTAGCTGGCTGGTACCTTACTTCTATTGTCTGTTCCTTCATTTCTTCTAACTGGTCTGGTTCTGTTATCTTCATTTCTTCTAATGTTGACTCTGGTTCTCAAGAAGCTGGTTCGCCATTAGTTCACAAAGAGACAACTAAGGCTTATAATTTATGTGATCACATGTTTATTCAGAGTCAGATTTTTTTAAACCACGGCGGAGTCGAAACCGGTGCGAGTTTGTATCACGACATCTCCGGTCTAACTAACTGACTAAACTCAATTTCCGTTCCCACAGTGTAACCGGAAATAAGGTTACCTAAAGGTTATTACCTATCAATCATCTAAACCTCTGGATTCTGAATTTCAACGACTTTTAATTCAAGATCTAACTACATTAAACGCCCAAAAGCAATAGTTTATTAATATACAACACTAATATGTACGACCACTTCGGATCAGGGTAGGCCTAGGAGTAATGGCAGTGAAGGGGTGACTCTACACTCTCCAGGGATCCAGAATTACAGCCATATCACTGGATGCAATTTAGTGTAATTATTTTCTTTCTTTTTTTTAGAGGGAGAGGTCTTATCCTTCTCAAGGAGATGCAGTCGGCGTAATCTAGGCCTCCTCGGCAAGGAGTTGACGTTTGGTTTGTACATTAAAAAAAAGATTCCCCCTACGGGTAGGATTTAACACAAATATGGGGCATCCATCGAGGATCTAACTCACTTTTCAGTAGTAACGGATCTGCGAGACTAGCTTGTTAACCAGCACACCACCAGGAGGCGCCTTTGGGTTGTGCATATATACAAAGAATGCGAGCACCTCGCGTGGTATGATAGTTAGCAAGCTAAACTCGAAGACTGTTACTAGTGACTTCGAGTCTCACAAGGTGTTACTACACCCAGCATTGTGTCACAAATAATCGGTTTAGATGTATATATATTTACCGACCCCTCCGCACGAGCAGGATGTGACACGAGGTCAATTTCTTAAGCGGAGTTTAACAGGTTTGAATTCAGAGTTTTCCTTCTCCTAGACCGGTTGCCTAACCAAGGTTAAAGAGCCCAGTCTGCCCTACTATTTACCCATAGCTGGAAGGAGAGTAGAATTAATACCTTTCCCAAGGGTATTAGCGCTAAGTGAAATGCAATTACCACGTCCAGGATTTGAACTCGGGGCGACGAGTCCATTTCCTATGACTTTAACCATTACACCACGCGCTTTCTCGGTTTAGATGTATATATTTACCCAACCCCTCCGCACGAACAGGACGTGACAAGGTCAATTTTAAGCGGAGTTTAACAGGTCTGAATTCAGAATGTTCTTTCTCCTAGACTAGTTGCCTACCAAGTCTAAAAATCCCAGTCTACTCTACTATTTACCCATAGTTGGAGGGAGAATATTTGGATTCATACCTTTCCCAAAGGTATTGGCATTATATAAAATGCAAACAGCCTCGTCTAGGATTTGAACTAGAGTCGCCTTGTCCATTTCCTATGACGGTAACCATTACGCAACGAGTGTATCCTGAAGATGTATAGCAATTGACTCTACTCTTGGATGACATCAGTGTAGGGAATAGGAGAGAGAGTTGCTGCGTGGGTAACTGTTGGTTATCCATACAACGTTTTTCCCAGACTTGTGTCGAGATTTGGGCGCAAACCCATTGTCTCTAGAAACTTAATGGATGTCATGACATAACGAGTGCGCTTATGTGTGGGTGAAACAAACAAAAAAAACGAAGTACGGAGAAAAGAGATTCCATCGAGAAAGAGACATGACACGCAGAAGCAAAATATTTAATAGAAACAAGAATTAAATTAATAAACAATGAAAGAAGGAAAAAGAAGGAAAAAGAAGGAAAAAGAAGGAAAAATGAAAGTAAACAACAGGCAAAGAAGGAAATAATTAAAGTAATAAACAATAAATTAAGAAAGAAAAAGAAGAAGAAAATAAACAGAGAAAGAAAGAATAAGAAAAGGAAAAATTCAATTAATAAACATCAAAAGAAAGAAAAAGAAGGAAAAAGAAGGAAAAATGAATGTAATAAACAGATAAAGAATGGAAGAAAGAAAGAAAGAAAGAAAGGGAGAAAAAGAAGAATTAAAGTAATAAACCGTGAAAGAAAAAGTAAAAAAGAAAGAAAAAATAAGCAGGGAAAGAAAGAAAGAAAGGAAGGAAACAGAAAGAAAGAAAGAAAAAATAAGCAGAAAAAGAAAGGAAACAGAAAGAAAGAAAGAAAAAATAAACAGGGAAAGAAAGAAAGAAAGAAAGAAAGAAAGAAAGGAAAAAAAGAAAGAAAAAATAAGCAGGGAAAGAAAGAAAGAAAGAAACGGCGAAAGAAAGGAAACAAAAAGAAAGAAAGAAAGAAACGAAAAGGGAAAGAAAGAAAGAAACGAAAAGGAAAGAAAGAAAGAAACGAAAGAAAGAAAGAAGGAAAAGGAAAGAAAGAAAAGAAAAGAAGAAAGAAGAAAGAAAGAAAGAAAGAAAGAAAGAAAGAAAGAAAGAAAGAAAGAAAAGAAAGAAAGGAAAGAAGAAAGGAAAAAGAAAGAAAGAAAGAAAGGAAGAAAGAAAGAAAGAAAGAAAGAAGAAAAGGAAAGAAGAAGAAAGAAAGAAAGAAAAAAAAAGAAGAAAAAAGAGAAGAAGAAAGAAGAAGTAAACTCTGAAAGAAGTAAAGAAAGAAAAAAGGAAGAGAAGCGAAGAAATAAACAAATAAACCTAATTAAATGTAATAAACAACGAAAGAAAGAGACAAATATAAAAATGGAAGCATTAAAGACACAGAGAGAAATAAATAAAAAAGTTAGATAAATATTAAGAAAAAATGAAGAACGGTCTAAAGAGATTCCATTGAGAAAGAGACGTGACATGCAAAAGCAAAATATCAAATGATAGAGAAAAGAAGAAAAGAAAATGAGAATAAATACAATGATGTATTGAGTTTTAAAACGGGATAACAAATTAAGCTGAAGAAGAAAAAAAACAAATGTGAAAAAAAAAAGGAATGAGTATTTAATGAAGAAAAGAAAAAAGCGGGAATGATAGAAGAGATGGCGGGAATGTGGCTGGGATTGAAAGAATGAATGAAGATAAAAGAGAAACACACACACACACACACACACATATATATATATATATATATATATATATATATATAGGGAGAACAAGAGACAGAGACAGAGAGAGGCGGGTGATAAATGGAATGTAAATTGTTTGAAAAAGTTTCCGCTGCAAAAAAAAAAAAAAAAAAAATGACAGAAAGAGAGGGGGTGCGGGTTTAATAAAAAGAAAAAAAAAGTCATGAATACTGAATT
>CM042154.1:27093645-27101145 GCA_023376005.1 Doryteuthis pealeii | reverse complement strand
GTCCCTATTAACGTGGGACCACCCACAAACCGAAGCTCATGGAGTGGCAGGTGAAAAATTGCGTCGATCCCGTCGGCATTCCCCCTCAAGGGGGGCGCCTCGGGCACTGGGCAATAAACCCAGCCCTGCCCCTTTAAATCAAGGGGGCAGGTGTTGCCTGGGGGGATAGCCCCCTGGGATCGACGCTATTAACTCGTAAAGATCCAGGGCCGAAGCCACTGGACCCCCGGTGTTGGCCATTCATCCTTGGAAAACGATATAGCTGATACAACACAAAAAATGGATGCTCGAATCCGTATAGCGCATGACACAATCATTTCAACTAGTACTGTTAATTCCAGATACTCTGATATTATGCAATTAATATTGTAGTATAAAATTTATGTGCACGTAAATTCCAAAGTCTTATAAGTTAGCTCCTTTATGCGACACCATATATATATATATATATATATATATATATATATATATATATATATATATATGAGTATAGATAAAAGGATATGAAAACAACACAATATGCTGTTAAAGTGAAAATATTTTATATCATATTCATAGCTAATATTGAACAATATTTCGATTTATAAAAATCATCTTCAGAGCTTGTTTTACTCCGGCCTTAACAAGAGCGGAGACGAAAATAATATGAATTCAGAACGAAAACATTGATATTGCAAAAAAGTTATGCGGTAGTTTCAAATAGAAGCACATCCGCCCACGCGTTTCTCGGTCAGCGACAGTCATGTATATCTTAGTGTAACAGTTTTTGAAAAAAGAATACATATTTCAAAATCGACAATAGATAAATTCTCTTTTTCAAACAGGATAAGTATTAACCCGTTGACGGTAGGCCTGCAACGGATTTTTAGAAAATAATTCTTATTTTATTTATTATTGTATTTTTTTCTTATATATATATATATATATATATATATATATATATATATATATATATATATATATATAGAGAGAGAGAGAGAGAGAGAGAGAGAGAGAGAGAGATTTGTTTAGCCTTATGTTTGGTGTGGAGGTAAGCAGCTTGACAGACAGGTTTCGAATCACACACGGGGCGGTCTTCGTATCTATAGCTCTGCTGATGAGGCCTAATAGGCCGAAATGTACATACAGAGATTGATTTTTCTCGATTTGTTTAGCCTTACATTTAAATAGGTAATCCCGCCTAATTAATTAATTATTAATTAATTAACTTTCAAAAATTAGGTTCGTCTTCAATTAAGCAAATATTCTCCCAAATATTGTCGGCTGAAAATAGCCATATCACAAACATCGTCTGTTTGTTTACTTCTCATATATATATATATATATATATATATATATATATATATATATAATATATATAATATAATAAGATAAATATATAGGTTTTACATATCTATTTATTGGGTGACAAAGGAACATTCACAACCATATTGGTTTCATGCGATGCATTCATCAGGTGAAGATGTTTCAAATGTGAGGAAAATCGAAAAAATTTCAAAAAAATTCAAAAAATTCAATAGACATGGGATGCGTATGATTGAATAAAATGATGTGTGTATGTATGTGAAGGTGAATTGAATGTATGGGAGTGTTTATGGGCAGTATAAAGGTTGCGTACGCGTAGTGACTGGTCACACACATAATACGTTGTTCTGTGAGTGTGCGGTATTTTAATAGTGCTTACGTGCGAGCGCTTGTGCCTGCACATGTATGTGTGCGTGTGCATGTTTTCTTTCTATCTGATGTGTAGGCTGTGCATACACTACAGTATATATATATATATATATATATATATATATATATATATATATATATGTGTGTGTGTGTGTGTGTGTGTGTGTGTGTGTGCGCATGTGTGTGTGTGTCTGTGTGTGATAAGAGAAATGCAAATTAGAAAAGTGTATAAAAATGCTCAATGCCATTATGACAGGGCGGATATAGAATCTAAAATATTCAAATTATGAACTTTTAAAATTTCATGTGGTATTAGGAAATCTTTTTAATTTCATGTAGCTATTTACCCAACCCATTCACCATGGGGAGCACGTGACACAAGTTTTCAAGTATGGGGCATCCAGTAAGGATCAAGTTTCCAGCGGAGTACAGAATCATCAGATGGAAATATTTCCGTCTGATGACTGTGTGCTGCACATAAATCTTCATGAAACGGACTTCAAAAGTGGATAATATATATATATATATATATATATATATATATATATATATATATATATATATATATATATATATATATATATATATATATATATATATATATATATATATATATATGAGGTGAATGTTAGTATTTGTATCCGTTGTAGGAGATACTTATACAATGTTTGGGCTTAGGTGAGAAGCATTAACGTTCTTATTATGCTAATACTGTTAGCGTAATATGTTAGTTAAGGAATAAATATCTGAAGACTCTGTGGTTTGTTGTGAGTTTCATTTATTTAGACTGGTAAATTTTCGGGACTGCTACGTCCCTTCGACTTGACCGTGAATTGTAGTAGTGATCTTGTGGCGACTGCCGCGTGTTTTAGGCTGGACTGTAGGGCCTTGTTTCTGGTTGGTTCGTAGGTGATTGATGAGTTTGTACTCTGTGTGTGGTCGTGTGGTTGGGCTCATATATATATATATAATATATATATATATATATATATATATATATATATCAGGATTAGTATACTATAATATAGTATATATATATATATATATATATATATATATATATATATATATTACTATACTATACTATACTGATCCTATTAGTAAACCCTTGCGGTAAGGAAAATCCTGACAAATAATTTGTTAGCAAACATATACAACAAAACATTGCCTAGGGAAAAAAGAAAAAAAAGACAGGACCAAGAGACGCACCAAACGAAAATAATCGATTAACACTATATAACTTGGCCAAAAGAAAAAATATATATATGCCGCTAGGTTTGTCTAAAGTTAAAATGTAAACAGTGCTCAATACCTAAGTAGAGCAAATAGTAATATTAATCCTAATGAGCCAGGTCTAACAATTAACATTTTTGCTTACTAGCTCATCAGGGCAAGAAGATTCAGATTCTTGCCCTGATGAGCTAGTAAGCGAAACTGTTAGTTGTTAGATCTAACTAATTAGGATTAATATATATATGAGAGAAAAATATTTTAAAAATATAACAAACACAGGATGTTATAATCAGGGGAAACAATTTTATGTGTCAATACTTAAGCATTTTGGTATATTGTACCATCTTCAGGACACTGTTAAGTAATGTTTATGTGAGGGACAAAATGAAAGATGTTAAGTGTATAGTGAATGTGTGAATATGATGTTATTAACCGTTAATTTTTATATGCGCGTTTGTTTACGAAAGCCAATGAACATGCAATGATCACGTCATTGGCTCCACATTAATATAATATTTTTTTAAAACAAAACAAAAAAAACTGGAATACATCACCCCTGATGATGGCACTTCGAAGTGCCGAAAGAACTCTTGACCTGAACTTTGGTGGACTTATCCACGAATTCCACCGAAATATTAAAAAGTTGGCCAGAAAACTCGAAAAGATCACAAATAAAATTGTTAAACAGGAGATGTGTCTTTTGTTTAATTCTACATGTATAAATGAAAGAATGCTGCCCAAATACACACACACACACACACACATATATATATATATAAGTGTGTGTGTGTGTGTGTGTGTGTGTGTAGGGTAAGGCATAAATAATATTACAGTCAACAATCTTGTAGTTTTATGTTGTTTATGGGGCATAAGTGCTCAGTATCAGGGATAGAATGTAAGTTAATATAAACAATGTAGACACACAAATCATAGTAATCCTCATTTTCCTTATGTGTTCCCATTTTATGAATGTTAAGATATATACGCACATCATCTAGCTGCAAAATGATTGTTGCTTGGTTGGTTGGGTTTTACGGCATGTCAACCCATTGGGTTATTTTAAGCCGAAGACCTTTATTTTAATCATTCTTTATAGGTACACAATTTTTTTTTAAACCCATTTTTTAAACACATATTTTAGAACTCATTTTGTTATATTTAACCCATACATGGGACCCTATTAGGTACTACCACTCTGGGTCAGAGCTGACCTGGGAGCAATGGTGATGAAAAGGTGCTCCACATTATCCAGACCTCCAGAACTGGAACCTCACCATCAGATAGAGTTTAACGTCATTCCCAGAACATGAAGACCCTCAGCCTCCGCCTTCTAGTAGCCATAAGATAAAAAGGGTTGGAAGTTGCCATAGGAGCAATAGGGTAGGGGCAATCATATAGGTACTAGGGCTTGACGTGACCATCCGATTGATACGGGGTGGCCTCTCCGACCACACATCTAGCCTAAGTTAGGGTCTAAGTGAAGTGTTGCATGTCATATGCTGCTCATCAACCAGGATTCCGTCCTTAAGCATCATGTGTGGCCATCCACGGCCAATATTTTTGAATAAGAGCGTTCATCGAGTACAGTTGACGTTATGTTTGAACGCACAGTCCATTGGTGCTGGTTTGAATGCGTAGAATTCACAGATTGGGATCGCGTGACTATGAATCACAGAGGCTGTAGAAGGCGGAGGCTGAGGGTCTTCATGTTCTGGGAATGGCATTAAACTCTATCTGATGGTGAGGTTCCAGTTCTGGAGGCCTGGGTAATGTGGAGCACCTTTTCATCACCATTGCTCCCAGGTCAGTTTCTGACCCAGAGAGGTAGTACCTAATAGGGTCCCATGTATGGTAGAACTATGCATCGATATTAGATGCATTTAAATACTACAACTCCTAAACTGAAATAAATTTTGTTAGGTGTGGGGTACCTGTTTTCTTTTTTTGGGGTATATATATATATATATATATATATATATATATATATATATATATCAACCCCTTCGCACGAACAGAAAGAAGTTTTAATGACATCAACATTTTCTAATAAAACTCTCGTTGTTGTTCCGCGTTAAAAAACTGTCATGTATATATATATATATATATATATATATATAATATATATATATATATATACCAACTCTGCACGAGCAGAATGTGACACATGGTCAATTTTTCAAGCAGAGTATAAGGTTTGAATTCAGAGTTTTCCTTCTCCTAGACGGTTTACCTAGCCATGGTTAAAGAGCCCAGTCTGCTCTACTATTTACCCATAGCTGAAGGGAGAGTAGTAGTTAAGTGTGGGGTATCTGATATATATATATACAACCCCCCCCCCCGCACGAGTAGGATGCGACACAAGGTCAATTTCAAAGACTAGTTACCTAACAAAGGTTAAAGAGCACAATATGCCCCGCTATTTACCCAAAGCTGGAGGAAGAATTGGATTCATACCTCTCTCGAGGGTATTACCGCCATGTGGAATGCAAACAACTTCGTCCAGAAATTGAACTCGGATCGACGAGTCCATTTCCTACGACTCTAACCATTACACCACACCTCTTTTTTATATAAGTATGGCTTCTTGCATTGAAGTCTTTTTTTATGGATTGTGCTATATTGTTGCTGGGTTTTTTAAAAATCATAAAACAAACACAGGATGTTGTGTGATGAAATGTCGATCACCCTTCGGTCGTTATTTTTGTCACTTTCCCGCCATCCGCTCGATCCTGTATAAAGGTATAACCAGCTGTGCGATGTACAGTAATATCTCAGAACAACCGTTAAAATATTCAATAACTGTGAACGGATAAATTAATTTCTCATTATAGTCTATGATTATAATGACTGTGGTTAATATGACGAATCTACCTTCTTTGATGGATGCGCGGCACTCATCTAGTACGCCTAGAACACCCTCCCCTGATAGA
This sequence comes from Doryteuthis pealeii, assembly GCA_023376005.1. Lineage (NCBI taxonomy): Eukaryota > Metazoa > Mollusca > Cephalopoda > Myopsida > Loliginidae > Doryteuthis > Doryteuthis pealeii. The sequence continues at coordinate 27,095,308 of CM042154.1, read as the reverse complement.
TAGATAGATAGATAGATAGTGTGAAAATGCCTACATAATTATTATTGGTTTATATCATAAGATCTTAAAATTACGTTCTGAGATCTTAAGCAAGATAAAATGGAGGAGATAAACGCAAGTATCGCGTGTTGAGCTCTTTAGCAGCTGGAGACAAGAAAAACATAGAAGCCGGCACGTAGACAGTCGTTTACACAAGAAAGTAAAACATACAAATGTAAATACATTCACTCATAATCGCGCATACTCACTCCCGCATAGCCAAACGCACACCAGAAAATATCCCTCCCCCATGTCTCCTGTTAGCCTTTCATTCATCTACACACGTGCACACATACGTAAACTCACACCCACTCGTATATAAACGAGAGATTCCATACGTACACACCTCGTAAGTGTTTTGTGTAATTATAAGCAGCCGCTTTTAGCCAATCTCTGATTGGAAGAAAAAGGGAGAAGAAAAAGAAGAAGAAGAAAAAAAAACGTGAAAGAAAGTCAATTGTTGTTTGCTTGCTATGCAATGTTGCCGTTCACTAAGGTAGTTGTTATGTAGGAAGATAGGCGTTTACTCTTGGTGATACGCTATTGTCCCATAATAGAAAAGATAGAAGCATTGATATTTATAATATATAATTATATCTTCAGATGTTAAAAATATACGATTTTTTTTTATACAATAAGCTCCAATTTTTTTTTCTTCTTTTTTCTTTATGGACAATAGGTATCACCAAGAGTAAACGCCTATCTTCCTACATAACAACTACCTTAGTGAACGGCAACATTGCATAGCAAGCAAACAACAATTGACTTTCTTTCACGTTTTTTTTTTCTTCTTCTTTTTCTTCTCCCTTTTTCTTCCAATCAGAGATTGGCTAAAAGCGGCTGCTTATAATTACACAAAACACTTACGAGGTGTGTACGTATGGAATCTCTCGTTTATATACGAGTGGGTGTGAGTTTACGTATGTGTGCACGTGTGTAGATGAATGAAAGGCTAACAGGAGACATGGGGGAGGGATATTTTCTGGTGTGCGTTTGGCTATGCGGGAGTGAGTATGCGCGATTATGAGTGAATGTATTTACATTTGTATGTTTTACTTTCTTGTGTAAACGACTGTCTACGTGCCGGCTTCTATGTTTTTCTTGTCTCCAGCTGCTAAAGAGCTCAACACGCGATACTTGCGTTTATCTCCTCCATTTTATCTTGCTTAAGATCTCAGAACGTAATTCTAAGATCTTATGATATAAACCAATAATAATTATGTAGGCATTTTCACACTATCTATCTATCTATCTATCTATCTATCTATCAGGGGAGGGTGTTCTAGGCGTACTAGATGAGTGCCGCGCATCCATCAAAGAAGGTAGATTCGTCATATTAACCACAGTCATTATAATCATAGACTATAATGAGAAATTAATTTATCCGTTCACAGTTATTGAATATTTTAACGGTTGTTCTGAGATATTACTGTATATCGCACAGCTGGTTATACCTTTATACAGGATCGAGCGGAAAGTGACAAAAATAACGACCGAAGGGTGATCGACATTTCATCACACAACATCCTGTGTTTGTTTTATGATTTAAAAAAAAAACCAGCAACAATATAGCACAATCCATAAAAAAGACTTCAATGCAAGAAGCCATACTTATATAAAAAAA
>CM042154.1:27003645-27088645 GCA_023376005.1 Doryteuthis pealeii | reverse complement strand
TGAGGTTTAAATAAAAAATAAAATCATGGAGAATATGATGTAAATAACGAAAGGAATTGTGACTTGTATAGTAATATAGTTTTGGTTACAGACAGATAAACCCACAATCTCCATTATAATAAGATATACTGTAGTGTATGCACAGCCTACACATCAGATAGAAAGAAAACATGCACACGCCCACATACATGTACAGACACAAGCGCTCGCACGTAAGCACTATTAAAATACCGCACACTCACAGAACAACGTATTATGTGTGTGACCAGTCACTACGCGTACGCAACCTTTATACTGCCCATAAACACTCTCATACATTCAATTCACCTTCACATACATACACACATCATTTTATCCAATCATACGCATCCCATGTCTATTGAATTTTTTGAATTTTTTTGAAATTTTTTCGATTTTCCTCACATTTGAAACATCTTCACCTGATGAATGCATCGCATGAAACCAATATGGTTGTGAATGTTCCTTTGTCACCCAATAAATAGATATGTAAAACCTATATATTTATCTTATTATATATATATATATATATATATATATATATATATATATATGAGAAGTAAACAAACAGATGATGTTTGTGATATGGCTATTTTCAGCCGACAATATTTGGGAGAATATTTGCTTAATTGAAGTCGAACCTAATTTTTGAAAGTTAATTAATTAATAATTAATTAATTAGGCGGGATTTACCTATTTAAATGTAAGGCTAAACAAATCGAGAAAAATCAATCTCTGTATGTACATTTCGGCCTATTAGGCCTCATCAGCAGAGCTATAGATACGAAGACCGCCCCGTGTGTGATTCGAAACCTGTCTGTCAAGCTGACAGGCAAGCATCCCACCTCCACATCAAACGGACGGCTAGATTTCTTCGTTTTTGTTTAGGAGTAGGTATTTATATTCCTCTTAAGTGACCTCTACACGAACTTACGAGAAGTAAACAAACAGACGATGTTTGTGATATGGCTATTTTCCGCCGACAATATTTGGGAGAATATGTACTTAATTGAAGTCGAACCTAATTTTTGAAACTTAATTAATAATTAATTAATTAGGCGGGATTACCTATTTAAATGTAAGGATAAACAAATCTCTCTCTCTCTCTCTCTCTCCCTCTCTCTCTCTCTCTCTCTCTATATATATATATATATATTATATATATATAAAGAAAAAATTTAAAAAATACAATAATAATAGAATAAAAATTATTTTCTAAAATCCGTTGCAGGCCTACCGTCAACGGGTTAATACTTATCCTGTTTGAAAAAGAGAATTTGTCTATTGTCGATTTTGAAATATATATTCTTTTTTCAAAAACTGTTACAATAAGATATACATGACTGTCGCTGACCGAGAAACGCGTGGGCGGATGTGCTTATATTTGAAACTACCGCATAACTTTTTTGCAGCATCAATGTTTTCTTTTTGAATTCATATTATTTTCGTCTCCGCTCTTGTTAAGGCCGGAGTAAAACAAGCTCTGAAGATGATTTTTATAAATCGAAATATTGTTCAATATTAGCTATGAATATGATATAAAATATTTTCACTTTAACAGCATATTGTGTTGTTTTCATATCCTTTTATCTATACTCACATATATATATATATATATATATATATATATATATATATATATGGTGTCGCATAAAGGAGCTAACTTATAAGACTTTGGAATTTACGTGCACATAAATTTTATACTACAATATTAATTGCATAATATCAGAGTATCTGGAATTAACAGTACTAGTTGAAATGATTGTGTCATGCGCTATACGGATTCGAGCATCCATTTTTTGTGTTGTATCAGCTATATCGTTTTCCAAGGATGAATGGCCAACACCGGGGGTCCAGTGGCTTCGGCCCTGGATCTTTACGAGTTAATAGCGTCGATCCCAGGGGGCTATCCCCCCAGGCAACACCTGCCCCCTTGATTTAAAGGGGCAGGGCTGGGTTTATTGCCCAGTGCCTGAGGCGCCCCCTTTGAGGGGGAATGCCGACGGGATCGACGCAATTTTTCACCTGCCACTCCATGAGCTTCGGTTTGTGGGTGGTCCCACGTTAATAGGGACTTTGTGCCTGACCCGTACAAGTGGGGTACGCGGTAAATACCATGTGTGTGCGTGTGTGCGTGGAGAGAGAGAGAGATAGAAATATATATATATATATATATATATATATATATAAGAGAGAGAGAGAGAGAGAGAGAGAGAGAGAGAGAGAGAGAGAGATTAATATAAAACCTTAAAGCACTTGTTATCTCTCTCCTCATGTCTTCAGAACTAAAAGATTCATATATCTGAAAAATATTTAATCTGACAATTGTATTTTTCAAGTACATGCGGTGGTGAGATAACGGTTTAGCTCAGTCGGTAGAGCGTCTGGCTAGGAACGAAAAGGTTCCTGGTTCGATACCGGCCCTCGCCAACTCAGCCCTCGCCAATTCAGCATATGAGTAGCACAGGGATCTGTGCGGTAAAGCAAGGAGCTGATGGTAGGTGTGGCGCTCCATCTCAGACGAAAAAACAATTCTCCTTGTTCTAGCGCGTGTAAAAAGTGGATAGACTCCCTCGAAGTCTGGCTTTAGGCCACCCCGACGACTTTACTTATATATATGAGAGTGAGTCAAAATTAATCATTAATCATGTATTATACATCAAAACGTTTATGTGAGGGTGTAACTTAGCTATTAATAAACGTTCTCTAATTCTGAGATTACCAACGTTGCGTATTATTGTCTCTATTTTAATCAAATACTATATATATATATATATATATATATATATATATATATATATATAAATGGGAGTCATAAGTACTCATTAGATGTGTAAATGAAATAACCTTTAGGATAAATATTTCTAAAAAACGAACATACATTTGATACACCCTAATATAGTTCCTTCACAGATAATCTTTTGATTGCAAATCTAATATACAATTTTCTTCGTTTGCTTTCCTTTTTAAAACCTATAGATCCCCTCCCCCAGACTAATGGAAAAATCTTAATGAGATTTGTATGAGAACTGCCTTGATTTAAAAGAGTATTTAAAAAAAATATTTTAGGTGAGTGAACAGGCTTCACACCAGGTGTGCCTTAAAATTTAGTAGGAATTTAAATGTAATAAAGCTTATATATATATATATATATATATATATATATCTTATTATAATGGAGATTGTGTGTTTTTCTGTCTGTAACCGAAACTATATCACAACTCAATTCATAATTCCCTTAGTTATTGACATCACATTCTCAATGATTTTATTTTTTATTTAAACCTCAATTTTAATAAAATTGTTTTACATTATTAATACTGTTAACCATATCAACATACTAACAACATGCAATTATATTTATATATACAACAAAATAGCGGTTTACAGTGTGAACGGGAAGGCTAATTTGCATATTGATATTAAAAATGGATTTTAATAAATATGTGCTTAGTATTATTGATTTCTAATTGTTTGGTTTTATTTTAATGAATATAAGCAAAAATCTCTTCAATAGATCTTAAATGAAATCCATTAATAAGAAAAAAATAACAGTCATTTTATTCTTTACTTCCTCTTTTAACTAAATGCTTAAATTAGAAAAAATAACAATGAAAGATGAGAGTGACTGAAGAGTAAGTTTCAGTTGTTCTATTTTTCGATTTCACCCACCTCTGTTTCAAATCTCTTTATCTGCATTCTTATTTAGTTTTATTAGCCTTTCTAATTTAATACAATATTTTATTACATTAAAACTTAAATACTTGCACCCGGAGGGTGCATATATTTGCTAGTATATATATATATATATATATATATATATATATATATATATATATATATATATATATAATTAATTTTTTGCTATTAATATTGGAGAAATGATTATAAAGTGCTCAATTATTTCTTTAAGAGCTGAATTTATTTATTTATTTATTTAAGTCACCAATACAAAGTTCGTCTAACCAATGGTTTCAGATGTTTATCCGTCATCAGAGACGTTGAAAAGGTCAACGTCTCTGATGACGGATAAACATCTGAAACCATTGGTAAGACGAACTTTGTATTAGTGACTTAATATATATAATATATATATATATATATATATAATATATATGAAGAGAGAGAGAGGAGAGAGAGAGAGAGAGAGAGAGAGAGAGAGTGTGTGTGTGTGTGTGTTATTTAATACATAATGCGATTAAAAAAATTTTAAGAAATATTTTCCATAAATGTAAACTCTGAATTGTTTTGAATTGTTTCATAGCATAAATCATTTTAATCTCGCAAAAGATTTGTTTTGAGACTATTCATAATGGCAGCAAATAAAACAGAGAACTCTAGGTTTGAGCAGAGGACTGTCATCAAATTTTTGATGGCTGAGAAGTGCAAACCCTGTGAAATTTATAGAATAATGTGTGATGTGTACAGAGAAGCATATTTTAATAAAAGAATATTTGCCATTACGAGGCTGCGTCAAAATATACTCCATAGAGTGGATACACACTGAATCTCCAGTAGAGAAAATTTGCAGCAAAATCAAGTAAAGAAGGTCATGCTGACAGTCTTTTTGGGCATGAAATGACAAATCACTATTGATTCCTTGAAAAAGTGACATGATCGATTTCAAAGATCAAAATTTTTCTACAATTATTATAGCTCTATTTTTATGAAATATTGAGCACTCTTTGATATATATATATATATATATATATATATATATATATATATAACAAAGTGTTCTAAAGGATAAATATTTACTCTTGATGGTAATTTCCACGTTATAACATTTTGGTTTTTGCTACCTTCTTCAGGACAGTGGTGAGCCTACCAAGAAGACATATTAATGCCCTAAATCACGTCATTGTCCTCTCGTCGTCTGACAAGAGCGGCGGGGTAGTTATCAACGACACTAACGCTTACAGCCAGAAAATAATGGACATATATATATATATATATATATATATATATATATATATATATATATATATATATATATATATATATCGCAGAGATTTTTGAGGGGGGTAAGAAGATTTTCGCACCAGTCTTCAAATTGCAGCCGGTTGCTAATTGTAAAATTCAGCATTCCAGATGTCTCTCTTGCAGAACCCTTAAAATGAGTACACCCCCCCCCCCCCCCAAAAAAAAAAACAACAAACAAACAACAAAAAACAAACTGGAAACTAAATTTAAAAATAAAAAAGCAAAATTTTCCATTTTCAATTTATTTTTTTCTTTATTTTTTCTCCTTCTGCAAAAATTCAGTATTCATGACTTTTTTCTTTTTATTAAACCCCCACCCCTCTCTTTCTGTCATTTTTTTTTTTTTTTTTTTTTTTTGCAGCGGAAACTTTTTCAAACAAATTTACATTCCATTTATCACCCGCCTCTCTCTGTCTCTGTCTCTGCCTCTCCTATATATATATATATATATATATATAATATATATATATATATATATATATATATATATATATATATATTATATGTGTTGTGTGTTTCTCTTTTATCTTCATTCATTTCTCTCAATCCCAGCCACATTCCCGCCATCTCTTCTATCATTCCCGCTTTTTCTTTTCTTCATTAAATACTCATTCCTTTTTTTTTTTTTCACATTTGTTTTTTTCTTCTTCAGCTTAATTTGTTATCCCGTTTTAAAACTCAATACATCATTTGGTATTTATCTCATTTTCTTTTCTTTCTTTCTCTATCATTTGATATTTTGCTTTTGCATGTCATGTCTCTTTCTCAATGGAATCTCTTTACCCCTTCTTCATTTTTTTCTTAATATTTATTTAACTTTTTTATTTATTTCTCTCTGTGTCTTTAATGCTTCCATTTTTATATTTGTCTCTTTCCTTTGTTTTTTTATTACATTTAATTATGTTTATTTGTTTATTTTCTTCGCTTCTTCTTCCTTTCATTCTTTCTTTCTTTATTTCTTTCACAGTTTATTAATTTAATACTTCCTTTTCTTTCTTTCTTTCTTTCTTTTTTCTTTCTTTTTCCCTTCTTTCTTTCCTTTTCCTTTTCCTTTCTTTCTTTTTCCTTTCTTTCTTTTTCCTTTCTTCCTTTCTTTCTTTCCTTTTCCTTTCTTTCTTTTTCCTTTCTTTCTTTTTCCTTTTCCTTTCTTTCTTTCCTTTTCCTTTCTTTCTTTCTTTCCTTTTCCTTTCTTTCTTTCCTTCTTTCTTTCTTTCTTTTTCCTTTCTTTCTTTCTTTCGCCGTTTCTTTCTTTCTTTCTTTCCTTTTCCTTTCTTTCTATCTTTCTTTCTTTCCCTTCTTATTTTTTCTTTTTTTTTCTTTTTTCTTTCTCAGTTTATTACTTTAATTCTTCCTTTTTTCTTTCTTTTTTACTTTTTCTTTCACGGTTTATTACTTTAATTCTTCTTTTTCTCCCTTTCTTTCTTTCTTTCTTTCTTTCTTTCTTTCTTTCTTCATTCCTTCCATTCTTTATCTGTTTATTACTTTCATTTTCCCTTCTTTTTCCTTCTTTTCCTTTCTTTTGATGTTTATTAATTGAATTTTTCCTTTTCTTTTTCTTTCTTTCTTTCTCTGTTTATTTTTTCTTCTTTTTCTTTCTTAATTCATTGTTTATTACTTTCATTTTTCCTTCTTTTTCCTTCTTTTTCCTTCTTTCATTGTTTATTAATTTAATTCTTGTTTCTATTAAATATTTTGCTTCTGCGTGTCATGTCTCTTTCTCGATGGAATCTCTTTTCTCCGTACTTCGTTTTTTTTGTTTGTTTCACCCACACATAAGCGCACTCGTTATGTCATGACATCCATTAAGTTTCTAGAGACAATGGGTTTGCGCCCAAATCTCGACACAAGTCTGGGAAAAACGTTGTATGGATAACCAACAGTTACCCACGCAGCAACTCTCTCTCCTATTCCCTACACTGATGTCATCCAAGAGTAGAGTCAATTGCTATACATCTTCAGGATACACTCGTTGCGTAATGGTTACCGTCATAGGAAATGGACAAGGCGACTCTAGTTCAAATCCTAGACGAGGCTGTTTACATTTCACATAATGCCAATACCTTTGGGAAAGGTATGAATCCAAATATTCTTCCTCCAACTATGGGTAAATAGTAGAGTAGACTGGGATTTTTAGACTTGGTAGGCAACTAGTCTAGGAAGAAAGAACATTCTGAATTCAGACCTGTTAAACTCCGCTTAAAATTGACCTTGTGTCACGTCCTGTTCGTGCGGAGGGGTTGGGTAAATATATACATCTAAACCGAGAAAGCGCGTGGTTGTAATGGTTAAAGTCATAGGAAATGGACTCGTCGCCCCGAGTTCAAATCCTGACGTGGTAATTGCATTTCACTTAGCGCTAATACCCTTGGGAAAGGTATTAATTCTACTCTCCCTCCAGCTATGGGTAAATAGTAGGGCAGACTGGACTCTTTAACCTTGGTTAGGCAACCGGTCTAGGAGAAGGAAAACTCTGAATTCAAACCTGTTAAACTCCGCTTAAGAAATTGACCTTGTGTCACATTCTGCTCGTGCGGAGGGGTCGGTAAATATATATACATCTAAACCGATTATTTGTGACACAATGCTGGGTGTAGTAGCACCTTGTGAGACACGAAGTCACTAGTAACACTCTTCGAGTTTAGCTTGCTAACTATCATACCACGCGAGGTGCTCGCATTCTTTGTATATATGCACAAACCAAAGGCGCCTCCTCGTGGTGTGCTGGTTAACAAGCTAGTCTCGCAGATCCGTTACTATTGAAAAGTGAGTTAGATCCTCGATGGATGCCCCATACTTGTGTTAAATCCTACCCGTAGGGGGAATTATTTTTTGAATGTACAAACCAAACGTCAGCTCCTTGCCGAGGAGGCCTAGATTACGCCGACTGCATCTCCTTGAGAAGGATTAGACCTCTCCCTCAAAAAAAAAAAAAAAAAAAAAGAAGAAAATAATGACACTAAATTGCATCCAATGATAAGGCTGTAGTTCTGGATCCCTGGGGAGTGTAGAGTCACCCCTTCACTGCCATTACTCCTAGGCCTACCCTGATCCGAAGTAATAGTACATATTAGTGTTGTATATTAATAAACAATTGCTTTTGGGCGTTTAATGTAGTTAGATTTTGAATTAAAAGTCGTTGAAATTCAGAATCCAGAGGTTTAGATGATTGATAGGTAATAACCTTTAGGTAACCTTATTTCCGGTTATACTGTGGGAACGAAAGTTGAGTTTAGTCAGTTAGTTAGACCGGAGATGTCGTGATACAAGCTCGCATCGGTTTCGACTCCGCCGTGGTTAAAAAAAAATCTGACTCTGAATAAAGATGTGATCATATAAAATATAAGCCTTGGTTGTCTCTTGTGAACTAAAAATGAACCAGCTTTTTGAGAACCAGAGTCAACATTAGAAGAAATGAAGATAACAGAACCAGACCAGTTAGAATAAATGAAGAAACAGACAATAGAAATAAAGTACCAGCCAGTTACTTGAGCTACTCAAAGTAAGTAAGAAAAGACTTAAATATTCGGGAGACATAACCACGGAAGTTAGACCAGCATCTTAAAGTCAGACCAGTATTTTAAAGACACAGAGCCAGACCAGAGCCAAGAAAGACCAGTTAGAATAAATGAAGAAACAGACAACAGAAGTAAGGTACCAGTCAGCTACTCGAGCTACTCAAAGTAAGTAAGAAAAGACTTAAATATTCAGGAGATGGGTGTCTCCCCGAGAGAAAGTAAATAATAAAAATAACTCTCGCCATTTATATACCCAGAACAACATTAGGAGTCGTGCTTAGCGACCAGTGTTCAATTCCTGTACGAGGCTGTTTGTCTTTCACTTCATGATAATGCTATTGCAAAAGGCATTAATCTATCTTTTCACACCTCGCCATTTATGGCGGAGAATAAGGCAGACTGGGCTCTTTCGCCTTAATTAAGAAACCGATCTAGTAGAAGGAAAACTCTGAACCCAAAGCAGTTTTACTTAAAAACTAATCTTGTGTCACATCCTGTTCGTGGTGAAGGGGTTAGGTCTTTATATACAACTTGGCGTCATTATTGCCACAAGGTGTGCTGAAAGAAGATTAGTTTGGTTTGGTATCTTTGTTTAATGGCATATCAATCTTTATGGGTTATTTAATATTCAATATGGTTTAAATACTACTACTACTGTTCTACAAGGATGGCCGTTGTTGAAGAGTAAAAAAAGTAAAGTCGTCGGGGCGGCCTAAAGTCGGTATCAGCTAGTCAGCGAGGGAGTCTATCCCCTTTTCAATAGCGCTAGACCAAGGAGATTGTTTTGGCGTCTGAGGTGGAGCGCCACACCTAACATCAGCTCCTTACTTTACCGCACAGATCCCTGTGCTACTCATACGCTGAGTTGGCGAGGGCCGGTATCGAACTAGGAACCTTGTAGTTTCTAGCCGAACGCTCTACCGACTGAGCTAAATTCATAGCTGGTAATGGGGATTCATATTTTCCCTAAGGTATTAGTTCGAAAGTGAACTACTGGAGTTCGAACTCGCTTACTACGATGTTGCAGTCCAGTACTTTAGCCACTACATCATGGGAACTTCCCCGAAAGGAGATTGAAAACAAAATCGGATTGCCTTGAGTAGACGACTGCCTAATTTGAATTCAGAGTTTTCTTTCTTCTAGTGAGGTTAAAGATCCCAGTCTGCCTTACTATTTAACTCATAGCTGAAGGGAGAAGGAAAATATATGGGTTCATGCCTTTTTCAAGATGTGAAACGTAGAGATATAATTTCTTTGGTCAAATCCATGTGTCACGTGTGCTCCCATATGTTTAAGTATACATATACACAAAGTAAGATATACATATATATATATGTTGTGATGTTAGTTCAACAGTAAAAAAAGAAGTCAAGTCGAGGTAGGGTAAAAAGAGACAAGTGTATTTACAATAAGGTACAAGAACGGCTAGTTTGCCGCTAAACAATAACAGTACGGTAACAGTACGGTAACAGTACAACCTTTTCCCTCGGTGTCTCACTATTTATAGTGAGAACCGGTGTATATTCTCCACTGTAGGAACGGCCGGTATAACAATATATATACATGTGCTTTTTATATGATAAGCATGTAACAGTAACCCAACAAAAAAACATTCATAGCGAGATGTTTACTAGAGAGAAACACATAAAATTCTCTTACGTCTGGGCCGCAGGGAAAGCCGATTTTTAATCATATCAAATTTAGATATAACAAGGCAATACTAGTTCGAATCCTTCACTCCTTCCTAAATAAAAAGCGCCAATATCCTCAACACCTTCACATGTCGTCTAAGCATTTTCCATGCGTTTTGTCTTTTTTCTTCTTTTTTTTTTCGCTTTTTCACACCAACACATTAACACACACACACATTCACAAAGTAATATATATATATATATATTATATATATATATATATATATATATATAATGGAGATTGTGTGCTTTCTATCTGTAACCGAAACTATATCACTATTCAAGTTACAATTCCCTTAGTTATTGACATCACATTCTCAAGGATTTTATTTTTATTTTAACCTATTATTAATAAAATTGTTTTACATTATTAATACTGTTAACCATATCTACATGATATTTTCCACGTATCCCACTTATACGGGTCAGGCACAAGGCCCTATTTATGTGGGACCACCCACAAACCGAAGCTCATGGGGTGGCGGGTGAAAAATTGTGTCGATCCCGTCGGCATTGGGCAATAAACACAGCCCTGCCCCTTTAAATCGAGGGGCAGGTGTTGCCTGGGGGGATGGCCCCCAGGGATCGACGCCGTTAATTATAGCAATGGTCCAGAGGCCGAAGCCACTGTTGACCGTATCTACATGATATTTACCACGTACCCCACTTGTACGGGTCAGGCACAAAGTCCCTATTAACGTGGGACCACCCACAAACCGAAGCTCATGGAGTGGCAGGTGAAAAAAATTGCGTCGATCCCCTCAAGGGGGGCGCCTCAGGCACTGGGGAATAAACCCAGCCCTGCCCCTTTAAATCAAGGGGGCAGGTGTTGCCTGGGGGGATGGCCCCCTGGGATCGACGCCGTTAATTATAGCAATGGTCCAGATGCCGAAGCCACTGTTGACTATATCTACATACTAACAACATACAATTCCATTTATATATACAAGAAAATAATGATTTACAGTGTGCAGGGGAAGGCTAATTTGCATATTGATATAAAAAATCGAATTTAATAAATATGTGCTTAGTATTATTGATTTCTAACTGTTTGGTTTTATTTTAATGAATATAAGCAAAAATCTCTTCAATGAATCTTAAATTAAATCCATTAACAAGAAAAAATAACTGTCATTTCATTCTTTACTTCCTCTTTTAACTAAATACTTAAATTAGAAAAAATAACAATGAAAGACGAGTGATGGAAGAGTAAGTTTCAGTTATTCTATTTTTCGATTGTACCCACCTCTGTTTCAAATCTTTTTATCTGCATTCTTATTTAGTTTCATTAGCCTTTCTAATTTAATATATTTTATTACATTAAAACTTAAATACTTGCACCCGGAGGGTGCATATATTTGCTAGTATATATAATGATAGTACACAAACAGTTTGTTTGATATGGCTATGCTGACAATTTTTGGGAGAATATGTGCTTAATTGAAGTCATACCTAATTTGAAAATTAATTAGTTGATAATTAAGGAATTAGGCGAATATATCTGTTTAAATGTGAAGCGTAAACAAATCGAGAAAAAGTCATTCTCTGAATGTACATTTCGGCCTTATTATGACTCATCAGCAGAGTTATAGACTCGAAGCCACTTTGTGTGTGATTCGAACCCTAACTGCCTGGCTGACAGTCGGGGATTCTAACCGTTACACTAGCAGGTCTTCCCAGATTTCTCGCTTTGTTTATAAACTCATATATCCTACATTTTTGGAGACTTGCTACACGACAGTATGATAGTACGCAAACAGTTTGTTTGATATGGTTATGCCGACAATTTTTGGGAGAATATGTGCTTAATTGAAGTATATATCTATATATATATATCTATATATATATATATATATATATATAATAGTCAGAATTACTATGATCCGTTAGAAGAAACCTAGGTAGATATTCTCTTATTTGTTAGGCTTACTTTATTATTTATTGGCTCTACTTTTTGTATTGAGCACTTTAGTATATTTAATTTAGGCAACTCTTACAGTATTCCTTCTCTTGGTCATTTTAAGAGTACCATCTGATTATTTTCAGGAGGTGTATATGATTTGGTCTTTTCTTTTTTTATATATTTTTTTCTTCAGGCAAAAGTTTGTATTGTGTAATTACAGACTATAAAGCCGGTTTTTTATGCTGTAGGCGTTTAGAAATTACCAGTATTACCAGTTAGAATCCCATTTATGGATTTAATATATCAAAAATGAGTTTAAAAATATGAATACTCAACAAGAATGAATGAAACAAAATCGTCTAGTGTTTTAAGCATGACCTGGCCGTGAAAATGTGGAATTATGGTTTGGTTCGATTTATTTATTTAATGGCATATCAACCTTCGTGGGTTATTTTAATGCCAAAGTTATCGCTGTAGAAGAACAGTAGTGATATTATGTAACCCATAGCTGGGAGGATGAGGAAGTTCATAACTTTCCCAAAGGTATTATTCCAAAAGTGAACATAATACCGAGATTGGAGTTCGAACTCGCTTACTACGATCTCACATTCCAACACGATAGCCACTACACAACGGAGACACCCCCGCCTTGTAGAAGAACAGTAGTGGTACTATCTAACCCAGAGGCGATGAGAGATTCATATCTTTGGGCAATTCCATGTCAAATCATGCAGAAAAAAGTAAAATTATCACTCATCCCCTTCAATTTTTCTGAAATTGTGTTCACACTTTTGAGCTTCCAATTCAAAAAAAAAAAAAATGGCGGAGTTATGTCGATTTTTAGTTCTCCAAATCTGGTGGGGTTCGCGAAAAATGGTGATTTTTTGTAACCTATTTTTATCTGTAAAATGAGTTCTAGGGCTTCTAAAAATTGGTTTATAAAAGCATTTTTGCCCAAGAAATCCAAAAATGCTATCGGAAAAGTCTGAAAGTCAACCAATTTTAAGTTATTGTTGATTTCTGATTTTTTCATAGCAAGATCAATATCCCGATGTGGCACTGAATCTAAGACAAAAGTTTTTTCTATTATAATTTCACATTTATTGAACATTATTGGTACCAAAAAGGTAGTTTGGTATTTGCCCAATGATTTTATTATTTTAAGTGGACATTATACAATCGAAACGGATATTATTAGGTGTAATTTATGACTAAATTTTACAGTATCAAAAACGTGAAACCAAAGAGATGAATATGCAGCAGACCAAAACTATAATTATGCAATTTTATTTTTAGTTACAGAAGCGCTGCAATTTTATTTTAGCTGCTGAGTTCAGCACATTAGTCACAACGCCACGCAGATTCCCACTGTGGAATTATAAAGTTGTCTGAGAGATTAAGGAAGATACTTGAAGAAAATGGTTAATATATTGTATTATAAAGTTATTATATATAATAATATATATATATATATATATATGATTCAAATTATCAATATATATATATATATATATATATATATATATATATATATATATTATATATATATATATGATTCAATATATATATATTGTATATATATATATATATATATATATATATATATATATATATATATATATATATATAAAGTTATATATATTATATTATATATATGAAAAATGAAATGTCTTTTATTTTTACTTAATAAACGGAACGACCTTTTTTCGGTTAGCCAATACGTATAAGCATTGTTGGGACATTCTTCTTCTTCTTCTTCTTCTTCTTCTTCTTCTTCTTCTTCTTCTTTCGGGTTTTTCCGTGCATTTTCTATGTATGCAATTTGAGCTTCCTAAAAGAAGTAAAAGAAAGAAACAATCAAACGCTTTTAAAAGTTGCATGACGCAAAGAGAGATAGAGATAGGGAGAGCAATGAAAACTATGTTTTTAAAACGTTTTTGTTTTTATCAGAACATTTCCAACATCCACAATTCAAGACTTGAATAAATATAACCAGGTGTGACACAAAGACAAATGGATCGGCACAGACTGACATTAATTCAAATGGTGACCAAAGTTTTATTTTAAGAGTCAGCTGTGCTCTGAGGCAAAATTACGATGGGGGAGGGGGGACTCCGAAAGTATGTAGTTACCCAACCAATACGCCAAAGGGGCCGGGTTAGCTCAGTCGGTAGAGCGTTCGGCTAGAAACCACAAGGTTCCTAGTTCCATACTGGTCCTCGCCAACTCAGCGTATGAGTAGCACAGGGATCTGTGCGGTAAAGTAAGGAGCTGATGGTAGGTGTGGTGCTCCACCTCAGATGCTAAAAACAATCTCCTTGGTCTAACGCTATTGAAAAGGGCATAGACTCTCTCGATGTCTGGCTGATACCGACTGTAGGCCGCCCTGACGACTTACGCCACGATCAGGATGCGACACAAGGTCAATTTTTTAGCGGAGTACTGCTGGTTTGTATTTATAGTTTTCCTTCTCCTAGACTGGTTGTGTTGCACAACTCTCTTTACTTCTTTTTTTTTTTTACTTAGCATCGACTTTGAAAACACAAGGTTCTGGGTTCGATACCGGACCTCGCTAAATGGATGAATCCAACGAGTAAGATACAACTTGCCAATCGACAATGCCCGCCTTCTGCATAACAATGTTTTACCACACACTAGCATCAGGAGAAGGGAGAAAATCGCCTCATTCGGGTGAACAATTTTACCGCATCCTCCATACTCACCAGATTTAGCACCTTCAGACTATCATCTCTCCGGTCCCATGAAAGAGGGTTTGAGAGGCAAACATTATTCCAGTGACGGGGAAGTGAAATCTGTAGTGAAGACGTGGCTCAAAGAACAGTCAAAAGAATTTTACGTGGCAGGGATACATGCTCTCATTCGATGGTGGAACATTGCTATTGAGAAAAACGGTGGAGAAGTAGGGATGTGATCCACAGAGGACCATTTTGATATATGATACATGTTCCTGTATTCGTTATTATATCTGTCCTAATCAAAATGGCATTACTTTTTGACTATCCTAGTACTAAAAATAAAAACAAGATTTGGCATTAAATAGACCGCAAGGGTTGATATGCCATTAAATAAAAAACAACCAACCAACCAACCAACAAGGCTCCAGGTGCGGGGCACCCAGCGAGTATCGCTAAGTGAGCTAGTGTAGTATGCTAACTATAATTCCCCGGGCGGCCTTCCTCTTTCTGTGTGTGTGCGCCGTACTCTCTTATTTGCACTTTTCTTTTTTAGTTTCTACATCCTTATCTTTCTTTTATCATTTTGCACCGACTTCTGTTTTCTTTTTACTTTTTAATTTGCCGAATGCTTTCGTCAAGACACGTACAGTGAGGGCAAGTATAATTCTAGGAATGCGGAAGTAACGAGCACAGGTAGCAAATAAATAAATAAATAAATAAATATAGAGATATATACCGTCAAGAATTTGTCGGATTAAAAAGCTGGTAATTTAGTTAACGGTTTAAAAAAAAAAGATAGATAAATGTACGTTTCTCATTCGCCACAGCAATTAAGAGTTTATCACAGAACTAACACATCACACTCCCACACACACATTCACTAGTGACTCTGGGGGGTAGGGCTTTTGGGGCACGGTGCGAAGAGCTATCAATTTCGAAGCAATAAAAATTATCTCAGAACAGGTCATTAATCCCTGACTTTTGCTGGATTCAACGCCCTGATACGAACCATCATGAATATATATATCTACATCTATCTATATATATTAATACTCTTGTTCCTTAATCTTCCGACCGTTATCATCTTGCAACACCCTCTGCGTAAAAATGATACCGTCCAAATCGTCCAAGATGAAATGCAAAAATGTAATTCCTGATTATCTGGTGTCGCTTATCCACCGAATTCTTATTTCTTATGGGTGTCGTCAACTCAGCCAAATAATGGACCATTCCGTTTTTATTATAACGAAACAAAGGTAAGAGAACGGGCATGCTACACAGAAAAAATATTATAAGAAAGAAAGAAAGGAAGTAAAGGAAGGATAGAGAGAGAGAGAGAGAGAGAGAGAGAGAGAGAGGAGGGGGGGAGGGGTGCACGGAAGCGATAACGCTAATCTGTTTCAATCGAACATAATGAAAAGATGAAAGAAGGAAAGAAAGGAAAAAGAGCGAGAGAGAGTTAAATCAAGATTATTATACTTTTACATATTGAACTATTTAGCAATAGCTCTTAAGTAAACATATCAAACGTTGTAATAATTAAATTATCATACTGTGGTATATCCACATGTCCTGCTAGTACATTTCATCGCACTAACTTTTAGAGTTTTATTTTCATGCTTTAAAATGCTGATTTAGATCAATTTTGCTGATAGTGTTCATAATAATGTTACACGAAAAAAAAATAAAATAAAAAAATAAACCTGGCTAGTATATTTCGAACCCATGAAAATCATCTCTAAAATTTAAATGAAATCATTCTAGTATCATGACCCAAACGAATAGTTTTCTGACTGAAATAATAAAAGATAATCTTTAAAATCGCAAATGTGTTTTACTCTCTGTTATAATAAATATATATTTTTCTCTCAAATGATCAGATAAAGTTTCATTGTAAACATTTTTTTTCTGTTTATTAGGGAAACTTAATGATATGTTATCGATCCCAACACATTCGAGAGTCCCCATGACGCAATGGCTAAAGTAGTAAGCGGGTTCGAACTCAAGTCACGCTGTTGCGTTTACTTTATTGGCCTCTATAACCTTGGCTAGGTAACCAGTGTAGGAGAAGGAAAACTCTGAATCCAAACCTGTTAAACTCCTCTTAAGAAATTGACCTTGTCTCACATGAAATTACCCTACACGGATTGACCTGCCGTTAAAATCAATCTATTAATCAATTAATCTCAACGAACGACGATTATATTGAGAAATGTTAGCAAAGCGCAACACATCTTTCGCACTCTCGTCGCTCTACTCTCAAGATTTGACCCCCTATGGAATTTTTGTTCTAAAGGGGAAAATCATCCTAAATTCATCTATCAATTTCGAATCGTATAAGAGATAGAAAAAACTGTGCTATGAGACCTTCATACGACTCCTCGAATGAATTCCTGAACATGACAAAAATAAACAAAAAGCTGGTAATACTTGAAAGAGACATGTCATTAAATTGTAAGTAGTAAAGTCGTCGGGAGAGCCTAAAGTCGGTATCAGCCAATCAGCGAGGGAGTCTATCTCCTTTTCAATAGCGCTAGACCAAGGAGATTGTTTTGGCGTCTGAGGTGGAGCGCCACACCTACCATCAGATCCTCACTTTTATCGCACAGATCTCTGTGCTACTCATACGCTGAGTTGCCGAGGGCCGGTATCGAACTAGGAACCTTGTGGTTTCTAGCCGAACGCTCTACCAACTGAGCTATCCCGGCCCCTTGTCTTTTGAAAAACTTCGGTTTCACTTCCATTTCTCTTCACACACACACACACACACACACACACACATATATATATATATATATATATATATATACATATATGTGTGTGTGTGTGTGTGTGTGTGTGTGAAGAGAAATTGAAGTGAATCCGACGGTATATAGTATAGTGAGAAATTTGAAAAAAACACAGGTTTAAATAAAATGAGTGGTAAGTTTATTTGCCGACGCTGCAGTGTTTCAATCTGTTAAGTAGATCTTCTTCAGGGCTTTTGTTGATATAAGGAAGAGTAAAAGAAAAATTATCAAAGAATAACGAGAAAAACTGTGATAGTCCTTGTTTATCAATTTATTATTTAAACCTGTGTTTTTTCAAATTTCTCACTATACTACATATATATTTATACAAAAAGAAACCGAAGTTTATACAGTCTGCTAATGTCTAGCCACACTAAAGAGACGTGATACGTCGTGGCTAGACATTAGCAGACTACCTCCAACCGCGATGTAAACCCGATTTTAACTGATAAATACATACAATAGGATATATGGGAAGGCCGCCAAAGATTGCTCCAGTTTTATACGAGAACGTTGCCTTTTAAGCTTAATCGGCGGTCGTCGGCGAAATCCCCTGCAAAGTGCTCAACACACCAGGGGTAGGGAGCATATATAGTCATCCGCAGACACTGTGTTTCGACGTATCACGTCTCTTCAGTGTGGCTAGACATTAGCAGACATTTCCAGCCAGGATGAAAACCCGATCGATTCATCATCAGTCATGCTTCTTAACCTATCGGCTATTAGCATCTACAGACCGGAACGAGGATTTTAACCGATAGATAAATACATATGTATATATGTAAAGGTCGCCAGAGAGTGCTCCATCAGTTTTATAGCATATATATATATATATATATATATATATATATATATATATATATATATATAGATCGCTTAGACAATGGTTTGTGTAGGCAAACGGGGTATTTCAAATGTAGCATAAAATTAGATTTACAATATAAACAAGGTCGTATCTTGTAATTATTTTCGGGTTAGGTTTTAAAGGGAGTAGACGAAAACAAAAAGCAAATCCAGCATTTTTATCTGTCAATATGTCTGTACATTCGTAAACTAATCTGATACGCTGCTGAAAATAATGTAATTGGTGTACGGTGACACAGATAGGAATCGTCTGCAAAGAATACTCGGTAATTAAAATTGTTGAGAGATATATATATATATATATATATATATATATATATATATATATATATATTATATATAATCCCAGCACCCTAAACATATATATATATATATATATATATAGATAGATATATAGATAGATAGATATATAGATATACATAAGTAAACTACAGAGAGGCCTATTGTCGGTATCAGCCAGACACCGACCGAGTGTATCCTCTTTTCACTAGCACTAGACCAGGGATCTGTGCGGTAAAACGGGGAGGTGCTGGTAGGTATGGTGCTCCACCTCAAATGCAAAAATAATCTCCCTGGGATAGCGCTAGTGAAAAGGGGATGAACCTAGTATTTTTATGTGAAAGCCCCCCTCTCTCTCTCTCTCTCTCTCTCTCTCTCTCTCTATTATACGTGAAAAAGCAGTAGTAATCAAACGTACAGTGTTATTAGAAGAGTGCTCAATATCTGTGATTGAGCGTTAATAGATAAATACATGAATAAATAAAAGGTTTAGCTTTTTTTAATTATCACTGGAATAATTATTACAACTGTTCAGTTTCTTGCTATGGCATTCGTCAAATAAAACGAAATTGCTTTTGAAAATCAAACATTTTCAAAAGTAATTTCGTTTTACCTGACGAATGCCATAGCAAGAAACCGAACGGTTGTAATAATTGTTCCAATATATATGTATATATATATATATATTATACACACGTGGGTATGATGAAAGATCAAGGATTTTATGAAGAAGTCAATGGTCTAAAAAGGTCGCTCACACATGCTTTATACTACCCAAAGTTTTTACACTTTGTAGGGATCTATGCAGTAACATTCCTGTGTTTGGGGACAGAGGAAAGTAAGAATATAGCGTGCTGGGAAAAATATGTCCATTCCGAAGCCGGTAGCTATTTTGAAAATCTCCGTGCAAAATAAACCAATCTTAGAAACTTTTTCGAAAACAAAACAACTGCATGCTTTAACATAAAAATATCATAAAATGTGTTCTTAATAACAATTAAGTTCATTTCAGATAATACGCACGCACAATTTTATGCTAGGAATTTTAACAACTAAAGGTGAAAATTACCCCTTTTTTCTACAATGTTATGATCAACAAGTTTTGGAGCGGGGATTTAGAATACACCGACTGCACTTCTGCAGAGCGGTAATCACCCCCCCCACACACACATCAATGGGGCACCCTGTTCACCGCGGGTGGCGCCCCGTGATTCTTAATGATGGAACACTGGTGGACGAGCAGTCCATGACATTAAACACTCCACTATGACCCGTACTTAGGCTAAACGAGCGTTGCAGAGGCACCCTTCAATTAAACGGCTGATCACGTCAAGCCCTAGCACCTATATGATTGTTCCAACTCTATTGTCCTTATGACCACCCCTAAACTCTGATGGCGAAGTTCCAGTTCTGAAGCATGGGGAATGTTCAGTATTCCTTTATTTCCATGTCCACTCTGACCCGGAATGGTAGTATTTGTTAGGGTCCCATCTATGAGTTAAATAGAACAAATTGAATTCTAAAACGTGTTTAAAAAATGAGTACCCATCAAGTAAGAAGAAAACAAAATCTCTTCGGCATTAAATGACATAAAGGGTTGACATGCCGTAAAATCCAACCAACCAACCAACCAAAAGGTTTTAGAAGGCTTTTTTGTTCATCTCAGTATATCTTTTCTGAAAAGATCCTCTGATGAGTGTCAGAAAAAAAAGGACCCTAAGCATTAATAAAAGAATCTCTAAGGAATTTGCCATTATCGGCTTTAATAATGATTGAAAAATGGAGAAATTAAACAATTTAAGATAAAAATGTTCGGTGGCTGCACTAGTGCATTCAACTTCTCCAGAAAAAAAAACTTTATTTCATAGAAAAATTGGATATAGACGTGCCACTCACAAAACCTAAGCTCAAGGCCTGAAATTTATTATGGAGAACAAGAAAAAAGATTTTAGAAATTAAAGAAAGATAAAGAAAACGTTATTTATATTTATGACATCATAACAGAATGATGACGTGACGTTTTAAACGATTCCGTTATAAAAAGACAAAACATTCATTTAAGTTAAGCATTTTTCTTAGCAATGAGCATGTTTCTTGAATTTACCTTCGTGTGTTTTGTTGAGATATTCTGCGAGAAGAAACTTGAAGAAATTAAAAACCGGAGCGACTATTATTTGGCCTTCCTAAAAAAAAAAAAAAGAAGACTTTGAGCTTATATCAGGTATGTAGTTTTAAACAATTCTCAGTCTTGATTCAATCTCGAGTTTGATTAAATAACGACACTTGATCATTCTTTAGATTCTAGAGCATAGCTCTATCTCTTGGATTAGCAACATAAGACAATTGAGATTTTCTTGAACCGTATATAGTTGTTCAAATTGTGTTTTCTATTGAAGCTGAGCCTAGGAATTAAACTCACGACTTCCAGGTTAAATCCAACTAGAAGCACTTGACCACTGCTTTATTTCTATGGGACAATTTAGAGACTAGTTTAAAGAGGCTTGAAAGCTAATATCATTTTTTTTCTCTTTCTACTACCAGAGCATGCCCGTGTGTGCTTGTTTATTATATATATATATATATATTATATATATATATATATATATATATATATATAAACAAGCACACACACACACACACACACACACACACACACATATATATATATATATATATATATATATATACATATATATATATATTATGGACTTTCCCGTCGATTTTCAACGTATGAGGGTTCATACACACAATGAACACCCACACAGTGATTTGTTTATAGTGGTGAAGGCTTGTGTTGGACCATTCACACTTTTTGGCACAGTTGATAGGAAAGAATTGGTGCATCAAGGGTTGCCACAAACCCAATTAACGACCGACCTCAGGAATTTTGAATTCAGAGTTATCCCTCTCCTAGACTGGTTACCTACCCAAGGCTGAAGGGCCCAGTCTGCCCTACAATTTAACCCATAGCTGGAGGTAGAATATATGGATTCATACCTTTCCCAAGGGTATTAGCGCTATGTGAAATGCCAACAGCTTCGTCTAGGAATTGAACTCTTTCATTGATGGGGAGGGAAATTAGATCAAAAGTGTGGAATTAGTTGGAAGAAATATGATAAGTAAGGGGGTTTAGTGCAAAGGAGGAGAAGCATGGTATGGGGAGAAATTAGGTCAAAATTTCCTTTTGACAGTGTGGTTTCGTAGCTCGCAGCAAGCCTGTGCTGTTATCACACTCGAGAAAACACAAAATGTCTTTTTGATAGCATGCACAACGTGGGAGGAAACAAATCATTCACTGCTGACCCTCATCTATCGTTTACGATAGGAGAGTCCACCATACACACACACACACACACACACACACACATATATATATATATATATATATGAACCCTGACTGTCAAGCTGACAGGCGAGGACTCTAACCATTACATCAGCTGTTTTTTATCAGATTTTTCGTTTGTTTTGAAGTAGGTTATATTCCACTTATGGTGACTTTGCTACATGACAGTATGAGAAGTAAACAAACAAGCATGTGTTTGATATTACTTTTTTAGCCGACAATTTTTAGGAGAATTATATATATATATATATATATATTATATATATATATATATATATATGTGTGTGTGTGTGTGTGTGTGTGTGTTGTACACACCCGGGGATGATAAAAGATCAAGGATTTAATGAAGGTGTCAATGATCTAAAAAGGTCGTTGACCAACCTTTATTTTTATGGGACAATTTTGATCCCCGTACGTGTTCAACCTTTATTTTTATTTGCCATTATCGGCTTTGATATTGATTGACAAAGAAGAAACTTAACAATTTAAAATTGAAATGTTTGTCGACTTCAGCAGTGCATCCAACTTCCCCAGAAAAACACACTTTATTCATTTCATAGAAAAATTGGATACAGGCCT
This sequence comes from Doryteuthis pealeii, assembly GCA_023376005.1. Taxonomy (NCBI): domain Eukaryota; kingdom Metazoa; phylum Mollusca; class Cephalopoda; order Myopsida; family Loliginidae; genus Doryteuthis; species Doryteuthis pealeii. The sequence continues at coordinate 27,065,985 of CM042154.1, read as the reverse complement.
ACCCACCCGCACAAATTGGGCTCATAGCACTAAATCTATTTTGGGGAACACGGAAAAAGATTTTTAAAATTAAAGAAAGATAAAGAAAACGTTATTTTTATTTATGACATCATAACAGAATGATGACGTGGCGTTTTAAACGATTCCGTTATAAAAAGACGAAACATTCATTTAGATTAAACATTGCTCTTAGCAATGAGCATGTTTCTTGAATCTACATTCGTGTGTCTGGTTACGCAATTTACATCCTTAGCTGCCTGGGAGAAATTCGTCTATTTCGAGTCAAGCAACCAGACTTAAAGAAACTCCGTGCTTTTGGCTTCTGATAAAATCCGCTAAGTGAGAGCGAAGTCACTCCTTTTGTAATGGAGCAATAGCCCACTTGAATGTCCTCAGCGAAAGAGACTTGCAACTGTAAGTACAGCCTTGTACTCGTTATATTATTGTTTCGGTTGCATGTAATAAACATGGTTATTTCTATATGTGCTTTCCCTCGTAGTGTCATGGGTATAACCCTACGAAGTATATCAAATGTAACTTGAACTTAAGACTGAAATAGCGGATTCATCTGGTTAAATAAAGGAGTAGAGACATTGTTGCCTGCCCATCATGGCCAGCACTGACGGGGATCCTGTCTCGGGACCCCATCCCTTAGATAGACTAAGAAAGTCTGTAAAATAAACAAAAGAAAAGGTCAAAACTGCATACACCATAGATCCTTTTAGTTAGGAGGCTGAATGATCATCAACCCCAGTTTTTTCTTATAGGACATATCCAGGACCCCAATCCCAAGTTTTTTATAAAACCACCCGAGTCACCATAATATTTTCCCTGAAAAGTCAATTTTTCTAGTAACCCAACCCGCCTGGCCTACAGAATCCCAATTTTTTACCGACTAAGGACACCCACTCCCATATTAGAGGCACTGACCGGCTTGCTTTCAAACAACAAAGTGCGGAAGACAGTCGGCGGGCCTACACAATAGTTGAGGGAAAGGGGGAAACCAAAATGACCCACAATTTTTGTTTTGTTTACATGTGTTTTTCAGTTTCTTGGGGTTTTTATTTTCAATTTTTTCCCACCCCCTCCATCGCCAATCATCAATATTGGGAAATTTTTAAGTAGAATACATACATAGAGCGAATGAGGTATTTTGGTGGAAGGGAGCTGCGCAAGGAGAGAATGCAATAATTTTATTTTTATTTTTGAATGAATCGGTCGGTGCTAGCTAGATAGATCCGTGTAGTGATATGACCAGTTTTATCACCTCTCCCCCAAAACCAAACTTCCGGCTACATGCCGAGTTGTGTGCACATGCGCTGTACCTAATTTCCGAATAAATAAAAAGGTTGTTTGGAGTTAGTGCACGTATGTGTTCACTTCAAATAATATGGTTAAGCAATTTACACCCTTAGCTGCCAGGAAGAAATTCGTCCATTTCGAGTCAGGCATAGTTGCCTGACTCGAAATGGACGAATTTCTTCTTAAAGAAACTCCGTGCTTTTGGCTTCTGATAAAATCCGCTAAGTGACAGCGAAGTCACTCCTTTTCTAACGGAGCAATAGCCCACTTGAACCTCCTCGGCGAAAGAGACTTGCGACTGTAAGTACAGCCTTGTACTCGTTATATTATTGTTTCGTTTACATGTAATAAACATGGTTATTTCTATATGTGCTTTCCCTCGTAGTGTCATGGGTATGACTCTACACAGTATATCAAATGTAACTTGAACTTAAGACTGAAATAACGGATTCATCTGGTTAAATAAACCAATTTTATTATTACCTTTGTAAGATTCAAAGTTGATAATTGAATAACAGCTCCGACACGTTGTGAGACAAAACATTTAATATATATAACAGCACATGGAAACGATAAGATACGTTAAGTACAGGAAAATAGAACATGTAAATACATATACACTATTTAGGTATAAACAAGATACCCAAATGTACGTAAGATATAAATGTTACAGACATGGAACTAAAGGATAGTCCATGCAGTATAAAGGACTTACAGTAATGTAAGGCGGGGGGGGGGGCAAAATCCCCACCGAGTAGGGTGTAGATATATTCTAGCCCATAGCAGTTGGTTGAGAAAATCCAGCTAAAAGAGGAAAACAAGTTCAAATCAGGCGCTTAAATACCAGAGGTCCCCTCGTGGGAACAAACGGCAACGCAGCGAGAAGATAACTCTTCCAGGCAAAGGGAAGATAATCCCCTACACCTTCCTTTTTTTCTACAATGTTATGATCGGTGTATTCAACAAGTTATGGGGCCCTTTCTTCATGGGCCTTAGGGTACAACGGTTATACTTCTGTAGATAAGGTAAGATCCCCCCCAATGGGGTCACGTATTGGTCGTGAGTGGAAACCCGTGGTTCTTAAGGATGGAACTCTGGTGGCTGAGCAGTCTCTGACACCCAAACACTACACTTTGGCCCTTACTTAGGCTAGACGGGCGACACGTTAAGCCCTAGCACATATATGATTGTCACAACCTTTTTGCCCATATGGCGATCCCCAACCCATTTTATCATATATGTGCTAGTAAGCGGTGTCTGGGGGTCTTATTGCTGTGGGTATGAACTATCTGATGGTGAAGTTTTAGTTCTGGAGCTCGGGGAATGTAAAGTATCCATTTATAATCATTACTCTCAGGTTCGTTCTGACCCGGAGTGGTAGTACCTGTTAGAGTCCCATCTATGGTTTAAATAGAAGAAACGGAGTTCTAAAAATGCCTTTAAAAAATTGAGTACCGATCATGTAAGATTAAAACAAAACCCCTTCGCCATGAAATGAACCAATAGGCTGACATGCCGTGAAATCCAACCAGCCAACAGGTTTTGGAAAGCTTTTTGTTTACCGCAATATATCTTTTCTGACGAAGATCCTCCGATGATTGTCAGAAAAAGAGGACCCTAAGCATTAATAAAAGAATTTCAAATGAATTTGCCGTTATCGACTTTAATAATGATTGACAAAAAAGAAATTGAACAATTTAAAACAGAAATGTTCGTCGGCTGCTCCAGGGCATTCAACTTCCCCAGAAAAACACAGTTTTTATTTCATGGAAAAATTGGATACAGACGTTCCCACCCGCACAAACTGGGCTCCGTTGACTTATGAAATGATTTAATATTTCTGAGTGGAACAGCCCACCTTATATATCAAAATAGGAGGTGTGTTGACTTATTTTTCTATATAAGGTGTATGCTAGATGCCCGCTCCTATTTATAGACTCGGCGATAACCATGTGATCATACTCTTGGCCAATCGCTGGCAGTACTCTGCTGCTGATATAATACTTAAACCCAACAGTACTGGCCATAACTACTCATAACTACTCCGACTTTCGTGGATGACGGACATAGGGTTAAATCACTGGACCTTTACCAATACGCAGGATAGGACTTATTCACTTACCAAAGGATTCCATAACTCAGGACTTACTTTAAGCCTTTTTTCAATTGGCCAAGGATGGCATTTAAAAACTTAACAGATTATTTGAAGTGAGCACATACGTGCACTCACTCCAAATAAACTTTAAAATTTATTTGGAAGTGAGATACAGCGCATGTGCACACAACTCGGCATGTAGCCGGAAGTTTGGTTTGGGGGGAAAGGTGATAAAACTGGTCATATCACTACACGGATCTATCTAGCTAGGCTCACTCACCGACCGATTCATTCAAAAATAAAAATAAAATTATTGCATTCTCTCCTTGCGCAGCTCCCTTCCACCAAAATACCTCATTCGCTCTATGCATGTATCCTACTTAAAAATTCCCAATGTTGATGATTGGCGATGGAGGGGGTGGGAAAAAATTGAAAATAAAAACCCCAAGAAACTGAAAAACACATGTAAACAAGGCCCGAAATTCATTTTGGGGGACAGGGAAAAAGATTTTTAAAATTAAAGAAAGATAAAGAAAACGTTATTTATATTTATGACATCATAACAGAATGATGACGTGACATTTTAAACGATTCCGTTATAAAAAGACAAAACATTCATTTAGATTAAACATTTTTCTTAGCAGTGAGCATGTTTCTTAAATCTACCTTCGTGTGTTTGGTTGGGCAATTCCCTATCGCATTCTGCGAGATGAAAATTGAGGAAATTAAAAGCCGGCAGCCTTCCTAAAAAAAAGGACTTTGATCTTATATCAGGTATTTAAACAATTCTAAGTTTTAACTCAATCTCGAGTTTGATTGAATAACGACACTTGATCATTCTTTAGATTATACAGCATGGCTCTATGTCTTGGATTAGCAACATAAGACCATTGAGCTTCTCTTAAACCGTATATTGGTGTTCAAATGTTGCTTTCTGTTGAAGTTGTGTCTAGGGATTGAACTCACGACTTCCAAGTAAAATCCAAGTAGAAGCACTTGACCCATTGTTTATTTGTATGAGCCAATTTAGCGACTATTCTAAAGAGTATATATATATATAAAAACTGCTTTTTCTTTTTTTGTATTTTTATATTTCAAGAATGTTAATCATGGGGAAGGGATAGAAAACAGCAACCTTGCAGTTTTGGGTATGTAGAAAAATAGTATTTTTTAGCTGAAAACGTTCTCTTTCTCTTTCTGTGTGTGTTGTGTGTGGTGTGTGTGTCTCTCTCTCTCTCTCTCTCTCTCTCTCTGTCTCTGTCTCTGTCTCTGTCTCTCTTCTCTCTCTCTCTCTCTCTCTCTCTCTCTCTCTATATATATATTAATATATATATTATATATATATATATATATAAAAGGTTTGTTTTATAGTATCTTTGAAGCATTGTGCGTATGTGTAATATAAAGATTTTTGAAGGCAATTTACAATGCAATATGTGTTGAAAATTATATTTATCTAACTTTTTTTTTAATTCTAAATATTTTCTGAAATAAAAATTCCATCATCAGAGTTATTGAAAGTACTATGTGTTTTTTATAGTACTTATTCCACGGCGATGTTGTAATCATCTGTTGTTTTAAGAAGTTGAAGAACGCCGTATATTTGAAAAAAATGTTTTTCTTTTTCGGTTAGTATATATATATATATATATATATATATATATATATATTATATATATATATATACTCCTCACCGAAACACGTGTAAGTTAATTAAAAAATATCCTATTTTATCCATTCAATACTTTATTTCCTTTATTTCTCTTTTCAACATACCGTCGGATTCACTTCCATTTTCATTTTACACACACACACCACACACACACACACACACACACACATATATATATATATATATATATATATAATATATATGTGTGGGGGGGGTGTTTATATATATCCAATCTAGGAAGTATTCATACTACACAGAGCCTTAAATAACTAAATGTCCGGGTTTGTTCAAGTAAAACAAAAGAATGTTAGCGGATAGTTGTGGTTACCAAAACATACAAAGACAAACTTCACACGTCGAACCCATAGCTCGCCACCGCTACAAGATATATGTATGTCTCCAGTTTACAAGCGTTCCCGTGTCAAATTCTAAGCATCCTTGAGAAGACATTTCAATACCCTCATCCACAAAAGATGTCTTATAAAAACGTTTTTTGGGGGATTTTGCAAGCAGCATTGTCATTGGTTTATAAATCGAAACTTATTTTTAAGGTCACTTGACTAAAACAAGACTATCGTAATATCACAAAGGTCTTGACTAAAATGTGTATCTTCAGAGATATGTAAATTAATGCTTTTTTATGACTGAGTTTAAAATGGCTAAAATGGTTTGTCATCAAATACTATATACCTATAAGTATAGGATAGCGTTTGTTTGTTTACTTATCTTTAATGCAAATAGACACTCTTTATGGTTGATGATAATAAAATCTGGGGAGAAGACGTTCAAAAACTGTTGTGATGTTAATCCAACAGTAAAAAAGAAGTCAAGTCGAGGTAGGGTAAAATAAGACAAGTGTATTTACAATAATGGTACAGGAACGGCTAGCTTGCCGTTAAACGGTAACAGTACAACCTTTTCACTCGGTGTCTCACTATTTATAGTGAGAACCGGTGTATATTCTCCACTGTAGAAACGGCCGGTACAACAAAAACGAAACAAGGTAAAGTTAGAGAGATGACTTAAGATTCAAGACCTACAAATTTATCATCAAAATACGAATAAGAGTGAGCGACTAATACAGGGAGATTAAAGCAAGAGAGGCAAGGATTGAGAGAGAGAGAGAGAGAGAGAGAGAGAGAGAGAGAGAGAGAGAGAGAGAACCAAACAACATGAGAATAGAGAAGGAAAGAGAAGAAAGACTAAGGAAGTCGTTCTTGAAAAAAGGTGAACGAGAGTGAATTATTGAAAAATTAAAGAGAGGAAGAGAGAGGCGTGGGGAGAGGAGAAATAAATAAATAAACATAAAATGGAGAGAGAGAGGTGGCGATAAGGAGAAAGAGAAACAGACAGAGAGAGAGAGAGAGAGAGAGAGAGAGAGAGAGGAGAGACGTGGAGAGTGAAAGAGAGAATAGAAATAAAGAGAGAAAGGGTTGTGTAGAGAGAAAGCGGGAGAGAGACATTGCGATGAAAAGAGGAATAGAAATAGAGACGCGGAGTGAGTGAGAAAGAAAAAGAGAAAAATATAGAGAAAGAGACGTGGAGAGAGTGACAGAGAGAGAGAGAGAGAGAGAGAGAGAGAGAGAGAGAGAGAGAGAGAGAGAGAGATTGGTGAGAGAGAGGGGGCATGAGGAGAGAAAGAGACATTGAGAGAGAGAGAGGGAGGGGGAGAGAGACAGACTTATAGAGACACGTAGCGAAAGAACGAAATAGAAATAGAGATGCGTGGAGAGCGAAAGAGAAAGGAAGAGGGAAACGTGGAGAGACAGAGAAAGAGAGAGAGAGAGAGAGAGAGAGAGAGAGAGAGAGAGCGAGAGAGAGAGAGACAGACAGAGTGCAGACAGAGAACGACTTGGGGAGTATGTACGCTTGTGTGTGTGTGTGTGAGAGAGAGAGGAGTGAGTAAGAGAGAGAGAGAGAGGGGGGTGAGAGAGAGAGATGAGTGTGTGTGTGTGAGAGAGAGAGGAGAGAGAGGGGAGTGAGAGAGAGATGAGTGTGTGTGGTGTGAGAGAGAGAGGAGAAGAGGAGAGAGGGGGAGTGAGAGAGATGAGTGTGTATATGTGTGAGTGAGTAAGAGAGAGAGAGGAGTGTGAGTGTGTGTGTGTGTGTGTGTGTGAGTGAGAGAGAGAGAGAGGAGTGTGTGTGTGTGTGTGTGTGTGTGCGTGTGTGTGTGTGTGAGAGAGAGAGAGAAATAAACAAACAAAAACCCTGAAAACAACAAGAAAACGCAAATGCGAAAGTTTCGAAAGAGATGTATAGAGAGAAAAAATAAAGAAGAAAAAAAGAGGGGGGGGAGACGTAACGAAAAACAGTAAGAGAGACGTACACAGAGAGAAAGATAGTGAAAAGGCTTGAAATATAGTTAAGTAGGCGGAGAAATACATTGACAGGGATTGTTGAACCCATCAGACCTCCACGTGTGTGTTTTGAAAATAAAGAAAATTCCTTCTTTTGAAAACATTCAAGTGTAAACAAGATGACAGTGTCCTCTTGTGATTAGATACTTTACAGTCTCGATTTTTAAAAAAATGCAAAAAAACAACAACAAAAAAAATCAACCCCACCCCTCAGAAAAAAACAAAAAAAAAACAATAGAAAGTCTTTCTGTCTGCAAATAATTATTCCTATTCAAAAGATGAGAAAAAAAAACTTTCAAATAGATGTTTGGAAATTAATTCAAAGCATTTAGATTTAATTTAAATTTTATTCTTTAAGTTGTCATTGACTAAGCCGAGCTTACGTTGTCCCAGAGGGCTGTCCCCCAGGAAAATCCTGCCCCTTCACTTAAAAAGGGTAAGAGCCTGGCTTTTTGCCCAGTGCTTGAAGCGTCCCTTAGTTTATCATTGTAGTGAGATAGCCAATGGCGTGTTATCTCATTTACATATGTGTATTACAGCAGGAGATATATAGAGATAGTTTAGAGGACATAGAATAACTAGCTACGAGAAGCTAATAGAGCTACGATACGCTTAGAGAATTACTACTATTGCTACAACAAGGAATACGAAACAACATATCACGACAATCATAAGGCCAGGAAAAGAGGGAACCCAGTGAGAATCACCATCAATGGGCGATACCCCTTTTTAAGTCTTTTAATATTTTAGATAAAATCTTCAAAATAAAAGTTGAAATCATTGGAGAAAAAGCTAGACCAGGATGCAGTGCGCTCTCTTAAACAATTCCTGGAAGCACCATCCTATAAAACAACCACTAACTCCCATCTCGCAAACTATCCAAATAAGATGTGCAAGATATCCTGAGCACTGCTGGAGAAGTAAGAACGAACTCATAAGCGGCATTTTCCTATGGGCTTATACAGATGGACACATCATAGGTAGGTTTCCCAAGGCGAAAAAGATGACTTTTAATTTGTAATTTTGATGGTGGGAAAAAAAGCGGCCAAATGAATGCCTATAGACTCCTGAATATCATACTATTTTTCTGGTGCGTAAATGTTGTTTGTTTAAAAGTTTTCCGTGGGTACCACCAATTTTCCCCGTGAAATTTACCCCCCCCCTACATTTAACATAATAAAACTTGCATAAAGGTTAATATTATCTTGAAATTTTTTTATTCACTCAAAAGAAGAAGCATTAAACAAACTCCTAATGATTTAAAAATAAATTTTCGGCTTACAAAAATAATGAAAATTATAAACGAAAAACAATGTTTACATTTTTTCACCGTTAAATCAATTGAAATTTAACGTAGCCAAAAACAAGTTATAACTAAGGTTTTTTTTAAATAATTCTATGAAAAATAAATTAATGGTCCAATTTTCACGAAAACTTCCATAATTACTTACCTTTGGATGAATATATGTGCAAAAGGAATCCATGTTGTCAGCACGCCTTGATGATGATGAAGCATTGCTTAGTCTGGTACACAATTGTTGGTTGTGTTGGTTTTATGGCATATTTAACCTTACTTGATTAATTAAAGCCACGTGACTACCTCAACCAAGGAGAAAATCCAATAACAGGTCAACCAGGAGTGAAAGCCTGTCTGTAGAAAACCCATCTGAACTTACTGTATCTTTCCATGACTTTCTACAGCTAAACGCTAAATTTTAAATTATACACCGCATTACAAGATGAATTAGCTGCCCTATTCATTATATGACTTGGTTTTTATATATTATATAGCTTGAATTCTTTGATTTTTATATATTATATAGCTTGAATTTTTTTATTTTTATATATTATATAGCTTGAATATTTTGATTTTTATATATTATATATCTTGAATTCTTTGATTGTTATATATTATATATCTTGAATTTTTTGATTTTTATATATTATATAGCTTGAATTCTTTGATTTTATATATTATATAGCTTGAATTCTTTGATTTTTATATATTATACAGCTTGAATTCTTTGATTTTTATATATTATATAGCTTGAATTCTTTGATTTTTATATATTATATAGCTTGAATTTTTTTTTAATATATATATAGCTTGAATTTTTTGATTTTTATATATTATATAGCTTGAATTTTTTGTTAGGGAAAGATGGGTTACAAAAGTGATCTTACTGGTTTCTTCTTATTCTTCCTTAGCTAGTTTCATTAGCCGACCGATCCATGCTAATAAATAATTACGTTCTTTGCCTATTGCAACCTGCTTTCACCAAAATTCCTCGGGCACTCCATTATTTTTAAACCTACTTAAAAACTGTCATATAATACCTAAAAGAGGAGAATGAAATCGTGTTCTTCACAAATGACGAAGCCTCGGACGAGAGAACCATCGAAATCTCACGGTTTTCTGCGAATACAACCTGCCAATTTCTGATTAGTGGTTTTCACTTGCATCTTGTTCTTGTAAAAACCTTTTGTTCTTATCTGAAATACTCGTTGTGTTTCTTCATACTTTCTCTATCAACACTGATACGCGAGTTACAACAAAAATTCTAAGGTGAACAGGAAAGCATGAACTTTATTTACACAAAGAATAAAAAATGGTGATGGATGGGAAAAATGTAACAAAAAGTCCCCAAACAAAACAGTAACTAAAGAAAATTGTCGGCCATGTGGTTACCTCCTTTCCCTCTGCTAGTTGAGAGCCGCCGACTGTTATCCGTGTTTTTTTTTGTTTTTTTGTTTTATTTGAAGACCGAAAGCAAGGCATCGGCTCTTCTAAGTAGGAAATGGGTTTCCTTAATAAATGGTTAAGGAGAAAAAATTGGATGGATAGAAAAAACAGGTGGGCTTGGACTTAGAAGAAATTCTGCTGAATTTCCAGTAGCGTTAATCCTACGGATAATAATTTCGATTGAAGCAAGCTATGAAAAAGTTTGCAGCTGAAGTTTTACGGATTTTTTAATTACTTTTTTACCCACTTCATATCGGGTATATAATTGAGTGGAGAGAATGAGAGGAGATGAAGTGATGGGTCCTAACATTTCTGCTTGTTCTTACTTGTTATTATATTTCCTTCTGGGCTGATTCATCTTTTGAACTCTACTGCGGTGAGAAGCTGGCATCTTGGGAGCGAAGGACTCCTACGTCTGCTTTCCTCAGCTATCGGCCAGTAACTAACTCTAATTTCTGTTCTCATGCCTTCCTTTAGCCTATCAGCATTAAGGTCAGAGAAGGTTAACTGCCGTCAATAACTTTTTTCAACGGTTAATGGTCATTTTTCCTTTACCACCCTGTTATTTGAATTTTAACTACACTTTCATACATAATTCCTTGACTACCCACGAATTACGTAACATTACTACAGAGCTGACACATATCTAGGGCGGAATTTGATATTCTAGAAGTCCAGGATTTCAACATCCCCATATAAATATATAAATCAAACGTTAAATAATTTAATCAAAATCTTATAATTACATTTAAAAATTATATTTCATTTTACAAATGTTAACGATTCTGTTTGCATTTCACATGGTACTAGTATTTTTGGGAAAGGTATGAATCCGTTTATTTTCTTTCTCCGGCTATAAGCACATAGTAGAATAGAGTGGGTTCTTTGGATATTCCCCGTGGCGTAGGGACTAACGTGGGTGACTGTGACCAACAGTCGCGCTATTATATTCACTTTCAGAATAATACACTTGGGAAAAGTATGAATCCCTCTCATCCCACAGGGACCGCTAGTGTTATTATACAAGAATGGATTTCGCATTAGATAACCCACAAAGGTTGATATGGCATTAAACCAAAAAAATATCTTACCTGGGGAAATACCCACGGCGTAGTGGCTAATGTGCTGGAACGTGACAACGTGATAAGCGATTTCAAATTCCAGTAGAGCTCTTTTAGATTTTTTTTTTAGATTACGTTCACTTTCGGACTAATACACTTGAGAAATGTTTGGTTTGGTTTGTTTTGTTTTACGGCATATCAACCTCAGTGGGTCATTTAATGCCGATAAAGTTTTGAAATAAATCAATTCTTAATGGATAATACAATTTTGTTTATAATTACATTTTTCTATTTAACCCATAGATGGGACCCTAACAGGTACTACCACTCCGGGTCAGAGTGGACCAGGGAGCAATGGTGATGAAGGGGTGCTCTACATTCCCCAAACCTCCAAAACTGGAACCTCACCATCAGATAGAGTTTAACGTCATTCTCAGGACATGTAGACCCGCAGCCACCGCCTTCTAGCACCCATATGATAAAAAGGGATTGGGGCTTGCCATAAGGGCAATAGGGTTGGGAAAATCATATAGGTACTAGGGCTTGACATGACCAGCCGATTGATCGGAGGGGGCCTCTCCGACCGCCCGTCTAGCCCAAGATAGGGCCAAAGTGTTGAGAAATGTATGTGTTCGCTTAATCTATGGGTTAAAAAGTACCATTAATGTTCTTCTACCAGAATAGATTTGGAATTACATGGACCTCAAAGGTTAAAAGAAACCATGATTATATTTTATTTGCATCCTTAGGAAAGGCAAATAGTAGTTATAGGAAAATATTAGGATAGATTTTGCTATGACAACAGTGAAAGAGTCTATCCTCTTTTCGCTTGTGCTAAACCAGGGAGATTTTTTTTGCCGAGGCGGAGTACTACACCGACCGTCAGCACCCAGATGCTTAACCGCACAGACCAGATTACCCAAGCTGCAGTGCTCATGCAAGGACCGGTATCGAACCCGGATGCTCTAACGACTGAGAAAAAAAACTGGGTGACCGTGTATCGCATACTAGCCGCGTACATATCTCAGTCACGAGAAGCAAGTCACACATATTTGCTAAGTTGTGCTTCGTCTGGGTCAATCTCTGAAGTAAGAGGCTCTCAGTGAGAATTGATTTCAATACAGAAGTACTGATCCGTCTTACAAGCCGTCTAACCATTATTCGGCGGCGAGACACGCGTCTCTAAAAAACATTAAAAGACAAACAAGGTTTATTGTTCTATTCTGCATAACTGATCGAAGTAACTTGTTCTCATCAGCATGTGAAAACAAGTTTTGTATGGATTTAATCACCGACAGTTCCCACCGAAAATGATCTCTTCATTCAGAAGCACGTCTTATTGAAAACAAACGCAATATTATGATTTGATAAAAATAAAATGTCCACATAGACACTCGCTCTTAACCTATTTTTTACTTCATGTCCACTTTCACGGCTAAAAAGTTAATGCCCTCTAACCATAAAGAATTTTCTTTACTTACTTACACACACACACACACACACGCACACACACACACACATAATATATATGTATGTATATATATATATATATATATATATATTATTATTATTATTATTATTATTATTATTATTATATATTAATGATAGGAAAGCAATTACAATGCGTATAAAATAAAAATAAAAAGATGTTTAGTCTTATCAATTTCAAAGTAACTTTATCATCAGAGACTTTTTCTGAAAAACGTCTCTGATAATAAAGTTACTTTGAAATCGATAAGACTAAACATATTTTTATTTTAATTTTATACGCATTGTAATTGCTTTCCTATCATTAATATATAATAACATACTTAACAATGCCTCAAGCAAATTCCCAAATAATATATATATATATATATATATATATATTATGGACTCTCTCGTCGATTTCGACGCATGAGGGTTCATACAATGAACAACCAACACAGTGATTTGTTTATAGTGGTGAAGGCTTTTGTTGGACCATCTACACTTTTTGGCACTGTCGTTAGGAAAGAATTGGTGCACGAATGCCACAAACCCAATCAACGACTGACCTCATGAATTTTGAATTCAGAGTTTTCCCTCTCCTAGACTGGTTACCTACCCAAGGTTAAAGAGCCCAGTCTGCCCTACTATTTTACCCATAGGTGGAGGGAGAATATATGGATTCATACCTTTCCCAAGGGTATTAGTGCTATGTGAAATGCAAACAGTTTTGTCTGGGATTTGAACTCGGGTCGACAAGTCCATTTTCCACGACTCTAACCATTATATATATATTTGTCAAAAAAGTATTGAAATTTTTGTACATTTTGACACACCTTGTATTCTGAAAAAATTAACGTTCCATTCATTGTTCATTTCTTCTTGGTATATACAGCTCCAAACTCGGCACTTTTATGACACACCTTGTAATCTGAAAAGAATAACATTCTATTCATTGTTCATTCTATTTTGGTAAATACAGCTCTCCACACTCTCCCGCTGTGATCCAAGGAAAGGTAAGAAACCAATGCATTTGGCAGCGGTAGTGTCGCAGGAGTTGCTGGGTTGACACTGGATTTCAGCGTCACACCACTTAGGGACTCCGGCTCCGGATTTGTTTTTGGGGGATTTACTCCCATAATCCAAGTCTGTAGTGAGTTGGTAATCCTAGTCTTGATGGGGTTTTCTTGGAGTTAATTCAACAACAAAACAACACCAAACATTGGTTTATCTATATTTTCCATTATATTTTTCACATTTTGTCGGATTTGTTGCAACTTATGTTTCATGACACACACACACAAACGCCCACACACACACACACACACACACACACACATATATATATATATATATATATATATATATATATATATATATATATACTATACCAACGCTCCACACGAGCCAGAATGTGACAGAAGGTCAATTTCTTAAGCGGAGTTTAACAGGTTTGAATTCACAATTTTCCTTCTACTCGACTGGTTGGCTAACCAAGGGTAAAGGGTCCAGTTTGCCCTACTATTTACCCATTGCTATAAGGAAAATATTTAGATTAATACATTTTCCCAAGGGTATGAATGCTATGCGAAATGCAAACAGCCTCGTCCAGGATGACAGCTCGTCTCGTCGTGACGATTTCCTACGACAGTAATCATTTCACCACACGCCTCCACCCGCGGTCTCAGTTACAATTGATTGTGCCCGCACGCACGCACACCACACACACACACACACACACACTATATATATATATATATATATATATATATATATATATATATATATATAATCCAAAAGTCCAGAGAAGAAATCTTCCATACGACACGAGTTTGTTTTTTAAAACCTATCGCAGTTTGAGAGCTCAATGTGTCACAGAGCAAATTTATAAGTAAAGAAATAACAAAAGACTTAGAGATTTTGCATTATAGTCTATTTCGCATTATAGTCTATTTCAGGGAGCTTAGACAAAGTGTCTAACTCTCCCGACTCATCAGATGCGAATGATGAATTCTTTATTATTTTAAAGCATTTGAAAACAGATTTTTAAAAAAATTTTTAATAGTCCTGTGATATGAATTCAAAACGAAAACCTTGATGTTGCAAAAAAGTTTCAAATATGAGCATTTCCGCCACACTTATCTGAAATAGACTATAATGCAAAATCTCTAAGTCTTTTGTTATTTCTTTACTTATATATATATATATATATATATATATATATATATATATATATATATATATGTATATATATATATATATATATAGTGTGTCTGTGTGGGGGGTATCATATATTTAGTATATATTCAATTATCGGTATACATTTTATATGTATTTAATAATCGAAACATTTTAAACATCGACAATAATTTTCAAATATTAATAAATCATTCTTACCACCCTTATTTTTCATATCTATTTATTACTTTTTTTCTATTGTCGGATTCATTTCCATTTCTTCCTAACGCGCGTGCGCACACACACTCACACACTCACACTCACACACTCACCACACACACACACTATATATATTATATATATATATATATATATATATAGTGTGTGTGTGTGGGGGGGGGTACAGTCATCAAATTGAATGAGATACTATTCCAAGAGTGAAAAGTTTGTTATATTTTTAACCGCAATCCAAAGAAATCACACTGAAATTAATACAAGAAAGGTAGTATTAATTTCAGTGTGATTTCTTTCCTGTTGTCACCTCTAATCATAGAATCTATGAAAACCACGTGATACACCCACCCACTAATCTACATAAATCGATCAATACCTAAATACTAAAACTGCATACGTAAGACATTCTGAAAAAAAAACAACAAAAAAAAAACAACAAAAACAAACTTACGGCTTTTGTCAGAGAACTGTCAATGTTTTCCAAAAGGCTTTACGTTTCCACAGTTGTCGTAACTGAGACCCTAAAAAGGGGATAAAATGTTTATTCTAAGGATTTTGACATTGGTTTTATCTTCAAATTTATTTATCTTTCTTGTGTGTCAACTGAGTAGCCATAATTGTTACGTTATCTAAATGCAGGAAACAAAGAACAACAAAAACAGTGGGTGGGGGTGCAGATTTTGAAACCAAGTCAAACAGAATAGAGAGGAAATGAAATGTTTTAATCTCTCTAAATGTAAAAATTGGAGGCGACCCTAGTGTAATGGTTATCTTTGTAAGAAATAGACACGGCGATAAAAGTTCAAATCCTGGACGAGGCTGGTTGCACTTCACATAGCGTTTATAGGCATGAATCCAATTATTCTCCCTGCAATGGGTAAATAGTAGGAGAGAGTGGGATATTTGGGCTTGGTGTTGCAACCGGTCTAAGAGAGGGAAATCTCTGAATTCAAACCTGTTAAATTCATCTGAAGCAATTGACCTTGGGTCACATCCTGATCGTGAGGAGGAGTTGGGTAAATACACACACACACACATACGCACATACACACACACACACACACACACACACACATATAATATATATATATATATATATAAATGACCAGATGTTGGTGGTGGGAATGATTCTACTCAGGACCCTTTTTAAATATAGACATGTTAAAAATTTGGTAAGCTAGTCAATATGAGATATGATAATACAATGATTAGGTGAGGCTGAGAATTGTTGATTTTCAAGACTTTATATTTACGCAGACAGAGAGAATTGTTCAGTTGTCTTGTCTGTAAGAAGGAGGGCTGGGAATTGTTGATTTTTCTTTGGAGAGACGAGGGCAGGAAGTATTAAGATTGTTTACAACTGTTCTTAAATCTGTTGCTAGTTAATATTTCTGCCAGGAAGACCTATCTTTTGGATTAACACCAAAGAAACCCATCAGACTAGGATTACCAACTCACTACAGACTTGGATTATGGGAGTAAATCCCCAAAAACAAATCCGGAGCCGGAGTCCCTAAGGTAGTGTGACGCTGAAATCCAGTGCAACCCAGCAACTCCTGCGACACTACCGCTGCCAAACTGCATTGGCTTCTTACCTTTCCTTTGGATCACAGCGGGAGTGTGGAGAGGGGGGATTTGCTGTCTGGGCAACAGCTCATCCTCCATACCAAACCGCTCAGGCTACGTAGTTCCACAAAAAAATGGACACTACTCCATCGTCTCTCGTAGACGGAAGGATGCCAACATACAGAGTAATATTTATGATTAATAAAGAAAAACTTAGATATTGGTCATGTTGGTAGCTATAAATTTATTTCAACTAAAATCCTCATTTTTTGAGAATTTTTGTCTTCTTCAGACAGCCATACAAGTAAGCAAATGAACATTTGTTCCTTTTCTCACTTGTATTGCTGATCGGTAGCAACGGATCTGCAAGACTAGCTTGCTGACCATTACACTACGGCGGAATATCTTTATTTACCCAAACTGATCAACAACCACAACGTGGAACATGTCAAACAACTTTGACAGTTAAACACTTAATCATGGATGCAGGTTTTTTGCTCACATCAGAAACCGTTATGGTGATTGCCACTTCTTCGCAGAAGAAAGCCATTTCTACAAGTAATTCGGTTGTGAGCATGCAGAGGGCTCAAATTTGATTTTTTTAAGAATTTTAATTTATATTCCCTGTCGCCCATGATCCCTTTCTCGACTTCCCCTCGCATGCGACCGTACGCGACTGAGAAGCCCAGCCCTCGACAGGCAGGCCCTGCCACACAAGTCACATATATGGTCAGACTTTACTGTGTCCGTCATAATCCGCTTATGTAGAGGCAGCATCAAGATGGGGTGCTCGAGCTGACTTACCTCAAATCCTT
The DNA here is from genome assembly GCA_023376005.1 of Doryteuthis pealeii. NCBI lineage: Eukaryota > Metazoa > Mollusca > Cephalopoda > Myopsida > Loliginidae > Doryteuthis > Doryteuthis pealeii. The sequence continues at coordinate 27,048,495 of CM042154.1, read as the reverse complement.
ACAGCTACCATCGACCTGCCTTTCCAAGAGAATGTGTACCGGCCCCGAATTCTGTCAATTGGTCCTCATCGCTAAAGCGGACTTCCGCAAGGGTCACGATGTCAGAAACCGTTATTTTAAAGAAAATAACATGAAAGATCTGTTTGAAAATGTCCACATGGAGGATATTCTCTGTTTTTTTTAGGGAAATAAAATTATACCATAGAATATAGACATGAAGCACATCAATGCCATACAACATAATCCCCAATAATGCTAACACATTGTTAAAACCAATTACTAAAAAGTATAAATATGAATATATGATATGTATCACTTCCTAACCGTTAGGCATCACATAATCCCAGACGGGTTGATATACCGTTAAAATCAATAAACAAACAAACTGATGTGTCACAAGATCGCAAGCATGAAGCATCCAGCGAAGACCGAACTCGCTTTTCAGTAGTATTGGATCTGCGAGACTAATTTGCTAACCATTGAGGTGAGGTATAGTATTTAGATGTGCACATGAAATAAACCTTGGAGTAAATGCACGTCAGTACTAAACTAGTTTTGGTATGCACTTGCATTTTGCAAATAGGACTACAGTATAAAACTACGTTTTAATAATAAATGCAAGGAAATTTGAGTGTGACCTCTTAAGGAAAATGTACAAATTAGTGGGATAATGAGGAAATCGGAAGTGAATTTATTGAAATGGTAGGAAAAAACAACATTGTAGGTGGTGAAATTAAATTAGTTAACGTGACGACATGTTTTCTTTCCGCTCTAAAATGGCGTCAAAATATTATTGTTGCGTTGTGGAGAGCACTACTTTCTGGCTGAGTGCAGAACTTTACGAATTACTTATGCGAAGAAACTAACAAGTGTGGTTTGTATGTGGGTGGTAGATGAAAATACAGAATTATATATATATATATATATAATATATATATATATATAATTGGCAATGAAAAAGCTAAAAAATCAGTCATTTTGTGGTTATAGATCTATTTCTACCCACAAGTATACGCTGATACCAGTGGGTAGAAATATATCTATAACCGCAAAATGATCAATTCTTAAGTATTTTTTACCAATTATATTGCTATATTCAATAATATTGAACATGGATCTCTCAATTTGGACCTGAACAACTCTTACATTCTGCAGTTGGAAGAAAGGCCCAACTTAGAATCATCGTAATACCAAGTGACTTGGCAACCCAGCTACGGATATATATATATATATATATTATATATATATATATATATATGTGTGTGTGTGTGTGTGTGTGTGTGTGAGATAGGGTAAAAGTGAGTGGGGGAGAAATATTTCATCCTTACTTAACGCGAAGGACTTCTTCAGTCAAAATTACGTACATTTATATGTTTAGACGAGAAAGTGAGTAGTAGCGGAATTGAGGGGTAGGGGAGTTAAGGAAGAATTGAGGAATGAGAATAACATGATATAAAGTGTGGGGGAGAGTTTAGAGGAAGCTAGGAGGATTCTAGGTGTTAGATGGGGTAGGGGGTTGGTTGGGAGAAGAGGGTAAAGTTCATGGTATTGGAGGGTTTGATGCCTTATAAGGAGGAGGGGGGTGATGTGTGTCATTAGGTCAGTTTTGTGGTAGAGTAGGAGGGGGAACTTTTTTAAAACCATATTCATGGTGGACCTTGATTTTATTTTCGTGAATTACAGTTTCTGCGATAGATATATCGAGGTTATAGAACCCCGGTCGGATGTTGAATGATTCTGTGCGGGTTATTATTGCTGATTCGCACAGACGTCTTAGTTGCTTTTTATGTATTAGTTTGATGAGTCTGGCCTGGGAGAAATTGAGTGAGTGATTTTAACCAATACATAAAAAGCAACTAAGACGTCACACCCTTCTTGTGCAGCGGGGTCGGGTAAATATATAAATAAAAATATAATTTACTTCCGATTCCAAAATTCTACGAGAATTTTCAGTGATATTGAGGTCCAGTTTAAAATAATCTATATCATAATTCTGCTTATCTGTCCGTTCATTCGCACATTACACTCATCCACAAATCCTCCTCGCAGCCAAGTGGGACATTCCTCCAACCTCCCCCTGAACCAAGTTAGATATTCTTATACGTACCATCCCCATAGCTAAGTGGATTATTCTTCCACTCCCCCCCCTTAATCAATCTGGATATTCTTCATGGATGTTGCTGCCTCTGATCAAGCATTATATTCAACTCCGATAGAATTGCTCTGGGCTAACTTCATCAATCCTCACCAAGTAAAATAAAGTAAAAGTAAGTAAAGTCATCGGGGTGGCCTAAAGTCGGTATCAGCCAATCAGCGAGTGTGTCTATCCCCTTTTCACTAGCGCTAGACCAATGAGATTGTTTTTGCGTCTGAGGTGGAGCGCCACACCTACCATCAGCTCCTCAATTTACCGCACAGATCCATGTACTACTCATACGCTGAGTTGGCGAGGGTCGGTATCTAACTAGGAACCTCATGGTTTCTATCCGAACGCTCTACCGACTGAGCTAACCTGTAAACATAAATTAGTGTATATTGGTTTGATGATCTTCGAGGATCCGATGAGCTCTGAAGTTCTGATAACAACATTTTGTTTGTTTGTTTATTGATTTTAACGGCATATCAACCCGTACGGAGTTATGTCATGCCTAACGGTTATGATGTAATAGATATTGTGTATTTATATATATACTTTTAGTAATTGGTTTTAATAATGTGTTAACATTATTGGGGGGTTATGTTGTATGGTATTGGTTAGTTTCATGTCTATATTCTATGGTATAATTTTATTTCCTTCAAAAAGGAGAGAATATCCTCCATGTTGACATTTTTAAACAGATCCTTCATATTGTTTGCTTTAAAATAACGGTTTCTGATGTGAGCAAAAAACCTGCATTCTATGAATAAGTGTTTAACTGTCAAAGGAGTTTGACATGTTTCACATTGTGGTTGTTGTTCTTGCTTGAATATATAGGAGTGCGTTAGTTTTGCATGACCAGTGCATAATCGGGACACAATGACTTGTTCCTTTCTAGACTTCCTTAAAGTTGGTCTCCAGCCTCCCAAAATGGGTTTGATTGAGAAGAGTTTATTGTGGGTGTTGTTATTCCAGTGTTGTTGCCAACAACATTTTGTCGAAGACTGAAATAGAAAAAGAAGAGCTCTGAATATTCAGTGGCATCATTAAGACCTATCTTTTGGATTAACACCAAAGAAAACCCATCAGACTTGGATTATGGGTGTAAACCCCGAAAAACAAATCCGGAGCCGGAGTCCCTAAGGTGGTGTGACGCTGAAATCCAGTGCAACCCAGCAACTCCTGCGACACTACCGCTGCCAAACTGCATTGGTTTCTTACCTTTCCTTTGGATCACAGCGGGAGTGTGGAGAAGGGGGATTTGCTGTCTGGGCAACAGCTCATCCTCCATACCAAACCGCTTTATTTTAATTCCACAAAAAATGGACACTACTCCATCGTCTCTCGTAGACGGAAGGATGCCAACAACAACCAACATTAATACCGTTATCCACAAAATAAAATATTCAACTCTATAAAATGGGCCGGGTTAGCTCAGTCGGTAGAGCGTTCGGCTAGAAACCACAAGGTTCCTAGTTCGATACCGGTCCTCGCCAACTCAGCGTATGAGTAGCACAATGTTCTGTGCGGTAAAGTAAGGAGCTGATGGTAGATGTGGCGCCCCACCTCAGACGCCAAAACAATCTCCTTGGTCTAGCACTATTGAAAAGGGGATAGACTCCCTCGCTGACTGGCTGATACCGACATTAGGCCGCCCCGACGACTTTACTTACTTTACTTACATCTGGTAGAATTAAATACTAACAAATGACATCTATACTAACTATTATATAGATTGTTATTCTATATATTTTTGTATTACGAGGGTGAATCCCCGCCTAATTCATTATTAATTAATTAATTTTCAAAATTAGGTACGACTCCAATTAAGCACATATTCTCAGGGCTAAGATCCGACTAAAGAGACTTGGAGCAAACGCATTAATATATAGTACCTACCACCGAGATTCAAATAAATTAGCATAAGCTAAAACGACTAATAAAAAAACAAAAACAAAGACAGGACACCATTAAATCTTTTATTTTATTATATTTTATTTATTTATTTAAATATTTAAAAAAAAATTTTGTTAAGTAAATTTGAATCTACTACTTCATTTTTAATGTATATCCTAGATAACACTATTATCCCATATTACAAATAGGTACCTCGTCGCTATCGTTACCCTCCCCCCCAACGAATGGAAATCCAGCACGCCGACGGCAGTCTGCATCTCTGCCTGTAGTTATACGGTTTATAGTTGCGACTTAAACTAGGGAGACGGGGTTTGTTTGGCGAACATCGACATCCCGAAACCCACATATATATTATATATATATATTATATATATATATATATAATATATATAGCTAAGCAAGAAAGAATGTAAATCATTCTTTCTTGCTTAGCTATATATATATATATATATATATATATATATATATGTGTGTTATGTAAAAATGGAAAAGGAATTGAATCCGACAATATGAGGAAAAATGAGTAAAGAAAAGAAAAGTAAATGGATAAAATGAATTTTAATCGATATCACATTAATCGATATCACTTACACATGTGTTTCGGTCAGTTTATGTGTGATAAAAATAAATGTTCACTCTGATGAAGGTCGTTCTTGTATGTGTGCGAAATATTTTCACACACATAACTGACCGAAAACACATGTGTAAGTGATATCGATTAATGTGATATCGATTAAATTCATTTTATCCATTTACTTTTTCTTTTTCTTTACTCATTTTTCCTCATATATAATATAATATATATATATAATATATATATATATATTATATATATATATAGCTAAGCAAGAAAGAATGATTTACAATTTTACTATATACGAGGGTGTGTCAAAAAGTAATGTCATTTTCTTTATTTCATGTGAAGTTTAAAAAAAATAAAACTAAGGCTCAGAGCAAAAATCCGACGAGTAAGACCCAACTTGCCAATCGAAAATGTCCTCCTTCTGCATGACAATGCTCGACAACACACAAGCTTCAAGACAAGCATTCAGGTGTACAACTTTACCGCATCCTCCATACTCACCAGATTTAGCGCCTGCAGACTTCGGCCCATGAATGAGGGTTTGAGAGGCAAACATTATTCCAGTGATGAAGAAGTGAAATCTGTAGTGAAGAAGTGGCTCAAAGAACAGTCAACAGAATGTTACGGGGCAGGCATACATGCTCTCATTCGAAGGTAGAACATTGCTATTGAGAGAAACAGTGACTGTTATGCCCCCGCCCCGCTTAAAAAAATGACTTTGAGTCACATCCTTCTTGTGTAGAAGAGTCGGGTAAATATATATATAATTTTCTTCCGATTCCAAAATTCTACGAGAAGTTCGTGATATTAAGTAGGGGTGTGATCCACAGAGGACCGGCTTCATTTTGATGTATGATATATATTCCTATGTTGGTAATTATACCTGTCCTAAACAAAATGGCATTACGTTTTGACACACCTTCGTATTTATATATAGTAAAATTGTAAATCATTCTTTCTGGCTTCGCTCCTCTTATTTTTTTTCGTTCCAAGAGACATGTTAATGCTTCACAATTCCAAGAATCTAAGTATTCGTTTTTATACACACACACACACACACACACACATATATATATATATATATATATATATAATATATATATATATATATATATATAAGTAAAAATATAACAAAAGACTTAGAATCTTTGCATTATAGTCTATTTCAGGAAGCTAAAGACTCTGTGTCTAAGCTTCCTGAAATAGACTATAAAGCAACAATTCTAAGTCTTTTGTTATATTTTTACTTATAAATTTACTCTGTGACTCTTATATTAAGAGTACAAATTGAGGTCTGCAAACTGCGACACGTTTTAAAAAAACTCCTATGTCGTAAGGAAGATTTCTTCGCTGGATTTTTGGATTATATATATATATATATTATATATATATATATTATATGTTTACGCTTCCCATTTAAACAGATTTATTCGCCTAATTCATTAATTATCAAGCAATTAATTTTCAAATTAGGTATGACTTCAATAAAGCACATATTCTCCCAAAAATTGTCGGCATAGCCATATCAAACAAACTGTTTGCGTACTTTCATATATATATATATATATATATATTATATATATATATATATATATATATATATATATATATATTCTTGTACCAGCGAAGTGGCATAACCATTTGTTGAGTGAAAACCATCTTTCGGTTAAATTATCATCAATTGCTTTTTTTTATATATGGTGAATGCACCTGGCTAATGAGTTTTTTATTAGGTTTGGGAGTGGTTTGTTTCAAGTTAGATTTCAGTGTATTTGTTTATATATGTGTCTGTAACACCCACATTTTAATAACAGGTCGGGTAATTAAGTTTCATATTAAGTCAAAATGAATTATAGGTTTTTAAATCTATCTTCAAGTCTTTCAATTATTGATATCTTTTTCAATTCTTTGTATCATCGTGAATTTAGCATATCAGTTATTTCTATTGATCTTATTACTTTTTTTCTCTTCAGACAGATACGAAGAGACTGATTTCCTTTATAAAGAGACCAGTTGAAACAAATTAATTAATATTAGCGAACGACGGTTTGTTGAGGTTTTCACTTATATGGAAGTATATATATATATATATATATATATATATATATATATATATATATATATGTGTGTTGTGTGTGTGTGTGTGTGTGTGTGTGTGTAAAAATGGAATTGGAATTGAATCCGACTTGAATATGAGCGTCAGAATCAACCAACACGTCCCGAGGGGTATAAGAAGCATCCCCCAAACCACATCCGGGCTTTCACAGGCACATGATTCTGCCATCGGTGACCACTTTTGTAGCATAAATAGTTGCAAAATAAACTACAATGATCAGCAATTTTCCGTTCTACACAAGGCTACGACAAGCCACCACCTCAATGTCCTTGAGGCAGTCTCCATTTTTTTTACTGCCCGTCCCTGTGTAGACAAAGACATCTGAAACACTCCCTGGTCATTTTTGCTGGGGATGTGACTGCTGAAGTGGGGATTACATGAAGGAATATACAAATACATATTTAAACAATTTTTTTTATTTTTTCCCTCCCTCTTTTGCCTTCATATTACCCCACCATTTTGTATGCTTTAATCTCCCTCTTTTACCCATTTCATATACATTGTGACTTTTAAACGATCTACCGGTCGAGGAGTAGGGATGTAATGCAAAGAGCACCAGCTTCATTTTGATGTGTTATACATGTTTCTGTGTTGGTAATTATACCTGTCCTAAACAAAATGGCATTACTTTTTGACTCACCCTCGTATTTATCTATCAATTGAGTTTCGTGTTGAAGTCACTCAGATGGCACTGATTCCTGCCAGAACCCCTTATGTTAAGCCTGTTCAGTGTTGACATGGGTAACCACAAAGTAACAGCAGATACAGTGAGCAATCTAAGACCAGACTAAGTAAAATTTAATAAATACCAATATATCTATCGTTCGTATATGTCACACTTTCAGTTTATATTTATACATGAAGCTGCTTTTGCGAAACTAAACGCTTTAACGAAGTTAATATTCAACCAACTCGTTCGCCCCGTGTAGGATGTCACAAGTAAGGGGCATCTACCGAGGATCGAACTCTCTTTTCAGTAATAATGGATCTGCGAGACTAGCTTGCTGACCGTTACACCTCGATGGGACGCCTAAGCTTTAAGGTAGCATGAAGGTATGAACAAAGATAGGAGGATGGTTTAGTTATATCTCGGCAGATAAAATAGATGAGAAGGGAAGAGTAAGAAAAAAGTAAGGAGAGAGAGAGAGAGAAAGAGAGAGAGAGAGAGAGAGAGAGAAAGAGAGAGAGAGGGGGCGGAATTAAATTTAGAATTAGTGAAATAGATCACTAATTAGGACTGAGCCTATCCTAGTAATGACCACTCCAAGTAGATTTAAAGGTTTTAATTCAGAGTTTTCATTCTCCTAGACTGGTTGACTAACAAAAGTTAAAGAGCCCAGTATGTCCTACTATTCACCCATAGCTGGAGGGAGAGTAGTTGGATTCATGCCTTTCCCAAGTGTACTAGCGCTATGTGAACTGTAGCTTCGTCCAGGATTTGAACTCGGGTCGACGAGTCCATTTCCTACAACTCAAACCATTTAACTACGCACCTCCAATAGAGAGAGAGAGAGAGAGAGAGAGAGAGAGAGAGAGAGAGAGAGAGAGAGAGAGAGAGAATAAACGGCACAAATAACAGGTATATTTAAAGCCATTATGTAAATCTATTAAACGTTAAGAATTCCTTTCTGTTATTCAGACATATATATCTCTATCTCAATATCTCAGCTTACCGTCAGTTGATAATACAATTCGCTAGCTGTTACGAGAGTAATATGTCATAACTGTATCTACGTACCTTAAGGATTTACTTATTGTTTAGCAAACTATACGAGGAATGTGAATACTATTTCGTGAATTTAGTTATTTCATTATTTCAATAGATATATGACTACTTGTTGGGTAAACCTTTGAATACACAGATCATATATGATTATACGTTATGTCAGATTATAACAATGCTTAAAATATTAAGATTTATTTATGTCTGTCCTTTTAAAGAATTTGCATTGAATACGAAGTTAATAAAGTTGTATAAAAACAGTTCAGTTAGTTTGAGGTGCGTGGTGTAATGGTTAGAGTCGTAGGAAATGGACTCGTCGACCCGGGTTCAAATACAGGACGAAGCAACAGTTCACATAGCGCTAATATCCTTGGGAAAGTTATGAATTCAACTACACTCCTTTCAGCTATGGGTGAATAGTAGGGCAGAATGGGCTCTTTAACCTTGGTTAGGCAACCACTCTTGGAGAAGGAAAACTCTGTTAAATCTTTAAATGTTGAATAACTTCCAAAACAACAAACTACATGAAATAATGCCACAAATAGGAAAACTTCAAATAAATCAAACCAAAATATCCAGAAAAGAAGAAGTAATATTATCCAGACTAAGAATAGGACACTCATACATTACCCATTCATACCTCCTCAAAAAAGAAGCAGCCCCATATTGCATACCATGCCAAAAACCCTACACAATCAAACACATATTAACAGAATGTAGCAACCTAAAACAAATACGAAAAAAATACTACCAAACAACAAATCTAAAACAGATATTCTACCAAATAAACCCAGAAAAACTACTTGGATACATAAAAGAAGCACACATCTACAACAAAATCTAAAAATCTTCCAAAAAAAAAAATGAAAACACAAAAATATATGTTAAAAATCATCTAAAATTTTCATTCACAAAAATATGTCAAAAAAAAAACCTTTCGAAAATTAAACATTATCACCAATTCATTTCAAAAACGTAGTCGGCATTAAATGACCCATTGAGGTTGATATGCCGTAAAACAAGAACAAATCAAATCAAATCTGTTAAATCCGGTTGGTGTGGTCATTACTAGAATTGGCTCAGTCCTAATTAGTAATCTAATTTAGATTTTAGAAATTTAATTAAGTTCAAAACCCCAGCGAATTCGATTATTTCTATTGTGCACTTTTTCTCTTGAATGCAAAAGAAAAACATCGAATTTATTTTTTTAATTTGACTAGCAAAAATATGCACCCTCCGGGCGGAAGTATTTAAATTTTAATGTATTAAGATATATTAAATTAGAAAGACTAATGAAACTAGATAAGAATGCAAATAAAATGATTTGAAACAGAGTTTGAAATGGGGTATACTAGAAAAATAGAACAACTTTGAAACTAAATCTTCCATCATTTTCCATCACTTCCGTCTTTTATTGCTAAATTTTCCTAATTTAACTATTTAAGTTAAATTGGAAAGTAAAGAATAAAATTAGTTATTTCTTCTTGTTAATGGATTTCTTTTCAGATTTATCTCTGAGATTTTTGCTCATATCTATTAAAATAAAACCAAACAATTAGAAATCAATAATACCAAGCACATGTTTATCTTCATGATCAATATGCAAATTATCCTTCCCGTTTTTAAATGAAAATAAAATTATGGTGAATGTGACGTAAATAACTAAGGGAATTGTGACTTGAGTAGTGATATAGTTTCAGTTACAGACAATCTACATTATAATAAGAAGATGCTATATAATGCATGCATTAGCACTTCACGGGGTGTAAGGGTATTATTAGTCCGAAGGTGAACGCGACTGGGGTTCGAACTCGCTTACTATAATGTAAATAGTAAAGCTGACTGGATTCTTTAGTTTTGTTTGTTGGCATCCTTCCGTCTACGAGAGACGATGGAGTAGTGTCCATTTTTTTGTGGAACTACGTAGCCTAAGCGGTTTGGTATGGAGGATGAGCTGTTGCCCAAACAGCAAATCCCCCCTCTCCATATTCCCGCTGTGATCCAAAGCAGTTTGGCAGCGGTAGTGTTGCAGGAGTTGCTGGGTTGCACTGGATTTCAGGGTCACACCACCTTAGGGACTCCGGCTCCGGATTTGTTTTTCGGGGTTTACTCCCATAATCCAAGTCTGTAGTGAGTTGGTAATCCTAGTCTGATGGATTTTCTTTGGTGTTAATCCAAAAGATAGGTCTTCCTTTACATTTATATTTACGCTGACAGAGAGAATTGTTCAGTTGTCTTGTCTGTAAGAAGGTGAGGCTGAGACTTGTTGATTTTTCCTTTGGAGAGACGAGGACAGGAAGTATTTAAGATTGTTTACACCTGTTCTTAAATCTGTTGCTAGTTTTGTTTATGCAGCTGTTTTTTCTCTGTTTAATGCCACATCAACCTACATGAGTTATTTAATGCCAAATTCATCATTGTAGAAGAACAGTAGTGGTACTATTTAGCTCATAACTGGGACTGGGGGAATGAAGGGATTTATAACATTCTGAGGGTTATTAGTCCGATATTGAACGCGACTGGAGTTTAAACTCACTTACTTACGATGTCGCAGTCCAACACGCTAGCCACTACTCTATGGAAACTCCCCTGATCACCTTTGAGCTAAGTTTCTAAGAGTTTTAGCACAACGTAATGTGCAAGCCCCAACCCCTTTTTATGATATGGATGCTAGAAGGCGGTGGCTGCGAGTCTACATGTCCTGGGAATGACGTTAAACTCTATCTGATGGTGAGGTTCCAGTTTTGGAGGTTTGGGGAATATGGAGCACCCCTTCATCACCATTGCTCCCTGGTCCACTCTGACCCGGAGTGGTAGTACCGGTTAGGGTCCCATCTATGGGTTAAATGGAAAAATGTATTTATAAAAAATTATATTATCCATTAAGAATTGATTTATTTAAAAACTTTATCGGCATTAAATGACCCACTGAGGTTGATATGCCGTAAAACAAAACAAACCAAACAACGTAATGTTAAAGGGAAAGTTGTACAATCCTGCATTCAGAAAAGTCAGTTAACGAAAAAATGTTTGGTTTGTTTTGTTTTATGACATATCAACCTCAGTGGGTCATTTAATGCCGACAAAGTTTTGAAATAAATGCATTCTTAAGGGATACTCGATTTTCTTTATAAACACATTTTCTATTTAACCCATAGATGGGTCCATAACAGGTACTACCACTCCGGGTTAAAGTAGACCAAGGAGCAATGGTGATCAATGGGTGATCCATATTCCCCAAACCTCCAAAACTGGAACCTCACCATCAGATAGAGTTTAACATCATTCCCCGTCAGACCCTCAGCTACCGCCTTTTATCACCCATATGATGGCTTGCCATACGGGCAATAAGGTTTGGGGAAATCATATAGGTGCTAGGGCTTGACGTGATCAGCCGGTTGATTGGAGGGGCCTCTCCGACCGCTTGTCTAGCCTAAATAAGAGTCTAAGTATAATGTTGCATGTCATGGACTGATCATCTACCAGGATTCCATCCTTAAGCATCACGTGTCGCCACCCACGGCCAATAAGTGGTCCCATTGGGTTGTCTTACCCTCTGCAGAGGTACAGTTGCTGTATTTTAAAGCCCCAGGCGACAGGGCTCGAAAAATATTGTTCATCATGAAGTTTGAAATTAAAAAACTACCCAACCCGTTCACCACGGTAGGATTTGATACAAAGTCTCAAGTACGGGGCATCCAGTGAGGACCGAACTCGCTTTTCAGTATTAATGGATCTTAAAGACTAGCATGCTAACCATTACACCCCGAGGATGTTTGAATTTAATAACATATTCTTTTAGTGGTTTTGATTTGGTTTGGTTTCTTTGTTTAATGACATCTCAACCTTCCTGGGTTATTAAATTCAAAACAACCAAACAAAAAGTTGATATTTGACTATTTATTAATAACTTAGTCCAGATTTAATTAATATATACTACTTAAAAATGAGGTGCTGGATGTGTAATGGTTATCGTCGTAGGAATGGAACAGGGACCTGGTTCAAAACCTGGGCGATGCTGTTTGCATTTAACATAGTGCAAATACTCTTGAGAAGAATATGTATCCAAGTATTTTACATCCAGTTATGGGTAAATAGTAGGGCAGACTGTGCTCTTTAATCTTGGCTAGGTAACCAGTCTAGGAGTAAGAAAACTCTGAATTCAAAGCCGTTAAACTCCGCTTAAGAAACCTTGCTATAACAACTGGTCTAGAAGACATTTTGGTGGGAAGGAGTGAGATTCTTACCCCTTTGCGATGGTTACAATCAGCGTATTCTAAGCCCCGTCGACATGACATAGGCTTTGACCCACAACTGAGCCTAGTAGATAACATGCGTTGTGAAGTTTTTAGCAATCTAGGTAAGTAGATCATTGTTCGTGAGTTCGATTCTCCCCAGATGCCTCATATATATGCCAACAGGCACCCGTTGTGTAATGGTTATCGTCGTGGGAAATGGAGACGGTGACACGGGTTCAAATCTCGTACGAGGCTGGTTACATTTCACTTAACGCTAATACCCTTGTGAAAGCAATACATTCAACTATTCTTCATCCAGCTACAGGTAAATTGTAGGGTTGTCTATACTCTTTAATCTTGCTATGACAACCTGTTTAGGAGAAAGCAAACTCTAAATTCAAACCTGTTAAAGTCTCCTTAAAAATTGACCTTGTGTCACATTCTACTCGTGCAGAGGGGTAAATATGTATAATGGTTTTCTCAAAATTCCAAAATTCTGCGAGAAGTTTCAGTGATATTGAGGTCCAGTTTAAAATAATCTATATCATAATTCTGCTTATCTGTCCGTTCATTCGCACATTACGCTCATCCACATGACCCCGTAGCCACCCTGTCCCGGAATAAATCGGGATATTCTAGATACGAGAATCTAATGCACTTTCCCATCCTTCTCTTCCATGCTTCTCTGCCCTGCTGGAAGGATTCTTCTGGTGTGTCCCTCAGCTTCGTCGTTACGGACCTCTTGGTGGCCTCAATGCAAATTTCCCTAACGGCTGTACCAAATTTTCTTCGTATTTTTCCCTCTATAATGAGATATTTCAAAGTTTACTATCTTTTCACCTCAGAACTTCTTTTATTAATATAAAGTCTTGTTATTCTCGTAATCCGAGTCCTTCTGTTCAATTATAATGAACTAACCATCAGTTTTTGTGCTGTAGGATGCGGTTGAAAATTTTTGAAACACTGACATTCGCTTTTATCATTAAAAAAAAGGACTTTTAACTCTTTACCAACCAAATTTCCTCCATAGCTGTACCAGATTTTCTTGGTATCTTTTTACCTGCATGGTGGTATTTCAAAGTTGACTATTTACCTCAGAACTCATTCTAGTCAAATAAAGTCCTATTATTATTGTAATCTGAGCCCTTCTGCTCAATTATAATGAACTGGCCATCAGTGGTTTATGGTAGGATTGTAGTGGTGGGAGAGCAACTGTGAGCAGTTTAAAGTAGACAAATAGTTAATACATAGCAACAAAATTTTAACTTTTTGCCTACTAAAATTTTTCCTACGGTTATACCAAATGTTCTTGGTATTTTTTACCTGTATGATGGCATTCCAAAGTTGACTATTTACCTCAGAACTCATTCTAGTCAAATAAAGTCCTATTATTATTGTAATCTGAATCCTTCTGCTCAATTAAAATGAATTAAACATCAGTGGTTTACGGTAGGATTGTAGTGGTGGGAGAGCAACTGTGGGGAGAGAGCCGCTGTGAGCGGTTTAAAATAGACAAAGAGTTAAGCGACTATTTCAGCCACAAGGTAAATCACCCGAGATTTTGCCTTCTTTTTTTTATACAAATGAACCAATAAAGATTGTGTATGCATTTGCTGCGGAGTTGCTGTTAAAGATGGAGATAAAAAAAATTTCTCGTTAGGAAAACAAACATTAGAAAGAAAAGGAAGACACGATAAATTGGAAAGAGTCGGACAGTGAAATAAGGAAAGAATTTTAATGTGTTTTACAGACTTGTTTATCTGTTTAATGGATCGAGCATCTGTGTGACATAACCTTACAAAAGGTTTTTCATTGTCGTCACATTGTTAATATGTCGATGTAGGCATATCAATTTTTAGAATAATATATTTGTTTTAGACTTAAAAGGAATGCAGCGTAAGAAATGAAAGAATGCCATTGGATGGATACTAAATGATATAATGCATGTGGAATGAGAGAGGAACAGGAGAGAAAGAGAAGAGAGAGAGAAATATTGAGTAATGAAAGAAGAGAGAGAGAGAGCGAGAGAGAGAGAGAAGAGAGGGGTGAATAAATAGATAAAGAAAGAGGAAGATAGAGGGAGAGAGAAATATTGAGATAATGAAAGAGAGAGAGAGAGAGAGACTAATGCATGTGGAATGAGGGAGGAACCGGAGAGAAAGAGAAGGGAGAAATATTGAGTAATGAAAGAGAGAGAGAGGGGGGGTGAATAAATAGATAGATAAAGAAAGAGGAAGATAGAGGGGGAGAGAAATAATCTAAAAGATATCAGTGTACATCAAAAGTATTTTCATTTCATACAGACCTTTACTCTTAAACTTATTTCATATACACATCAAAGGAGTATCTCTGATTACTCTATAATTAACTCTTTGCGAGTTTTTTTCCCACCAGTTTTACAAGTGGCCTTCTCTAAAGTCCAAGTGACAACAAGTCTTCTCAGTTCACTCGTCGCCTTGTCGGTGGAGCTTAGAGTACGTTGACTATATCCACTTGAGATAGGTAAGACACCCCCTCACAAAAAGGGATGCAATGTGCAGAAAACTAAACTGCATCTGATGGTGAGGCTCCTATTCTCGAAATCTACGGAGCGTGGAGTACTCTTTCATTGCCTTTACTCCCCGGCCTATTCTAACTCGGAGTGATAGATATTTTACACAACCCGTCCGCAACGGTAGGATATGACACAAGGGTGCAAGCATGGAACATCCATTTGTTTGCACACTGTTATGGTCTCAAGTTTTCCTATCTAATACTACTTATTTTCAGATTTATTTGACTCTAGGACAGGGGAGGGTAATTTATGGCGTGCGGGCGTTTTCTTCGCCCCACGGGAGCATTCAGGAAAAAAACTTCAGGCTGCGACAATAAAGCGGGAAAATCCGTTTTTTGACCGAAAAAGAGGATTTCGTATAATTTTATGACCAAAATGAGACGTGGGTTGTGGAGATATGATTGTTTTTTTTTTTTTGTTTGTTTGGTTCTACGGCATATCAACCCTCTTTCGGGTTATTTAATATCGAATAAATATCGGAAATTTGATAGAGAATTATCTCCCCCTGCCGCTAGAGGGCGGTTAGCCAACATAAAAGGTTGGCGCCAGAATCAAAACCTTCACTTATCAGGGAGTAGTTACCGAGGAGAGACGCTAAAATAAAAGCTCCCATCACCTTGCCCTTAACCAGCATACTTTCTAAGGCTGTCGCTATAGCATACTACTGAAGGCCGTTTCGACAGCATACTTATCAGAAGGCTGAGGACCTAAATAGTCAACTTAAAAAGGGCCCCATCCACCGTCATTTAAAAGATTGTTACTTAGGCGAGTAGCCTCTAAAAGGCATTCCCTACACTTTTTAACCTATCGTACGAGAACTGACCAAAACGGACGCTTCTCTACAGAACTCTACAACCACAGCGACCAGAATACCCCTGTTAGTGCCATTTCTCCCTCGAACAGTATCTCACCTCACAGATAAGTCTCGTAGCAAATGCCATTAAAATTTCCAACATATTCTTGTACTAATTGTCGATACATGTATTAAATTTGTGTGTTTGTTTTCTTTCGTCCGAACAATTTGCCTACAACTGGGAAAATTAAGAGCCCCCCCCCCTTAAACCGTAATTCCTCTTATAAAGTCACTTCTGTGGACCAATATTGCTTTTTATTTCTTTATCATTATGCAATTTATACTTCGTATTAAATAAATTTTAATGTTAACAAACGAATATAACCAGAAGGTGTAGCCTCCGCGAACCGCAGCCTCTCTAAAGTGGCCTATTGGCCAAAACAATTGCCTACCCCTGCTCTAAGAGCTATTACCACTCCCCGGGTCCACGAGCCTCTCCACTGGATGCAGTTGGATGTCATACTAAGGACAGTCATTCATAGTCCTTCATCTAAGTACTGAGAAGGCTGCTTCAACAGTGGATTATTTCCAAATTACAAATTATAGTCTAAAATTCAAGGTCGTTAGCATTTTCAGTGCAGAAAATGACTTTATTTAACTAAGCAATTTAATTACAAAAACAATTTAATTACAAAAGCAGTTCATAAAAAGAATAACTTATTTATAAAGATCAGAGTGGGAGAAAAACAGTTTGCCACAATTTAATTTTTAAACTGTGCACACAAATTAGATACGCATTAAGCGAAGACAGCTGAGTTAATAAAGACCATTTTGCAGATTAAATCAGATTAAATCACGATAAACTCTTCTGTCCCTGGGTGCACGTGTTTAGGTACAATAATACATAGGCATGTAGATGTAAGCGTGTATATATGAGTATGCATTCGTATAAGCGTAGCGTATATATATATCATCAATGGAGGTGCGTGGCATAATGGTTAGAGTCGTATTAAATGGACTCATCGACCCGAGTTCAAATCCTAGACAAGGCTGTTCGCATTTCACAACGTGCTAATACCCTTGGGAAAGGTATGAATCCATATATTCTTCCTCCAGCTATGGGTAAAACAGTAGGCTGGGTTCTTTAACCTTGGAGTTTAGGAGAAGGAAAAATCTGAATTTGAAAAACCTGAGGTCAGTCGTTAATTGGGTTTGTGGCATTCCTTATGAACCAATTCTTTCCTATCGAGTGTGACAAAAAGTGTGGATGGTCAAATACAAGACTTCACCACTATAGACAAAAGTGTAGGTTGTTCATTGGATGGACCCTCATGCATCGAAATCGACGAGAGAGTATATATATATATATCATCATCATCATGTCGTATTAGCAGCATAAACATCCATGACAATCTCTCGCCAACTGTCTCTATCATTCCTTGCCCCTGGAAGGTCCTCCGTGCAGCATCCAGTATCCGCGCAGAGTTGCTCTGACGTTTCTATGTGCAGGCTTCCACAAGAGAACGTCACTTAGGAGTTCTTCTTTACTTCTCCGGCAGTGTCCAGCATGTCTTGTTCATCTCATTCGGATGGTTTGTGTCTTAGGGGCCAAGTGGTTGTACAGCTGCTTTCTAGTGGGATGTTGTTTCCTCAATTTGTTTAAAATCACACGCAACATTCTTGTTCGCCGAAGAGCATAAGGCCTGGTGTGTTGTTATTATTCACTCAACGCCCCCTTACCTATTATGGTAGAGGCGTGTAAGTATCATTGACACGGTTAATTTCGCAGGGATTGTTCGCTGTGTACTGTGCCGAGGCAATATGGTCTTTGACTATGCCTGCTGAAGTCCCGGTTTCGATTTCTGTCGGAGGGAAGTCGTTAGTATACATCGCTGATGAGACTTAATAAAGTCGAAACAGTCTGTACGATGTTCTACACACCGAGCGATCCTTTGCCGGGATTACACTTGTCAAGTTTATTTTCTATAAAAAACAAGTATCGAATTTTATGCGATACATGCATTGTAATTGCCTTCAAGCAAAAATATAATATATATATGTGTGTGTATCTGTATATGAGTATGCGGTCATAGGTAGCCTATACGTAAACGGATATGTGTGTATAGTAGTATCCATTATCATCATCATCATATCACGCTGACAGCACGGATCCCCATGACTCTCTCTCTCTCTCTCTCTCTCTCTCTCTCTCTCTCTCTCTCTCTCTCTCTCTCTCTCTCTCTCTCCACCTACCTATGTCTGTCTGTCTCTCTTCAGCAGTTACTATTCGTCATCGCTCTTGGCAAGTCCTTCTCACCACATCCAGGGCTGACCAAATCTTTGCTGGTGGTCCCACCCCAGTGTGTCCATGTGCATTTGTCCACTGCAGAACGTCACTTATGAGTTTGTCCTTACTTCTCCAGCATTGTTCAGTGTGTCTTGTTCGTCTTACGTGGATGGTTTGTGTGATAGAAGATAAGTGTCCATACAGCTGCTTTTTATGGGATGCTGCTTCCAGGATTTTTCCAGGACAGAACGCGGCACCCTTACGTGGTTTCCATTTAGCTTTTGTCTCCAATCGTTTTGTAGCGTTAGTTTGTGCTCGCCAGGTGGAGTTGTCTGCCCCTTTTAGTTTGATGATGCCCGCTAGGGCACCAGTATAAAAGCGCCGGTTTCAAAGCCTTTCGCTCTCTTTTTATAGTTTCAGCAACTACGAGCCACATGGGGTAGATTTTATCTAAACCCTCTCGTGGGGCTCCGCCCCCCTTACATTACTGTAAGTTCTTTACAGCATGGACTATCGCTAGTCTCATGTCTGTACTCTTTTATGTTATACTCTGTATCTTTCATGAATGTGTCTATCTTTATTTGTGTAACTCTGTTTACCTTATTATGAACGTGTATTCTACTGTTATCCATGTGCTGTGTTATTAAATGTTTGTCTATTAACCTTTGTCGGAGTTATTTGTATTTAAAGCATGTTGAACTTTAAACCATCCTTA
Source organism: Doryteuthis pealeii (assembly GCA_023376005.1). Classification (NCBI taxonomy): domain Eukaryota; kingdom Metazoa; phylum Mollusca; class Cephalopoda; order Myopsida; family Loliginidae; genus Doryteuthis; species Doryteuthis pealeii. The sequence continues at coordinate 27,029,432 of CM042154.1, read as the reverse complement.
CAGTTTCTTTAATATAACGTCCACGTGCTGCATCCACACAGTAGCACTAATACAGCTACAGATTGGAAGAATTCTCTCTTTAACTTAGCCGAGGGATCAAATTTCCATACGATCGATAATCTGTCTATAGCAGACCATGCCTTTCCCGTGTGTATATTGACATCGATTTCTGTAGATGAGATATTACTAATTAGTATATGGTTTATTTAATTTCAAGGGCCGGGTTAGCTCAGTCGGTAGAGCGTTCGGCTAGAAACCACAAGGTTCCTAGTTCGATACTTGCCCTCGCCAACTCAGCGTATGAGTAGCACAGGGATCTGTGCGGTAAAGTAAGGAGCTGATGGTGGGTGTGGCGCTCCACCCCAGACGCTAAAATAATCTCCTTGGTCTAGCGCTATTGAAAAGGGGATAGACTCCCTTGCTGCATGGCTAATACCGACATTAAGCCGCTCCGATGACTGACTTATTTAATTTCAAAGTCTTGCCATCCAGTCTAGAACAATAAGACTAATGCCTCTTGCTGCCGTCTCTTGGCAATGCAGCAGTGATTCGGCTTGGGCAGGTGTATTTGCGAGGACCGCTAGATCATCTGTGTAGTCTGCATTTGAAATATTATTTTTACAGAATATCGTCTGCTTTTTGCCTTTTTAGCGTGAAGCTTTTTCCTTTGATTAGATTTAATGAGGTTCGTAAACTGTAGCCTAGGCATATTATAGATAGATATAGTACTAATGAACGACTTCAGCGACAGTAGTACCGAAAGGATAGGTAAACAAGTTCTGTGATATCTAAATATTTGGAGACCATACATTTGGGATTACCGTCGTATTTTGACCGCCATCCATATAGCAAAATGTCATACGTGCCTCACCTCCAGGATTTCTCTAAAAGGGAATAAAAACGACAATACGTGTGTATTCTGGAATTCGGTTTTGTTCCTTGTGTATGGAGCTGACACGTGGCTTGTAGAGTTTTGACCAAAACCTGCGGCCGACTAATCCTGTCTTTAAAAACAAACACAACGCGGTTTAGCTAGTGAAACAGGGAAGCCCGTAGACAATAGTACCACACTTGTTAGAATATATAAAGGGCGGCACACAAAATACTGTAACATTTTTAAAATTCACAAGTTTCTTGTTTTTAAATTAATCTTCAAACTATTTTTCAGTTATTATAAGTAGCCTACGCAAATTGAAAATGTCAAGTTACAATGTGAAACAACAAATCAAAATAATAAAATGTTATTATTCAACCGAGAGGTTTATAATTTCAACAAAAAGAAATTTTTGGTGGCTGAATAATTTCAAGAAATTCAGAATTCAAATGGCCTCCTCATTCGCTTGCTTTGTCTGCATGGCTTCCTTTTTTTTTTGTTATTTAAAGGATTGTGTATATCATATTTAAATATTTATTTAAAGGAGTGTATACATTTAAATAAACTTAAGACATTGCCACAACGTAAGAATAATATTCGTGCTGAGATAAGAGGATTAAACTCAGAAAGTTATAGAAAGTGCTAGAATTAAGGTGCAACTCTGTATCCGGGTAAAAGAAGGCAATCTACAAGATATGATTATTTGCAGATTCTTAAAAATATATCTCCTTAGATTATATTCTATGACTCAAAAGACCAAATGTTTAAATTCTTTTATGTGTCAGTTTTTTATGTGCTACCCGGTATTTCCGAATATTTTAATCATGAAATAAAAATCCTATTTTGAGAAAAAATATGTCTGGTTCCTTGAAGTTATGTAGAGAACACTTCATTTTAATTTATTTTTTTATTTGCATATCTATTTTCCCCATCTCCATTCTATTTTCCCCATCTCCATCCTTGGTGGAGAGGCTAACCTACTGGACAGCGACATCGTAGTAAGCGCGTTCGAACGCTAGTTGAGCTATGATGTTCACTTTCGAATTAATATCCTAAGAAAATGTATATCTTGAGCTAGACGGTCGGTCGGAGAGGCCCCCTCCGATCAATCGGCTGGTCACGTCAAGCCCTAGCACCTATATGATTTTCCCAACCCTATTGTCCTTATGGCAAGCCCCAACCCCTTTTTATCATATGGGTGCTAGAAGGCGGTGGCTGCAGGTCTACATGTCCTGGGAATGACGTTAAAGTCTATCTGATGGTGAGGTTCCAGTTTTGGAGGTTTGGGGAATGTGGAGCACCCCTTCATCACCATTGCTCCCTGGTCCACTCTGACCCGGAGTGGTAGTACCTGTTAGAGTCCCATCTATGGGTTAAATAGAAAAATGTATTTATAAAAAAATTGTATTATCCATTAAGAATTGATTTATTTCAAAACTTTATCGACATTAAATGACCCACTGAGGTTGATATGCCGTAAAACAAAACAAACGAAACCAAACCAGAAAATGTATAAAACCCCTAATCCCACGCAGCTATAAGTTAAATAGTAATGTTGGGATTACATCACTCGACACATGGAAGACACGAGAAGTAATTACCTGCCATGTCAACCAATAGCCACTAGGTGTCATAGCCAGCAGCATTATAAAAGAAGAAGAAGAAGCAAAGTCAGAACCTTGGCGGATCAAGGCGTCTGCAGTCCTTACTGCACTTCTTTTCTGCATTGACTGCAACTTTCTCATCTCGCTGGCCGTGATCGTCTGTGTTGTCTGCTAGCTGGACCCTCACTTGTCCGTAATACTGCCTCGGGGCAACCCCGCCAAGAGGTAAACAATCAATAAACAAAGAGAGAGGAGTGAAACAAACAACAACGACAGAGAGATTAGCGTTCACATCCCAAAATATTTCCAGAGAGATACATAAGACTCGCATTCATTCTTCTTCAGTCATTCTCCCATTTGCTGTTATCTTATCTTCCCTTATTATCTACTGCCGAGCCGAGAGAGGGGTGAGGCTCCCTACCTCTCTGTCCAGTCAGTCGGCCTTCTTCAGGTATTTCTTGTCGGACTCGGGAACCTTCTTTTCGAACTCGGGAACCTTCTTGTCATAATCGAGAACCTTCTTGTTGTTGTAATTGGAAGTCATCACAGAACTTTAAACCTAACCCTTTATTCAGTCCATGGGGGTATCCTGTTCTCATTCCGCTAACCCTAGCTGGGGTAGAGGCGTTAAGCTGTGTTAATTATTATTCTATGTTACTGCGGCCCTTGATCAGGATTGAACCTGCAGTCCAGAGATAACTGTCACTTAGAACTGTTCTCCTTTATCCACTAGGCCATGTGTCCAATTGGAATTTTTACATTGGATAAAAACTCAATTAATTGAAATTGACCGACTTACTGACACCGGTACAGTAAGCAGTCAACTACTGGAACCTTCAAATTACCGGAAGATTATTGCTGTACAGATACTTATCTCTACGCATTGTGGTGTGATGTTTAGCAAGCAAATTCATTACTACTGAATAGCGAGTTCAATCCTCGCTGGATGCCTCATACTTGTAACCTTGTGTCACATCCTACCCGTAAGAAACGGGCTAGTTAATTGGTTGGATAGACTTTACGGCATGTCAACCCCTGGGTTATTTCATGCCGAAGACGTTTTATTCATTCTTGTAGGTTATTTGATTTTCTAACACATTTTAAAACTCATTTTTATCTAACCTATCAGAGTGGACCTGGGAGTAATGATAATAAAGAGTTATTCCACACTTTCCAGAGCTCCAGAATTGGAGCCTCGTCACAGAGATGATAAATGGGTTTTGTGGGTTTGCTATAAAAGGAATACAGTTGGGACAATCATGTAGGTGCTCTCCTTAGCCCATGTATCAGCTAAAATGGGGTGTTGCGTGTCATTGTCTACTCAGACACCAGCATTCAGTCTTTAAGCATCACGGGCCACCCAGGGCCAACAAGTGACCCTATTAGTTCGGTCTTATCCCTCTGTAGGGGTGCAGTCGGTGTATTCTATAACCCAGGCTGAGAGGGTGGGAGATATATAAATTCTATATATAAATTTGTGGTTTAATGGTTACCGTCGTAGGAAATGGACACGACAACACGAGTTCAAATCCTGGATAAGACTGTTTGCATTTCACATAGTGCTCATACTCTTGGAAAAGGTATACATCCAACTATTCTCCCTGAAGCTTTGGCTAAATAGTAGGGTAGACTGAACTCTTTTAATATCGGTATGGCAACCAGTCTAGGAGAAGGAAAAATCAGAATTCAAACCTGTCAAACTTTGCTTTAAAATTGACTTTGTGTCTCATCCTGTTCGTGCGGAAGGATTGGGTAAATATAAATTCATTAAAAAAAAATACTAATAGTGGAACTAAATTTTGTAATGTCGTTACTGACAAGGGCGATAAGATCAGTGTTGATGTTCTGCATATTGCGTGAGGGGTGGTGTGTGGGTAATGATTATGAATCTTGTGACTCTGTGTGTTGCTGTTACTGACATTTACTGCTTGATAATTTTCTTGTTGATGTTTGAGCCCTCGGATGATGCGCATGTCATCACATTTTTGTTTGCTTTATACACACACGTTGTTATTTTAACATTAAATTTACGTGTTTTTCTTTTTTCGTTTTTGCTTTATTTTTCAAAGCTGCGATGCTTTGTCATGTTGATGGTTTCATTTTCTTCTCACGATTCGTCCATTATTTCTTGTACAGTTTCATCTCTTCCCTTTAACTTTTATTTCACTCAATGTTCCTTCATTGTGATATAGATTCTTTTTCTTCTCTCTTATATTAAATTGGTGTAATCCTAGCCAGACGATTTTGTGTATATATATATATATACATATATGATGATGTTCCGATGCTTTGTTGCCGTTGCTTTCTTATGGACCTCTTAGCTAAGAGGTCCATAAGAAAGCAACGGCAACAAAGCATCGGAACATCATCATCATATATGTATATATATATATATTTTTTTTTTAATTAATTTTTATTTTCTATTACTTATTATTATTGTTTTAATTTTATTATCTTCTATTAATTTATTTTATTATTTATATCTTAACTAGTATTTTCTTTTATACTTCATTATACTCTAATATTTAAATTTAAAATCTTTTTATTTTACTTGTCTTTTTATATTTTAATATACTTTTTGTTTTTTCTGTCATGTCACCTTTTTGTCTGTCTGGACACCCTAGAAATCAACTTTGAGATGTATCTCTTTTTTTCATTCACTTCCTGTTTCTATGGTTACACTCCCACACTGTTAAAAAATATATATAATTTTTTTATTATTTTTTTGTTTTTGGTTGAATTTACATATATTCAGCTCTTTGGGGTTTTTTGTGATATGCTTGTTCATTAGTGAATTGAGACCCATCTGATGAGGCGAAAATCTGGGGAGCCGGTTTAAATCAACTTAGATTTATATGGGCCCCAATTTTTGTCGAAATAAATTTATTATGGATTACTGTATTGAGTTCTTCCTTTATTGATATATATATATATATATATAATATATATATTATATATATATATATATATATATAATCTACAGGGACAACCTACAAATATATATATCATCATCTACAGGGAAAACCTACAAATGCAAAATCTGTGGTCGAGAATGTTTCTCAAACATAGGACTTCATAGTCACAGGAGGTGCTGCAACCTCAGGGGCACACAAAAACTTTTATCATAGTCTTTCGAGACTGAATTGCCAATGAATGATATATATATATATATATATGTGTGTGTGTGTAGAAATTTTTGTAGAAAAAACAATAAGATGTTAAAAGTTTTGCTGACAGAAATCTGTTTCGACATTATGAAGATGTCTTTATCAAAGCAACATTGTAAACGGAAAGACGAAATAAATATATCATTATTCACGAGGCACAGAACGCCCTCGATCAGTACCGGAATTTTCAACAACAAAAAATTTAAAATGCGTATCTATGTTAAAAATAAAATAAATTTTATTTTTTAAAATTATAAGCATTTTTATCATTAAAAAAGCTCAAAAGAGTTTGCAGTAAAAGTGTATATGAATATCAAAAAGCTCAGGGAAATGTTCCGGTTACAAATGAAAGTTAAAAAAAATATAACAAGTCCAACAAAAGGAATCTACAATGATGACAAACTCGCAGTGTCGGGATCCTTATTACATCCGAAATTTGAGCCTCCGGTGATATAATTTAAATAATTCCAATTTTGTTTTTTTTCTGTGGACAGAATGAAAGGTAAATATATATATATATATATATATATATATATATATATATATATATATATGTCTGTGTGTTTGTGTTAGTTTTTATATATATATTCAATTACATGGATGCTTATCTGTTTTTATTTATTATTAAATTATCATATATATATATATATATATATATATATATATATATATATATATATATATATATATATATATATTATTAAATTATATGGATGCTTATCTGCTTAATTCATTATTAAATTATTAAATATATGTATATAAAATATATATACATCATTATTACATTATTAGATATATATATATACAAAAAACAAATATATATTTATCTATTTTTATATAATTGTTCTATCACAGATATTGAGCACTCTGTTAAAAATACTGCATATATTGGCACTATGAATATATAGATTATAAACGAAGCATATATATATATATATATATATATATATATATATATATATATATATATATGTTGCCATAGCCGTATGCTTTAGGTCATTGTCATGCTGGAATACCCAACCACGACCCACCTTCAGTGTCTTGGCTGAGCCAATGAGGTTTTCACTCAAGATTTGCCAGTACTTGGCCCCGTGCATCTTTCCCTCGACCCGATGTAGTCGTCCAGTCCCCTTATCAAAGAAACAGCCCCAAAGCATGCTTAATGGTTGGGATGGTGTTCTTGGGATTCAATTCAACTTTTTCCCCCCAAAACATGATTTTGTAGCGGACTGAAATCATGTAGTGCCCGCAAGGTCCCCCTATTAAAGAAGGCACATGGATAGGCTCGTCTGAAGTTTGCAATTGAGCACCTGCGTGATTTTGAGGAGGGTTGGAAGAAAGTGCTGTGGTCAGATGAGATTAAATCGAATCGCCGAGTTTGGAGGACAAAATTATGCTGGCTAGAGAATATCAATGAAAACAGTGCGTCAATATTTTTGGCGATGTTCAAATGATATTTCGGGTTCCGGTCAATTTTAATGTATCCATTCTACATCAAAATGTCTCTTAACTGTGAGAACATATCTTATTCTCAGAACATTTAACTCTTTGCCTACTTGAAGCTGCCCACAGGGGCTCTCCCACCACTACGCATACCACTACCAAGCAAAGTACAAAAACTGATGGTTAATTTATTATAAATAAGCAGAAGGACTGAGATTACCATAAGAGTAATAGGACTTTCTTTGAATAGAATGAGTTCTGAGGTAAAAAAAAAAAGTAGGAAACATTGAAATATCCCATCATACATGTAAAAAATACCAAGAAAATTTGGTACAGCTGTAGGGGATTATCTTCCCTTTGCCTGGAAGAGTTATCTTCCCGCTGTGTTGCCGTTTGTGGCCACCAGCGGACCTCTGGTATATAAGCGGCTGATTCAAATGCTTCACTCTCTCTTTCCTTACTGCCTCTGAACGAGCACATGGGTTAGACTTATGCCTACCCCTTCTCGGTGGGGTTTCCCCCCCCCCCGACATTACTGTAAGTCTTTTATACAGCATGTACTATCCTTTAGTTCCATGTCTGTAACATCTATATTTTATGTACATTTGGGTATCTCATTTATACCTAACTATGGTATCTTGTATTTACCATTCATGAATGTGTCCTTTTATCTCTACTCTTATATCTTATTTGTATCTTATGTATCTATGTACTTTATGTATCTTATCATTACCATGTGCTGTACACCTATTAAATGTTTTGTCTCACGACGTGTCGGAGCTGTTATTCAATTATTAACTTTGAATCTTACACAGCCATTGGGGAAATTTGGTAGGCAAAGAGATAAACTTTATTTTCGGAACATTATGGGTTCTCTTGAAAACCATGCTATTCGTACTATTTTGACCTCGGGAATCCTAAACGTTTATTTTAAGTAAAATTCATAATAATTGATTTAAAATATTTAATTTCTTAATTTGTCACTCATTTCAACTTTTTATTTAATAAGAACAAGAGAAAAAAAGAATAATATTATGAAATTATGAGTCAGTTTGGTTTGGTTTGGTTTGGTTCGTTTTACGGCATATCAACCTCAGTGGGTCATTTAATGCCGATAAAGTTTTGAAATAAATCAATTCTTAATGGATAATACAATTTTTTTATAAATACATTTCTCTATTTAACCCATAGATGGGACCCTAACAGGTACTATCACTCCCGGTCAGAGTGGACCAGGGAGCAATGGTGATGAATGGGGTGCTCCACATTCCCCAAACCTCCAAAACTGGAACCTCACCATCAGATAGAGTTTAACGTCATTCCCATGACATGTAGACCCGCAGCCACCGCCTTCTAGCACCCATATGATAAAAATTGGTTGGGGCTTGCCATAAGGGCAATGGGGTTGGGAAATCATATAGGTGCTAGGGCTTGACGTGACCAGCCGATTGATTGGAGAGGGCCTCTCCGACCGCCCGTCTAGCCCAAGATAGGCCAAAGTGGAGTATTGCATGTCATGAACTGCTCATCCACCTGGGCTCTATCCTTAAGCATCACGGGTCGCCACCCATGGCCAACAGGTGGCCCCATTGGGGGAGTCTTACCCCTCTGCAGAGGTGCAGTCGATGCATTCTTGCGCCCCAGTCGACAGGGTGGTATGAGTCAGTGTCAATAATTTAGTTATCATTGTTTAGTTTTACAAGCTCTGCAAATATTATGCTTTTTGACAACTTTCTTGTTTTTAGATCCCTGTTCTGCTTCAAATCCAAAAGAATTCCAAACAGCAGATTTTTAAAAATTACAGATTTTTGATCTGCTTCTGCCTGCCATATTTTTCCTCACTTGAAATCAAGTTATGTATCAAGCTGCTCCTGATTGGACAAGAAGTTACTATTAAGCAGGGAGGGGAACATCAGATAGGTGGTACTCATGTATAGGTACTAACAGCATTTCCGTAAGTCAGTTTTTGGTAGTACCCCCAACCTAACCTAGTACCAGGTGCTAAAATAGTTTTACACTAAATGTCTTCAATGCGGCTCCCCACTCCACCTAGTACCAGGTACCATCATGGTCTTGGGCTGTCTTATATCATCTCTCCCATATATATATATATATATATATATATATATATATATATATATATATATATATATTCACACCAACCCCTCCACACGAGCAGGATGCGACACAAGGTCAATTTCTTAAGCGGAGTTCAGCAGATTTGAATTCAGAGTTTTCCTTCTCCGAGACCGGTTACCTAACCAAGGTTAAAGAGCCTAGTCTTCCCTACTATTTACCAATAGCTGGAGGGAAAGTAGCATTCTCCCATATATGTTAATGGTATCAAAGCTATATACAAAGTGCGGGGGTTAAATTTGTAAAATCACCCAACTATACTTGACATGAGAATGGCGTAAGAATTGAAAGACGTAAAAACTCGCAAACCATAAGATTCCCCCAAAGCTACTACTAACACTCACCCAGTCTATGTAAGTTGTATTTTGATTTGAAAACAGTATGTATAGGTTATAAAGAATCCACCGGAAAATAAAGATGGGATATCATAGAAGCTGGAATAGAAAAAAATCAAAGAATCTTGCATTGAATCTTATAGACACATCTTGTCAGCTGCATCTGCCGTATTCTCAGAGATTCTAGAAGAATTCAAAGAAGAATAGTCAATATTATTAGTTTTGAATTATGATGCCGGCTTCAATCACCATCCCATCATCGGAATGTTGCTTTTGAGTTTTCTATTTATTTCCATGGAAACTTGTTGCCATGCCCACATATATCTAGACATAACACTGCATTACAGTATCTAAAAAATTACAGTTCTAAATGTAATCATAATTTTTATCATGATAGTTTCTTCCCTCGTACTTCTCAGGATATTTTTGTCAGCTTCTTATTTTAATTATGTTTATAACCTTCAAAATGTCAAATGCAACATCAATCATCATCTCTATTCTTGTTTAGGGTAAAATGATGGGTAAAAAGAGGAAGAAAGACACCAATTAACAATGAAAAATAGCAAAATTTAACTGAGGCCAAAACAATCTGAAAGATTTATTTTACGCATAAATAAAACACAATTTACATCAAATATTGTTTAAAATGTTGTTTTAGGGCCGGTTTAACTCAGTCGGTAGAGTGTTCGGCTAGGAATCACAAGGTTCCTGGTTCGATACCGGCCCTCGCCAACTCAAATTTTTTAACTAATCTTTTAATCTATTTAACCCATAGATATGAATCTAACAGGTACTACCACTCCGGGTCAGAATAGACCTGGGAGTAATAGCAATAAAGGTCCAGTATTGGTAGAAACCACAAGGTTCCTAGTTCGATACCGGTCCTCACCAACTCAGCGTATGAGTAGCACAGAGATCTGTGCGGTAAAGTAAGGGGCTGATGGTAGGTGTGGGTCTCCACCTCAGATACTAAAATAATCTCCTTGGTCTAGCGCTAGTGAAACAGGGATAGACTCCCTCGCTGTCTGGCTGATACCGACATTAGGTTGCCCCGACGACTTTTTTATTGTTTAAAAAAACTACACTATTTCAAATATATAAGCATATTGTCCCTGTTTTAATATTCTATTCTTTAGGAAGTATCTTCAAATGAGATCAGACTTGATGAATATTGTATTTTCAATGCACAGAATACGGAAATGCTTACATATAATAGATTTGTACATAAAAGTTTAATGATCCAAAATGATTTTGAACAAAATGATAGTTAAAACTGTTGGCGTTTTTCTTATATAAGGCGTGTGGTAGATGGTCGCTTCTACTTGTAGACTCGCCGATAGGCACGTGACCACTATTGTCCAATCACTGGCAGTGCTCTGCTGCTGCTGTTGTTATTTATACCGGCTGATTCTAATCTTAGCTCACTGCTACTTGGATCTTCTTGGACGTAGGACCTAAAGGATTCTATACCACAGGACTTATTCACTTACCAAAGGATTCTCTATCACGGGACTTATTCACTTACCAAAGGATTCTATAGCTCGGGACTTACTTATTTACTTTGAGTTCTTTCCAACTGGCCAAGGATGGCGGCCAGATACTTAACAAAAACCAACATGCATATTCACTTAAAAATGTACACAAAATGCCTAGAACATCAAAATCAATCTTATCCATATAACTTGGCACAAATGTGAAATTAGAATTTCCCATTTCTTGTCACAACTTTATTACTCTTGGAAGTTTTGAAAAAATTATTAATGCGACCTTATTCACTTTTTTTAACGATTAATTAACAGATAAGTGAATACTGTCAAAGAAATAGTTTCACCAAGTTATGTGGAAATAAAAAGGAAAATATACCTATCTCTTTTCTTAAAGACATCACAGCATACACACACACACACACACACACACACGCATATATATATATATATATATATATATATATATATATATATATATTAATAAGTCATCCACAGACACTAACCGTATGGTAGCCCGATATCTTATCCCCTCGTCCACTGACAGCCGTAGCGGGGACTGGTGTTTTTAAGCTATTAAGTACATAGGTTTGTTTATGTATTTTACGGTCACTGAGAGATCAAATTTCCGGGGAAACGATCATTGCTTATATGCTTAGTAGTGAGAGTTAATTTAAATTACCAATTATATATATATATATATGTATATATATATATATATATATATATATATATATATATACTTTCAAAAATCTGAAAAATGCTAATAAAGTGATTTGGGAAATACTCGTACGGTTGGACAAACTTCAAATGAGAAAAATAACCTGAATAGTTATAAAGTTAATATCACAAACATTTACATACCTATTTCGGCTATTCAACCAAAACAAGAAAAAATAAACTTGAGGATGAAATGTCATCATAATCACTACGTTACTTGAAGTTCACTAATTTTAATTAAGTTAAAGAATTAATTTATTAAGTTAATAATTAAAGAACAAAATACAGGTTAACACACAACACCATTGTTACCGTATTATTTTTTTTTCTTTACACCTGCATTGTGATTGCCTTCAAAATCAACCTCCAAACTAATTAAGTTCATTTAATTATTGGAAAATGGAGCTGGTGCTTCTTCATTTTTGTGATCGATCTTGTAATGAGCTTCAAGATTAAAGCTCCATGCATACAAATTACTTATAGATCACACAATTATTTTAATCGTGCATGGATTTTTTTATTGCGTGGGTAGGAATAAATTTGTATAAATAAGAGTATAGGCGTTGACTTTGGGATGAATAGTATTTCTTATAGTCTTTTTTATTGTTTTTGTTTTTTTAGAGAAATTGTACACCTCCGCAATTTGTTCTCTCGGAACATTTATTTCGCCACGAACAATGTTAAATGTAATATGAAGCCGCATTTAAGAAAGAATTATCTTTCTCTTGCAGACTTGACATGATATTTTTTCTCCATCATTAGCCGTATCTTTAGAAGTTGAAGAAAGGAATATACGATTCCCATTATCAAAAATCTACTCCTTACTAAATAAATACCCCGCCCTGTTGGCTGGGGCTGTAGAATATGCCGTCTGCACATCTGTAGAGTGGTAAGAACCCCCAACGGGGCCACCTGTTTGCTGTAGAGCAACACTCCACTTTAGGTCTCACTTAAGTTAGACGGGCGGTCGGAGAGGCCTCTCTGATCGATCGGCTGGCCACGTCAAGTCCTAGCGCTTATATGACTGTCCTAATCCTACTGTCCATATGACAAACACCCAACCCTTTTTATATATGTGTTAGAAAGCATTTGCGGGGTTTCTTAGTGTCCTGGGTATGATATTAAACTGCATCTAATGGTGAAATTCCAATTCTGGAACTCTGAAGAATGTGGAGTACCCTTTCATCACCATTACTCCCATGTCCACCCTGGCCCGGAGTAGTAGTACTTGTTAGTGACTAAGGGTCTTAGTTTCCTGGGTATGACGTCAAACAGCATCTAATGGTGAAGTTCTAATTCTGGAGCTCTGGGGAGTTTGGAGTACTCCTTCATCGCCATTGGTCCCTGATCCACTCTGACCCGAAATGGTAGTAGCTACCAGGGACCAATCTATAGGTTAGATGGATCAGAAACTGAGTTAAAATGATTTTTTTTTAAATTGAGTTTGAAATAAAAATTGAATACCCAACAAGAAGGAATAAAACAAAAACGTCTTCGACATAAAATAACCCAAGGCTTGTCATGACGTAAAATGCAACCAACCAATCAACCAACCAAGGTTTAATGGAAAAAGAAAAAAATTGTGAAATAGAAAAGTCTTTGTGAATGTTGGCTGTGAAGAATTCGGTTGCCGACGTGCTCTGACCTCTTGATGGGAGAGCACTTCTTATTTATCCGATAAGCAACTGATGGGATTGGGAAATATTTTGTCTGATGTTATATTTCGAGTAATGAAAGCTACCAATCTTTAAAACTAAAAATGCCAGATCTTTATCATCGGTATTGCATCCGCATTGCATTTAGCTCTGTAAAGCCCATTGATGCCTTGTGTATATTTGTCTAAAATGTAACCAATGCTTCTCTGATTTCCTAAAGTAAATCTAACCAATGAATGGAGTCCAGGAATGTCATTATTTGCTTACAAGAAAACGCTTATCAAAAGAGAGGTTCTGTCTAGTTTCAAGATTTTTTTACGTATTTTTTTTCAATGATTAACAGAGCCGTACCAAAGATAAATTTTTTGGGGGTGTCAGTTTTTCTTGTATTTCTTTCTTTATTGCATTTTATTAAAACAAAAACCTGTAAAAATATGACAAGTGGTAAGAATTTGTTACGGACTTAGTTAATAAGATTTTCTTTTTTGTAAGCTGTCAGTTTTAGTGCATAACTAATGATGTGTCAGGTACTTGTTATTAATACATAATGAGCTGACATCCTTAATTGCTGCTCATTTCTCAATGTGTTTCATTGAAGTGGAATATTGCAAGTTTGCACATTTTTTATTAATACTTGGACACAGAATCAAAAACTAAAATTACCATCAGCACATTTTTATCAGTTAACAATTCTAATTTAATTCATGAAAAATGACCTATTACTTGAGCATAACATTTTTCATATATCTAGATAATAAATTAAAATTATTTATAAATTATTTTAATTTTTTTAAATGCATCTCATCATCATGTTATTTTTTCTATTAACTTTAACTAATAAAGTGATATCAAGTCATTTCAGAATTCAATCAAGATAGCTCATTCAACTGTGGCATATGCAAATCGATTGCAATGGAGTTATCAGAATAATAATTGATTAGAATAATTTTATATATTTTGTTATTGTCTAAAAGAATTACAAGAGTTAAATAACAAAAAAATACTAAGAATACTGGGTACTCACTTAATTAGCTCATTTTAGAAATGACTTCCCTTTAGAGGTATCAAGTACTTTTTACAATATCACATTTCAGGTAAGATGAAAACTGTAAATTAATTTTCCAATTCTTGTTCATAAAGTCACTGTCCTCTTAATTATCTCAAACTTTTTAAGAAAACCTTGTAAGCTCTCAGTTTTAGTGCATAACTAATGATGTGTCAAGTACTTGTTATTAATACGTAATGAGCTGACATCCTCAATTGCAGCTCATTTCTCAATGTGTTTCATTGAAGCGGAACATTGCAAGTCAGCACATCCTTTGTTAACACTGGACACACCGTCAAAAATTCTAAACTTACCACCAGCACATTTGTAATTGTGCAGGACAGTGTCCTGTAAAACTAAATTTCAAGTTGATTACAACTGGGAATATTTATTTTTTTTAAACTTGTGTATTAGGTTGTTGGTTAGTTGGTTGGGTCGTTGGATTTTATGGCATGTCAATCCTTGGGTTATTTTACGCGGAAGACCTTTTTGTTTTATTCATTCTTGGGTATTCAAATTATTTTTAAACAAATTTTTTGAACTCATCTTTTAATCTATTTAACCCATAGATATGACCCTAACAGGTACTACCACTCCGGGTCAGAATAGACCTGGGAGTAATAGCAATAAAGGTCCAGTATTGGTAGAAACCACAAGGTTCCTAGTTCGATACCGGTCATCGCTAGTTGCATAATGGTTATTATCGCATGAAATGGACTCAGCTACCCGAGATCAAATCCTGCTACGAAATTTTATTAAAATACACACATACTCACGCACATATTTATCGTACATATACAACTTTTGTAGTTCAGTCGGTAGAGCGTTCGGCTAGGAATCACAAGGTTCTTGGTTCGATACCGGCCCTCGCCAACTCAGCGTATGAGTAGCACAGGGATCTGTGCGGTAAAGTAAGGAGCTGATGGTAGGTGTGGTGCTCCACCTCAGATGCTAAAAACAATCTCCTTGGTCTAGCGCTATTGAAAAGGGGATAGACTCCCTCGCTGATTGGCTGATACCGACTTTAGGCCGCCCCATTGACTTTACTTTACTATATTGGAACCTCACAACTAAATGCTGTTTAACATCATACCCAGAAAACTAAGACCCCCAGTCACCGCTTCTAGCACATATATGATGGGAGAGAGCAATTCGGTTGGGACAATCATATAGATGTTTTCATCTTTTTATTTATTTTTAAATAAACGAAAATTAATCTAAATTTTCTCCCCCGTTTTTCTTTTGCTACCATACGCATGCTTGTGATATTTCATTGTCATTAAAAAAAGAATTTGGAGGACCAATTACGAAATATCTATGCCGGCTAAGAGACACCAGCAAATATTGTAAATTTCATCGCCTGGGACAAGTAGGCATCGACGCTGAGGGGGAATTAATTCAACGATTAATACAAGGTATGAACAACACTGCTCGCAGGTGTTATGTAGCCATATATTGGACGCATCTTACGTATAGTATAGAGTTTATTTGCACACCTGTGGTTGTATACAGATATACTTATCTTCTGTATCTTCTTTCATAGTTCTAAGTAAATGGTTTCGTCTATCTGTTATATTCTATTTTGCTATCTGTGCTGCTCTGGGCTGGTAGATGTTCTTCTGGGAAGTCTTCTGTGTCTTGGGCATTTGTTTGTTTTTTTAGAAAACGAACACAAGACTTTTTTTCTCTTTCTTTCTTTCTTTCTTTCTTTCTTTCTTTCTTTCTTTCTTAGAGCTCTTTAATATTTTATAAGATCCAGATCAGCAAACACGCGTGTGATAATCTAGTTTCAACGGACAGATCACAATTGTGATCCTGTTCAGCGCCTAACTAAAATCTGACTTACCTAAGCTACTTCTCACGTTCGCACTGGCGAATCAGAAAAGAGATCTAACACTGATCTAAATCTGTCTATCATTTTTCCTGTGTTTTTCCACGACCGTTAGTCTGAATTAAGTAAGGAGCAACTGGTCAGCCAGAATGATTCCGTCCTTAAGCATCGGGGGTCGACACCATCAACCAACAGGGGGCCCCATTGCGGGTGAAAAGGGGTCTTACTACTCTGCAGAAGTGTAGTCGGTGTATTCTACAGCCCCAGAAGACAGGAAGGGTATTAGGTTGTGAAAAGGGCACTAATTTTGCCTGTTAAAAGTCGTCATTTTTTTTATTTCAATTCTTATTCCACTTCTTCTATACGGACAAAAGAATATATGAGGTATTTTTGTGTATTTTTTCATTGGTCAAATAAAGGATGTGATATTGTGATATTTTCCTGTATCGTTATTAATATTATTAGCCAAAAAATTACAATGCATCTGCGCATTGGCAAACCGTTATACCTCTAATATATAATATATATATATTATATATATATATATGTGTGTGTGTGTGTGTGTGTGTGTGTGTGGTGTGTGTGTGTAGTATATTAAGAAAGAATGAAAAAACACAGGTTTAAATTAGTTAAGTGGTGAGTTTGTTGGCCGAGGCTGCAGTGTTTCGATCTATTAATTAGATCATCTTCCGTGCATTTGTTGGTATATGGAAGATGATAAGAAATTTTTATCACAGAATAACGAGAAAAGCGAGTGGTAGTCCTTGTTATTCAGTCTGTTTAAAATTTGAGGTTTGAAAAAAGGAGACGGTTTGAAATATGACGTCAAATATTCTCTTTTACGGTGTGAGTATGGGACTGTGTTAGTGTATGTATCGAAAAGAAAGCATTGTACATTTTTTAGGTGCGCAGCGTCGGCCAATAAACTCGCCACTTAACTCATTTAAACCTATGTTTTTTCATTCTTTCTTAATATACTGCATACCATCAGATTTCACTTCCTTTTCTTCATATATATATATATATATATATATATATATATATATATATATATATATATATTATGGTGATTGCCACTTCTTCAGAGTTTTGCTCTGTCACTTATGACTCCGATAAAGCACGTTACTGTTTGATCGACAATGCAGCGACATTAGATGAACCATAAGCCACGTCACGTGTAGAGAACACATTCTACAAAGGTTACAGTGCTCGATTGTGAACACGTAAATGGCTCAGAATCATGGCTGTGTGCTACCAACCTTTCAAGCCTGCACGCATTGTCATTTCTCCATTGGCTTGGGATTTGTATAAATATCTCTACATTTAGATGGCCATGTTATACGCTTGTACGACACTCCTAATACAATCTCCTTCTCCAAAGTTTCGTATCAGTAACAAGCCGTGGCAAGTTGATTGAAGACTTTGGAGAGTGCAGGTTTTACACCAAAGTTTCCTTCTCCTAGATAGATGATCTAACAAAACCTACGGGTCCATCTCACCGAGGGTGTTAACTCAGCGCCCACACATTAACCGGTATTTCTATGTCCCCGCGCACAAAAAGTGCTAGATTAGTTTGAGCGAAAAGCTTCCTCAGCCCTTTGACTTGTCTTGATTTTCTCCCTGCTGAATGGAGTTGGTTGGTAGTATCGTGGTTGTTCAGGCTCTGACACGTGATTTAAAATCCGCACGGATGGGGGTGCAACGTTGGCCAGTTCTGGAACTTATGCTTTAAGAGTTCGAGCTGGGCAATAACACCACAGAAGTAATCAAAAACATTTGTTTTGTGAAAGATGAAGGCGCAGTTGAACACAGTACAGTAACCAGATAGTTTTTGAGGCTTTCTTTGTGTAATGGTTATCGTCGTAGGAAATCAAATCCTGGACGAAGTTTTTTACTTTTCACATAGCGCTAGTACCCTTGGGAAAGGATACTAGCGTACTACAACAATGTAGTTAAACCAGTTAAACTCCGCTTAAATATTGACCTTGTGCCACATCCTACTCACACGGAGAGTTTGATAAGTATATATATAGTATTGTAGGTCGATTTTAAAACTGTAACGTCTCCCATGTGGCAAAAGCTGCAAATTAACATAAAAAATTACCCCACAAAATATTTTTCTTCAAAACTTTGATTTCATTTGAGGAAATAGATTTCAATCTTTTAAAATGTTATCCCTGTTACAGCTTAATTAATGAAGTAAAAAGCAGCATAACGGTGATGACGGGGGATATTTTCAATTTTAATTCTAGTTATAATATCTTATTCGTTTCATCTTAGTAAAATAAATGTGTTTTAAATACTGAAAATGCTAAGTTTTTTTAACCAATATCTGGATCAAATGTTCCAGAAACGAGGATTTTTAGTGCATTTTAAGTGACGATCTTTGATGCTATTTCCTCGAAAGATGATGCAAGTAAGAGAGCTAGTGTTTGTTATCAGTATTTAATATACCAAGACAACTTTTGCTTTTTGAGAGAATTTGATATTTTCTAAAATGTGAAAATCATCCTAACCTAATATACAGTAACCAGATATTTCAAAAAATGTCTCCCAGGTTGCAAGAACCTCGACTGTCAGGCTGGCATAAAACCGTGGATTTCGAGGAGCTCCAAGCCATCGAGGTGCTCCAAGCCATTAAAGAAAATCCGGCAACTAACACTCTAAGAATATCAGGCAAGTTAAGTTTCTCACTGTCGAGTGTGGTTCGTCACTTTCACGACCACAGCAAAAGCATCAGCAGTTGCAGAATTGTGCCTAACGATACCAAAATATTGCAAAACTTTTGACTCGCCCTAGTATAGATGTTTTGCCATATGGAGGCGCGTGGCTAGAGACGTCAGAAATGGACTCGTCGACCCGAGTTCAAATCCTAAACGAAACTGTTTGCATTTATCATAGCGCTAATACCTTTGGGAAAGATATGAATCCAGCTATACTCCCTCCAGATATGGGTAAATAGTAGTGAAGACTGGGCTCTTTAACCTTGGTAAGGCAACCTTTCTAGGAGTAGGAAAACTCTGAATTCAAACCTGTTAAATTCCGCAAACGAAATTGACTTTGTGTTGCATCCTGCTCGTGCGGAGGGGTTGGTAAATATATATTTTGCAAGCTTAGTGTTATCTGCGTTATTCGGACTATTGTCCCTATCTTCATTGTTACTTGTACAACGTTTCGGCCGATATGCCCTCTGGCCTTCTTCAGGTATTTCTTGTCGGACTCGGGAACCTTCTCGGACTCTGGAACCTTCTTTTCGAACTCGGGAACTTTCTTGTCGTATTCGGGAGCCATCACGGAACTTTGAACCTAACCCTTTATTTAGTCCACGGGGGTATCCTGTTCTCATTCCGCTAACCATAGCTGGGGTAGGAGTTGTGTTAATTAATTATTTTTCTAACTGCTTTCACTCAGGATTGAACTCGGGATCCAGAGATAACTGTCACTTAGAACTGTCTTAACCTAACTACCTTATCCACTCGGCCATGTGTCCAAGAAGGTTCCCGAGTCCGACAAGAAATACCTGAAGAAGGCCAGAAGGCATATCGGCCGAAACGTTGTACAAGTAACAATGAAAATGGGGACAATAGTCCGAATAACGCAGATAATAGTAATAATCAAGCCTCATCTCAAACATTCAGAGAAATAGTATTTTGCAAGCATTTTTCCTTTTCATTTGTTTGTCTTTCTCTCTCTTTGCCCCAAATACACTCTTGTTTTGTTTTTTTTTGTTTATTTTTTTCTTTCTCATTAAGCCAACAAATATATGACGTAATATGTGTCAAAGCCGCACGTACTGTGATTGTTGCTACTTTAGTTTTCCTTCATTTTGTTTATTCCTTTATTTATTGTTCAGCATTTTTATTTAATGTGCGCAGTTGCTTTACGAATATATGTCTGCGTTAAAGTATTAGAAAATTCAATTTTTTAAGGGACTTGATTACCTCAGGATGTTATGTCGTGGAATGTAGTTACTTATGCGACATTCCAGTGGCAAGGAATTTTCTTGTTGTTTTCTCTTTTTCAGCTATTAAAAGGAGATTAAAAACAAAATTGAAATTTTTAAAAATTCTACTTTAAAAAAAAAAAGAAGAAAATAGGAGGCAAGTTTACTTTCCCGATTTATTTTGATAAGGCAAAAATATAAGCATTCCTTTTTTTAAAAATTTAATGCAATACAATAACAGAAAGAAACATTTGCCTGTATAAACATTTGTTCATTTTACGACAACGTACTTTTAGTAGTTTTGAGAAAAGATATTGAAACCAGTAGAAATGGTTGATAATCGTGATAATAAGTGTTTTCTAGTCTGACACAGAGCCACACGTTGTTAGTAAGCTTTGTTTAGTCCGACACAAGACCAAAAGTTGTCATTTAGTCAGCTTTTCTTAGTATGCCAGACAGGTTGCACATTGTTATTTAATAAACTTTTCTAAGTTTGACAAAGAGGCCAGTGGTTGTTATTTAATTAAATTCTTTGTCCGGCATACAAGCCATATATTGTTATTCAGTAAGTGTTTTCTTATCCTTGCACACAGGCCACATATTGTTATTTAGTAAGCCTTTTTCTTTTTAGATCGGCATACAGGACACAGATAGTTATTTCCTAAGCTTTTCACGGTCCAGCATACAAGACACATTGTTATTCAGCAAACTTGGCTTAGTATGGCAAATAGGCCACAAATTGCTATTTAGTAAGCTTTTCTTTGTCCGACATACAGGCCACATATTATAATCTTGTAGGCTTTTCTTAGTTCAATACATGGGCCACATAATTTGCAAGCTTTTCTTAGTCCGACATACAGGACACATATTATAGTTTGTAAGCTTTTCTTAGTCCGGCACATGGGCCACATATAATTTGTAAGCTTTTCTTAGTCCAACACATGGGCCACATATAATTTGTTCTTAGTCCGACATACAGGCCACATATTATAATTTGTAACCTTTTCTTAGTCCGGCACATGGGCCACATATTGTTATTTAGTAAGCCTAGTTTATTCCGGCATACAGGATGAAGTTACTTACAGTACCCGCTGTTTTCAGTGTGACTTGACAGTAAGTCAGTCGTCAACTTTTAGGCTTTTCTAAGCTTTCCTTAGTCTGGAACATAGGCAATAAGTTACTTACGTTACCTACTGTTCCTATATAGTCACTCAAATCAGTACTAAACAGGACCACCGCTGCTTAACTTTGGCATCAGCGAGAACTGCTACTCTTAACTTGACTTGATTGGTTGGGTTTTACGGCATGTCAACTCATGTTGGGTCATTTTATGCCGAAGACGTTTTATTTCATTCATTGTTGATGGGTACTCAATTATTTTGTAAACTATTTTTTTAATACGTTTTAGAACTCATTTTGTCCTATTGAACCCATAGATGGGACCATAACAGGTATTACCACTCCGAGTCAGAGTGGACCTGGAGTAATGGTGACGAAGGGGTGCTCCACATTCCCCAGAACTCCAGAAGTGGAACCTCACCATCAGATAGTTTAACGCCAGACCTAGGACATTAAAGTAAAGTAAAGTCGTCGGGGCGGCCTAAAGTCGGTATCAGCCAATCAGCGAGGGAGTCTATCCCCTTTTCAATAGCGCTAGACCAAGGAGATTATTTTAGCATCTGGGGTGGGGAGCCACACCTACCATCAGCTCCTCACTTTACCGCACAGATCCCTGTGCTACTCATACGCTGAGTTGGCGAGGGCCAGTATCGAACCAGAAACCGTGGGATTCCTAGCCGAACGCTCTACCGACTGAGCTAAACCGATATTTAGCACAAGAATTAGAAGTATGGGTCACCCAGTGAGATTCGAACTCATTAGCAATTGATAACTGTTTCCGCACAGCGATGCGCTCAAAAAGTGCACTGTTATTTATGCCCAACAGATGCTGTAGAAACATGATAAAATAGGAGGCATTACTTTCAGAACAACTCCCCTACGGATAAAATAGGAGGCATATAAAAATTAAGATGAAAAACAAGTGGGGTAAGTAGATGAGAAAAGGCGGGATATGAACGTCAAGGAACGAGAGTACAACGACATGAAATGCAACAGTTTCTAATACATATATATGCACATTTAAATGGGTACACAAAGAGAAGAAAGTTCTTAGTTCGGACAAGCAACCCCAGGTTTAATAACAGTTCTTTTAGAAGTTAGCGGCACCCGCTCGTGAGGTATTAGCGGTATGTTATTATTTAGCTCTCAGCTCCTCAAGGTCTTAGCCGTAGTCATTAGTTTAGTTGAGTTTTGGTTACAACACCGTTCTGGGTAAGCCGTAATTAATTGGTTGTGGGTTTGTTAGGGGGTTGCAAAAAGTTTATTTCTGCTAGCAGCCTATCGACTGCATTGGTATCAAAGGGCGAAGCTTGTCCGAGGTTGCAATTATCTCGTCGGCTCCCTTAACTGTTATCCTGGTGATAAAAGGTAATTGCTGTCAGCCTTCATGGGTCAAAAAATAGCAGTCTCTCAAAGTCCAGAAGCAGGTTATAGATGAAGTCCGTCTTGGTTATTATTCTATCCGTAGTCCAGTTCGTAGTAAGAGAGAGAGAGAGAGAGAGAGAGAGAGAGAGAGAGAGAGAGAGCAAAGCCCTTACCTGTAGTAGCAGTCACCCAAGGGAGTGCGGTGTTAGAGGTGTCAACCCCTTGAGCCAGCAGTCAGAAGGGTTACAACTAAAAGAGAAAGAATTATCAATGAGATGGCTTTTATAAGGATCACCGCGTGACTATGATGTTAGAGATGGCTGCTACTACTGTGTCGGTGACATTCAACCCCTGTCCCCTAGGGACACAAATGCCGGTGTAGTATGAAGATAGTAACATAGAATTTCCATAGGCATTACTTTTAGAACAACTCCCCTACGCGCCCGATACACAGACTGTTTATTGCTGACGATAATGCATAGCCAATGGTAGTAACTATGTTGAAAAACAGTGACCAAGAACTTGCTCTGTCCAATGGTGTTTTTTCAACTTACCGTATCTGTTGTGGTTTCTGTGTATAAGAGGCATTACTTTCGGAGCGTCACTCGTATAATCTCAGTACACAATAATATACAAAGGACAGTTCAAAGGTTAGTCTTAATATGCCGTAGGCGAAATACACAAAAAAGAAAATAATTTATCTCAGTATTTTCAATTAAAAATGACTTGCATAATCAAGACACGATTATATCTCATTGAAACGTTATTAATGGGAAAGATATAACCCTAGATATATATATATATAATCATAGATAATAGACCAGCGATATAATAAATGAGCTTTAGATGTATACACTACATCGATCTATCTATCTATCTATCACATACGCACGCACGCAGTATGTTATAATATATTAATAATTTGAAGGCAATTCAATGCGTATAAAAAATAAAAACAAAAACAAAAAGATGTTGTTTTTTTGTCTTATCGATTTCAAAGAACACTTTATCATCAGAGACGAAAATCAGAAAATGATTTCTGATTTTCGTCTCTGATGATAAAGTGTTCTTTGAAATCGATAAGACAAAAAAACAACATCTTTTTGTTTTTTATTTTTTATACGCATTGTATTGACTTCAAATTATTAATATATATATATATATATATATATTATATATATATATATATATATATATATATATATATATATATATATCATCAGGGCGCGCTGGTAGCATAGATATCAATGACTCTCTTTGCAGTGGTGCAGCTGTACAGTAGTACTGACACGGCTACAACTTAGAAGAATTTTCGCTTTCTTTTATACGTGAGGTTAGATTTCCATATGATTGATAATCTGTCTATAGCAGTCCATGCGTATATTAACAACGCTTTATATAGATGAGATATTGCTACCTAGGTATGTGAACTGATCAACTAATTTCAGACGCTTACCATCTAATATGTACATGTCCCTATTTTGTTTAAAACACATCAACTCAGTTTTATCTGACAGAGTTTTCCGGGTTACGAGCTGTCACTCGGTGGATTGTTTGCTTTGTGTTGCGAGCTAAAATTTGAGATACGAGTGAGCTTCGGGTAAATATACATTGAGTATTTATAACACATTGGGGCTTATGTTAACAAGTTCACTAAAAACATTTAAATTTCCAAATTTATTACGCCAAAGAAAAATATTATTAATAGAAATAAAAAAAAAACATTAAAACATACCACAGCACATAAAATTCCCGTATAGTCTTAATAAGTTCACTAAAACATTTCAGTTTCCAAATTTATTACGCCAAAAAAATTCACTTAAGTGTGAGGGGAAAGTACTTGAGATGTTTCATACTGTCTTTTAAGCTTACGTTTTGAGCGTTTTTTTTTGTTTTTTTTTTTTCGTCGCTAAACTTTTTCTAATGCTAGTTACCCTCAAAGTTTTATGAAAATTGAATAATTATTTTTATTTTTGTGGGAGATCAAACCTATAGAATTTTTCTTAATCTCAGTTTGACTGATATCGTTTTTTTGTAAATTGCGTAATATCTTAAAATAGTTTTTGACACACGTAAGACGTAAGACACGTAATAATTAATTAAATCTTATAGAGGTTGTATTTTTTTTACGTATGCAGAGCGTCACAATGTATTTTACAAATATACAACATCATAATGTCTTTTACGTATGCGAAACATCACAATACTGGATGTATTAGTTCGCCGAAGAACAATGGTGTCTACCATTTGATGTTTAGAATCCACCTAAGACAAACTTGATGGAATCTTTCAAAGGCTTTGAATTGACAACGATATTTAGTTTAAGTTTCATAAGAGTATAAAAAGGCAAATAAAATGATCTATCTATCTATCTATCTATCTATCTATCTATATCTATATCTATATATATATATATATATATATATATATATATATATATATATATAAAGGGGCCGGGTTAGCTCAGTCGGTAGAGCGTTCGGCTAGAAACCACAAGGTTCCTACTTCGATACCGGTCCTCGCCAACTCAGCGTATGAGTAGCACAGAGATCTGTGCGGTAAAGTAAGGAGCTGATGGTAGGTGTGGCGCTCCACCTCAGACGCCAAAACAATCTCCTTGGCCTAGCGCTATTGAAAAGGGGATAGACTCCTTCGCTGACTGGCTGATACCGACTTTAGGCCGCCCCGTCGACTTTACTTTACTTACTTATATATATATATATATATACAGGGTGTTCTGGATAAATTTGACATATTTGGTTATTTTTCTCCGTAGGTTGGAGGTATTGACGCACATTACGCACGAAAATGCTGCGTGCAATATTAAACAAGACGTAGACACAACGCCCCTCGAGAAAACAGTTGTATGGCCACATATCGCACAAACCATGGTGCGCCAGAGTGGGTCGGCCACAAAGACGTACATAGATCAGCTCTGCGCGAATACTGGATGCTGCGCAGAGGACCTCCCGGAAGCAATGAATGATAGGGAAGGATGGCGAGAGATTGTCATGGATATCCGCGCTACCAGTGCGACAGGATGATGATGATGACGCCTCATTTAAA
>CM042154.1:26986145-26998645 GCA_023376005.1 Doryteuthis pealeii | reverse complement strand
TGCTATGGCAGGGGCGTGTAATAGTTTCCTTGACAAGGTTAATTTCGCAGGGATTGTTCGCTATGTACCGGCGGCCGAACGGATATGGTCTCTGACTATGCCTGTGAAGTCCCGGTTTCGATTCCTGTCGGAGGGGAGTCGTTAGTATACATCGCTGAAGAGACTTAATAAAGTCGAAACAGTCTGTACGGTGTTCTGCATGGCGAGCCATCCTTTGCGGGATTTACTTGTCAAGTTTATTTTCTATAATTATCGAATTTTATACGATACATGCATTTATAATTGCCTTCAAGCAAAAATATAAATAATAATTTATTCAACATTGCTTCTAAAACAAACATCCAAAAATCTTATTCACTTCGCCGAAGAGCTTAACGGCCGGGTTTGTTTACTAAATAAACGTCTACTTGCCTGCTATGGCAGGGGCGTGTAATAGTTTCCTTGACAAGGTTAATTTCGCAGGGATTGTTCGCTATGTACCGGCGGCCGAACGGATATGGTCTCTGACTATGCCTGTGAAGTCCCGGTTTCGATTCCTGTCGGAGGGGAGTCGTTAGTATACATCGCTGAAGAGACTTAATAAAGTCGAAACAGTCTGTACGGTGTTCTGCATGGCGAGCCATCCTTTGCGGGATTTACTTGTCAAGTTTATTTTCTATAATTATCGAATTTTATACGATACATGCATTTATAATTGCCTTCAAGCAAAAATATAAATAATAATTTATTCAACATTGCTTCTAAAAACAAACATCCAAAAATCTTATTCACTTCGCCGAAGAGCTTAACGGCCGGGTTTGTTTACTAAATAAACGTCTACTTGCCTGCTATGGCAGGGGCGTGTAATAGTTTCCTTGACAAGGTTAATTTCGCAGGGATTGTTCGCTATGTACCGGCGGCCGAACGGATATGGTCTCTGACTATGCCTGTGAAGTCCCGGTTTCGATTCCTGTCGGAGGGGAGTCGTTAGTATACATCGCTGAAGAGACTTAATAAAGTCGAAACAGTCTGTACGGTGTTCTGCATGGCGAGCCATCCTTTGCGGGATTTACTTGTCAAGTTTATTTTCTATAATTATCGAATTTTATACGATACATGCATTTATAATTGCCTTCAAGCAAAAATATAAATAATAATTTATTCAACATTGCTTCTAAAACAAACATCCAAAAATCTTATATATATATATATATATATGAGTAGTAAACAAACAAACAATGTGTTTGATATGGCTTTTTTTTAGCCGACAATTTTTGGGAGAATGTGTGCTTAATTGAAGTCATACCTAATTTTTTTAAATTAATTATTAATAAAAAAGTCAATCTCTTTTTCTCGATTTGTTTAGCCTTACATTTGAACGGGTATTCACCCCTAATTCATTAATTATCAATTAATTAATTTTCAAAAATGGGGTATGACTTCAATTAAGCACATATTCTCCAATATATATATATATATATGACTGAAACGGCCAAAAAATGGATAATTTAATTTGCAAATAAAGAAATTTTACTAATAGGAAGCCGGAGAAAAAATGCATAAACGAAAAAACCGAATCCTTCATACGGTTTGAAAAAAATCAAACGGTACTTCTTCACTAGAGATTCCACTTCGTCGTCACTAGAATAATGTTTGCCTCTCTTCGGCCCCATAAGAAGGTGGGACATTGCTATTGAGAAAAACGGTGACTATGTAGAGAAGTGGGGATGTACTCCACAGGAGACCAGCTTCATTTTGATGTATGTTCTGTGTTGGTAATGATACCTGTCCTAAACAAAATGGCTTTACTTTTTGACTCACACTCGTATATATATATATATATATATATATATATATATATATATATATATAAGATTTTTTGGGGTTTTGTTTATTTTTAGAAGCATTGTCGATAATATTTTATATTTTTGCTTGAAGGCAACTACAATGCGAATATCGCATAAATTCGATAATTATAGAAGATAATAATAATGACAAGTGAATCCTGCAAAGAATCACTCAGTGTGTAGAATATCGTACAGACTGTTTCAACTTTTATGAGACTTAATAAAGTTGAAACAGTCTGTACGATATTCTACACACCGAGTGATTCTTTGCGGGATTCACTTGTCATTATTATTATCTTCTATAATTATCGAATTTATGCGATATTCGCATTGTAGTTGCCTTCAAGCAAAAATATAAATAAATATTATATATATATGAGAGAGAGAGAGAGAGAGAGAGAGAGAGAGAGAGAGAGAGAGAGAGAGAGAGAGAGAGAGAGAGAGAGAGAGAGATCATAGCAACAGCAATTCGCAAAAAAGTGAACTAAGTGGAAAGTGATAAATGAAAAGTAAATAGAAATTTATCAGATCAATCTTGACCTTGAACAAGTTTTCCGTTCATGTTTGCCTCACATAATTCACATTGAGCTGAGTAATCTTTATTGTTACAAACGTGTCTGTTTAAGTGTGTCAAGGAATTGAAACACAAGACTATCAAGCAGAACTATGAGATCAAATTCAGTGTCAAACATCACGACAGTTTGACAGAAAGAAAATTGAAATTCTCT
This sequence comes from Doryteuthis pealeii, assembly GCA_023376005.1. Taxonomy (NCBI): domain Eukaryota; kingdom Metazoa; phylum Mollusca; class Cephalopoda; order Myopsida; family Loliginidae; genus Doryteuthis; species Doryteuthis pealeii. The sequence continues at coordinate 26,996,091 of CM042154.1, read as the reverse complement.
TATGGATATCAAATTATATCACAGAGGTTTTTCTGTGATACAAGGTATTTTTGGCAGGTCTAGAGATTAAAAGATAAACTCTATTCTGATCAACCGTTCACTTCAAAACCTAAGAAAAATACAACAAATGTGACTACTCAGGACGCGCTGACAGTACAGATACCCATTACTCTTTCTCACCAGCCGTCCTTATTGGTCACTGCCCCTGGTAGGTCTTCTGTGTGGCATCCAGAATCCGTACAGAGCTGATTGGTGAATACAACAAATGTGACGACTCTTGTAAGATTTGATCGACTCTTGAAGGTACGAAAGACCAGATCGGGCTGACAGTAGGGATACCCATGACTCTTTCTCACCAGTCGTTCCTATCGGCCATTGCCTCTGGTAGGTCTTCAGCGCGGCATCCAGAATCCGTACAGAGCTGATTGGTGAATACAAGAAAATGTGACGACTCTTGTCAGATTTGAACAACTCTGGAAGGTACGAAAGACCATGTCGGGCTGACAGTAAAGACACCCATGACTCTTTCTCACCAGCCGTGCCTATCGATTATTGCCCATCATAGGTCTTCTGCGCGGCATCCAGAATCCGTACAGAGCTGATTGGTGAATACAACAAATGTGACGACTCTTGTCAGATTTGATCGACTCTTGACGGTAAGAAAGATCAGGTCGGAGTGACAGTAAAGATACCCATGACTCTTTCTCACCAGCCGTGCCTATCAGTCATTGCCCCTGGTAGGTCTTCTACGCGGCATCCAGAATCCGTACAGAGTTGATTGGTGAATACAACAAATGTGACGACTCTTGTCAGATTTGATCGACTCTTGAAGGTACGAAAGACCATCTCGGGCTGACAGTAGGGATACCCATGACTCTTTCTCACCACCCGTCCCTATCGGTCATTCTCCGCGGCATTGCGGATCCATTACTATTAAATAGCGAATTCGATCCTCGCTGGATGTCCAATAATTGCGACCTTGTGTCATATATTACTCATGGTGAATGGGTTGAGTAAATACATACTCATTTGTTTACAAGCAGTTATATGGTTTCAAGTAACTAATAAGAATAATCTGTAGTTAACAATAATAACTTCAAGTAACTATTATTATAAGAAGAATTACGGGATAGTAGGAAGTTCTTAAATCTCCCGGTGGCAGGCAAATAATTTCGGATGAAACAAGACAAAACAACAGTTGGAATTTAAAACAGCATATATTGAAAAAAGGTACAAAAAGAGTGTTGCAAATTTTGTAGCATTTGCTACAAGACTTATCTTGCTGAGATAAGGTGAAGTTAAAGGTTGTGTTGGGTGAACCACTTGTTTGTTGGTGAAGAAGCGCTAGAAGACTATTCTACTCGCTTGTTGATGGGGAGCGCTTGGATATCGCGTCTCGTCTGGTCTATGCTCATACGATAAGTAAAAGGTGAAGGGAGTGCTTGTTAAAGCGACTCGTTTGATAGAAAGGCCCCTTAATGGGTGTTATAACAGAATAAGATATCTCTTATGATTCACAAGCTTTACTAACACAATACCTCCACTCGCCAACAAAACAAATTTGAAAAACAAAACAAAACACTTCGGAAAGAACACAAGTTACTGACATCAACGGATGTTAATCCCGTGACAGCGAAAATGAAGTGATCAAAAAACAAATGTTCTACGCATAGGCTCCAGCAAAACTTCCGGTCGAAAAACAAAATTTATGAACAATAAAAATATCCTCTATTTAATGTTTTTCAACCAATAAAAAAATCTTCCCCCCACCCAAAAAAAAACCCTCCAAAGTGAACTCGAGCCGATTCCTGGCTTTAAAAAAGCTGACTTAAAGTCGATAAGCAGTTGACCGAGGGCTTCCACGCCAAAAACACCTCACCCTGCGCAACGCCATACTATACCCACACCACACCTTGCGTCACGCAGAGACAGAACTGACTTTCAACTCCACACCTGCCCTCATTTCACCAAGAAGCGAAAGGGAATTACCATCTCAACAATTCCAGCGTTTGTTTATTTCAAATAAACGAAATTAATCTAAACCTTCTCGTCTATTTTTTTTCTTTTGCAAACCATACGCGTTTTTTAGATATATCATTGGTGTCAGCGTATCGCAAAAGAAATATGGACTATACAAAATTAACTCGCCCCGAAATTCCCTACTTTATCAGATACCAGGAGAATAAGCTCCACGACTTAAGAACTCGCCCAACACCTGTAAGACCGGAATTGATACAAGAAGTGAAAACCAACATAAACAGAATGGTGGACGCCCTGAATCATGCCAAACCAACACCATCAACAGCCCAGGAAGCCGACAACTACGGTCTATTAATGCGTCAGCAATCCTTACGTGACGTCATGACGTCAACTTCAATCCTGGAAAGGACGTGAATCAATTCATCATCAGCCTAAACAAAGCCTTTATGATCCACGTCACGCCCGAGCTTACCAACTATCCGAGCTTGGGGACTGAATTTGTCAAGGCTGCCAAGGATTTACTCGACCACCGCATTTTTCAGCAGATGGCAGACTCCGGGCAGGACACATCCACCTTCGAACAACTGAAAATATACCTCATAGCGACCCACGGCAGCCAGATGACAAACTTCCAACACCTTAGTCGGGCTTGGGATCTACAACCGCGAGACGGCGAAAAGTTGACAGATTCCGCTGTCTGATTCGAAAACACAATCAGAGAGGCCGCCTTCCACATAAAAAATAAATACAAGAAGGACAACAATGCAGAATTAACCGTTGATACACTTTTCTCGGTCATAGACGCAATGCTGATGAGTGAGAAGGTCAAAACGTGGAATTCAAACCTATACCCCCATCTCGTCAAAACAATGGACAACCATTACACGGCGAGCGGTATAGCATGTTTAATATTCACTTCAATGTGTATATTCTAAAAGTTTTTATTTTGTGAGAATGTTTAGTTTTAAAGTGGGGGCTTGTTTTACAATTTAGGCATAAATTGGAACCTCCTTTTATGACCGTAATTTGGTTTTTTCGTCGACGATGATTAAAATCTGACGTTTTTATTCTAGAGTACCAAAGCCAAAAAGAAAAGAAATAAAAACAACAAAAGGTAATATTCAACTTTTTACTAGTAAATTCCTACCATAAAATTAGACTTGGGCATTTTATGGTTGGAATTTACGAGTAAAAAGTTGAAGTGTAAAAACGAACCCCCACTTTAAAACTAACCATTCTCACAAAATAAAAACTTTTAGAATATACACATTGAAGTGAATATTAAAATAAATAAATAAAATATATTTAGTATTGTAAAATAACGAGTGCAAGAAAAATAAAACATTCCAAAAACACGGACATAAAATTAGGGTTCAGTTTATTTTTTCTTTTGCAAACCATACGCATGTTGAGATATATCATGGGCAAGGTGTAGGGAGCGCTTGTTAAAGCGACTCGCCTGGTGAAAAGCCCCTTGATAAGAGGGCGGTAAAGAGAGCGCTTGTTAAAGCGACTCGCCAGGTTAACAGATTTGATAAGTGACTTTCGTCATAGAGTTTAAATTTGGCGCCAATATTATACATTGGTGATTCGCCCTCTGGTGACAGGGGGAGATAACTCCACTATCATTTTTCTGATAATTAATACAAATTAGGGGCCGGGTTAGCTCAGTCGGTAGAGCGTTCGGCTAGAAACCACAAGGTTCCTAGTTCGATACCGGTCCCCGCCAACTCAGCGTATGAGTAGCCCAGGGATCTGTGCGGTAAAGTAAGGAGCTGATGGTAGGTGTGGCGCTCCACCTCAGATGCTAAAAAACAATCTCCTTGGTCTAGCGCTATTGAAAAGGGATAGACTCCCTCGCTGACTGGCTGATACCGACTTTAGGCCGCCCCGTCGACTTTACTTTTTATTAATAAACAGTTAAATAGTATCATGTATTTAAATCTAATGCGAATAATTTTCAACGAATCTATTTGACTTATAGTTGGGATCATGATAGTGCTATTATGATCCCAACTATAAGTTATCTCCCCTGTCACCAGAGGCGAATCCCCAATGTATGATATTGGCGCCAAATTTAAACTCCGTTGCCCTGTCGGTTAGGACTTTAGAATACACCGACTGCACCTCTTCAGAGGGGTAAAATCTACCTAATGGGGCACCTGATTGCCGTAGGTGGCGATCCCTAATGATTAAGGATGAAATCCTGGTGGCTGAGCTGTCACACTCCACTTTGCTCTTGCTTAGGCTAGACGGCGGTCGGAGAAGTCCTATTCGACCAATCGGCTGGTCATGTCAATCTCCAGCATGATTGTACAAACCCTATTACTCTTATGACAAATCCCCAACACTTTATTATATTATATATATTTATATTTATTTATATTTATATTTAAATATAAAAAATTTATATATATTTATATTTATTTATAAATATATATATATATTTTTTAACTATATTTAAATATATATATATTTATTTTTTAAAATATAAAAATTATATATATTTATATTTATATAAAATATATATATTTTTTAACTATATTTTTTAAATATATATATATATTTATTTTTAAATATAAAAAATTTATATATATTTATATTTATTTAAAATATATATATATATTTTAACTATATTTTTTAAAATATATATATATTATTTTTAAATATAAAAAATTTATATATATTTATATTTATTTTTATATTTATTATATAGAGGCTCTAGTGTGTGCTGAGTATGACCTTAAACTGTATCTAGGGGTGAAGTTTCAATTCTGGAGCCGGGGGTGGGTAGAGTACCCCTTCATCGCCATTGCTTCCAAGTCTACCTTGACTCGGAATGGTAGTACATGTTAGGGTCCTATCTATAGGTTAAATAGAAAAAATGAGTATTATCTGCGTTATTCGGACTATTGTCCCCATCTTCATTGTTATTTGTACAACGTTTCGGCCGATATGCCCCCCAGCCTTCTTCAGGTATTTCTTGTCGGACTCGGTAACCTTCTCGGACTCGGGAACCTTCTCAGACTCGGGAACTTTCTTTTCGAACTCGGGAACTTTCTTGTCGTAATCGGGAGCCATCACGGAACTTTGAACCGGAGGGCATATCGGCCGAAACGTTGTACAAATAACAATGAAGATGGGGACAATAGTCCGAATAACGCAGATAATACTAATCTTCAAGCCTCATTTCAAACATTCAGAGAAATAGAAAAAAATGAGTTTGTAAAAAAATGAGTTTAAAAAATTGAGTTTAAAATATTGAATACCCAACAAGAATGAATCAAATAAAATGTCTCCGGCATAAAATAACCCAACAAGAGTTGACATGCCGTAAAATCCGACCAACCAATCTACCAACTACTACTACTCCAAGTAAGAGGAGATCTGGAAGTAATAGCAATGAAGAAGTACTCCATAGTCCATAGAACTCCATGAAATTGAGCCAAACCATTAGATGCAGTTTTGTGTCATGCTTAAGATATTACCTTTTTTTATGTCTTAATCCTATTTAGGGGATAGAATCAGTATATTCTAAGTCCCGACGACAGGGCGCTCATTACTTAATTGGCAGATCTTGTATATTTGACAGTTTTCATTTACTCGGTCGATCTAAAAATCCGGAGACTGAAACACACCTGTGCGTTGCTAGATATTGAGGAAAAGGAGAGATAATACCTGAAATCTTCAACCTAATAATATATATATATATATATATATATATATATATATATATATATATATATATATATGTGTGTGTGTGTGTGTGTGTGTGTGTGTGTGTGTGTTTCGTTTATTATCTCTAAACACATTACAACAGAAACACAGAGCACCTGCATAATAAAACCCAATGCCAAGAACTTAATTATTTGCCTGGAGATTTTTTTCAATAGCATTATCAGCTGTTCAACAGCAAAAAAGACACTGGCGTCCACTCGTCATGTTGAATCATGAAACAATTTCAATTTTCACATCTGGTTGACGTCACCCTTCTCCCTTTTTTTTGTGGGGTTAGGGAGTAGTGGGGTAAGGGATGATGTTTTCTTTACTATACGTTTTCCAAAAAAAAAATACGGAAGCCAATAAATAATGATCTACCATAGTTATTTCTTTGTTCTACATTTATTATTATTATTATTTACTCCTTTTGAGTTTTCACATCAGCATTAGCTGATGGTCTTTCACTGGAGTCTGAGTGACAGCAAGTCTCATCGGGTCTCCAGGACTCTTCTGAGTATTCTGGCAGATTGCAGCAGTGCAGTGTTCTGAATGGTTTCAATCCTTCCTCTGATATCCAAGCCCTTTTCTAATCCTTTTGGGACTGTTCCAAGTGCACAAACTACAATTGGTATCACTTTCACTTTCATATTCCACAACTTTTTCAGTTCTCTGGCAGGGTCCAGATATTTGTCCATTTTTTCATTTTCCTTTAACTTCACCCTGTGATCTGCTGGCACTGCAAAATCCACCAGTTGACAAGTTCTTTCTTTTTTGTATTATTATTATTATTATTATTATTATTATTATTATTATTATTATTATTATCTAACTAACCCCATCCACACGAGCAGGGTGCGACACAAGACCAATATTTTGAAACGGAGGATTGAATTCAGAGTTTCTCTTGTCCTAGTTTCTCTTGCTCTACCATGGGTTTCTCGTGTCTCGCCGGATATTTCATGCATCTCTCGAAGCCACTCTACCATGAAATAAAGAACCTCATTTTCTATCTCTGAAGAAACCAAATCGGTATTTAACTCTTTACCTACTTTAAACCGCTCGCAGCGGCTCTTCCACCACAGCGATTCTACTGTAAGCCGCTATCAGCGGCTCTCTCACGTATCACTTGTTTACACTGAAAAATCACTACACGAACACATCTGCTATCTTTTGCTTTGTCTGTGAACCAACTCTGAGACTGGTACTTGATCCTTTTGCAATAGGAGAAAAAAAACACCAAGAAAATTGGTAAAGAAAGAATTAAATGTATATTTGCCAACTACGAGCATCGTGTGACACAAGGTCAATTTCTAAGCGGAATCTAACAGATCTGAATTTAGAGCTTTCCTTCTCACAGACTTTTTTCCCTTACAAATACTTGAGAGCCCAGTCTACTCTGCTGAAGTGAGTTAGTATACTGTTGGTTTGAAAAACAGCAACTAGCTAAGCACAACTGAACTGGTGCCCAAAGTAGCTGGTATTTATGGGACTCAGGAATACTCCATTCATGCATTTGGGTGATAATTTCTAAATCATTGTAGAGTGGGCAAATTATTTACAGGCTGTTTGCATTTCACTAATGCCCTTGGGAAAGATATGAATCCATCTGTTCTCCAGCTATGGGTAAATAGTAATACTAAACTAGAGAGATAGCACAGATACTACATTGATCATGAACAGAGTAGATCCTAGGCAAAGCACACAGATAGTCTGATTCAAGGTAAATGTGTTGAACTGACTTAGTATACGTTGAAGTGAGTTAGTATACTGTTGGTTTGAATGACAGCAACTAGCTAAGCACAATTGAACTGGTGCCAAAAGTAGCTGGTACTTATGGGACTCAGGAATACTCCATTCATGCATTTGGGTGATTCCATTTCTTGAGTCCTGATTGGCTGCTTGCTTTCTGTGGTGTCATAGTGTTTTATAAATAACCTGGCATTTTACTGTAGGCTTGCAAAAAGGTAAGATCCGTATTTGGGTTACGGCTTCCTTGTTGCCTTGTTTGCCAATTCGATGGTTATTGGAATGTTCTACATACTCTATTATTTGTTCGTAGCTGGAGAGAGAATAGATGGATTCATGATTTTCCTAACAAGCGAAATAAAATGCAAGCAGCTTCATACAAGATTTCAACTCGTCTCCCTGAATCCATTTTTCCCGAAGATAACCGTTACTCCAACCGCACCTTTAAGTTGATAATCATTAGGATAGCGCTAATAATATTCCTGCAAGCAAGGTTCATGACGTTAATAATGTTACTGCAAAGAAGGTCCGTTCCATTGTAATAGATAAACTATATATTATTTTGATAAATAAACTATATAAACTATGAAATTTATTTAAAAATTGTATTACTTTGAATGGAAAAAACTATTTTCGAAATTTGTAATCAATTTAAAAAAAACATTTTTTTTTATTGACACTGGTTTTTTTTGGGGGTGGGGGTGGGGGTTCAGGAACAAGAAATTAACTAAAAGTTTACAAATCAATTAATACTTACAATTTTGTATAAAATTTACGTGCAAAATATTCAAAATAATTATTTAATCAATAAATGATAGATACGCGCAACATTTTATTGAAGGGGCAGAACTAAGTTTCATTTCAAATTGTTTAATTTATTTACTCCTTTAAATGAAATTTATGATTTTATTTACTTAGGATAAAAACCCTCTCACATTGACTTTTTAACTCCACCTCACTCGGGCAATATCTTTCCAATATACATTTTTACACCGCCCGGAGGTATTTTTTGCTAGTATATATATATATATATATATATATATATATATATATATATCTGAGGAGTAAAAGATTTGGGTAAATCTGACATAAATTCGACAAAGCTTCGCAAAAAAACGAGGTGAAATATCATTTGAATTTAGTTGTGTTGTTTTATACGCATTTTTCTCTATTTTCAAACTACACACACACACACACACACACACACTCATATATATATATATATATATATATATATAATAATAAATTTTTGAAGGCGTAATAATGCACATTTATGTTTAAAAAACATATTTATTTCTTTTTTTTTTTTTTTTTCATATTAAGGGTCCTAAATATTTTCAAGCAAAGCTCATCATCAGAGGAATGAAAGATTTTCTCATAATTTTCATCTGTATTTGATAAATTCAATTGTGTTGTTGTTCATTGAATGTTTGGTGGTAACTGTGAAAAAATTTTTTTTTTTTTTTTTTTCCGGCGAAGATATAGTTACGCTCGGTAAATTCCGTAATAAATCGGTGCGGTGATCGTGTTCCGCGGGATTTTTTGAAAATTATTTCATATATAAATTCTTTTTCTTTTTTTTATAATACTATAAAATAATGAAGTCCTGCTCAGGGACACTGAATAAAGATTTTTTTTGTCATTATTTTCATAGTGAGTTCGAAGCATTAATTAAAATGTAATAATAAATTTTTGAAGGCGTAATAATGCACATTTATGTTTAAAAAACATATTTATTCTTTTTTTTCTTTTTTTTTTCATATTAAGGGTCCTAAATATTTTCAAGCAAAGCTCATCATCAGAGGAATGAAAGATTTTCTCATAATTTTCATCTGTATTTGATAAATTCAATTGTGTTGTTGTTCATTGAATGTTTGGTGGTAACTGTGAAAAATTTTTTTTTTTTTTTTTTCCGGCGAAGATATAGTTACGCTCGGTAAATTCCGTAATAAATCGGTGCGGTGATCGTGTTCCGCGGGATTTTTTGAAAATTATTTCATATATAAATTCTTTTTTCTTTTTTTATAATACTATAAAATAATGAAGTCCTGCTCAGGGACACTGAAATAAAGATTTTTTTTGTCATTATTTTCATAGTGAGTTCGAAGCATTAATTAAAATGTAATAATAAATTTTTGAAGGCGTAATAATGCACATTTATGATTTTCTTTTTTTTTTTAATTAAGCTTTCACTATAATAATGACAAAAAAAATTTATTTCAGTGTTGAGCAGGACTTCATTATTTTATAGTATTATAAAAAAAAGAAAAAAGAATTATATATGAAATAATTTTCAAAAAATCCCGCGGAACACGATCACCGCACCGATTTATTACGGAATTTACCGAGCGTAACTATATCTTCGCCGGAAAAAAAAAAAAAAAAAAATTTTTCACAGTTACCACCAAACATTCAATGAACAACAACACAATTGAATTTATCAAATACAGATGAAAATTATGAGAAAATCTTTCATTCCTCTGATGATGAGCTTTGCTTG
>CM042154.1:26768645-26981145 GCA_023376005.1 Doryteuthis pealeii | reverse complement strand
TTTAAATTATTTTCTGCTTCTCCCTCGATGAGTCCGGGTTAAAAACAAGCTCTGATGATGATTTTTATAAATCGAAATATTGTTCAATATTAGCTATGAATATGATATAAAATATATTCATTTTAACAGCATTGTGTGTTTTCATATCCTTTTATCTATATATCTATATCTATCTATCTATCTATCTATCTATATATATATATATATATATATATATATATATATATATATATATATATAATATACCAAGCGTGTTGGTAAATCCTCGCGGTGAGAAAAAACCCAGCAAATAGTTTGATTGTAAAAATATACTACCAAACATCAGCTGGGGAGAAAAAATTTTTTGAAAAAAAGAAAAGACCAAGATAGTCGTACCAACAAAAATAATCTATTGGTACAGTATTTGGCCAAAAGAAAAAACAATTTATATGCATATATATATATATATATATATATATATATATATATATATATATGTATATAAGATATATATATTCATATAACCGCTAGAAGAATAGCTAATAAGTAAAAAGTGCTCAATACCTTAGTAGAGTAAATAATAAAGATAAATCTAATGAGTCAGACGAACCAACTATTAGTTTCGCTTAATGCTCTTCAGTGCTAAGATCTGACTCTTAGCCCTGAAGAGCATTAAGCGAAACTAATAGTAGGTTCGTCTGACTCATTAGATTTATCTTATATATATATATATATATATATATATATATAATGCCGTGATGATTTTTACATATATTTAAGTTTGATTGGTTTCAATGGCGTATTAACCTTCGTGTGTTATTTAATGCCAAAGTCATCATTGCAGAAGAACAAGAGTGGTACAATTCAACTCATAGCTGGGGGATGAGGGGATTCAACAGTTCTATTCAACCCATAGATGAGACCTTAACAGGCTCCACCACTCCGGTCAGAGTGCACCCCGGAGTAATAGAAACGATGGGGTACTTCACAATCCTCAAAGCTCCAGAATGAAACATTCACCATCAGATGCAGTTTAGTGTCTTATCTAGAACATTCTTTTGAGTGTGAGTCTAACGCCTCTATTAGGGATACAGTCAACGTATTCTGAGCCTCGCCGACAGGGTGGGTCACCATTGAGGCTATCATCATACCCGACCGTAAGAAGTGATAACATTTTCGCCGTAAAATAACAGATATATTGTGTTTTCGTTCTATCAACTCTGTTCGTTCAGATATATTCACGAATGAAAAAAAAAATGTTCGTAATACCTTAACCTCTGTCGCCAAATGAGATGACGCCCAAATAGATTTGATTTCAAAGCGCCCACGCCCAAGCGGCGCCCACATATAATCGGTTACGCCAAATTGTGCCAAACCCCAACAGCTGAGCCACAAAGAGCCATTGGTTTTCAGAAGCAAAAAAAAAAAAAAAACAAAAAAAAAAAAACTATAAACTCGTCCTTTATTCTGTTTCTCAATTTTCTCACAGTTACTTTCCTTTATTTCTCTGAATGTTTGAAATGAGTCTTGATGATTAGTATTATCTGCGTTATTCGGACTATTTTCCTCATCTTCATTGTTATCTGTACTACGTTTCGGCCGATATGCCCTCCGGTCTTCTTCAGGTATTTCATGTCGGACTCGGTAACCTTCTCGGACTCGGGAACCTTCTTTTCGAACTCGGGAACTTTCTTGTCGTAATCGGGAACCTTCTTGTCGTAATCGGGAGCCATCACGGAACCTTGAACCTAACCCTTTATTCAATCCAAGGGGGTATCATTCCGCTAACCATAACTGGGGTAGGGGCGTTAAGCTGTGTTAATTATTATTCTATGATACTGCTGCTCTTGATCAGGATTGAATCTGCAATCTAGAGATAACTGTCGCTTAGAACTGTCTAAACCTAACTACCTTATCCACTAGGCCAAGTGTCCGACATGAAATACCTGAAGAAGGCCGGAAGGCATATCGGCCGAAACGTAGTACAGATAACAATGAAGATGAGGACAATAGTCCGAATAACGCAGATAATACTTACTTTCCTTTGTTCTATAAAAAATAAAAATGTACTCTCTCGTCGATTTCGACGCATAAAGTGTTCATGGTTTTGTTTATAGCGGTGAAGGCTTGTGTTGGACCATCCGCACTTTTTGGCACAATCGATAGGAAAGAATTGGTGCACAAGGAATGGCACAAACCCAATCAGCGACTGACCTCAGACTTTTCAAATTCAGAGTTTTCCTTCTCCTAGACTGGTTACCTATCCAAGGTTAAAGAGTCCAGTCTGTCCTACTATTTTACCTATAGCTGGAGGGATAATATATGTATTCATACCTTTCCCAATGGTATTAGCACTATGTGAAATGCAAACAGCCTTGTCTAGGATTTAAACTCGGGTCGACGAGTCCATTTCCTTTGTTCTACATCTCACTGTAATCAGTTACTGTAGTGACTTTTCAGATTTGCACTCAGTGTTCGGCCCCTTATCTAATTACTGAGCTGGTTCATCGCAGCTTAACTTCGGGTTTGCTAAAAGGATTTGATTTTCTCAGTATTGCCTTTTGTTACATAATTCATAGATAGTCAATGAATTATGTACGTCCTGTAGCCAGATATTTTGAATCGGGGTTCGTTAGATTCAGAATAACGGGGGTCCAGTTACCTCGACAGTTACTGACCGGTAATAACCTTTATACTTGACCCCTAGAAAAACGCGCCATTAGAGGCGTGGGAGATTAGTCTAAGTTTTTTATTAGATGCGACTAGTTACTGGCTTTGGGCGGACGTTGTTGTCGCCCAGAGAGTCATTTCTCCACCGCGCGGTTGAATCTTTATGGGCTGGGTTGTTTTAAATAAAACAACAAGTCTTGTTGAGTTATTAAAACAAGAAATGACCAGCCCGAAGAAATGAGCCCAACAAGAAAGAAGAAAAAGCAAACCCGAGAAATCAGCCCTGAAGAATATAGCGACCGCCGAGTCAGCAGAGAGTAACAAGTAAGAGCCCCTCATCTATCACCCCATCCCTACTCATACCTACTCTCTCTCTCTCTCTCTCTCTCTCTCTCTCTCTCTCTCTCTCTCTCTAATATATACCCGAGATATGTTAGAAGGGTATAAGTAAAGTAAAGTCGTCGGGGCGGCCTAAAGTCGGTATCAGCCAATCAGCGAGGGAGTCTATCCCCTTTTCACTAGCGCTAGACCAAGGAGATTGTTTTGGCGTCTGGGGTGGAGCGCCACACCTACCATCAGCTCCTTACTTTACCGCACAGATCCCTGTGCTACTCATACGCTGAGTTAGCGTGGGCCGGTATCGAACCAGGAACCTTGTGGTTTCTAGCCAAACGCTCTACCGACTGAGCTAACCCGGAAGGGTATACAACACTTTTATGATATACCCGAGATATGTTAGAAGGGTATACAACACTTTTATACTACCGATCGTAACGACATCAAGTTGCCTAACGGAAGAACCGTGGTAAGTAAGGGAAATAACCCCAATATGGTTATTTCTGCCTCACAATTTGTTCGGAGTACAAACTGGTATCGATGATTTGACTCCCCTGAATGAACTCGTAATTCAACCAGATGCATAGCATCACCTTTTTTTGGAAACATTGTAAATATTGCAAAACTTTTGACTTCCCCTTAGTAGGAGCATCCATTTTTGGGGGGTGGGGGGGATCGAGTACTGAATCGTTTTTTTTTTTTTTTTTTTTTGTTTTTAGCGAATTTTTTTTTTTTTTTTGCACTTAAACGAGATATTTGCAAATGTTCCTGGGGGTACGTTGAAAATTCTTTCTAGAAAAAATATAAGTACGTTTACATTTTAACGTGGCTTTATTTTTTTGTTGATAAAAAAATGCACTTCTAAACCAGAACTGTCAAGTAGTACACAGAAGTCACGTGTATAGATTAAATTGTCAGCTGAATATACATAATGAGGGAAGTAATGTCATAGACGCACGTTCGTGTGTGCACTCACTCACGCACGCACACATACACACTTCTGTATATGTATGTGTGCGCACGTGTGTGTATGTGTACTGATAACAGTAATTGTTCGTGTGAACTCGTGTAAAACAAGCCCTGTCGGCGGGCCTTAGAATACACTGACTGTATCCCCTGCGAATAAAAAATCTTTGCCTTTGTGCCAAAATCTAGATATAGGTTGTATTGAAAAAAAAAAAAAAAAAAAAAAAGAAGAAAATACGACGTTGCAGCTTCACATATCAAAAGAGGAATTTTAGAGGTGCTGCGACCAATGGAAAACTCGCTGGAATAAATGCAAAGAATGGCAAGGGTTTTTTTTGTTTGTTTTATTTTTGTTCAAGAAAATTAGTGTTTAATTCGTGGTTTATTTCTGTCTCCACGGAGAGCGATGTTAATACATGGATAGCAAAGGCATGGTCGGCCACAAATAGATTATCAGTCATATGGAGGTCCGATCTCCCTGACAAGCTGAAGCGACAGTTCTTCCAGGCTGTGGTTGTGTCGGTGCTGCTATATGGCTGCACCACCTAGACCCTAACAAAGCGTCTTGAGAATAAGCTAGATGGGAGCTGCACAAGAATGCTGTGTGCAGTCTTGAATAAGTCGTGGAAACAGCACCCCACAAGGAAACAGCTGTACGGTTACCTGACCCCATCTCACAAACTATCCGAGTTAGACGGACAAGGCATGCAGGACACTGCTGGAGAAGCAAGGATGAACTCATAAGCGACGTTCTCCTGTGGAAGCCAACACATGGACATGGAAGTGTGGGGCGCCCAGCAAGGACCTACATTGACCAGTTATGTGAAGATGCTGGCTGCTCCGCAGAGGAGCTCCCAGGTGCAATGAATATGATAGGGAAGGTTGGCGAGAGATTGTCATGGATACCCGTGCTGCATGCGCGACATGATGATGATGATTTCTGTCTTAGTGAATACAGCTTCAATTCTCATACTTTTTTAACACATTTGTAGATTTTGAATTAATATATGATCATGAGGCCGGGTTAGTTCAGCCGATAGAGCACCCGCCTAAAAATCGCAGGTTTTCGGGTTCGATATAATCCCCACTTACTCAGCGAATGAGTAGCACAGTTTGGTAATTTGATCTGTGCGCTAAAATGGGGAGCTGGTAGTAGGTGTGGCCCTCCACCTCAGCAAAACAAACTCTTGGTTTATTAATAGCGAAACGTGGATAGACTCCACGCTGTTCGACTGATACCGACGATTGGTCACTCCGCCAACTTTTACTTTTATATCTTCATTATCATATATTGTTTTTTTATCAACAACCAACAAACTACTATTTATTCATACATTTGATGATATGTTTGAGGACAGTTGCTTGAAGCTATAATTGTTTACAAAGTATTATCATTAGTTACTTGAAACCATACAATTACTTGCAACAATAACAAAAAAGTCTTTGGCTTGAAATAGCTCAACAGTTTACATTCCGTATGGGGGGTCCCCGTGGCATAGTGGTTGGTCTGTTGGTTGTTTGGTTGGATTTTATGGCATGTTAACCCTTGTTGGGTTATTTTATGCCCAAGACATTGTTTTATACCTTCTGATGGTTACTGAATTTTTTTAAAACTCAATTTTTAAAAACTCAATTTTGTTAACTTATTTTCTTCTATTTAACCTTAACAGGTACAAACACTCCGAATCAGGATCGACCCGGGAGTAATGGCGATAAAGGGGTACTCCCCACTAACTCTGGGCTACAGAATGGAACCTCACCACAAGATGCAGTTTAACGTCATACACAGGACACTAAAGTCCCTCAGCCACCGCCTTTTAGCACATATATGATAAAAAGTTTGGAGCTTGCCATAAGTGCAATAGGATCGGGGCAATCATAGAGGTGCTATGGCTTGACGTAACCAGCCGAGTGATTCGATGGGACCTCTGCGACTACCCGTCTAGCCTTAGTAAGGGTCAGAATGGAGAGTTGCATGTCATGGGTGGCAGAGGGGCTAAAGTGCTGGATTGCCATGTAAGAATGGTTCAAAGTTATATATACTTTGAATACAAAACTCCGACGAAGGTTAACAGACAAAACATTTAATGCAGTACAGCACATGGATATGACGAGATACAAAGTAAATAGGTAAAAGGGTACATAAACAAAGAGTACATAAATAAAGATGAAGACACATTCATGAATGGTACAAGACAACATATAAAAGTACAGACATGAGACTAGGATAGTCCATGCTGTGTGAAGAACTTACAGTAATGTAAGGGGGCGAACGCCCCAACGAGACGGGGTTAGACCTTGTCTAGCCCATGATTCTCGTGGTTACTGGAACAGGAAAAGAGAGGGAGAAGCCTTTTGAACCAGCCGCTTAAATACTAATTCCCCTAGCGGGCACTAGCAAACTAAACCGGCAGACAACTCTCCCAGGCAAATACGAAACTAACGCTACAGCCACATCGTAGTAAGCAAGTTCGAACTCGAATTGCGCTATTAGATTCCCTTTCGGAAAAAAAGTATGAACCCTGTTATCCACTTGCTATGGGTTAAATGGAGCCACTACAACGATGGCTTTGGCATGAAATAACCCACGAAGTTGATATGCTATTAAACAAAGAAACCAAACCAAAACAAATCTACCGTAAAACCAGCCAACCAGTTATTCAAAGTCGATTTAGCACCCAGCCTACCACTCTGACACGCCACACTTCGTTCACTAATACACATTTTTCTTTTAATAAAGTGATGTAGTAGCTAACGTGCGGATCTGCAATACCGTAGTAAGTGAGTTCGAACTCTAGTCGTGCTATTATGTTCACTTTCGGACTAATACCCTTGCGAAGGTATGAACCACTTCAAACTCCTAACTATGTGTTAAATAGTAGCACTACTGTTCTTTTACAATAATGTTTTTAGAGAAAGTATTGAATCCATGATATGTAGCTGGTAGAAACCGGAAATGAAAGATTTACATGTTAAGCATGTTCACGTGACACGAGGTTATCCGGGCCCAAAACCACCTGTCCGTGGACAGGAACGTAACTGGTGCGTTGTTACTTCTCTCGAGGCCGGAATCGTGAAAGAGAGTTTTGATTTTGCCGCTTCTTCTTTTATAATACTGCTGGCTAAGCCACATAGCGCCTATTGGCAGACACTTATGTCTTCTATTAGTTGAGAGATGTAATTCCAGCTATGTAAAAAAATATGATAATACTCACAATGGCAAAAGTATAATCCCAACATTAGAAACACTGTCATGTGCCGGCTACCACTCTAGTTCACGTATAATACCGATACAATGGAATATGTAAAATGCATGTAAAAGAAAATTCTGCTACTACTACTACTTGTGTTGTATACCCTTTCTTACTTCTTACTTCTGGTCGTATTTTCTTCTGGCTGGCTTTGGTTCTATCTTCTAAACATCTTGACTTGGTCTAGCGTCTCGGATCTCCTAAGGTCTGGTTTTCTATTGCTATGTTCCTGCTGGCTGGTCGTCCTGGATTCATTTCTTAGTCTTGTTACCAAGACATTCATCAACCACAAGAACATATTACTTATACAAACTTTTATTTCCTTAACTATACATTTCATTTAACTAAATATCTGACAAACATAGCGCACGTGAGTTCCAGTTTTAGGCAGGACCTAAAATGGTCGACTTCTCTGCCTGACGTCTAACTGAAAACTGGGGACTCAAAAGGTCCCACGTGACTTCACGTATTTTGGCGGGCTTCTGTAATTTTCCATGGTATGAAAAGGGTCATCCCCTCAGAATTACAGGGGACCGACAATAATCTTATGCAAACGCATAGATTATGTAACACTTGTTGTCCATCGTATCCGATGATGACATCACGCGAATCATTTTCCTCCAATTTAATCGATCTCTAGTTGCGTCTTGCCAACTCCCTATGGGGATATTCAACTCCTTCAGGTTTCTTTTGATGTTGTTTTTGTACCTGAGCATTGGTCTACCGATTCTACGTGATCCCTCTCTCAGTTGAGAGTACAGAATCTGCTTTGGTAGTATGTCATCCCCAAGTCTGTTTAAGTGGCCAGCCCATCTCAGGTTGCGTTGGACAAGTATTTCATGCATGCCAGGGAGTCCAGTTCTTTTCAGGATGGTCCTGTTTGAAACATGTTGCCACCACCTGACATTTAAAATTAATCTTTTATTAAACATGTTAGTATAATTAAAATGTTTTATAAGACAAATAAATAAGACAAGTAAATAGTTGTACTAAATGTACTATTTAAACAGCACCATATGCTTATTTTACTTGTTTTTTTTTACAGTGTGTATTTGGTATAATACTCTCTCTCTCTCTCTCTCTCTCTCTCTCTCTCTCTCTCTCTCTCTCTCTCTCTCTCTCTCTCTCTCTCTGTGTGTAATTACGTTTTGTCCGTATGTTTTTGAAAAAACAAATAAATTGACTTAATGAGTATTTACTCAAATGTAATTACTGTATAACTTTCAAAGCTCTATCAATGGGACATAGAATATGCCGACTGTATTCTCCACAGAAAAGTAATACCTCTCCCTTGAAAAGGAGATATGCTGGATATGACACTAAACCGCATCTGATGGTAAAGCACTTGTTCTGGAGAACCGAGGAGTGTAGAATACTCCTCCATTGACAATACTGCCAGGTCCACTCAAACTCGGAGTGGTAGTGCTTGTTAGAGTTTAATTTATGGATCCCATAGACTAGCTTGATTAATTTTAATTTTATTTTAATTTTATTTTAATCCCCACACATGGGACACTTTACGATCCCCTAACGAACATGTAAATTATATAGTTTCTTGTATCACTCAAAGAGCATAAAACAGGCAATTCTTCATTTACTCTTAGGTCAGCTTTTGCAGGGTATAAGATTCAAAGTTAATTATTGAACAACAGCTCCGACACGTTGTGAGACAAAACATTTAATAGGTGTACAGCACATGGTAACAATAAGATACATAAAGTACATAGATACATAAGATACAAGAGTGGGGTAAAAAGGACACATTCATGAATAGTAAATACAAGATACAATATTTAGGTATAAACAAGATGCCCAAATGAACGTAAAATATAAATGTTACAGACATGGAACTAAAGGATAGTCCATGCTGTATAAAGGACTTACAGTAATGTAAGGGGGGGCAAAAGCCCCACTGAGAAGGGGGTAGATAGACTCTAGCCCATATCAGTTCGTTGAGAAGATCCAGCTAAAAGAGGAAGACAAGTTCAAATAAGGCGCTTAAATACCAGAGGTCCCTTAGTGGGAACAAACGGCAACGCAGCGGGAAGATAACTCTTCCAGGCAAAGGGAAGATAATCCCTTACAAGGGTAAGGCACCACTTAGTATTCAGGGTTTTATCTTTCTATTTTTGCATCGTAAAACTGAACATAGGACCAGAAGTGTGGAGCACCCTCTGGGAATTGAACTCATTAGTAATAATCTGATAGCTTAGCTGGTTAACCATTGCACTACATGAGATACCCTTAAACACTAAGCGTTAGATTAAATTTGGCACAAGGCCGAAAGTATTAAGCATCATGTGAGGATTGAACTCAGTACTCAGTAGTGTAGGGGAATTAATGAATTAACTAGCAGGACCTGTGGATATACCACAGTATGTTAATTCAATTATTACAACGTTTGATATGTTTACTTAAGAGCTATTGCGAAATAGTTCAATATGTGGAAAAGTATAATAATCTTTATTTAAATATCTTTTTCACTTTTTTTCTCTTTCTTTCATTCTTTTCATCTTTGCATTATGTTCGATTGAAACAGATTATTAAAATTAAAATAGAAAAAGAAATGAAATGAATAAAAATTTGAAAAACTTTAATAATATTAAAATTTACTATTAAAATTTCACAGTGAAATTGACTTTAAAAAAAAATTATGCCAGTCGAATTTGCGCACGTTCAAATTCTAAATCGAAAAAGAAATGAAATGTATGAACATTTTAATTACTAGTAAAATTTACTATTGAAATTTATCATTAAAATTTATTATCAAAATTTCACAGTGAATGTTACTTTTTTTTCGAATTATGCCGCCGGTTTGGGTAATTTTAAAAACGAAATGAAATGAATGAAAATTTGAATATTTTTTCTAAGATTAAAACTGATAAAATAATAAAGAAGTACTTACTTTTATTGCAAATAGGTCGAATAATGAATATTTTAGACTAAAAAAAACAACAACAATATTTAGTAGACTGGAACGCGTCTCGTCTCCTTTGTATTTCCAAGGAAAAATAAATACTGTCAGTTTTGCTCTTCCGTATATTATAAGAATCAAGCATTACTATTCAACAATACAAATTGTCTTAAAAAATATTAAATATTTTTTAAAATTTTTAGTTCACCTGAATTCTAAAATTCAGTTATATATTGTATTAGTGAAAAAAATTTGTACACACAAAAAAAGATTTTTAAACTTAAAAAAAATAAATAAATATTTAAGCACGCAAAAGATTTAAAATCTCTTGAAAACTAATTTCTTAAAACATTTTTTTTTCTTGACAATTTAATAGAATATAGTACATATCGATAAAAAAAAATTTCAAATAATAATATTATGACATTTGTTAGCACTTTTTATTTCCAGAATTCATGATTTTTTTTCTACAAAAACTACCGCCTTGAATTTTATACAAATCAATTGATATAGTTATTCAGACTCTTGCCTTTATCGAAAAAAAGTAAAAATCGTTTTTTTTCATATCTCATAAAATAAAATAGGTAGACCTCGTAAAAAATATATATATATTTCCCCTAATATATTTTAGGAAAAAACTATTTCAAATATATTTTCATCAAAAGAAAAGCAATTCTGGAAATTTTCGTGAAAATCGGACCATTAATTGATTTTTCATAGAATTTTTTAAAAATCCTCTTGTCGTAACTTGTTTTTAGCTACGTTAAATTTCGGTTGATTTAACGGTGCAAAAATGAAAACATTGTTTTTCAATCATAATTTTCATTATTTCCATAAGCTGAAAATTCTTTTTAAAAATCATCAGGAGTTTGTTTAATGTTTCTTCTTTCGAATGGACAAAAACTTTTCAAGATAATATTAACTAACCTTTCTGCAAGTTTCATTGTGTTAAATATAGGTGGGGGGGTGTAAATTTCACAGGGAAAATTGGTGGTACCTAATGTAATTTATTTTTTTTATTGATGCTCATTATGTTACTACTTTTCGACTTTAATAAAAGTTTTACCTTAAATAATCGATTTAATTCATTTTAATTCATTTTTGAAGTGAAAATCGGTGCTCATTTTGTTGATACACGGTGGTAGCAGACGATTTATTTGAGATGTGTTGTTAAGATCAAAGAAATATAATATAAGAAAGATTTTCGAACTCTTTAAAGCTCTTTCGATTGAAAAAAAAAATATCACAATCAGTAAATGTGTTTTTTTCTTTTTTTTCGTCAATTGGGATTTTTTTAGTCTTTTCTTTGTATTTTTAAAAATTTATTTGAATTTTTTTATTATAATAATAATGATATTAATCTAAAATCCAATTATTAAATTTTTCCAATTTTAAACAAACTGGGGATAATTATTTTGAAAATTAATCTGGGTATATTATTTCCATTAAATTAAAAATAAAAAAAGAAGAAGAAAAGATACAGACAGGGACGCTTCTCTTTTTGCTTGTGTCCTACGGTGTCTACCCAAGTATGTCATCTCTTTAAATATTTCTCGCTTTTTTTTTTTGGCACGTAATCGTTAGCATTGCAATGGGAAAATATAGCTTTAAAGATCATTTGCCTATTGTATTTATATAATTTTAGGCTCTTTTTGTGGTAATTAGAATAAATACTTAAGAAATAAAACAATATACATACAGACAGACACTATAATTTCAGACAGTAGGAAATAATAATATGAATTATTTCCCTTGAATTTCCAAGTAAATATTGTAAACACAAGAGAAGGTGTGATCGAGTATGCTTGTTTTTTCTTTTATATTCATTTCCAACAAGTTCGTCTTTATACAGAACCGTATTTTTATGAAGAGATCAAATTAGGGACTAAATTAAAATCATGAAGGAATCAGGAGAAACATCAGACCCGGTAAGAAAAAAAAAAGAAGTAAACATTAATCTAAACTTTACACCTTGATTGTTTTTTGATCATTTGGTTTAAAACAAAATCATATTTAGCGACGAAACGACGACAAAGAATATTTGAGTTTAGACAAGTTTCAAATATTAAATATCCGTTAAAAATTAATTTCTAATCACAAAAATGTCTCTTATTATTAAAGATAGTTGAAAATAATATTTATATCATTTTTTTAAGTATCATTTCAATTTCATTTATTATTTTCAAAATACAATCAAATTTTGTTTATTACATTTGTTAGTTATCTCCCATACAAAAATGATTTGAAGCGTTCATTTAGTTATTTATTAAGTTTAGCTTAGATGTGGCACAAGACCAGAAGTTTGGGGCACCCAGTGAGAATCGAACTCACTAACAGTAGTCTGCTAATATAGCTTGCCGAACATTATTATGCAGAAGGTTGTGTGGTTATTGATATTATATTTACTAGACAATCCGTGAACACGTTGTGGTCTCCGTTTTGACAGCCGGTCCATGATGGTATTGATGCTTCTATTTTCAAGGAAGGAAGGGGTGAAAGATTTTAATTAGCACTATAATTATTGTTAATATTCAATTTGAATGATTTAGAAAAAAATAAATAGATAAAGAATTAATTCGTGGGGCCATCTTTAAATGCTGACCCCATAAAATTTCTATCCAAGGGCGTTTTTAAGAGTATTATTTGCTCTAACTAAAATAAAAGTTTCGGTATGATGTGCCGTTTTTACTGGGTTACGGTTACATACGAAACAACGATAATTTTACTAAATGAAGAACCAAACGATTCCTTCGCTGAAGAGGAAAAACTTACTTTATAAAATCTAAAAAAAAAAAAAAAAAAAAAAAAAAAAAAATAATAATAATAATAATAATAATAATTGAATAAAGTACAGGGTGGTCCAAAAGTTTTGTCACCCACTACATATTTTTAAAGGTAAAATATTAATTCATATAATTAATACAACCCGAAATTCTAGAAAATAATTTTAAAAGTTTTTTTTTAGTTTTTTTTTTAAGTTTTTTTTTTTAGGTAAAATAATTATATTATTAATGAAATTTAATGAAAGTTAAAACAATATGTAGGTGTGACAAAACTTTCGAACCACCCTGTATTTTCCAATCTAAACATTTAAAAAATACAGATTTTAACTAAAACTAAAAATATAACTAAAAACGCCAAAGATTGACATGAAATTTTATACACAGAATTGAATTAAAAGCAATTTAAAATAAATAAATGACTTAGTTAATTACGGCTATCATCATTTTTAGTATCCAAAATAATTTTTACATTACCCCACCCATACCTTATATTCTCATCATCATCGTCATCATCATCATCATCATAATAAAAATTATAATTATATATATATACACATGTGTATATATATATTATAATTAACATTTTTTCATGCTCAGAATTGCCAAGGCATGGAATAAGCTGCCCGCGTCTGTTGTAGACTGCCGAAACACTGCATCTTTCAAAGCCTCCATGCTTCCTGTAGTCCGCCAACACTGTGCCTGATGCCCCTCTCCACACACATATGCACACACGCACACACATACATGCATATTATTACTGTAAACTGTTCATGTTCCTGACACTAATACATTATTCTGTGTACTTGACATCAGACTTTGATGAGTTGTGGTGCACCTGAGCACTGTACACAATAAATTTCATTATTATCTATCTATCTATCTATATATATATATATATATATATATATTATAATTATATATATATTATTTAATTATATATATATATTATATATATAAGTAAAGTCGACAGGGTGGCCTAAAGTCGGTATCAGCGAGGGAGTCTATCCCCTTTTCAATAGCGCTAGACCAAGGAGATTGTTTTAGCATCTGAGGTGGAGCACCACACCTACCATCGGCTCCTTACTTTACCGCACAGATCCCTGTGCTACTCATACGCTGAGTTGGTGAGGACCTGTATCGAACTAGGAACCTTGTTGTTTCTAGCCAAAGGCTCTGCCGACTGAGCTAATCCGGCCCCTTATATATATATATAATGTATATTAGGTATGGCTAAAATTTCCTGTATTTTTTTAACCCTCCATAAATTAAAATTCGACAAAACTTGGAAAAAAATGAATGAAAAAGGTGAATAAAAAAATCACTTGTAAAAATTATTTGTTTTACAGTCTTTAAAATGGGAAGGTTTTATAAATTGAAATATACCTGTCAAAATTGCACATTTTTGTGTTTTTTTTTAATGTGATTTATTTCATTGTTATAATTAAGAAATTCATTGAAAAATGTTTATATATGTAAGTTTAGGTTCTGTTCTTAAGGAAAAAAATCAAAATAAGTGACAATTTACAATTCTTTTAGAAAAGTTTAAAGATAGGGGGAAGTGCTGCCATACCTAAATTTTGTATATATATATATATATATATATATATATATATATATATATATATATGTATATATGTATATATACATACATGATGAAAAAATAAATAAAGGAAAGAAAATGTTGAATGGATAAAAATGGTTTAATGGAGTGCCGACACATGTTTTGCCCGAGAGATTGTCCTTGTACTCATTGTATTCTGTTTATTATTATTTTAAATACAAAATAAAATAATAATGATATAAAAATATAATTTTTTTTTTAAGTATACAGAGAAACCGGCAAGATATTTGATATTTCAATATCAAATATCTGAAATATCAAATATCTTGCCCTGGTGATGGCCGTTTCTCTGTATACTTAAAATTTTTCTATTTTTCTATTATTATTTTATTTTGTATCTAAAATAATAAAGATAATTGTCACTTAGAACTGTATTAACTCAACCCCTATATCTATTGTGCCATGTGTTCCAATTGCAACATAAAGGTTCTCAAGTTAGAAAAGAAACACTTGAAGAAAGCCAGAAGTCACATCAGCCGAAACATTGTGCACATAACAATAAAGATGAGGACAACTGTCCAAAGAAACCAAATAATATAAATTATCAAGTTATCTCCAAAATTCAGAAAAAAAAATGAAGATATCTCCACATTAGATGGCAAGCCTCTAAATGAGAGGCCAGTTCACATATCTAGGTAGTAATATCTCATCTACTAAAAGCAATGTCAACATACACCTAGTGTTACATAATCTATGCATAGATTATTGTCAACCCCTGTATTTCTGAAGGGATGGCCCCTTTTCATATCACGGCGGGACTTTCCATGGAACATTACAGTCACGTGGGACCTGGTTGGCTCTCAGTTTCAGCTTGGACGTCAGGCAGATAATATATATCTGCTTAGCTGGGGCTCACTACACACGCGCGCTGTGTTTAGTTAGAGAAATATGTTTAGTTAAGTAAATAAAAGTTTAAATAAATAATATGGTTTTGTGGTTGATGAATGTCTTGGCAACAAGACTGATCTAGAAGAAGAAATGAATCAAGGACAACCAACCAGCAAGAACAGAGAAATAGAAGTCCAGACGCTAGAAGAAGAACGTAAGATACTAAAGATGAGCAGAAGAATAATAGAAGTAAAGAAAGAGTGTATACAACATTAGGAAAAAAATGGACTGCTATTAACAGGTTATCGATCATATGGAAATCTGATCTTTCTGATAAGATAAAACTGGGATTCAAATTGTAACATTTTCAAAACTACAATATCTATTTACCCAACCCCTCTGCATGAGCAGGATGTGACACAAGGTCAATTTATTAAGTGAAGTTTAACAGGTTGCAATTCAGAGTTTTCCTTCTCCTAGACTGGTTAACAAGTCAAGGCTAAAGAGCCCTGTGTACCTTACTATTTACCCATAGCTGGAGGGAGAGTAGTTTGATGCATACCTTTCCAAGTATACTGTATGCTGTTTTGATTAACTCCTGGAATTGGCATCCCAGAAAACAGTACTGTAAGTATTAGCACTATGTGAAGATGTAAACAGCCTTGTCCAGGATTTGAATTCGGGTCGACGAGTCCATTTTCTATGACTAACCATTACACCACGCACCTCCAAACTCAATACTACTGTATGGCTGCACCACTAGGACTCTAAATGCTTGAAGAAAAAGCTAGATAGGAACTACACAAGTATACTGTATGCTGTTTTGATTAACTCCTGGAATTGGCATCCCAGAAAACAGCAGTTATATGGTCACTTACTTCCTATCTCATAAATCATCCAATTAAAAAGCAACACATACCAGGCACTGTTTGCTTACAGTGCTGAAAGCACCAGTTCCTGTTTAATCACCAAAGTTAAGCAGCAAT
Organism: Doryteuthis pealeii; assembly: GCA_023376005.1. Lineage (NCBI taxonomy): Eukaryota > Metazoa > Mollusca > Cephalopoda > Myopsida > Loliginidae > Doryteuthis > Doryteuthis pealeii. The sequence goes on along the minus strand of CM042154.1, from coordinate 26,964,811 downwards.
GAGCCTGTTCAGTACTTACATGGGTGACCATTTAAGTAACAGCAGGTACTGTAAGTAACCACATATCAAAATGACTTGATTCAGCATTCATCATCATCATGTCGCGCTTGCAGCACGGATATCCATGACAATCTCTCGCCAACCCTCCTATCACTCATTGCACCTGGGAGGTCTCTGCTGAGCATATAGCATCCTCGCATAGCTGGTCAATGTAGTCTTGCTGGCGCCCCACACTTGCATGTCCATGTGTTGGCTTCCACAGGAGAACGTCGCTTATGAGCTCGTCCTTGCTTCTCCAGCAGTGTCCTGCATGCCTTGTCCGTCTCACTCGGATAGTTTGAGAGGGGGAGCAGGTGACCGTACAGCTGTCTCTTCGTGGGGTGCTGCTTCCACGATTTGTTCAAGACTGCACGTAGCATTCTTGTGCAGCTCCCATCTAGCTTATTTTCACGCTTCGTAGGGTCCAAGTGGTGCAGCCATATAGCAGCACCGATATAACCACAGCCTGGAAGAACTGTCGCTTCAGCTTGTCAGGGAGATCAGACCTCCATATGACTGACAATTTGTTTGTGGCCGACCATGCCTTTGCTATTCGTGTGTTAACATCTCTCTCTGTGGATGAGATATTACTACCTAGGTACGTGAATTGTTCTACAGGCTTGAGAGGCGTGCCGTTGAGTGTTGAGATGTTTCCTTTCTTTTTGAAACTCATGAACTCTGTTTTACTGGAGTTCACATAGAGGCCGATATTTTCTGCCGCCTCCTCCAAGCTGTGTAACAGTGACTCAGCTAAAACAACCAAGCAACCAACCAGGCACTGTTGGAGAAACAAGGATGAACTCATAAGCATAAGATGAACTGGGGAGTATTTGCCTCATACCCCACTTGTATGGACTAGGCACAGGGTCTCCCACAAGCCGAAGCTCATGGGTAGGAAAGAACAAAAATTGCGTCGATCCCCTTGGCATTCCCCCTCAAGGGGGGGGGGCCTCAGGCGCTGGGCAATAAACTCAGCCCTGCCCCTTTAAATCAAGGGGGCAGGTATTGCCTGGAGGGATAGCCCCTGGGATCGACGCTATTATTTGTACTTTACCCTGATCCAGTGGCCGAAGCACACTGGACCCCCTCCCCAAAGGACGAGTGTCAGGGAAGCATAAGATGAACTGGGGACTCTTACACATGAACACACCAGTATTGGCCGACCAGCAAAGACTTACATTCATCAATTCTGTACAGATACTGGATGCAGTTTTGAGGAGTTGCCAAGAGTAATGGCTGATAGGGATGGATGCCGAGAGAAAGTCAAGGGAATCCAGGTTGATGACGATAATTCTTTATATTCATTTTTTCTTGTTTTTTTTTGTTTTTTTTTCTTCTTCATATTGTTTTTTCTTTACACTTTTCCCTCTAAATAAACATTCTTGCCTTTTAAAATGTCTTTCAGCACTTTGAATTTCTGTTCTTTGTTGGTTTTTTTTTTGGGGGGGGGGGTCATGTTTGCCATTCCTAACAGATGTTCTATATGAATGCTAGACACTGCCGACTGATAGCTTCATTTCATCTATAAGTCAGTCAAGATTAAAACAAAAAAAAATTGTTTTTCCCCACTGTTTTTTTTTTTTTTTTTGTTTCCAGAATATCCTGGACCCGACAAAGAACACAGAACACACACATATATATATATATGAGAAGTAAACAAACAAACAATGTGTTTTGATATGGCTTTATTTAGCTGACAATTTTTGGGAGAATATGTGCTTAATTGAAGTCGTACCTAATTTTGAAAATTAATTAATGAATTAGGAGGGCATACCTATTCAAATGTAAGGCTAAACAAATCGAGAAAAATCAATCTCTGTATGTACATTTCGGCCTATTAGGCCTCATCAGCAGAGCTATAGACAGGAAGACCGCTCTGTGTGTGATTCGAACCCTGACTGTCAAGCTGTCAGGTGGGGACTGTAACCATTACACCAGCTGGCCTTTTCCAGATTATTTGTTTTGTTTAGAAGTAGGTTATATTCCACTTATGATGACTTATGGTGATATATATATATATATATATATATATATATATATATATAAATATGTTATATTTTTATTCTTCGATCATGTGTAGACTGAGATTTGTTGGTAGAGAATGCACATACACAGGAGCCTTCAGTTCTGACTGTGAGCGATCTCGATCTGCCCAACCCAGATTTCTAAGTTTTTAAAAATAATTCTTTAACTCAACAGGGCCATGCGTCTTTGACCATGACACCTACACAGTTTTCCTGTAGACACATCTCCTCACCCACGCAGCTTGTTTTTATTGGTTATGGGCTACACCTACACATTTTTTATGCCTACGCCTTGTCAATTTACACCTGTCTTTCCGGGTGTTGAAGGTCGGTTCAATACGTTCAAAAAAATATTCTGTTTTTGTTTTCAGGCCTATGTTTGATACCCACGCCTTTTTCCTGTGCCCACAAACTAGTCATCTGCGCCTAGTTCCAGGCTGCCAACTTGTCAATCAGGCTTCTGATAAGCTTAGAACTGCCTTCTCTTGGAGGAGTTATCCTGTGATTCTGAGATGAGTCATTATTATTCTAAAAGTTATTCAATGTACTAGTCCCCAATTTATTTCAGTTTGTCACCTATTTCTGTCTCCTGACTATGGCGTTAAACTGCATTTAATGGTGAAGTTCCAATTCTGGAGCACTGGGGAGTGTGGAGTACCCTTACATCGCCATTACTCCTGTTGTATGCCCCTTGTTCTGAGTATATAAATCATGAGAGAGTTCTGTTCTTCTTATGAGGAGATGAGAGGTATTCATATATGTCTCCAGCATATTTAAGTAATTTATTACTTACTTCAGTAATTCGACTGGTACTTTATTTCTATTGTCTGTTTCTTCATTTCTTCTAACTGGTCTGGTTCTGTTATCTTCATTTCTTCTAATGTTCACTCTGGTTCTCAAGAAGCTGGTTCGCCATTAGTTCACAAAGAGACAACCAAGGCTTATATTTTAAATGATCACATTTTTATTCAGAACCAGACTTACTTCCTAGAATCCGTCAACTGCATTCGTACTGTTGCTAATGTTTGTTTAAAAAGAACCATGGAAACATCTCACTACTTCACACCTGATGATGGCGCTAAGTAGTGCAGAAAGTACTAGTGTAAGAATCTTCGGTTTATTCATTTACCAATTCAACCCTGATATAAAAAAGATGGCCAGACAATTGGAAAGGATAGAAAAGAAACTCATCAGACAAGAATAGTCTTATTTTTGTGAAAAGTTTTTTCAAATTACATGCTTGGTAGTATTTTGTTCACACTAGATCAAAGTCTACACACTCTAGTAGTATATGTTTCACTGTAAATCTCTCTTGGCATATAGTGCGTATTGGGGATTCTGTGCCCTCTAGTAAATGATGATAGGTGATGTAGGTGTGGCCTATATGTAGGCGGGTCGGCACAACCTCTTCTCTTCTATTTTTGTTGTATTTTAAGTTCCATTCTCCAATGGTAGGTTTCATGTTTTGAAGTTTGTTATTAATGAGTGCATTCCAATGATTATGCCATTTTTTAATGATAATTTTTTTCACAACTGTTTTATAATCAGTATATGGTATTTTTGTTTTTGTTAATGTATTTATTTTTGTATGGATTGGATACCTGAATGAAGAATAATTAAAGTTCCAATTACCGTCGAACTGGGGAGACAGGGCAGCAAGCGGTTGTAACTTAAATACAAACCCGAATAGTCACAAAGTCTGCTGCAGAATGACAGGGTGTTTGTGGGATTCCACAATGTCATTCAAATCAAGCAGTCAAGCAGCCAATTGGAACTCAAGGAGTGGAATCACCCAAATCACCCAATTTCATGAATGGATCATTCTTGATTTCTATATGTGCCAGCTGTCTTGGACACTGCTTAAGTTGTACTTAGTTAGCTGCTGTTATTCAAACCAACAGTAGACTTACTGACTTCAATACTGAAGAAGTCTGCAAAATAGATCCACTGTCAGATTGATTTTTTTTATTTCAACCTTTCTTTCTTGTAAAAATAAATAATCAGAATTAAAATAATCTGTTATATACAGTATTTTCAAAGATCTTCATGATGTAAAAAATGTCTGTACCGTGTTTATACAGGGTCAGGCAAAATGATCTGACACATTTGTAGTTTTAATAAAATGCAAATGAAGTAAAGAAACAATGATCTGACACATTTGTAGGTTAAATAAAAGGCAAATAAGTAAAGAAACAAAAAAGGGTTTTTATTTTCGAAAAGTACAATAATGCCATTTGTTTTTCATATAATGCGATTTTGTTTTGTTTCTTTATAATGCCATTGTTTTTCGTTTCTTTTTCAGTTGCTGCCATGAATTGGACTGGTGAGCATCGCACTTTCATTGTGGAAACGTTTATCAACATCATTTTGTATGGATGCATTTGAAGATCATTGTGAAGAATTCTTCGCAAACTTCTTTCGGAAAATCTAAAGCCTGGGCGCGTTTAAATGTGGAACGGAGTGGAGACTGTTGAACTGAAGCTCTTACCGCTGCCACATTTTCTGGAGTTCTGACGGTGCGAGGTCGGCCGGTTGATTTTCGTTTCAATGCAGATCCAGTAGCTCTGAAGTTGGTAACCCATAACAAGATCATGTTTCGAGCTGGTACGGGATCATGTCTACCAAGATTGAAGTGCAAACGGAATGCTCTTTGTGTTGCAGTTACAGATTCGTTTGTTTTGATAAACGTTTCCACAATGAAAGTGCGATGCTCACCAGTCCACTTCATGGCAGCAACTGAAAAAGAAACGAAAAACAATGGCATTATAAAGAAACAAAACAAAATGGCATTATATGAAAAAATTGGCATTATATGTATTTTTCGAAAATAAAAACACTTTTTTGTTTCTTTACTTCATTTGCCTTTTATTTAACCTACAAATGTGTCAGATCATTTTGCCTGACCCTGTACATCTTTGAGGGTGCATCCATCACTAAGATATTCATTTCTTAGATTTTTATTTCTCTCTTTCTAATTTTATTTCTGAAGAAGAAGAAAATAAAAACCAATCTCACTGATTTTACTGTTTTTATTTTTTATCTCCACAGGAAAAGCCCGATGTTTTGGATCGGGGTCAGCCATTTAATCTTTACACTGAAATCCATCTCCTCAACGGCCACAGTGACATTGTCCGTAAACTCATCAAAATTGACAATAAAAGGTTTGTTCTTTGTCATTTCGATGTTTATTTGTCCTTTTTAGAATCATCTGAATTCATTTTAAACTAGCAGAACCTGTGGATATACCACAGTATGATGATAATTTAATTATTACGTTTGATATGTTTACTTAAGAGCTATTGCAAAATAGTTCAATATGTAAGAATATAATCTTGATTTAATTCTCATTCATTCTTAAAATGGGGGTTGTAAAATATTTACTTTGATTTACTGATAAAAATCTGTGTGGAGAGGTTTAAAAGTTTTACTGCCTTAATCGATTATTTTCGTTTAGTGTGACTCTCTTAGTCTTTTCTTTTTAAAATTTTTTTTTCCGGGCAAAGTTTTGTAGTATGTATTTACTAACAAATTGTTTGCCAGTTTTTTTTCTTACCGCAAAGGTTTACTAATAGTATTAGTACATTATATATATATATATATATATATATATATAGGACCATATGACCTTTAGGCACCCCTTTTTGATCTCGATTCAGAAGGACATGTTTTTCATTTACACAGTCAGTATCCTGTTGTTTGTTAGAGGTTAGGGTTAGGGTTGGGGGTCAAGCTTAAGGGTTAGTTTTATAATTAAAAAAAAAAAAAACTCTAAAAATTTTCTGTTAACAAACAACCGGATATTGACGGTGTAAATGAAAAACATGTCCTTCTGAATCGAGATCAAAAAGGGTTGCCTAAAGGTCATATGGTCCTATATATATATGGTAGCTCCCAACATGTGACCTTGTGCCAAACTAAACCTAATATGAAAATTCTATTATTAAAATTCAGTATTTTATAAGCAAGCTAGATGTTTAAAAATGAACTTTATTGTTCTTTGTTTAATCTTTTTTTTTTGAATGCAGCAAAAATAAATGTTTGTTTTTTAAATTTTATAGCCTGTTTTAATATTTGTATCATAATTATCTGAAGGTGATGTGAATATACAGTGAAATATAAACATCCTATATTTATCAATAGAATATTGGAAATCTGTTTTCCTTTTAGTTACCTTTATCCCGTGGTCTCTTGAAATCATCATATGAATATTAAATGGCTACACATATTTTTATATGTCAATGTTAATTCTACAAATTTGTATGACTGAATGGAATAAGTAATAATCACTTATCAAAGTGAAAGGTTCTGGTTTCTTATTTAACAATTCAATTTTTCTTTTTTAAGTCACCATTCTCTGATATTCTTATATAACAGAAACAGATATCTCTTTTGATTCATAAATTCAATAACTCAATACACCCACCAAAGTAAAACACTTTGGAACAGTTCATAAAGTATTATTTTTTTCTTCAAGATTTGCTTCTGCTGCCGATGATGCTGCAGTTATTATTTGGGATATTGAGGTAAAGTAATACATTTATCTATCTATCTATCCATCTATGTGTGTGGTGTGTGTGTGTGTGTGTGTGTTGTTTATTTCTGCAGTGTGTAATCAAAAAGAAAGAAATTCTGCTATATGTTGATGGAAATGGTATTATCTATGTCTTATGTTGTTGGAAATTGTTGTAATGGAATATTCCACACTCTCCCTCACCCATGTGGTTTGACTATATATATTGTGATCACAGCATTATGCTGGTCTGGCTTTGAGGATTAGTAGCATGCCTCACTATTCCTTGAACTGTCTTATTGTATCTCTCTGCAATAAAACCCTCTATCTTAAATCTATGAACGTGTTGACTGTTCCTTCCACTTGACTACAACCTTGTCTGATTGTATCCCTTTTAAGGACACAACAGAAATGAAATGAACAAGCCTGTATATTTCTGTCATCTAGGTTGAGAACCCTCTCTTTCCTTATGGATTGTACATCTGAAGAAGACTGTAGAATGGATTGGTTGAAATTTTGTGGCAACAGTATTGCTGTGATTACCAGTTATTGGTAATGGTTGGTGCTAGGGAGTATATTTAGTCTCATACCCACTCCCCAAGTCCAATATTAGCATTAGTACATCCATTGATATACTGATACACAAACATGTCCCAACAGATGAAATATGCACATTGTTTCATGTGCAAGCAATATATAAAATGAGGTACCAAAATGGTAAAAAGTCTTACTTGTCTTCTTTCTAGGTTTACATTTCAGTAGCAGGGTAAATGAGAATCTCATTCACCGTGTGCAGAGACTAAGTCTCTTTAATGGACACAGATAAATAGAGAGGACTTATGTGTGTGTTAGTATGTGTGTGTATGATAGCTATGAAAGTGCAAAATGATATTAATGAATTTCATTGTATTTAGTTTCTGAAAATGTGTTTGGCTTTTAAGGCAAAATTTTCACAAAAAAATTATTCGGATTCCAATTTGTTCAAACAGTGGTTTGGTTTGTTTTGTTTTACGGCATATCAACCTCAGTGGGTCATTTAATGCCGATAAAGTTTTGAAATAAATCAATTCATAATGGATAATACAATTTTTTTATAAATACATTTTTCTATTTAACCCATAGATGGGACCCTAACAGGTACTACCACTCCGGGTCAGAGTGGACCAGGGAGCAATGGTGATGAAGGTGTGCTCCACATTCCCCAAACCTCCAAAACTGGAACCTCACCATCAGATAGAGTTTAACATCATTCCCAGGACATGTAGACCCGCAGCCACCGCCTTCTAGCACCCATATGATAAAAAGGGATTGGGGCTTGCCATAAGGGCAATAGGGTTGGGAAAATCATCAAACAGTGGGGCCTCTAGAATCTGACGTAAATATTTCTATGTGTGAAATGCAGGGGATATGTTCGGTTTTTGAAAATATGTTTGGCTTTTAAGACATAAATTATTTATTTAGATTCCAATTTTTTTAACAATAGAGCACTCAGATTCTGGAGGCACCACTATAAATATATTCTTTAAAGTGCAAAAGTTTTTAAAAAAACTGTACCATCTAATGCTTATTTATTTACCTTCTTGTTTCAGACTGCACAAAAATTATTTGCACTTCAGGGACACAGCCTTCCAATAACATGTATCATGACATTAAAACCACCCCAGGGACTTGACAAACCTATTTTACTGTTAACTGGATCATCAGATCGGCAAATACGGGTAAGTAATTCTGTCATCCTATTTCTTTTTTATTCGTCTGTTTTCTATTCATGAGTCATTTTGCTTGGCATCTGTGTTGGAGAATGTAGCAAGAGGAGTGTTGGAAGAATGATGATGATCATCATCATCATGTCCGCCAGGAGCACAGATATCCATGACAACCTCTCTCCAACTGTCCCTATCACTCATTGTTTCTGGCAGGTCCTCCGTGCAGCATCCAGTATCCGCACAGAGCTTGTCTATGTAGGTCTTTGTTGGATGACCTATACTTGCATGTCCATGTGCTGGTTTCCACTGGAAAACGTCACTTATGAGTTCATCCTTACTTATCCAGCATTGTCCAGACTTGATAGCTGGTTTAAGTAGCAGGTTGGGCTATTTATTGAAAAAAAAAAATTCATTATTATGTTATTCAAAGAAAAAAAATAGGTATATTGAACTTTCATGTTGTAAATTTTTTGTTTGCTTTTTTTTTTTTTTTTTAAAAGTTTTTTTTATTGTAATCGATACATATATAAAGGGCAGTTATGTGAATCTGTATGTCCGGAGGAAACTTTAGAAATCAAACAATTGATGACAAAGTAATATTATACACATTAAATATCACCAAGGCTGGGTTTTTGAGCAAAAATAATGAAGATTTGATTTATATTTTCAAATATATCTAAAAATTAAACAGCATTATAAAATAACGTTAAAATTATACTCTGCCATTTTTTGGCGTTTCTTGATAAAAGTAAACAAATGAATAATGGAACCTTGATCAATTTTAAAGATTATTTATCGTTTTACTTTAATTTTATTACTTTATTTTATTATTTTATTTTTATTTTTTATTTTTATTTTTTTGCTGTGAAATATTAATTTGAAATTTAGCAAATCGCATCATTTATATTTAATTAAAAAATAATTTTAAAAATAACAAATTAAATGATAAAATTTCAATACTAAAGTTTTAATTAAATCTGTGTTTTTACAGATTCAAAGCTGTCGTAAATATTTCACTGAAAGTATTTTATAATTTAAAAAAATCATAGCCTTCAAAAATAAATAAAATATAATTTCATTGAAAAATTGTTTATTGAATCTGATTTTTTTTTGTTATGCAGCTTTTTATGGACTTTTTAAGAATTAGATTAATCACTTAGTTTCACTTTTAAACTTCCGTACAAAAAAAAAAGTAGACATTTTTTATTTACCTTTTAAACAAATTAGTAAGGTATATTAAAGTTTCCCACTGTAGATTTTTTTAGACATTTTTGTTTTTTTATAATCTTTTATCATAATAAGGTAAGAATCATAAATATTAACTTTGAATGAACTTATATAAATAAGGAAAATATAATGAATAAATGATATTGTGGTTTTATTGAAATGTATTGACCCGGTAGTTTTGTTTTCATAATTATCCATCATCATAGTTGTTGTCCATACTTTTATTTCTGACAAGATTATACCAGCCTTAGAGTTGTGTGATCTTGAGATTTTTTATCATAATTACTTCTTTAAAAAGAAAGGTGAATTCTACACACTCGACAGTAAGCCAGTAGAACAATTCAGCTACCTAGGTAGTAATATCTCATCCACAGAAAGCGATGTTAATGCACGCATAGGGAAGGCATGGTCTGCTATAAACAGATTATCAGGTATATGGAAGTCAGACCTCACCAACATGTTGAAGTAACAATTCTTACAGGCCATTGTGGTATCAGTGCTACTGTATGGCTGCACCACTTGGACCTTGACGAGGTGCCTGGAAAATAGGCTGGATGGGAGCTGCACAAGCCTGCTACATGCGATCTTGAACAGATTGTGGAAGCAACATCCCACAAGAAAGCAATTATATTATTGCATACTGAGGTTTTCACGGTACCAAATCGATATAATGTTGTATACCCTTCATTACTTCTTACTTCTAGTCGTCTTTTCTTCTGGCCGGCTTTGGTTCTTCTTCTATCATCTTAACTTGGTTTGGTCTAGTGTCTGGTGTTGACTTTGGGATTTCGGTCTGGTCTTCTATTGGGGATTTCACTTTATCAGAAACCCTGTGTCATTGTTAGTTTTTAGGTAATAAACACAAGACTTCGATTTACTTTTGATCTTATTTTATTGTTAATCCCCAAACCAGACATCTGCGCACATCCTACGAGCTCGGCTTCTAACTTCTAACTGACTGAGTTACTTATTATCCTTAAACCGGAACAGAGTCTTCTATGCCTTCTGGTTCTCACGATTTATCCCCGGAAGGCAAGGTGAGAGCGAGGTCAAGTGCCGTCACTCACTCTCAAGGCCATCAGATGCACTAATCGCCATTATGTTTCTACACTATTGCCATAAATATTAGGCATCTAATAATTATGTAACAATATGGCCACCTGACGCCTGTCACACAAACCATCAGAGTAAGACGAACAAGACATGCCAGACACTGCTGGAGAAGTAAGGATGAACTCATAAGTGACATTTTTCTGTGGAAACCAGCACATGGACATGCTAGTGCAGGTCGCCCAGCAAAGAAATACGTAGACCAGCTCTGTGAGAATAGTGCATGCTCTGCGGAGGACCTCCCAGGGTCAGTGAAAGATAGGTATGGTTGGTGAGAGTTTGTCATGGATATCTGTGCTGCTGGCATGAGTTGATGATGATGACTTTTGAACAATGTCTTGTAACCCTATTTGGCCATGATCTTTCTTAATCCTTACAACCATGTTGGTTACCATCAAGCTGTGTCCTCACTTATAGATGCATCTCTGGTATTTTGTCGGGTTGCACTGTTAGGCACAGTTCTGCTTAAGTTGACTGTATTGGTGTTTTTCATGGCCATCAGCCTCTCCGCACATTGTGTTCTTGATCACAGTGTACCATTGTCCCTTTTTTCCGGGCACTAAAACGATAACTGTAATGTTGTCGTATATCTGGTCACAGTACCCAAAGCGATATACATAACGGAGCGGTGGTGGTGACGGCGATATATTCACGGTACTAAAAAATGACTTGCTGATAAAAATTACAACGCGAGAAATATGTAGTTACAACTGCTAGCCTTTATTTCGTGCTCGTCTCGTGTGCTGTATCGGAGAGGAGGAAAGGCAGAGAGAAAGAGAGAGAGAACTATACTTCTAGATTACTGTGATCCCATAAGGGACTCAAGGTCAGGTCCGTACCCTACGACATCCGAAAGCAAAATGAGGCTGATACCTTTCTTCGTTGTTCCACATAACCACGTGACATCTGGTTCCGGTCAACACCTGAAACTTCCGGTTGACACTGAATTCTCCATTCGGGGTCACGCTACGGTCAAACCATCATTCATCCTGTTTTGGCTCATCACTATTTTTTAAACCTTTATCATCTCTTATTTCTTCTTCCTCCTTTTCTAATATAGTAGTTCTCGCTCACAAAAGCCAGGACCTTCCATTATCTCGTTACACACAGAAGGTGGTATTATTCCCTGTTAGAAACATTTTAAGATCTAAATATGTCAATTACAAAAAGGAATATGAGAAACCCTGCTGTCCTCTGGTGTCACTACGCGAGAACATTATATTTTCTATAAATTACCTTTTTGCTTGTATATCCATTTAGCAGTTGGGCTTCTACCCACACAGTTTCTATTGGCGAGCATTGTTCATTAACCTATATCAAACTAAAATGCAGTCAAACTGTCTACACATATGTTAGGATTTGCAAAGAAACATAAAGACATACATAATAATGTTAGTTTTTGTTTTGTTTTGTTTTTTAAATCATAAAGTTCATGTAAGATCTTTTAAATCACCCAGGAGACCAGACATAACTTTTCTTCTCTGGTTTCTACAAATAAAAGGCTAAATAGAATTTTTTTAATGTGGTTGGGTGTATATCTTTTTAACTATCAGCAAAGTTCAACATATGTTGCTTATGTTTTTAAATTACCCACACATCTATGGTACTAATAGTATATATATATATATATATAAAATATTAAAATTCGAAGGCAATACAATGCGTATAAAAAATAAAGACAAAAAGATGTTTTTTATGTCTTATCGATTTCAAAGCATAAACTTCATCATCAGAGTTTATTTTTAGAAATGACGTGCTTATGTTTTTATTTGTGTGGTTATAATTTCTCTTCTTATTTCCTTTTCCTCTCCTTTTTTTTCTCTCTTTCTTCTCCTCCTTTATGAATGAAATGGGCGAATAACTGTAATTTCTTATTTCTCTCTTTTTTTTTTTTTTTTTTTTAAAGTTTGTGGAGAACAAATATTCCTAATATCGGCTGTATATATATATATATATATATATGATAGTACGCAAACAGTTTGTTTGATATGGCTATATTTTTGGGAGAATATGTGCTTAATTGAAGTCATACCTAATTTGAAAATTAATTAGTTGATAATTAATGAATTAGGCGAATATATCTGTTTAAATGTGAAGCGTAAACAAATCGAGAAAAACTCATTCTCTGAATGTACATTTCGGCCTCTGCTGATGAGGCATAATAGGCCGAAATGTACATTCAGAGAATGACTTTATCTCAATTTGTTTACGCTTCACATTTAAACAGATTTATTCGCCTAATTCATTAATTATCAACTAATTAATTTTCAAATTAGGTATGACTTCAATTAAGCACATATTCTCCCAAAAATATATATATATATATATAAAGATAGGAGGGTTGGAGTAAAATCCGACAGTATGAGGTAAGCTAAAAGGAAAAGTGGACAAAAATAATGACTCAAACAAGTAGAAGTAGGAGAGAAATATTTTGTCCTTCTATGCGAAGAACATCATCAGTCTAACTTTATTCATAGCATTTGAATAAAGTTAGATTGATGATGTTCTTCGCGTAGAAGGACGAAATATTTCTCTCCTACTTCTACTTGTTTGAGTCATTATTTTTTGTTCACTTTTCCTTTTACCTTACCTCATAATATATATATATATACACACAGTGATGCTGATAGCTTTTTATTTTAGTGCATCCTGGGACGCATATATTTGCTTTGGATGAGTCCCCAGAAAAATTTATGGGTTCCAAATAAAGTTTCTTAATATATTGTAGGGTTTTTATTTATGATCTGGGGAAACAACTAAAGTAGTGTAACTCCTACCTTGTAACCTATCCTGTGTAATACGTTTCTAAGAAACTATTGAAATGTATTTACAGTTATCTTGAAATAGTTAAGGAAGAAAAAAGATAAACATTGGGATGCATGGATATGATTTTACTGCATCCTTTTAGATTTTTGTGTGTCAGAGACGCAGGGCGCGTACCTATCAGCATCTGTGTATATATATATGGATGATATCGAGTGTTTCCTTGATAGAATTCAACCAAAATTGAGAACTCAAATGTACATTTAAAGATTTGCATATATTTATTTATGTGAACTGTTGTATGGAAGGAGGAATTTAAAAAAATGGAAAAAAAAGAAAAAATTCAGTCAAACGGGAAGATCCTACCAGTGAGACCAGATATAAGGTCTTTGAATCAGTAAAGATCAGACTGACAAGGCAAGGAAATGCCAAAATAAATTTATATCTACACCAAGGTATCTATTTATATATATATATATATGGGGAAGTAAATCCGACAGAATGTAGTAAAGATATGTGGAACAAAGGAACAAAACTCAGACTTCATCAGTCGTTTAATCTGATTAAACGAATGAGGAAACTGAGCTTAATGCTTAGCGAAATATATCTCCTACATACACTTGTCTGAGTTTTGTTCCTTTGTTCCACATATCTTTACTACACACACACACATATATATATATAATATATATATATATATATATATATATGTTTGTTTACTTCTCATATATATATATATATATATATATATATATATATATATATATATATAGTGTGAACAAAAAGTATTAAGACAATCAGGAATATTTCTTGTATGTTGTTTATTCTCAACTAGTTTCGACCTTAGGTCATCTTCAGGAGAAAATTTCTTATTTGAAGAAATTGTTGATAGATTATTAGAAAGGGAGCATTATAGAAGAACTATAAAAATTGAAGTGTTTTTGTGGGTTTAACATGCTGTTAAAATCCGGGTAGGCGAGTGTGTTTAATAGTAGCATGTCCATTTCTATGAGGTAGGTTATTTTTTAGATGCTCTTACATATGTGAGGGAGGGGTTCATGGGAGTTGTGTGTATGACTGTATGTGTATACATATATATATATGTGTGTGTATATATATATATATATATATATATATATATATAATAGTTGGTGTGCATTTATATAAAAAGAAGTCAACTGGAAAAAAGATAGGAAAAATAAATCTTAAGTGCCGTTCATTGTGTAATAATTGCAACATAATAATATTTAACTTTTTATTAGGCAACATAAAAATCTAGTTCTATTCATAAATAAATATATGCTGAAACAATAGTCAGCCTGAAGCAATAATGAGGGACAGAAAAAAGGTTGGTATAACTCATTAGGAAGCCTTGTAAAAAGCTATTATGATTTAAAACCCTGAAAACAGTGCTTTCCTCATAAAGTTTACACTGTGAGACGACCTGTTCTGCGCTCTGCACCTTCGATGCACGATGTCTAGATCCCCAAACATTGTGAAATTCTGCGCTGGCCGAGTTGAAGGGCACGAGTTAGAGACAGGCTCACAAGGATTAAAAACAAACAAACAACAACTACAAGTGTTTGTAAACAAGACGCAGATGGAAGAAGGGGTGTGTGAGACTTCGCTGTCTATCCAACTGGCTGCTACTCGCTACCTCTCTTGTGGATTCGGGGCTAACTACTGCTACTGACGTTAACACCTCTAGGGCCCGGGTTCTAACTGACTTAGTGCTTGAGTTTAGCTGTATTTATGTCAAACTCTCCTTCCCCACCCATCTTCTCCGGACCACACAGATGGCCAGTACTTAAATCGAATTGCCAACTTCTAGTCGTCATTAACCCTTAAAATTAAAGCAATTAAATATTTTTCCAGAATTAATGTCTTCAATACTTCGAACATTAATTTTTTTTAAAAGAGAATTCCTCATAAAAAATAGCCTCTTTGCTTTTAATATCTGGGTGCATAAGATATTATCACTAAGTGGCCTAACTTCATGGTGGTCGTACAAGTCTCTTAAACTTAACGGCCTAATCTTTGGATTCGTAAAAAGGTCAACCACCCACCCCTTTTACTTATGCCTGGCTTTAACCTATTCTCTTTCTTATTCATTTATTTATTTATTTATTCTGACCATGTTCGTCTTCAATCATAGTATCACAACACATACACACTTGAATTTCCATTGTATAAGTGTCGATTTATGCTTGACTAATTGCTTGATAGTTGTTATTATGAATCTGTTTTGAGCATTACTTAAATATTTTGATACTTTTGAAAAGAAGAGATATTAAGTTGCTTTTCATCGTACCAGGAAATTATATTGTATAATATTGCATTCCAATTGTTTGCAAAAAATGTATACTGGCTTTTTTATTATTTTTATAGCAGCTGCAGTAAATTACCTGAAATTTAAATATAGGTATCAACATCTATTGTAATTTAAATTATAAAGAATTTCTCAGTCGGTAGAGCGTTCGGATAGAAACCACAAGGTTCCTAGTTCGATACCGGTCCTCGCCAACTCAGCGTATGAGTAGCACAGGGATCTGTGCGGTAAATTAAGGAGCTGATGGTAGGTGTGGCGCTCCACCTCAGATGTTAAAAAAAACAATCTCCTTGGTCTAGAGCTATTGAAAAGGGGATAGACTCCCTCGCTGACTGGCTGATACCGACTTTAGGCCGCCCCATCGACTTTACTTACTATTATGTAGTATATTAAGAAAGATTGAAAAAATACAGGTTTAAATGAGTTAAGTGGTGAGTTTATTGGCCGACGCTGCAGTGTTTCGATCTATTAATTAGATAATCTTCAGGGCATTTGTTGGTATATGGAAGGTGGAAGGTAATAAGAAATTTTTTATCACAGAATAACGAGAAAAGTAAGTGATAGTCCTTGTTTATCAGTCTGTTTAAAATTGAAGTTTGAAAAAAGAACGCTGAAAAATAGACAGTTTGGAATATGACGTCAAATATTCTCTTTTACGGTGTGAGTATGGGACTGTGTAAGTGTGTGTATCGAAAAAAGAAAAGGAAAAGCATTGTGCATTTTTTAGGTGTGTGGTTGCGTGTGTGTATAAATCTTTTGCGATAAACAACATCGAAACAAACCTCAAGGTTGTGTTTTGTGTGTGTGTGTGTGTGTGTGTGTGTGTGATAATGTTTATTATCTACTAACTTTGTAATGATCTTTTAAACATGAATATCTAATATTTTTTTTTTCGTTTTTCTTTTTAGAAGTTTATGATAACAAAAGGCATGAACTCAGATAAAATGGAGTTCATGTGTTTTAAAAAAAATATGGAGACATTTCCACATTGGATGGTAAGCCTCCAAAATGTGTAGACAAATGTGGGGTCACAAGAGGTTTAATGTTTTAAGGTTTAAATGTAGCTGTGGTTATTCTTGGTGCATGTTCCCAGGGCTTGCTTTTAACCCCATCTTATTTGGTGGTCGCGCTGAAAAAGGAATTCAAGGGAAGAAAAAGGAAGAGACAAAGACAAAAGGTAGTTTTATGATTTTGGCTTTATTCTCGGGTCCTAGCCACCGCATGGTAAAGAAATTCCTTTCTGACCAGTAGTCAGGTCTCGTACCAGTTAAGGCCTAAGTCCGAATGACCGAGAGATTATCTTGAGGGTCAGAAGTGGGTCCTTTTACCCGCACATGCTTGGAGGGTTCTTCCAGTGTGAAGGCTTATGGGAGTTTGTTATTTTTTTAAATCTTAATTTTAATCTCCACACAGGTTCACATACCTTTGTAGTAATATCTCATCTATATAAAGTAAAAATGTAAAGTAGGCAGAGTGGCTTATTGTCAGTATCAGCAGGACAGTGAAGGAGTCCTTTTCACTAGTGCTAGACCATGGAGATTGTTTTTACATCTGATGTGGAGCACCACAACTACTATCAGCTTCCCACTTTACCACACAGATCCAAGCTATGCTACTCATTCACTGAGTTGGCGAGGGCCAGTATCAAACCCAGGAACCTTGTGTTTCCAAGGTGGATGCTCTACTGACTGAGCTGAACCATCCCCTTATACACATAGGAAAGGCATGGACTGCTATAGACAGATTATTGATCACATGGAAATCTGATCTCATAAGATAAAGCAAGAATTCTTCCAATATGTAGCCATATCAGTGCTACTGTATGGCTGTACCACTTGAACAAAATAGAGAAAAAGCTAGATAGGAACTATACAAGGATGCTGTGTGCTGTTTTGAACCAATCCTGGAAGCAGTATCCTACAAAAAAGCAAATGTAGGGCTACTTACCTCCTATCATTCAAACCATCCAAGTAAGACGAACAAGACATGCTAAATCAGTAGGGATAAACTCATAAGAGATGTTTTCTTGAGGACACCTACCTACACATGGAAACACCAGTCTCGGCCAACTAGCAAAAACCTACATCAAATCAGTTGTGGGATGCTGGACGCTACCTGGGTTAATGATCAATAGGGACTGGTGGGAAGAGAGAATTATGGGAATCCAGGCTGTCAGCATGACCTGTGTGTGTGTGTGTGTGTGTGTGTATATATATATATATATATATATATATATATATATATACTAGCAAAAGTACCCTGTCCATGACCGGACGAAAACATTTTTAGTAACACCAGGAAGTGTTTCTAAAAAGGGTATGACATTAAAGTGCATCTAATAGTAAAATTCTAATTCTGGAGCTTTTGAAAGTGTGGAATACTCCTTCATTACCATTTTGATCCAGAGTTGTAGTACATGTTAGGAACCCATCTATTGGTTGAATAGATTAAAAAATGGATTTTCATTAGAACGAAAATTATTCGTTTATTGGATATTTAATGTTAAACAAAGCTAACAGTTTGTGTATTATAATATTAGTTTATTTTAGGAATAGTCTCTTTTTGATGTTTACATTTTTTAATATTGATAGCATCCCATTGTGGTGTAAGGGTTTGCAAGATAGACTCACATTATTACTGAATAGTGATTCTAATACTTGCTAGATGCCTTTTGCTTTTGACCTTGTACCATATCCTACCTGTGATGAACAGGTTGGGTAAAGAAAACGAGGTCCCATCATTGTGTAATGGTTAGCAAGGTAGTCTCATAAATCCATTACTACTGAATAGTGAGTTTAATCTTTGCTAGATGTCATATACTTACGGAATTGTGTCTAATAATATTGACATTTTTTAGCAGAATTTAGAATTCATGTTTTTTTTTTACTAAAAAAAGTCCCGTATAGAAACTTATAAAAATCTTCTGATATAATTATTCAGACTCTTATCTTTATAGAAAAAAATCATTTTTTATCTGTTCATTTTTTTTTTTTTTTAGATTTTATAAAATAAAATAGGGAGTGGGGAGCTCTAAAAATATTTCCCCTAATATATTTTAATAAAAACCTATTTCAAACACATTTTCATCAACAGATAAATAATTACTGAAAATTTCATGAAAATTTGAATATTAGTTGATTTTTCATAGAATTTTTAAAAAGCCAGTAGTCATAACTTATTTTTGGCTACTGTAAATTTCAATTGATTTAACGGTGCAAAAAGGTAAACATTGTTTTTTTTCAGCTGAAATTTCATGTTGTTTTCAAGTTTTTCATTGTGTCAAATATAAATCCAGTTAGCAATTTGAAAATAATAATAGTATGTGTTTTTTTTATATCCCCTTTTTTTAATCACTAAGAATTTGCGGAATTTTTTTTTTTTGTATACAACATTGAGAATAATATTTTAAAAAGTAACTTGTGAATGTTTTAAATGAGTTTTTTCTAAAATGTAAGACAATTTTAAATTCAGTTTTTAATTGCTTGTTGAGTTAGAAATAAAATGTAATATTGTAATTTATTTATTTTTTTAGCCCTAAAACAAAAGTAACAAAGAAGCCAACTAAACATTGTATTTCATGTTTTAATTTAAATTTCATTATTCTTCTTTCAAAAACGTTTTGAGTTTCACTGATTAAAAATGGATATATTTAATCATATTTCATTCTAAGAAATATGAAAATAATAGTATGTGGGTGTCCACTTTTTTTTAATTGCTTGAATGATTTTTTTCTAAAACTTTTTCGTGTGTAAGACAATTTTAAATTCAGTTTTTGTAATTGCTAATAACTAAACATTAATTTATTTGTAGACAGAATATTTTGCATATTAATTCAAATTTCATTATTTTATGAATAGTTTCTTTAAAAAAGTTTTGACTTTGGCTGATTAAAAATGGATATATTTTATTCTAAGAAATATGAAAGTATTCGTAAAAAATATTGATAAAAAGGTTTTCATTTTTCTTTTTTACATTTAAAAAAAGATAAACTTGGTTTGAAAAGTTGATTTTTTGTTTTTAGTTCTCAAAAAAAAAAAAAAAACAGTTCATACTAAATTACAAAACAATTGCATTCAACAATGTTGAATTATTAGTAGAAATAAAGCGGACATTTTAAATGATTACTGATACAGGTAGCAGGCAAGCTCCTGCTGCTGGCATATCAGCAGGGCAACTATACGATGCTTTCCAAAAATCGTTTGATTTTTGTTTGATTAATTAATTATATCCCTTAATCAGTAAAAATCAACAACCAAATTTGGTGTGTTTCTTAGTTAGAAGGATATTAATCTTTATGCAACATTTTGAATCTGAGTGACTCCTCTTTTAGAAGTTATAGGTTGACATGTACATACCAAACTTTCTTTTATATATATAGATATATAATTATTTATTATATATGCCCATTTAAACATTTTTTTACTAAAACATGCTTCTCTATACATATCACACATTCTTCTGTAAATTTCACATGGTTTGCACTTCTTAGCCACCAAAAATTTGATGACAAATCAAGCTTGAAGCACTCTGTTTGATTTGTTGTCATTTTGAATAGCCTCAAAAAAATACTTTTGCAAGATCAAAATAACTTTTGCTACGAACCAATTCCAAACAATGCAGAATTTACATTTATGGAAAAACTTTTGAAAAAAAATTAATTTTGCTTTTTATCAAAAAAAAAATTCCTTGTATTTTTTGAATGACCCTCATCTTGATACATTGATATGCATATGATTATTATTCTGTAGGGATTACATTGCTTACTATCCACACTTCTCCTGTTTGATGCTAGGGTACAGAAGAGGGAATTACTTTTCATGTCTACCAGTAGGTGCTAGGTGGCGTAGTGAGCAGCATTAAATAAGTGGAAGCGGTAAAGAGAAAACCTCTTTTTTAGAAGTACCATGACCCAGTTGTTTTCTCTCTATGGATAGGGGGAGATTTACACCCCAAGTAACCTCATGACACATGACACATGAGAATATGCTTAATATGTAAGTCTTTATACTTTCCTCTTTTACCAACAGGGTAATTCCATGTCGATTCATCCAGAAAAAAGTAAAATTGTCACCCACCCCCTTCAATTTTTCTGAAAATTTTTCCAGGCGTGGACTATGTTAAAGTTAGACAAAAATAGATTACAAAAAGTCACCATTTTTCATGAACCTACCAAATTTGGAGAGCTAAAAATGACATAACACTGCCAATTTTTGGAATTGGAAGCTCAAATTTTGGGGATTGTCTAACTTTAACATAATCCACACCTGGAAAAAAATTCAGAAAAGTTGAAGTGGGTAGGTGACATGGTATGGATGATTTGACACGGAATTACCCAACAGACTCAAGACTTTCTTTACTAAAATACTATTTTCCTATTAAGACATTTCTCTCTTACAACTCTATGTCATGTCTGTGTTCTCTTCTATTAAGTTTGCTCAGACAGTAAAATATCATTGTTAACACTTTGTCATGAATTTTTCTTGCATTTATTCCGTATGTGGAGAAGATACGCAACTAACTTTTATACATATTTACCAATCCCTCTATGCAAGTAGGATGTGACACATGTCAATTTCTTAAGCAGGTTTAACAGGTTTGAATTCAGAGTTTTCTTTCTCCTAGACTGGTTGCCTAGCCAAACTTAAAGAGCCCAGTCTGCTCTACTATTTACCCATAGCTAGAGGGAGAGTAGTTTAATGCATACCTTTCCCAAAAGTATTAGCACTATATGAAATGCAAACAGCCTCGTCCAGGATTTGTACACGACTCGACGAGTCAATTTCATACAACTCTATCCATTACACCACGTGCTTCCAAAATATATATATATATATATATATATATGGGAGAAATGTGAGGAGGTTAATCCGACAGTATGTAGAGAAAGCTAGACAAACACGGTTTTTTATGGAAACTGGATGTTTATTGTCGACGATGCAACGTTTCGGTCTCTTATTAGACCATCTTCAAGACCTGGATACAGTGCTCGCTTTAATGATGAAAATGAATTTTAACAAATCTTACCCTATACCCCTCCATAAAAAAAAAATAAAAAATAAAAATCTAACATATCATAGGATATGTTAGATTTTTTTATGGAGAGGTATAGGGTAAGATTTGTTAAAATTCATTTTGAGAATGTCCATCATTAAAGCGAGCACTGTATCCAGGTCCTGAAGATGGTCTAATAAGAGACCGAAACATTGCATCGTCGACAATAAACATCCAGTTTCCATAACATCCCTTTTCTCCACATATATATATATATATAATATATATAAAAAGTCCTCGTTTGACAGAAAATTAGGGATTGTTTATTACATGATATTTTTGAAAGAAAGAAATGAAAATTTCATATTTAACAGCAAAAAACAAAAAAATATTTTTTTAGGAAAAAATGTGTTTCCGGTCTTTTTTTTTTCTTTCTTTTTTTTTTTTTAATTTCAACTAAATTCATTCTCAAAACTTTGTGCTGAATAGCTTTAAACCAAGTTCAAGAATTTTGTAAATAATCCAAGAATTGTGCCAGTGTCTACCAAAAACCTTGAGGAATGCTTCTGCAAACTTCCAATTTCAGATTTAGCAATAAAAAATAAAACAGAATAAATGCTTTTCTTACTTAAACTGCTGATGTCAAATTTATGTGTGTATGTGTATGTGTGTATGTGTGCGTGTGTGAGAGAGAAAGAGGGAGAGAATGAGTGAGTGGGAGTGGTTAGAAGAATGTTTCCAACTGCGTTTCTTTATTCTTCATCTCCTAGCCCATATTTCCAGACACCTGGTGGGGGTGATGGAATGGTGGTGTTGGTGGTGGTGGTGTTGGTGGGGGCGGGGAGGGGGTGGTCTGGACACTTACTTTCTGCTGTCATCATGACCTCCTAAAAAGAAGTTTCCCGATTGTTTCTTCAAGATATTTGCAATGCTAGAACCTCTGTGGTGTGGAACATGCACCCATTTTTCTGCTTCTTTTTCTTTTTTTTTTTTTTTTTTGTCCACAGTTGCCTGAACAACTGGAGACTGAGATCTGCTATTAATTATTCATCTTTGTTTATCTTTACTGTGATGCCCTAACCTACAGTCACATCGGCACCTAGTTAGAAGAGCAGAAATAGTGCATACATTTTGACATACATACTTACATACGGACACATAACTCTATACATGGATATGTATACATATATACATAGACATATACATGGATATATATATATATATATATACATAGACACATACATGGATATATATATATATATATTATATATATACAGACATGGATATATATATATATATATATGTATATATATATATATATATATATGATGGCAGAAAACTCGTGTTCAAGTATTGCCATTGCTTAATAAAAAAATTTTTTAAAAGTTCAACAGTTCAAATAATATAATGGTGAGCTTCAAAAAGTTCAACAATGAGCTGCACGAAAGTGGCTCTTTAGTCCTGCCAAAGTCTTGCACATCTTCCCACATTTACAGGTAATTCCAGGGAGCACAGGGTATTTTATTAGTCCATCCCACCGATGCACAGATCGGTGACTGATCAGGCCAGCCTTGCCCATACATAGCCTTCCACACTGGTCACATAGTAGACCAATTTGAAGCCCTTGGTTGTCTACTTTTTTATTCTTGCGAATATCTTGTTTCAACTACTCATGCTGTATACGGTTGGTCTCAGACTTTTTTGTGTCCTGTAAAGCTCTTCTCCACTGCCTACGGTCCAGAGCCTTACTCTCCCAGGTCTTCTCATCGATGTTACATTTTTTCAAGGTCGACCTCAGGCAATCCTTATATCTCATCTTGGGCCCTTGAGCCAAACGCTTTCCGTTTACAAGTTCCCCATAGAACAGTTGTTTAGGAAGTCACCCATCATTCATCCTTACCAAATGTCACTCCATCTCAAACTTTGATTATGAGAGATTCTATGCTTTGACATTTGGCTCGCTCCAGAACCTCGATGTCACTGACGTACATTTGCCAGCGCACCCCTAATATTTGTCGTAGGCATTGCTGGTGAAAGCGCTCGAGTATATACACACATATATACATATACATGGATATATAAATAAATATAAACAGACATGGATATGTATATATAGAGATATATACACACACATACATGGATATATATGTATACATATACAGTCATAGATGTATATATATATACATAGATATATAGTCACACATGGACATATATATATATACACTGACATATACTCAAACGTGGTATATATATATATATATATATATATATACACACACATGCACAAATACACATATATACACACATACATATATATATATATATATATATATATATACACATACATATGTGGACGCATATATATATATATATATATATATATACTCACACACACACGCACATATATAAATACATATATTTATGCACACATGGATATATATACATACATATACACATAATCTTGGATATTTAGCTCAGTTGGT
Source organism: Doryteuthis pealeii (assembly GCA_023376005.1). NCBI lineage: Eukaryota > Metazoa > Mollusca > Cephalopoda > Myopsida > Loliginidae > Doryteuthis > Doryteuthis pealeii. The sequence continues at coordinate 26,940,629 of CM042154.1, read as the reverse complement.
AGTGCGTCCAAATAGGAATGACAAGGTTCTGGTTTGATACCGACCCTCCCAATTCAGTATACGAGTAGCACAGGGATCTGAACAGTAAAGTGAGAAGCTGATGGTAGGTGTGGCACTCCACCTAAGGTGCCAAAATAATCTAGTTTAGTGTTAATCAAAAGGGGATGAACTCCCTCGCTGTCTGGCTGATACCAACTGAATATATATATATATATATTCTGTGTCTTAATTTTTAAATTCCTCCTGGATTTTTGGGTCCATCACTTCCGGTTAATCTAGTCGGTTGACCTTGGGGCAACTGAGAGAGGAGAGAAAGGGTCTTTGACAATAGCTGCCACTCCTTCGCCCACCGTTTCTCTTAGTACACAGTAGTTGGTATCCGACCAATCTTTGAACCCGACAATGTACATGGCTTAATGCGCGTGAACACGCATCTATATATATATATATATATATATATATATAGGGTGTTTAAGAGATATTTGACGTTTCATAAGGAAAAAGAAAAAGTGCTTGGTAACTACAAAATTTAATGGATTGTACAGAAATTCAACAGGCATGGAAATTACACTATTGTCAACAAGTTTCCTTCAAAATAACTGTCAATCACAGCCTCAATCCTGCTCCGGAACCTGGAACAAGCTGATGTTACAGTTCCCTGGGAAGGGTCTAAAAATGACCTTAATTCTGTCAATTAACTGGGCTTTTGTAGTACTGCATGCGATTGGTGTCTTTCTGAACCAGTGCCACATAAATAATAATCCATGGGCTAAGATCTGGGTAGTTTGGAGGCCAACATTGGGAACTGTGTGTAGTCGTAAAAATTGCCAACAGTTATTTTTCACTTTTCCAGAGCTGTGGCAGGGGGCCGAATCCTGCTGCTATACATATGGCCTACCATTGGCCACCTTGTTATCCAGGGCTTGACTACAGTGTTTAGCAACTCCATGTAGGCATCGCGAGTTCAACCTGATACCCTTTTTGTAGATCTTTGAGGAAATCTGCTGTACGAACGCAATCAGATCATCTGTTATGTTGCTTTCTTCAGCCACAGCCTCGTAGTCTCCATTGCAATTCTCCAGTTCATGCCTGATTGTTTTAACAGTGTTCAGGGAGCATTGGGCATCTCCTTATTTTGATGGCCGGTGCAGATCATCATGATACAAGTTATTCTCTTCCATGATTCAGGTGGGTTCCAGTCATCCATTCTATCTATCATCACGTATATGAATGAAGAAGGGTCCAAGCTTTTAAATGATGCATAGTGTGCATCAGTACCTCCAGGCTACGGAGAAAAATAAACAAATATAAATATGTCAAATTTCTCCCAAACACCCTGTATATATTTATATAATTGTGCAATATAATTATATAGGAATGTATATAATATTAATATTTGATGTGAAATGTCTATCTATTTAGGTTTCTTACATATTTTACTCTTATTTACAATATGTGTGCATGGAATATATTATTTATATAATAATATATATATTATATATTAATTACTTTTTGCCCTCATATACAACATTTCATCTTTTTTTTCTCCAGACCGTCTTGTTATTACCTTGAAAAAGGGTGAATATTCACCCGAAATATCAGAATAGATTAAACCAGGAACAGAGCAATGGTTGAATATATAAAAATTTTCTGTTTTTCTTGTTTTTGTTCAATGTTTCAAAAACCAAACAAACAACGTTCACAAGAACATAACACATAATATATATAAATAATATATATATATATATATATATATGTATATATGGAGGCGCGTGGCATAATGGTTAGAGCCGTGGGAAATGGCCTTGTCGACCCGAGTTCAAATCCTAGGCAAGGCTGTTTGCTAATACCCTTGGAAAAGGTATGAATCCATATATTCTCCCCCCAGCTATGGGTAAAATAGTAGGGCAGACGGGAGCTCTTTAACCTTGGGTAGGTAACCAGTCTAGGAGGGGGATAACTCTGAATTCAAAATTCCTGAGGTCAGTTATTGATTGGGTCGTGGCATCCTTGATGCAACATTTTTCCTATCGACTGAGCCAAAAAGGTGGAATGGTCCAACACAAGCCTTCACCACTATAAACAAATCACTGTGTTGGTTGTTAACTGAATGAACACTCATGCGTCAAAATTGATGAGAGAGTCCATATATATATATATATATTATATATATTTTATTTACTTATATGTATTTTTTATAGTGTTTACTTTTTTTTTATTCTTTTGTTTTTTGAGGAAGTCAGTTGAACAGGAAACTAAAGATTACATTGTATCTTTTTCTTGGACTTAGAATTTAACTTTATACTTGCTGTCTGACATAAATTTGTGAATATTCTGGTTATATAACTTCTTTTTTCCTGTGATCCATTATTTTTGTAAAATCCATCTAATAAGGCTAGGCTCGTAAAAATTAAAAAAAAAAAAAAAAATTTTTTTTAAATTTTTAAAAATCTTTTGAATTTCTGGTTGAAATAAATTATTACGGAATGACGGCTTGTTAAGTTTTCTTTCTTTTGAAAGTATATATATATAATATATATATATATAATATATATTATAGTATGTATGTATTCACATGCACACAGATTGCACATCAATGCTTATATAAATAAACATAAAACTTTTTTCTGTGCATCTACATGTATTTACAAGAATCTGTATTTATTTATCTTAGACAAATCTGATATAAGAGTGCATCTGTGGGGATGAGAGAAGAATGCTGAGCATCAAATTTGGAATATAAAAAACTAAACTTTATCTGGATTTTAAAAAAAAGATTATTACCATTACTCACTAGAAAACATTCAAAATGAATAAGAATTGTATGGCTATTGTTGTAGGAAACAGACATGGTGGGAAGGTTCAACATCTGGACAGGTCTGTTTGCATTTCACATAGCTCTAATGCCCTTGGTATGAGATCCAACTATTCTCCATTCAGCTATGGGTAAATAGTATGGCAGACTAGTCTATTTAACCTTAGTATGAGCAACTGGTCTAGACTAGGCTCTTTAAGTTTGGCTAGGTAACCATTCTAGGAGAAAGGAAACTCTGAATTCAAACTGTTAAACTCCGCTTATAAATTGGCCTTGTATCGCATCCACTTGCAATAGAGGGGTTGGTAAATGTATAAAAAGTAGTTGAGATCTTCTCCTCATAGCAATAAATGCAAGAAAAATTCATGACAAAGTGTTAACAATGATATTTTACTGTCTGAGCAAACTTAATAGAAGAGAATACAGACAGGACAATATATATATTTACCAATATCACAAGTAGGATGTGACACAAGGTCAATTTCTTAAGCGGACTTTAACAGGTAAATTCAGAGTTTTTCCTTCTTGACTGGTTGCCTAAATCAAGGTTAAATAGCCTAGTCTGTCCTAACTTTCCCATAGCTGGAGGGACAATAGTTGAATATAACCTTTCCCAGTGGTATTAACACTGTGAAATGCAATATAGTCTGTGTCCTGGATTTGAACTCTGTTCGACAAGTTCATTTCCAATGATGATAACCATTAAGCCATATGCCTCCAAATATTTTATATCATATATTGCATGTGTATCAGTGATCTATGCTCTCTACATGTGAAGGTTGACTGTATAGTACCCGCAACTCATCACTAATATTTTTAGTTGTAATTGAACAAACCTGGACATTTTATTGTTTAAGCCTGTGTGTAGTAAGATATATGACAGATAACAAGAATAATTTTTATTTGACTGAACAAAGTTTATAGAGTAGGATACCAACATTACAGAAGATACAATGAAGAGCTTATACTTAGCTGTATAAGAGAAATGTCCTAAATAGTAAAATAGTAGTTCAAATCCTGGACGTGGTAATTGCATTTCACTTAGCGCTAATACCCTTGGGAAAACGTATGAATCCTACTCTCCTCCAGCTATAGGTAAATAGTAGGGCAGACTGGGTCTTTTAACCATGGTTAGGCAACCGTCTTGGAGAAGGAAAATCTGAATTCAAACCTGATAAACTCCACTTGATAAATTGACCTTGTGTTGCATCCAGCTTGTGCGGAGGGGTTGGTAATATATTATATATTATATATATATATATATATATAATAGTAAAATAGTACTTTTATAGATAAAGTTCTTTTTCACAGTACCAAATCGATAAGGTTGTATACCCTTTTTCTACTTCTTACTTCTAGTCGTCTTCTCTTCTGGCTGGCTTCGGTTCTATCTTCTAACATCTTGCGTCTGGAGTTGTCGTGGGACTTCAGTCTGGTTTTCTGTTAGGGATTTCTCTTTATCAGAAGCCCTGTGTCATTGTTAGTTTTTTAGGTAATAAACACAAGACTTCGATTTACGTTGATGTTACTTTATTTGTAAATCCCCAAACCAGACATCTGCGCAGATGCAGAGGATGCGCATAAAAATGCGACTTACACCTTCAAGCTCCTACCTGCTAACTGACTGAAACTTACTTAAAATCCTTAAACCGGAAGAGGGTCTTCTATGCCTTCCGGTTCTCACGATTTATCCCCGGAAAGCAAGGTGAGAGTGTGGTCAAGCGCCGTCACTCACTCTCAAGGCCATCAGCTGCACTAATCGCCATTATGTTTTCTACACTATTGCCATAATTATTAGGTTTCTAAATAATTACTGTAACAATTGTCGAGGATAGAAAATAAAAGAGAATTATGACTTTGGTGCTTCTGGTTTTATAAGGTTGCTCACTACATCACTACTAACTGGAAGACACAGGAGTGTAAAGTAAAGAATGTAATTCCTACACATGTAATGAATGACCCCTAACTTTTGGCTATCCCAGCCTACAAAACTTTTTATGTACAAAAAATATGCACTTTGTAGTGGAAATGTTAAGACAAATGGTGTGTGCTTTTCTTCTAAAGTATGGATGATGAAAAGCATAAAATAAATATTTATGTTAATAAATTCTCAAAAATTAAGGTCCCTTTAATGACTCTTTTTAATTGGTATTGTTGTATACCCTTCTTTACTTTCTTATATTCTTATTCTGTTCTTCTTGTCATCTTCTATCAGGTCTCTTCTAACATCTCTTCTTCGTCTGGACTTCGTCTTGGGGACTTCGTGTCTGGTCTTCCATTAGGGATTTCTCTTTATCAGAAGCCCTGTGTCATTGGTAGTTTTTAGATAATAACACAAGACTTCAATTTACTTAGATCACATTTTATTTCGAAATCCCCACCGGACTACCTGCGCAGATCGAGTTGGAGCGTGTATAACACGACTCACCACCGTCGTGGTTTCTCGCCGACTGACTAAAATCTATCTTTAATCTAAACCGGCAGAGGGTCTCCTCCACCGATTCTCATGGCATCCACCGGAAAGGATCAGTATGAGGTCAAGCCTTGTCACTCATCCTTCAAGGTCGTGGGCTGCAACTTATAATGGTCATTTTGATTTCTACACTACTGTACATAAATATTAAGAATCTAATAATTATGTGACAGTATGTCTTCTAAATATGAAGGTAACATCTCAACTCTCGATGGTAAACTCCTAAACTCGGTGGCACAATTCACATACCTAGGCAGTAATATCTCATCCACAGAAAGCTATATTAATGCACGCATAGGAAAGACATGGTCTGCTATAAATTATCAGTCATATAGAAATCTGAACTCACAGACAAGCTAAAGCAACAATTCTTCCAAGCCGTAGTCATATCAGTGCTGCACCTCTTTTCATTAGTGCTAAACTGTTGAGATTGTTTTGCATCTACGGTGGAGTACTACACTTGCCATCAGCTCCCCACTTCTTGTTGAACTCAGGAGCCTTCAAGGAACTTCAAAACAACCTCTTTATTTAATCCTTTGGGGTAGATTGTTTTCATTCCCGTAACCATGATTGGTTACAGGTGTTAAACTATGTTAAGTATACTATGTTATTTTTATTTGTAGTCTGGAGTGAACCTGCAACCAGATGATTGTCATTTAGAATTATATTAACTCTTATATCTGTTACACCATGTATCTTAATGGACAATTAAGAGTGAATTTTTGTAACCTATAAACCTAATGTTTTTTACCTAGAATTTACACCAGGGATTGACACTAATGCCGTCACGGGGACGATAAAAATTACATCCAGGACGATCAATACATCATCCGGGACAGTTTGCTGGGGACGATAAAAATTTTTCCTAAAAGTTAGTACTACATTCCAATATTGGCCGTCCAGTGATTGCCCAAATCCTGACCTCAAAACGAGGCTATGGCACCGCAGGTCTATTCTCAAAGCCATGTAATGAATAATGGTGGAGGGAGATAGTTTAAAAGGATCGAATTATGTATTACTAACCTTACTCAGGGTAACTTAAAGTAAAAAAAAGTATTTTTTTAGCTCAAAACACACTAGGAAATGGATTTTTTTATCCAAATATCTAGAATTATCACTCCTTTGGCTTTTCTTAATGTTTTATTACATGTTATTATGCTACTGATGACTGACAAGTATAGATGATGCTAATGAATTAAACAAAAATATTTTGATTTCGGGACGGTCCAAACCCCATTTGGGACGGTCCAAACCCCATTCGGGACGGTTGATGACTTTTGTTCGGGATGGTCATGAAAAAAGTTAGTGTCGGGGCCTGATTTACATGTATACTTATTAAGTATGTTTTTTTACCTTGCTCATATTGCAATTTTTTTATGCTAATCTAATCTAGCCTTTTTGAATTACTGGTTCCAATATCATGTTCATCTCTATACTTGGTCTACTTAAGAGGTCACAGCTGGGGCTGTAGAATACTCTGACTGCACCTCTGTAGAGGGTTAAGACCCCCCCCCCTAATTGAGTCACTTGTCTGTAGTGGCAACCTGTGATGCTTAATGACGGAATCCTGGTGGCTGAGCAGTCCATGACTTGCAACATTCCACTTTAACTTTTACTTAGACTTGACAAGTGATCAATCTATCAGCTGGTCATGTCAAGCTCTAACATCTATTGCCCGGACCCTATTGCACTTATGACAAATTTCGAACCCTTTTTAACATAAATGTGCAAGAAGGCAATGGCTGAGTGTCTTAATGTTCTGGGTATGACATTAAACTGCGTCTTAATGGTAAAGTTCCAATTCTGGAGCCATGGGGAGTGTGGAATACCCCTTCATTGTCATTACTCCCAGGTCCACCCTGACCCAGAGTGGTAGTATCTGTTAGGATCCCATCTATGGGATAAATAGAAGAAAATGAGTTAACAAAAACATGTTTTTAAAAAATTGTTAGAAAAAATGAATTTTCATTACCCATCAAGAATGAATACAACAAAACGTCTTCAGCATAAAATAAGCCAATAAGGGTTTGTAACGTTGTGGTATTTTCACAGTACCCAAACGTATATACGTAACGGGGCGGTGGTGGCGATATATTCACCATACTACAAATGTCTTCAGCGCGTGGCGGTCATCTTGTTGATAAAAATTACAATGCGAGAAATATGTAGTCACAACTGCTAGCCTTTATTTTGTGCTCGTCTTGTGGGTTCGTATCAGAGAGGAGGAAAGGCAGAGAGAAAGAGAGAGAGGACACTGTTAAATTACTGTGACCCCATACTAGACACCAGAGGCCCGATCCGTACCCTACGACGGCGGAAAGCAAAAAGAGACCAGGACCTTTCTTCGTTGTTCCACATCACCACGTGACTTCCGGTTCCGGTCAACACCCGAAACTTCCGGTTGACACTCAATTCTCCTTTTGGGGGTCACGCTCCGGTCAAATCATCGTTCATCCTGGTTTTGTGCTTATCATTATTTTTTTAACCTTTATCATCTCTTATTTCTTCTTCCTCCTTTTCTAATATAGTAGTTCTAGCTCACAAAAGTCAGGACCTTCATTATCTCGTTACAGGTTGATATGCCATAAAATCCAGAAAGGTCACTGTAGCCTAACATATGCACTGCTTCTGTGAGACGTCTTCCAATGTTATTCTCTGTGTATATAAAAGTTACTTTAAAAAAAGTTTTCAGATAATTTATGTATTTTTCTTATAAACAGCCACAAACTAGAAAGAAAGCTTAAAAGCAAATAGTTTTGTTTTTTTTTCACTTCTTTATAACTTATCATTTTTATCTATAAAAGAAAAAGTTGTTTTTTTATTATTGGCTTGTTTGTTTTATTTTTTTTATCATTATTTAATTCTCAACATCCTGTTGAAAACATTCTAAGCCAACAGCCCACTCACATACGGATTGAGTAGAAATTGCCTAAAAATGGATTTTTTTCATTCAAATGTTTATAATGCCTTTACTTGTTTTTAAAAAATTGGCAGTATTGCCAGAAAGACTTTGTTTTTTAACTCTTTGCCTACCAAAAATTCCCCCATATCTGTAACAAATTTTCTTGGCATTTTTTACCTGTATGATGGGATATTTCAAAGTTCACTATCTATTCACCACAGAACTCATTCTGTTCAAATAAAGTCCCGCCCTGTCAGCTGGGGCATTAGAATGCACCGACTGCACCTCTGCAGAGGGGTAAGACTCCCCCAATGGGCCATCTGTTGGCCATGGGTGGCGACCCGTGATGCTTAAGGATAGAGCCCGGGTGGATGAGCAGTTCATGACATGCAATACTCCACTTTGGCCCTATCTTGGGCTAGACGGGCGGTCAGAGAGGCCCCCTCCGATCAATCGGCTGGTCACGTCAAGCCCTAGCACCTATATGATTTTCCCAACCCTATTGCCCTTATGGCAAGCCCAAATCCCTTTTTATCATATGGGTGCTAGAAGGCGGTGGCTGTGGGTCTACATGTCCTGGGAATGACGTTAAACTCTATCTGATGGTGAGGTTCCAGTTCTGGAGGTTTGGGGAATGTGGAGCACCCCATTCATCAACATTGCTCCCTGGTCCACTCTGACCCGGAGTGGTAGTACCTGTTAGGGTCCCATCTATGGGTTAAATAGAAAAATGTATTTATAAAAAAATTGTATTTTCCATTAAGAATTGATTTATTTCAAAACTTTATCGGCATTAAATGACCCACTGAGGTTGATATGCCGTAAAACAAAACAAACCAAAAAAAAAAAAATCAAATAAAGTCCTATCATTATAGTAATCTGAGACCTTCTGTTCAATTATAATGAACTAACCAGTTTTTTTTACTTTGCTTGGGTGCAGTATGAGAGCTGCTGTGAGCAGCTTAAAGTAGGCAAAGAATTAAACAAGATAGTTGATACATAGCAACAAATTCTTAACTTTTTACCTCCCAAATTTCCCTCATGGCTGTACCAAATTTTCTTGGTATTTTTTACTTGTATGATGGGATATTTCAAAGTTCACTATATATTCACTTCAGCACTATTCAAATAAAGTTCTATCATTATTGTAATCTGAGTCCTTCTGCTCAATTATAATGAACTAACCATCAGTTTTTGTACTTTGCTTTGTTGTGGTATTGCAGTAACGGGAGAGGCACTGCGAGTGTTTTAAAGTAGGCAAAGAATTAATGTATGTATGTATTTATCCAACTTCTCTGAGTACAATGTGACACAAGATCAATTTTTAACTGGAGTGCAACTGGTTTGAATTGAGAGTTTTCCTTCTCATAAACCAGTTGCCACACCATTGGATACTTATACATACATACGATTATGTAGAAAAATAGATACATGTTCAATGTTTAAAATGATGACATTCAAAATAAACGGTAAACATTTTTGTGATTTCTAAATATTTTGGAGACCCTAAGCGACGTCCTCCTGTGGAAGCCAGCACATGGACAAGCCAGTGTGGGCTGACCAGCAAAAACATTAGTTGATCAGCTCTGTGCGGATGCAGGATGCTGCATAGAGGACCTCCCGAGATGAGTGATAGGGACGGATGGAGAGAGATTGTCATGGATATCTGCGCTGAAAGCGCGACATGATGATGATGATATATATATATATATATATGGAAGCATGTGGTGTAATGGTTAAAGTCATGAGAAATGGACTCGTCGCCCCGAGTTCAAATCCTGGACGTGGTAACTGTATTTTCACTTAGCGCTAATACCCTTGGGAAATGTATGAATCCAATTCTCCCTTCAGCTATGGCTAAATAGTAGGGCAGACCGGGCTCTTTAACCTTGGTTAGGCAACCAGTCTAGGAGAAGGAAAACTCTAAATTCAAACCTGTTGAACTCCGCTTAAGAAATTGACCTTGTGTCACATCCTGCTCTTGCGGAGTGGTTGGTATATATATATATATATATATATATATATATATGTGTGTGTGTGTGTGTGTGTACACACAAAGTCCATTGCAGACAATGATGATGTCACTCCATGTCATTCATCAGTTGTGGACCCTCTGGTGGTTAGTTTATCCAATTCTGTACTTGCAGATGTGGTCACACACATTGCAAGGGAAATTTCCATCTGCATTCTGTGGTGCATGACAATGAAGACATTGCCACTTTGCAGGCCTATTGATATTGAGCCACTCAGCTCCTGTGCGGCACGTGTTTTGCCAACCCCGTCTCTTGGCCAAATCTTCCAGTCTTGAAGGTGTAATGGCGCATTTCTTCAGAGTCATCTTCTGCTGCTGCTGCTGACTGCCCAGCGCTTGACTCACTTGTTATTTTATGGGCATATTAGCCAAACATCTGGGCACATCAATCAAACTTCGCGTCCTTCCAGTTCCTACATCGCATCTGTTTTTGCATGCGGGAGGACGCGGATTCGATCCCTTTCCTTTCTCCCTTTCCTTTCTCATTCTCCGTCACAGTATTGCCTCTACAGTGACAAGTGTTTTGGATTTCAATCTTCGTAGGTTAAAAAGATACACACACACACACACACTCAATGGGGTGCTGAAAAGTCCCTGTCTCTGAAAATAAAAGTATATGTTTATCTAATTTTTCTTTTCACTTTTTTTTTTCCAAATGTTTCAGGTGTGGAATGTGGATACTGGAAAATGTCTTCATGTTGCCACGGAACATTCCGGTTCTGTAAGGGTAGGTAACAAAATTTCTATTATTACAAATGTCATGACTTTTTTTTATCCTTTTTCTTAGTTTCATCTAAAAAAAACTTGTTCATAAATTTCAGACTTTCATTTTTTATTTCCACAGTGTCTGATTCCTTTACGTGATGGACTCCTTTTTGCCTCGGGGAGTGAAGAAGTCTGTGTATGGAGCAAACATGGCAGGTTACAATATAAATACATCAGAAAACATCAGGCAGGTGGGTTCTTTAAGAAAACTTACAAGCTCATGATGTAACTTTTATAGTTGTAGGAAATGGATACTGTGACCCAAGTTCAAATCTTGGACAAGGCTGTTTGCATTTTCACATAGCGCTGATACCCTTGGGAAAGGTATGCATCCAACTATTTTCCCTGCAGCTATGGATAAATAGTTGGGTAGACTGGGCTGTAGCTTTGGTATGGCAACCAGTCTAGGAGAAGGAAAACTCTGAATTCAAGCCTGTTAAACTCCACTTAAAAAGGGTTGGGTAAATGAATACCAGTTATTTAAATTTTCTGAGACAAGAAACTTGCAATTAATATAAGTATATTTTTGCACAAAAAAAAACAAATAAAAACAGCTTGTATGTATATACGCAATTCTCCCCACCACCACCACCACCACCACAGCAGGATGTGACATGTTTTCTTCATTGTTGATTTCTGTCTCAATACTTCAACCGCAGTACTTTTTTAACACACATTGTGTGTATATATACAAGGTGTGTCAAAAAAGTATTGAGATTTTTTGTACTTTTTGACACACTTTGTATTGTGAAAAAAAATAACGTTCCATGCATTAATTTTTTTTAGAATACAAGGTGTATTAAACTAATATCAAGATTTTTTGTACTATTTGACACACCTTGTATTCTGAAAAAAATAACATTCTATTCATTAATCTTTTCAGAATACAAGGTGTGTCAAAAAAGTACCAAGTTTAAAGCTGTATTTACCAAGATAGAAATGAAGAATGACTAGGACGTTATTTATTTTCAGAATACAAGGTGTGTCAAAAGTACAACAAATCTTGATACTCTTTTGACACACCTTGTATATATATTGTATATATGTGAAATAAATGGAAATTAATCCGACAGTGTGAATTTGATATATTGAAAAAAACAAATGATGTTTACAAATGCTTGGGATCATCAGGAGAGAATGTGCACCGTTTCGGGGCCTTCCTCTCAACGGTTTTAACTGCACATCGCCCTGCCCCCCCTCACTGATGTGAGGTCCCTCAGAATATCTGTATCGACCGTATGTAATAGATCGGTCTTCAACAAAAGTAAAAACGGGATGAAATGACCGTTAGAAGAAGAATGCACAAACAGAACGCTGTTAGTCAAAGTTGGAATTTTTCAAAAAATGCGTTATCTGTATTAAAAATAAAATGAATTTTATTTTTAATTTTTTAAAATCAGAAGCATTACTGTTTATAATAAGACTCAAAAGAGCCTGATGTAAAATTGTTTTAAAAAAGTGTATAATTGTATAAAAAGTGTATATTAATTATCAAAATTGTTCATAATTATTATATATTGTAATGCTTCTGATTTTTAAAAATTAAAAATAAAATTCGTTTTATTTTTAAATAAAATTCATTTTATTTTTAATACAGATAACGCATTTTTTGAAAAATTCCAACTTTGACTAACAGCGTTCTGTTTGCGCATTCTTCTTCTAACGGTCATTTCATCCCGTTTTTACTTTTGTTGAAGACCGATCTATTACATACGGTCGATACAGATATTTCGAGGGACCTCACATCAGTGAGGGGGGGGGGGCGATGTGCAGTTAAAACCGTTGAGAGGAAGGCCCCGAAACGGTGCACATTCTCTCCTGATGATCCCAAGCATTTGTAAACATCATTTGTTTTTTCAATATATCAAATTCATATATATATATATTTATATATATATATATATATTTACCCAATCTCTTTACTACAGACCGGATGCAAAACAAGGTTAATTTTTAAACAGAGTAAAGCTGTTTTGAATTCAGAGTTTTTTTTTCTCTAGACTTGATTACCTTACTATTTACCCATAGCTGATATAAGTAACAGATGGATCCTTGCCTTTTCCAAGGGGAAACACAAATAGCCTCATCCTGGATTTGAACTTGGGTCACTGATTCCATTTCCTTCACTATGCATGCATTCGTAAAATGATTGTGAATATAGATTTTTGTACCATTGTGGAGTATGTGTGTTCAATTATATTAGAAATGACAAATAAAAATATGACACAGCTAGGCAGAAAATACAGAGAAATAATAAAACAAATGCATACAATTATAAATTAACAAATAAATTTATTCAGAGAATAAATTTACAATAATATATGAAATGTTCGAAAGGAATTGTGTAGATATGATATGTGTAATGTAAAATGTAAAAAGTTTGTATGTTAAGTTTGGAAAAGTTCATTTTGATGTGGACAGAAATGAGAAATAAGTTTGTGTATCTGAACTGTTGAAACGGATTCTTGATGTAGGTAGAACGAAGTGGTAAGAATACTGGTAGTAGTAGTAATTGTGTTGAGGGAGTGAAGTCGTTCATTCGAACACCTGTTTCTTGGTCGTTGTTCTATCTGGCAGCAAGACGATATCTGTATGTTTGTTTGTGGTCGTCGGAATGTGAGATGAAGTCTGTGTCATCTGCTAGCGAAATGAATCCTGTCCTCTCTGATAGCGAAATGGGTTCTGTCTAAATGTTGATTTCTTATCTATCTTTTATAATACTTTAGTCGGATCAAAAAGTAATTAACTTTTTGGAGCAAACGCGTGAACAACGTAGTAGTAAACAATATCTAGCCAATCGATTCTGATTTTTGTGTAAACAATTGGTTTAATCACTTTTCCTTAAATCTTTGGAAAAGGATTTGTGTTCGTGTGTTTGATTTAATTACTTTTTCATAAGTTTGGAAAAAGGATGGTGTTGTATGTTTATTTTAATTTCTTTTCCTTAAATCTGGGAAGAGAAATGTATACTTGTATTTATTTAAAAATATAGAATTGTATTCTATACCATATAAATAAATAAATTCCCCCTTACCACTACACCTTGATCCTACGCCCACAATTATTACTGCCCACCCACAGTCGACCCATACTTCTATCCCAACCTACCACTTCAATCAACTTCTACTATGCACCACCATAGACAACCCCCACTTCCATCCAAAACATTCACCCCACATCCACTATGTGACCCAATGCATCCTATCCGCACCGCAACACTATAGCTGACCCCTACTTCCTTTCCAAAATTCACCCCAAATCAGCAGGAGTTGACCTCTACCCTCTTTCCACTCACGACGAAAAGACACTAGTCAGTAAGAGAATTGAATTCTTCGATACTGTTTCAATCCCTTTTTATCATATGGGTGCTAGAAGGCGGTGGCTGCGGGTCTACATGTCCTGGGAATGACGTTAAACTCTATCTGATGGTGAGGTTCCAGTTCTGGAGGTTTGGGGAATGTGGAGCACCCCTTCATCACCATTGCTCCCTGGTCCACTCTGACCCGGAGTGGTAGTACCTGTTAGGGTCCTATCTATGGGTTAAATAGAAAAATGTATTTATAAAAAAAATTGTATTATCCATTAAGAATTGATTTATTTCAAAACTTTATCGGCATTAAATGACCCACTGAGGTTGATATGCCGTAAAACAAACAAACCAAACCAAATCATTTCTTTGAGCTGGTCATTTCTTGTATTAATGACTCAACATACTTTGTTTTTCTTAATTCTTTTATTGAAAACAACCCAGCCCATATAGATTCAACCATGCGGTGGAGAAATGACTCTCAGAGCGAGCGGACCTATGTATCCGCTCACTCTGAATTTCTCATCACATCTAATCTAAAACTTATCTCCCACACCTCTAATGGTACGTTTAATCAAGGGTTTAAATAAAAAGGTTATTACCCGTCAGTAAATGTCAAGGTAACTTTCCACTGGACCCCTGTTATTCTGAATCTAATGAACCCCGATTCAATATATCTGACTACAGTATGTACACAATTCATAAGCTTCCTATGAATTATGTCACACTACTTTGTTACTGTAAGTAACTTAAGGTATAACCACTACACTATGTGTCCAATTGGACACTGCTTTTTAAATTCTTACTTCTATCATAATTCTCTCTGCTCCATCTTTCATCTTCCTTAGGAGGTTGTTCTGACAGAGGATGTCTGTTTCTTCATATTGGGATGGTGTTTCTTTTTCCATTCTGCTTCTCTGTGCATTCCATCTTTCTTAGTTTTTAGTCATGGAAACAACACAGATGCATATTTTTGTGTATGCACTTTTATTACTCTGAATTGCTTATTTACCAATATATTTTTTGCTGACTTGCATGTGCAAGGACCAGAGACATATAACTACGTCTGCCCAAATCGGGTGCTCACTTTCCAACTGCCTATATTCTAATCTGTTTTCCTAGAGTCACCTGATCTAAGCCAATGTGAGCTCTGTTCCAGACTAACCTGGGTTCAAGTATTACACAATTCACGGGTAGCCTACCAATTATGTCTGTAAGTGTAATTAGATTTTGAATTAGAAATCATTGAAATTCAAAATCAGAGGGGTTTATATTATTGATGGTAATGACCTTTAGTTGACTCCCCATCTTCCGCCAACAGGAAAACATGAGAACAGTTAAGTTTAGTTAATTAGATTTTGGCCATTAGTAGAAAGGAGCAGATGCAAGGGTTGTTGCTCCCAAAATGCCATCTTCTCCCCACGTGGTTGAAAACCCTTTTGGACTTTGGATTTTTAATAAAGACACCTTGTAAAACAATCCAGTCTTGCTTAATCATTACCAACAAGAAATTAGCACAGGCAATCCAGCCTAGAAGTAGAAAGGAATCAACTGAGAAGAAAGATGGCCGCTGATGAAGCAGAACTACTAAGAATTCATCTCGTCTCCACTCTCCTCTCATATATCCGAGTCAAATGAGTATATAACACAAGATGTCTATCAAACTCTGTGACAGTTATATTTTTCCATTCAGTTTATCATTATTTTAAAATCACCACTACCTTACAAAAATGATAAGCTTTTGCCCATTCATTATGCAACAACAACACCTTTGGGCATTTCTTGGATTTTTGTCTGCATCTCCATCTTAATTTCCTCATCTTCCAGGTTTATTAACTGATTGTTTTTGTTGTCAAATTTCAGCCACTGTGACAGCCATGGTCTTTATCCAAAAAGACCGCTTGATTTGTGCAACGGACAAAATTCTGGGTGAGTTTCAAAAGAATTATGATATTCTCTTTTTTCTGAATCCACAATTCTTGGCCAATCTGAGATATTTTTTTGTTTTGAAAAATACAAAAGATAAAGAGAAAATATTTTGGTTTTTGTAGAATGCTCAGTTGTCAAGTATAACAAGCAAAAAGATTTGATGAATTCTATTTAGAAAAAATGTACTTGGTTGATAAAATGGTAATTTATAAGGAAGTGCATCCTGGTCTCCTGCCTCAGAAATTGCTACCTGGTGACTATTAAAATAACGTCCCCAGCTATGTCATCTCGGTGGGGTTACTTGAAAGAAAACAACCAATTTAGGACGTTAAATGTATTTTTAGAGGGGGGGGCTTCTCTTTTTTTGTCGTAATTCTTATTTATTTATCGTAATTTGTTTAGAAATTTATTTATAGAAATTTGTCGTAATTCTTGTTTATTTATAGAAATTTGACGTAATTCTTGTTTAGATATGAAGATGGATTTCTATCTATCTATCTATCTATCTACCTCAATTTGTTCATTTTTTACTTTGTTTATATTCTATCTAGCCATCTCCATTTGTTCATATCAAAAAAGGACCCCCCCCCTCTAAAATACATTTAACGCCCTAAGTTGGTTGTTTTCTTTCAAGTAATTTTTTATTTTAATCTATGTCATTTATATTCACTTCTGTTTTCTTTTCAGAGGTTTATCGTTTATATGATTTTGAATCTGATGATGGCACTGAATTACAGAAACTTTCCTTTGAGCGTGATTTGGATCATCACGGAGAACCCATTCAGAGTTTAATCACTATCTCAGGTAAGAATAAAGACTACACAGAAGAAGGAATCATTTTTTATAATTAATCTATCCAACTGATATTGAAATAAATTGATTGATTTTATGTTATTTTCTATTATGCCAACAAGCAAAAAAAACACCCTCCGGGCAGTGTAAACTTAAATTTTTAAAAGATATTGCCTGAGTGAGGTTGAAAAATTAAATAAATAAAATAAAACATTTAATTTTGAAAAAAATAATTAATTACTTCCTTAAAAAGCATCATATTCACTCCACTACATTGAGATATTTATTTTGTTTTACGACAGTAGGGACCTATAAAAAGGTTCTATTTAATTATTCAAACTCTTATCTTTAGAGAAAAATTTAAAAATTGTACAAGTAAAATATATTTTGTTTGGATTTCATAAAATTAAATAAGGGGAGGGGGGGTCGACCTAGTAAAAAAATATTTCCCCTATTGTATTGTTGTATACCCTTTTCTTACTTCTTACTTCTGGTCGTATTTTCTTCTGGCCGGCTTTTGTTCTATCTTCTAACATCTTGCGTCTGGAGTTGTCTTGGGGACTTCGGTCTGGTTTCTGTTAGGGATTTCTCTTTATCAGAAGCCCTGTGTCATTGTTAGTTTTTAGAGGTAATAACACAAGACTTCGATTTACTTTGATGTTACTTTATTTGTAAATCCCCAAACCAGACATCTGCGCACATTCTACGACTTCAGCTCCTACTTGCTAACTTCTAACTGCCTGAAACTTACTTACTATCTAAACTGGAAGAGAGGGTCTACTATGCCTTCCGGTTTTCACGATTTATCCTCGAAAGGCAAGGTGAGAGTGAGGTCAAGCACCGTCACTCACCCTCAAGGCGATCAGCTGCACTAATCACCATTATGTTTCTACACTACCTTATACAAGTATTAGGGATCCAACAATTATGTAACAGTATTTTAGGAATAAACTATTTTAAACATAAATTCATTTAAAGGTCAATAAATATCAACATTTTCATGAAAATTTGACAATTAATTAATTTTTCATAGAATTTTAATATTTCTATGTAATAGAGACACTGACTATAAATTAAATACTCATTGCTAAACTTACTTCATTCCTGAAATGACTGTGACGTAAGCAGTGACATAGTTTCGGTTACAGACAAATAGAGACTGAATCTCTATTATTAATAGATATATACATAAACTGTCCTCTCATACTATGGTTTAGTTTCTTTGTTTTAATGGCATATCAACCTTCATTGGACTGTAGCATTGTTGTAAGTTTGAGCTCCAGTCATGCTATTATGTTCAATTTTGGACTAATACCATTGGGAAAGGTATGAACACCCCTCATCCCCCAACTATGGGTTAAATAATACTACTACTGTTCTACAAGGATGGCTTTGGCATTAAATAACCTACAAACATTGATATGCCATTGTTGTATACCCTCTTCTTTACTTCTTCTTACTTCTATTCTTCTGGCTGTCTTTGGAATCTTATAACATCTTGTCTTGGTCTGGAATCTTCTAAGGTCTGGACTTTCTTGGGGACTTAGTGTCTGGTCTTTCATTGGGGATTTCTCTTTATCAGAAGCCCTGTGTCATTGCTAGTTTTTAGATAATAACACAAGACTTCGATTTACTTTGATCATATTTTATTCTCGAAATCCCCCACCAGACTACCTGCACAGAGTGAGTCGGAGCGTGTATAACATGACTCACCACCATCGTGGTTTCTCGCCGACTGACCAAAATCTATTTCTAATCTAAACCGGAAGAGGGTCTCCTCCACCGATTCTCACGGTATCCACCGGAAGGTTAGGACTGAGGTCAAGCCTTGTCACTCATCCTTCAAGGCCGTGGGCTGTAACTTATAACAGCCATTTTTATTTCTACACTATTGCACATAAATATTAGGTATCTAATAATTATGTAACACCATTAAACAAAGAAACCAAACCAATAACGAGTCAGTATCTATCTATCTATCTATCTATCCATGTTCATTATCTATCACTTTATCTCACATTGAACCCCTCATGCCATTAAACAAAAAAAACTTTAAAAAAATAACCTTTTCTTTTTTCTCATTTACAAAATTTTTGACTGTCTCTTTTGCACCTCTTATTTTTCCTTGTCTTTCTTTTGTGCAGATAAAATGTTTGCAAGTGGTTCTATTGATGGTACATTCAATATCTGGTCGGCCATATCTCTCAACCTTGTATGTCGTGTCAGCACAAACCATAACCATGAAATAAACAAGAAGCTCTACCCTTACAGTATTCAGCACATGTTTTGTGAAGAACAGGTTAGTGGTTGATACCTTCCTTTCTTTTCTTTAATTATCTATTTAAATAATGCATGGTTATACAAAAGAATTATCTTGAGGTAGATTTTAGATGCTAAATACTCACTATATATATATCATATAAAGGAAGGAAGAACTCAACACCATAATTCCATAAGTAAATTTATTTCGACCAAAATTGGGGCCTATATAAATCTAAGTTGATTTAATATAGCTCCCCAAAATTCAGTCTCATCAGATGGGTCTCAATTCACTTATGAAGTGAATTGAGACCCATCTGATGAGACTGAATTTTGGGGAGCTATATTAAATCAACTTAGATTTATATAGGCCCCAATTTTGGTCGAAATAAATTTATTATGGAATTACGGTGTTGAGTTCTTCCTTCCTTTATATGATAAATATTGCTCTGTATTTAATCTAAAAAGTTTATTATACATTGAGCTCTCTTCAGTGATTTAAAGATTCGCTGTATTTATTCATACTGGATCATACAATATTAATACAGTGTATCTTAGGAATCACATATAGAATCATCCCTTACTACCATAAATTTTTGGATAAATCTCATCTATATATATATATATAATCCAAAAGTCCAGAGAAAAAATCTTCCTTACGACACAAGAGTTTTTTTTTTTAAATCTGTTGCAGTTTGAGAACTCAATGTGTGCTCTTAATGTTAGAGTCACAGAGCAAATATATAAGTAAAGAAATAACAAAAGACTTAGAGATTTTGCATCATAGTCTATTTCAGGGAGCTTAGACAAAGTGTCTAACTCTCCCGACTCATCAGATGCGAATGATGAATTCTTTATTACTTTAAAGGCATAGTAATAAAGAATTCATCATTCGCATCTGATGAGTCGGGAGAGTTAGACACTTTGTCTAAGCTCCCTGAAATAGACTATAATGCAAAATCTCTAAGTCTTTGTTATTTCTTTACTTATATATATATATATATATACATAGTCATCCACAGACACCGTGTTTTGATGTATCATGTCTCATCAGTGTGGATAGACATTTGCAGGCTACCTCCAGGTGGGATGGAAACCCGATCAATTCATCATCAGTCAGGCTCCTTAACCACTTGGCTATCGTCACCTACAAACTGGAAAGAGGATTTTAACTGATAAATACATACATCTGTATATATATAAAGACTGCCAGAGTGCTCCATAAGGTGGCTCACAAGATACTGAAACATTTTAAAAATTGTATCAATCTTCTGCAAAATTCTGACTATATACATGTTACATAATCTATGCGGTTGCATAAGATTATTGTCATTCCCCTGTATTTCTAAAGGGATGGCCCTTTTCATATCACGGGCGGGACTTTCCATGGAATAGTACAGAAAGCCCGCCAAAATACGTGAAGTCACGTGGGACTTGGTTGGGTCCTCAGTTTTTCAGTTGGACGTCAGGCAGTGAAGATGTCCTGCCTTA
Source organism: Doryteuthis pealeii (assembly GCA_023376005.1). Classification (NCBI taxonomy): domain Eukaryota; kingdom Metazoa; phylum Mollusca; class Cephalopoda; order Myopsida; family Loliginidae; genus Doryteuthis; species Doryteuthis pealeii. The sequence goes on along the minus strand of CM042154.1, from coordinate 26,919,864 downwards.
ACTGGAACTCAGCATACGTACGCTATGTTAGTCAGATGTTAGTTACATGAAATGTTTAGTTAAGTAAAATAATAAGTAAATAAAAGCTGATGAAAATAACACGGTTTTGTGGTTGGTGAATGTCTTGGTAACAAGACTGATCTAGAAGAAGAAATGAGTTAAGTGCGACCGACCACCAAGATGATAGAAGAGATGATAGAAGAGACGTAAGATAGAAAAGACATCAGAAGAAGAATAGAAGAAGTAAGTAATGAGAAGGGTATACAAGATACAAAGCTCAATATCAGCACCACATTTCATTATGGAATTGAAAACTGGAAATGATTTCATAAATTTCAGAAAAATTGAAGTGGGTGAGTGACATGGTCTGGGTCATTTGACATGGAATTACACTAATTTATTTATTTCCAGTCATTTTTTTTTCATTCTAAACTGTGTCATTTTAATTTGTTTTTTTTTTTCATTGTAGCGATATATATTTGTTGCCACTGGATCTGGCTTTTGCATATATGACATCCAAACGCACCAGTTCCTTGTTAAAAAGCCTGTTGCACATTATTCCAAAATATTGCACTTGGGATTGGTTTGTAATGGGTAAGTAACACACAAGATTTCATTGTTTATTTAAAATTAGCAGAGCCACCTGACATTGCCCAGGATTTAAAAAGTTTAAAAAAAATCTATCTATGATAATAAGACATTGTTTGACAGACACACACACATAAACACACACACACAGAGACTTACACATACACACAACACACACGCAGAGAATTTGGAAGATATAAGACACAAAACAGAAATGGACAATTCCTAGCAATAGCTCCAGACTTTCAAAAATCTTCTGATGAAGAGATCTCGAAATATTAAGAATAAATCAAAGGTAAACAAACAACATAATAGTTCCCTTATTTTTCTTTACACTTGCATTGTGATAGCCTTCAAAACCAACCACCAAACCAAATCTACTTATATTTATATATAGATTAATAAAAATTATATTTCGATATTATATTTTACGAGTCCATAGAAGAACATCACTTATGAGTTTGTCCTTACTTCTTCACCAATGCCCTCTTCTTCGTCTTACTTGGATGCTTTATGAGATAGGAGGTAAATGACTGTACAAATACTGTGAAATGACCATAGAATGCTGCTTCCAAGATTTGTTCAAAACAATATCCAGCATCCTTTTGTAGTTCCAATTTAACTTCTTCTCCAAGTATTTTGTTAACGTCCAAATGGTGCAACCATACAGTAGTACTTAAACAGCTACAACTTGGAAAAATTACTTGGTATACTGAAGTAAATTACATACAGAAAGTAATTTGAGACATTTTAGAATTAAAAGTTTTTAATAAAGTGTTTATTTACTTAAAATTTGATGCTAAAATATTTGAATAAATAATGTATATTCTATTTGCATCTTATATATTTTTTTCTTTTAGGCATTATCTAGCAACATGTTCTGAAGATGGTTCCATGCGTTTGTGGGGTACAAAACCTGAACTGAAGAGTCCAATGTCTGAATTAAGATCCCCAGTTCCAAAATCTCCACTTAGTCATGTGGAAAGATTCTTTGGAGTGACGTTAGTATTTCATTTTATTTTTTCTATTGAAAATTGAAATCCTTTCAATACTCATTTTTAAAAATCTGAATACTCTTTTTTTTCTCCATTTAAATTCTCTCCCCCCCCAAGATAACCAACATCTGAATTCTTTTTTTTTTTTAAGTAATCTTTTCCTCACATGAGTACTAATTTTTTTTTTTTTTATCTGGCCAGCTATTTTTTCATATAATTGCTCAATTCTTTTCCCGCCCTGTCGGCTGGGGCGTTCAAATGCACCGACTGCACCTCTGCAGAGGGGTAAGACCCCCCCCCCCAATGGGGCTACCTGTTGGGCGTGAGTGGCGACCCGTGATGCTTAAGGATAGAGCCCACGTGGATGAGCAGTTCATGACTTGCAATACTCCACTTTGGCCCTATCTTGGGCTAGACGGGCGGTCGGAGAGGCCCCCTCCGATCAGTCGGCTGGTCACGTCAATCCCTAGCACCTATATGATTGTCCCAACCCTATTGCCCTTATGGCAAGCCCCAACTCCTTTTTATCATATGGGTGCTAGAAGGCGATGGCTGAGGGTCTACATGTCCTGGGGATGATGTTAAACTCTATTGATGGTGAGGTTCCAGTTCTGGAGGTTTGGGGAATGTGGAGCACCCCTTCATCACCATTGCTCCCTGGTCCACTCTGACCCAGAGTGGTAGTACCTGTTAGGGTCCCATCTATGGGTTAAATAGAAAAACATGAGTGCATAAACAAAATGGTATTATGCATTAAGAATGAATTTATTTCACAACTTTGTCGGCATTAAATAACCCACTGAGGTTGATATGCTGTAAAACAAAACAAACCAAAATTCTTTTTCCTCTGAATACTCCATTTTTATGCTCTTTTTTTTAATCAGTATATTCATTTCATTGATGCAACAGTTATTGTTGTGGGAAGTGGACTCGCTACCTGAGTTCAAATCCAAAACAGGGCTGTTTGCATTTCACGTAGTACTAATACACTTGGGGAAACGTATGCATCCAACTTTTCTCCCTTCAGCTATGGGTAAATGATAAGGCAAACTGAGCTCTTTAACCTTGATAGATGGGGGGGGGAGCCAGTGACAAGTAAATTAGCACGAAAAAGTTTTTAAAAGGAAAATAAGAATTACATGTTAGATGAGAATGGAAAAGTTTAAGGATGAATCATCATAATGCCACATGTCATTGTTTCAATTGGTTGAGGAGTGAGACATGGTGAAGTGGGAGAGAGGAGGAGTGATAGTGTGGAGTGAGTCTGGTATGATGTGTTGAAAGAGCAGGAACTAATTTAAACCAGTTGCAGACTTGGAGAGGGATGAGCTCTGCCAGACTATTCCTGTTCAGGACATGCTACATGACCAAACCATGTTATGGGACCAGTGAATTGAGATCAACAATGTGCTTAGATGAATAATGATTTAATAAACTTAATTTTTATAGAGAAATAAAAAGCAGTTCTGATCATTATGCATGGCCTGCTAAAGAAATCTATTTCTTTAAATAGATATTCAAATTAGCCTCATAGCACCATTAGTAATTATTTTTGAGGATCACCTTCTACAGTGGGAGGTGCTCATGTGTAACGGTTATGGTCATAGGAAATAGATATGGTGACCTAAGTTCAAATCCTAGATGAGGCTGTTTGTATTTTATAGAGTGCTAATACCCTTGGGAAAGGTATGCATCTAACTATTTTCCCTCTCAGCTATGGGTAAATAGTAGGGCAGTCTGGGCACTTTAATCTTGGTTTGGCAACTGGTCTAGGAGATGGAAAATTCTGAATTCCAACCTGTTGAGCTCCACTTAAAAATGGAAGTGCACATATTTTGAGAAAAATACTTGATACTGAGTCATGAAAAACTACACCAATAATTAGCGGTGATCATTGTAGAAAGTCAACTTGGGTATCTGAGTTCAAATCCTGAATGAGGCTATTTGTGCTTTACATAACGTTAATACCCTTGGGAAAGGTATACATCCGATTATTCTCCTTCCAGGGTAAGTAGTAGCATCATAGTAATTATAATTATTAGTATAATTTTATTATCAAACCAGTTGTAGACCTGTAGAGGGATGGGCTCTTCCAGGCTATTTTTGCCCATGGTAAGCTACATGAGTAGCACCCCCATGACAAAATTGGGTTTATGGGACTCAGTAAGAGTGGTATTCATTTCTATAGTGCTCATTTTTTTCTTTATTATATGAATATTCATTTTTTTTTCTATTTCCTATTTTTATCACTTTTACAACTCAGGCAGACCAAAAACTCAAATGTTCTTCCTGTGATGGAACCTGATCTTCTTGGAGAATGTTTAGGACATTCAGGAGCAGTGCAGGTATGTAGAATTAATTATTCTTTCTGCAATATATAATGATGCCTCATTCACAATAATATACAGTCTCATTCAGAATCCAAAAATCAGATGGTTTTGTTGTTTGGTTTAATGGTGGGTTATTTGAAGCCAAATCTTGTTTTATTATATATACTAGCAACTATATGCACCCTCCGGGTGCAAGTATTTAAGTTTAAATGTAATAAAATATTAGATTAAATCAGAAAGGCTAATGAAACTAATTAAGAATTCAGATAAAAAGATTTGAAACGGAGGGAGTATAATCGTAAAATAGAACAACTGAAACTTACTCTTTCATCACTTCCGTTTTTCAATGCTAAATTTTCTTAATTTAACTATTTAGTTAAAATAGGAAGTAAAGAATAAAATTACAGTTATTTCCTCTTGTTAATGAATTTCTTTTAGGATTTATTGAAGAGATTTTTACTCATATTCATTAAGATAAAACCAAACAATTAGAAATCAATAATACCAAGCACATTTTTATTAAAATCAGTTTTTTTAATATCAATATGCAAATTAGCTATACATTTACACTGAAAACTGGTATTTTGTTGTATATATAAATACAATTGCATGTTATTAGTATTTAGGTAAGGCCAACAGTATTAATAATTCAAACAGTTTTATTATTAATTGAGGTTTAAATAGAAATAGAATCATGGAGAATGTGACGTAAATAACTAAGAGAATTGTGACTTGAGTAGTAATATAATTTCGGTTACAGACAGAAAAACACACAATCTCCATTATAATAAGATATATATATACTAATAACAAAAATCACACTGTAGATTTTTGTATTTGACTCTGTATATTAAGCAATTATAAACTATTATTTTCTTTTCCATATTTGTTTATTTTTTAAACATAAAATAGAAAAACATGAGTTGATAAACAAAATTGATTATCCATTAAGAATTAATTTATTTCACAACTTTGTTGGCATTAAATGACCCACTGAGGTTGATATGCCGTAAAACAAAACAAACCAAACCAAACATCATGTATATCAATAGATTGGTAGAAATAATTTTTGTTAACTTCATGTGTATTAATAGATACTGGTTGTTAAGCCTCAGTCACTGCCTTTGTTACACACTGGACCCGTCAAAGAACACAAACACTTGTATTTAGGAAAATATAAGATGAGATGTTTTATTCCCTCGGTTGTGTACAGCTGAGAGTTGTTGGCAGGGTTACGCAAACGTGGAGCCTTCGGAGTTCTTTCAAGTGATCTCGAACCTGATCGTTGTCCCTCTAATCGATCTCTACGGGCTTCTTTGTAGTCTGACCCCCGGTGTCACACCTCTTTGTTCGTGACACCTACGCCATTTTTCTGTAGACACGACTCTTCGCCCATGCAGGCTGTTTTCATTGGCTATGGGCTATGCCTACAGATTTCTGCACCTAAATCATGTCAAATGTTCACCTGCATTTCCAGGTGCAAAAGGTCAGGTCAGGGCCACATTCTGTTTTCGTTTCCAGGCTGCACCTGACCCTCATGCACTTCCCATTCGGCCTGGTCCTTGGGTGCACTGATCAGACAATATATTACACCTTTTAGTGCCTATATAATAAAAAGGGGTGGGTGTTTGCCATAAGAGCAATTTGAAGAATACAGTCAGGACAATCATATAGTTGCTAGGGCTTGATCAGTCAATTGATTGATTGACCAGATGGGGCTTCTCTGACCCCCTGTCTAACCCAAATAAGGATAAAAGTGGAGTGCTGCATGTCACAGGACCACTTAGTACATGGGTCACAGACTGCTCAGCTACCATGATCCTGTTCTCAGGTATTACAGGTCACTACCCAAAGCCAGAAGGTGGCCCCATCTGCAGAGATGCAGTTGACGTATTCTACAGCCCCAGCCAACAGGGCAGCCAAAAATTAGAGGAAACTGCAAAGAAGCATGATTGTCTTTGTTTTAAAAAAGAAAATAGTTATGATGAGTCGTTCATTTTTTTTTCAAATCATTAGATGTTGTATTCTTCTCTAATAATAAATGCAAATGACAATGTGTCACCTTTTCATTCCTAGAAGCCATTGCCCAACATATCATACCATTTTGGAATCTTGCCGACTTAATGAAAAAATTAAAAACATTCCAGGCTGAATCCAAACTTTGCAATCTTTAATTTTTTGGTTCCAAAGTTTTGATTACTGTGATTGTTTTCAGTGATTTTTTATGTGATATTTTATGACAAAGTTTTTGTGTGATAACAATTTTTATAACTTGGAAATAAATCTGGGAAACATCAATCAAGAGTCTTCTGCAGGAGCTAGCTTAATTGCCGCCCAATAGGGTGGCTTTTAAGCTAGTTCTACTTAATATATTTACAGTATAACTAGTTTATATATAAGAGGATTTTTTTTTTAAAAAAGCAAAATAAATATTTTTTTCAGAATTTTTTCCATAAATGTAAGCTCTGCATTGTTTGGAATTGGTTTAAAGACAAAATTATTTTAATCTTGTAAAAATATTTGTTTTGATGCTATTCAAAATGGCGGCAAATCAAACAGAGTCCTCAAGGCTTAAATAGGGATATGTCATCAATTTGGTGGTTGAGAAGTGCAAACCATGTGAAATTATAGAAGCATGTGTGATGTGTCTGGAGAAGAATGTTTTAGTCAAAAAAATGTTTAAAAATGGGCTAACCATGGGTTTGTCATGAGCCCAAGTCAGAAATATAGTCCATGTAGTGGAAACACATTGACTCTCTGGTAAAGAAAAAAAAATTGCATTATGTTCAAGATCACATTGTAGTTGAGTGAATATGACATTAGAGTGTAATTTACATAAGCCTAATACATCTTTGGGTTTTTTGTTTACCATTTAAATTCATCTTTTTCTCTGAATGTTTGAGATGAGTCCTCATCTTCATTGTTATTTGTACAACGTTTCGACCGATATACCCTCCGGCCTTCTTCAGGTATTTCTTGTCGGACTCAGGAACCTTCTCGGACTCGGGAACCTTCTTTTCGAACTCAGGAACTTTCTTGTCGTATTCAGGAGCCATAACGGAACTTTGAACCTAACCCTTTATTTATTCCACGGGGGTATCCTGTTCTCATTCCGCTAACCGTAGCTGGGGTTGGAGTTGTGTTAATTAATTATTTTTCTAACTGCTTTCACTGAGAATTGAACAAAAAAAAAAAAACAATATGAGTCTAGGTAAAAAGTCATACATAAGTAAAATAGGTAGATATTCTAGCCAAATCAAGACATTAGGTTTATAAGTTCCCAAAATTCACACTCAATTGTCCAATTGGACACATGGCCGAGTGGATAAGGCAGTTAGGTTAAGACAGTTCTAAGTGACAGTTATCTCTGGAACCCGAGTTCAATCCTGAGCGAAAGCAATTAGAAAAATAATTAATTATCACAACTCCTATCCCAGCTATGGACTGAATACGACAAGAAGGTTCCCGAGTTCGAGAAGGTTCCCGAGTCCAACAAGAAATACCTGAAGAAAGCCGGAGGGTATATCGGCCGAAACGTTGTACAAATAACAATGAAGATGGGATAATAGTCCAAATAACGCAGATGATACTAAATTCATCTTGTTACTTAAACATCCTGCAAACTCTTAACTGCATTTGATCTAATCTAAAACCATTAACATTTATGTCTTTTTTATTTTATTTTGCCAGATGTTTCTTGATTTTGGGAATGATGGTTTAGTGACTTGTGGAGTTGATGGAATGATGATAGCCTGGAAGGTGAGTGCATTAGAAATTAGCAGAGTTTTCCAAGGGTTGGCATAACCAGAAAACAGCAGAGTTTTCCAAGAGTTGCATAACCAGAAAACCAAACTTATAACAAATTTTGGACCATATTACCTTTACCCTTTTGATCTCGATTAAGAAAGGACATGTTTTTAATTTACACCGTCAATATCCGGTTGTTTGTTAGGGGTTAGGGTTAGTGGTTAGTGTTGTATACTCTTCTTTTTACTTTCTTACTTCTATTTTTCTTCTGTTCATCTTTGATATTTTACGTTCTTCTTCTAGCATCTGGACTTCGTCTTGGGGACTTCGTGTCTGGTCTTCCATTGGGGATTTCTCTTTATCAGAAGCCCTGTCATTGGTAGTTTTTAGATAATAACACAAGACTTCGATTTAACTTAGATCATAATTTATTCCGAAATCCCTACCAGACTACCTGCACAGATCGAGTCGGCAGCGTGCATAACACAACTGACCACTGTCGTGGTTTGGCCATTACTAACTAAACTCTTTTTCTAATCTAAACCGGAAGAGGGTCTTCTCCACCGATTCTCACGGTATCCACCAGAAGGAGGATCAGGACTGAGGTCAAGCCTTGTCATTCAATCTTTCAAGGCCGCCGGCTGAACTTATAACAGCCATTTTGGTTTCTACACTACTGTACATAAGTATTAGGAATCTAATAATTATGTAACATTAGTTTTATAATTTAAAAAACAAATCTAAAAATCGTCTGTTAAAACAACCGGATATTGACGGTGTAAATGAAAAACATGTCCTTTCTAAATCGAGATCAAAAAGGGGTGCCTAAAGGTCATATGGTCCCAAATTTTAACAAATTGAGTTAAAAAAAATTATAATTGAATACCCAACAAGAATGAATAAAACAAAATGTCTCCAGCATAAAATAACCCAACAAGAGTTGACATGCCCTAAAATCCAACCAACCAAGCAACCAGATCTCTAGAACTGGAGCCTCACCATCAGTTGCAGTTTAGTATCATACCCAGGATACCTGAAAAATTCTGTATTGATTATAGTTTTTTTTGTTTTTAATTCTACATTAACTGCAATAAAATTGTAATGAAAAGAATTATCTGTATATCAATGTTGGTTGGCTAGTTAATGGATTCTAATGGAATATCAACCTCTCTGAGGTTATTTTATGCCACGATGATAGGGAATGATATACATTTTATATTTATATTTACACTTTTGAGAGCGCGTGGTGTAATGGTTAAAGTCATAGGAAATGGACTCGTCGCTCCGAGTTCAAATCCTGGACGTGGTAATTGCATTTCACTTAGCGCTAATACCCTTGGGAAAGGTATGAATTCTACTCTCCCTCCAGCTATGGGTAAATAGTAGGGCAGACTGGGCTCTTTAACCTTGGTTAGGCAACCAGTCTAGGAGAAGGAAAACTCTGAATTCAAACCTGTTAAACTCCGCTTAAGAAATTGACCTTGTGTCACATCCTGCTCGTGCGGAGGGGTTGGTAAATATATATATTTACACTTTTGTAGTTATCATTTTTAATAATATGTTAGCATCGTCATTGATAGTATGAAGAGGTTATTTTTGTATGGTATTGATCAAGTTTATGTTTATATTTTTTGGTATAATTTTGTTTTCTCTCAAAAAGGACAGAATGTCATCTATGTTAATATTTTCAAAGATTTTTCATATCTATTTGCATTAAAAATAATTTTCTAATGAGAGCAAAAGCTCCACATTTCACGAGGAAGTGTTTAACAGTGCAGTGTGTTTGACATGTTTCACACTGTGGTTGTTCTTGTTTTGGGTATAAATGAATGTGTAAGCCTTGTGTGACCAGTATGTTAATGTGATTTGATCCAAATGAAAATTAGGTAAATACCAAATTCATGTGTCCTGGCCTCCTGCTCTAAAAAACACTAAGCGGTGCCTGCTCAAAATGTGAACCGTGCTAGTTATGAACTCATTAGCTATTTTTACTTGTTTAATGTATTGATTGTTTTTATTATCAAAACTTGGTCGTATTTATTTAAAAATACGTGACAGTTTTTTTTTTATTAAAATATAATAAAAATAACAAAAAAAAGATATTTTTTTAAATTAAAAATAAAGTGACATGTTTTTTTTAATTAAAATAAAAAAGAATATCTAAATATTCTGATTTTTTATTTGTGTTTCTTTAATGTATTGACTGTTTTTATTTTCGAAACTCAGTTGTATTTATTTAAAGATTTGTGACAGTTGTTTTGAATTAGAATAAAATGAGAATACCGAAATAAAAGATATTTTAAAGGAAAGGGGTAAAATATTTACATTCACTTATTGATAAAAAAAACCTGGGGGTGGTTGTAAAATATTGCTTTCTTATCGCATTAACTTTGATGTTGATTTTAACGCCATCAAACCACTAAAAAAAAATAATTAATTAACACAACTCCTACCCCAGCTATGGTTAGCGGAATGAGAACAGGATACCCCCGTGGAATAAATAAAGGGTTAGGTTCAAAGTTCCGTGATGGCTCCCGAATACGACAAAAAAGTTCCCGAGTTCAAAAAAAAAGGTTTCCAAGTCGGAGAAGGTTCCCGAGTCCGACAAGAAATACCTGGAGAAGGCCGGAGGGTATATCGGCCGAAACGCCTTCGAACTACTATAAAAAATATTTTAAAGAGGGGCATTAAAATATTTCCATTTACTTGTCAAGAAAAGACTTGGTTGAGGTATGTGTGAATTATCATTTTCATATCGCAGTAACATGTTGGGAAAAACACCTTCAAACAGCTAAGGAGTTCATAACTAGCACGGTTCCCATTTTGAGTAGGCACTGCTTAGCATTTTTTAGGGCAGGACACACGAATCTGCTATTTACCAAAAATTATATCAAATATGTAATTTCTTTTTTTCTTCTTTATAGAACCATGAACATGAAGAAATGAAGAGATGTACTCAAATTTTAGAACTGCAACAAACAAACAATTTTATCATCTAATGATACAATTTGCAGGGACCAAATATTGCAGAAATATTCTTTTGGTAATTGGAAAGAGTAAAATTGTTAAATGAAGAAATATCTGCTAAAAGGCAGCAAACAGAAAATTCCTGTTGACAATGAGGATTTGAAAACATCAGACTAATTACAATTTAAGAGATGTTGAAAAAATTCATTTGTTTTTAAAATTAAGATCAATATACACGGTTGTTCAGAAAGTCTTGTCACCCACTACATATTTTTACAGGTAAAATAATTATGTAAACAACCTGAAATTCTAGAAAATAATTTAGTTTCTGACGATTTTTTTAGGTAAAATAATTACATAACTTATATATTATATTATTAAAACAAAAAGTAATGAAAGTTAAAACAGTATCTAGGGGTGGTAAAACTTTCGGGCCACCTTGTAGATTAATGTATAGGCTGGTTCGAAAGTCTTGTCACCCACTACATATTTTTAGAGGTAAAATAATTATATAATACAACCCAAAATTCTAGAAAATAATTTAATTTCTAAAGATCTTTTATTTTTTTATGTAAAATAATTACATAACTTTTATTATTCGAACAAAATATAATGAAAGTTAAAACAATATGCAGGGGTGACAAGATTTTCAGACCACCCTGTAGAATGTTTTAGGGATACATTTTAGAAAGACATGTTTTTTAAAAAAAAACTCAAAAAACGTTTAACTTGCTTTATATTTTACTTGAAGGATTTTACCTCTGTTTCAACAATTCCTCAAGTCATTGATAATTCTTTTTTTTTTCTCCGAGCCTGAAGAACATTAACACTCAGTGGTCCAATCATCATTAATAGAAATAAAAAACAAATCCAAACATTCCAATGAATATACTCATCACACAACAATTGAATGAGAACAAAACTGAGCTTATGCAAGTTGAATCACAATACACATCTTGAATCATGTGATATACATTAACCATGAGACGTTCATTTGATTTCTATGTTAAATGGCATATAAACCTTTGTGGGTTATTTAATGCCAAAGCTATCCTTGTAGAAGAACAGTAGGGGTAGATATTTTGTTGACCTCCAACCATGTCAGATGAACATAAAGTCTGATTAACATGGGGCGCCATGGACAAACCGAAGCTCATGCAGTGCCCAATGCAAAAAGTGCATGAATTCCTTTGGCCTTTCACTTTAGGGGTGCCTCAGTCACAAGGCAATATACCCAGCTCTGACCCTTTTTGATGAACTTTCCCTTTCTTAGAAATCTTACAAAATGATTTTAATGTTTTTTTAAAACTCTCCAGATATATTTTTTTATAAATTTAATTCACTTTGCAAACTCTTTTTTACCTAATCCTAATTATCTACTAGAGCTTAATGGGTGACCCAATGGGTCACGTTTTGTCAAGTCTTATACTATATTTGTAATGTTTCTGTTTGTTTGTCTATCTGGGGATGCAAATGAAAATAAAGCCCTGGGGAGAATTTTACAAAGATTCCAGTGGTGCTATCTATATTTACCCCTGAATTCATTTGGTGTCACTAGGGATCAAATGAGAGGCTGAGGTATGAGAAATTAGGAAATAAATAAATAAGCCAAGGGGAATAACTCCAACAAATTTTTATGTTTAATGAATTTCCATATCAAGCATTCTATTCGTTAAGACCACTTGCATCCATGATATCACTGTTGATATTCTATCTCATTCCCTTTCAAAAAGTTGTATTATTGCGTTATTGGTATTGGTAACATGAACAAATTTCTGATGTAACATTTTCACAAAAAGCAAATTGAACAATAGGTACTGCTATCCCATGGTGAACAATATAAGATTTCAAAAGTGTATACTTAAATTTAACTGGATACTATATAACCCAGGCAAGACTGGGAACATACAGCTAGTTGAAGATATGGGCTGATTGAAATTTCCAAATATCTGTTCATTGATCAGTGTATATCACATGGTTTACACAGGTTCAATTTATGTAAGCACAGTCTAATTTAATATAAACCCACCTAATATCACTCCAAATTTTTTGTGATAGAAACATATTTATATTACTTGCATTTTTATATTTGTTCAATGTACATTTTTATTTATAATGAATACAAGTTTGATTCAAGGCAAAAGATGGAGTTTTATTTTTTACTTTTTAAATTGTTTTTATTAATTGTTATTTCCTGACATCTGAATATAGTTTAGATGATGAATAAAAGTTTTGTTCAGTTGTCTTGTCTGCAAGAAGGTGAGGCTGAGAATTGTTGATTTTTCCTTTCGATAGACGAGGACAGGAAGTATTTAAGATTGTTTACAACTGTTCTTAAATCTGTTGCTAGTCAATATTTCTGCCAGGAAGACGTATCTTTTGGATTAACACCAAAGAAAACCCATCAGACTAGGATTACCAACTCACTACAGACTTGGATTATGGGAGTAAACCCCGAAAAACAAATCCGGAGCCGGAGTCCCTTAGGTGGTGTGACGCTGAAATCCAGTGCAACCCAGCAATTCCTGCGACACTACCGCTGCCAAACTGCACTGGCTTCTTACCTTTCACAGCGGGAGTGTGGAGAGGGGGGTTTGCTGTCTGGGCAACAGCTCATCCTCCATACCAAACCGCTCAGGCTACGTAGTTCCACAAAAAAAATGGACACTACTCCATCGTCTCTCATAGACGGAAGGATGCCAACAACAAAAGTTTTGTTAGAGTGTTATTTTCCTGTTTGTAAATGGTGCTGTATTGTATTTTTGTTTATTCTTTTGTATTTTAACTATTGACATTAATATTGATACATTTTAAATTTCCACAAACATTTATTGAAATGCAAAAACATGGAAAAAAAAACATGACACTAACAATTGATGCCAGGGATAGGAATATTGACAATCTGAGAATTAAAGAGGCAATATTAATATTCAGATTACACCCACAAATAAATAACAGAACAAAACTCAATACAGAGTACATTGTACAATAAATTAATAATGAACCGCAATTCAACACACAGCACACTACACACAACAAACACACACACGGGCACACCAAACACTTACATAACGCATTTACACACTTACAAACAAAAGAAAAAAAAGATTCATACGTTTGAATTTTGTAACAACAACATTTTAAACCCAGCGTTCACTTTTAAAAACAGTATGTAATCGGAACACAATATGACGCTACATGTAAAAATATCAATAAATTAAAAAATTAAAAACAAATACAGAAATACACACGTTACTACCTCCACACTGATATTGATTAATACAAACAGCCATGAACATCCTTTTATAGGCTCTGAAGTCTTCTGAAGAAAGGATATTTCATCCCAAAATATTAGGGAAACATTAAGAAATACAGGTAAATGTGTTACATAATTATTAGAGACCTAATATTTATGGCAATAGTGTAGAAATCAAAATGGCCGTTATAAGCTACAGCCCACGGCCTCGAAAGATGAGTGACAAGGCTTGACCTCAGTCCTAACCTTCCGGTGGATACCGTGAGAACCCTCTCTTCCGGTTTAGATAGTAAGTCAGTCAGTCAGTTAGCAAGTAGGAGCCGAGCTCGTAGGATGTAAGTCTCACCTGCGCAGATGTCTGGGTTGGGGATTGAAAATAAAGTAACATCAAAGTAAATCGAAGTCTTGTGTTTATTACCTAAAAACTAACAATGACACAGGGCTTCTGATAAGGAGAAATCCCTAACAGAAACCAGACCCGAAGTCCCCAAGAAAGTCCAGACCTTAGAAGAGACCAGACCAAGATAGATGAAGAAATAGCAAAGCCGGTCAGAAGAAAATACGACCGGAAGTAAGAAGTAAGAAAAGGGTATACAACAAATGAATAACACACATTATCATTTCTTCCTTTGCAAACCAAATTTTAGATTAAGGTTTGATTTGTTTTTATCTCATGCCTTGTGTTACGATTTTCACTTACCATAGCAAAAAGGCTTTGTATATTTTTTGTGTAATATCAAAGATATATTTTGTGATAATCTTTCAGCTTGAAGAATATATAGTGATAAAACTGAAAACCAATCTTAACCCATTTCCTACTGTAATTATTTGAAGAGAGAATTTCAACTTTTCTTTAATAATTGTCCTCGGTTCCAGGGCTTATACACAATTCAATATTGGTACGTGTCACAATTAGAAGGTAATTGTAATAAATTCAACACAAAACTTCAGACAGATTTTAGCTTCCCCCACTCCTTTTGAGAGAGAGTGTCCTACTACTATTTTACTGACAAACTAGAAGCAGCTACCCGTTGCCTGGGTAGAGGGGGGATTTTTTTAAAGTTAGTCCTGCAGATCCATTATTACTGAATCGTGAGTTGGATCCTTATAGGATGCCCCATTTAAATCCCTACGTAAAAAAGACCTTGCATTGATCCAGCTATTCTGAAAAGAGACATTAATGTCTACTATTTAGAATATTAAATGCAAAAAAAATTCCATGCTGTTACTATTCAAATTTTATTTTTAAATTATCTTCACAATATAAATCAAATCTTCACTATTTTTGCTCAAAATGCAAGATCTGGTGATAGTGAATGTGTACCTATATTTACTTTGTCGTTAAAGATTGGTCGCCCCCTACTGCAATTCAAGGATGTCTGCAAAAATGATCTCAGGTGCTTTGGCATTGTCCCTTCCAGCTGGGAAAATTTGGCTCAAGACCGCCCTCGGTGGCGGCAGAATCTCCATAGAGGACTGTACATGTCAGAAGTCACCCTGATACAACATCATGAAGCTAAGAGGTCCATAAGAAAGCAACGGCAACAAAGCATCAGAACATCATCATCTACAGGGACAACCTACAAATGCAAAATCTGTGGTCGAGAATGTTTCTCAAACATAGGACTTCATAGTCACAGGAGGCGCTGCAACTTCAGGGACACACAAAAACTTTTATCATAGTCTTTCGAGACTGAATTGCCAATGATGAATGATGAAATGTTTTATTTTCGTAGTTTCCTCCGATGCATGCATACACAAAACTGCCCTTAATATATGTATAGATAACAATGCCAGAATCAATACTACTATTTTCCTTACACAATAGTGAAACTTCCAGTTTCTTGAGAACCAAATGACAACAATACGCTTATTTATTATATAATGCTCTGTCTCATTTATAGGACATTGGTGTGATATTAATATAAACATAGCAATTTTCATATACAATATCTGAAAAAAAACCCATCACAGTGCCATCCGTAATCGCTTGACAAAAAAAAACATATTGGACCATCACCATGGTTCTAAAATCTTGGTCACCTCTGCATGCGCTTCACTCTCAATTTTGGTCGCAACTGGACTAAAACTTAAACTAATGTCTCATGCTTCTACTGGTGCGTTTTTCGAGGGGGCGGAATGACAAATCAATCATAACCCTTAGATATTATGGTGTAGGGTAAATATTTTCCACTGAACTCTTGTTACTTTGAATCTAACAAACTCTGATTCAAAATATCTATCTACAGTACGTACATAATTCATAAGCTACCTATGAATTATGTAACAATAATATAAAATCAGTACGGACCTGATATAATACAACAATGAACAAGGAACACTTGAAGAAGGCTGGAGGGTACAGCGGCTGAAATATGGCATATGTATATTTTGGAATAAAAATGAGGACAACAGTCTGAAAAATGAATATAATATAATATCCATTAAGCCTCATTTCAAACATTCAGACAAATAATATCATATCTGTAATCATCGGAATTGCAGTCTCAGAGGACTATATATTTCTTATGCCCCTGAAGTTACAGCACCTCCTGTGACAGTGAAGTCTAATGTTCGAAAAACAGCCCCAACCACAGATGTCGCATGTAAAGGCTGTCTCTGAAAATGTTGATGTGTTGGTGCTATGTTGCTGTCACTTTCTTCTGGACCTCTTGGCTTCATGGTGTTGTGCCAGGGTGACTTCAGACATGAACAGTCCGCTACAGAGAGCCTGCCACCATCAAGGGCAGAATTGAGCCAAATTTTCCCAGTTGGAAAGGGTAATGCCAAAGCAACGATCATTCTTGCAGACATCCTTAAATTGCAGCTGAGGACAATAAAATCTATGACCATCATATCAGTATACAACCAATATATATATATATATATACACACACCAACCCCTCCACACGAGCAGGATGTGACACAAGGTCAATTTCTTAAACAGAGTTTAACAGGTGTGAATTCAGAGATTTCCTTCTCCTAGACTGGTTACCTAGCCATGGTTAAAGAGCCCAGTATGCCCTGCTATTTACCCATAGCTGGAGGAAGAATTGGATTCATACCTCTCTTGAGGATATTAGCGCCATGTGGAATGCAAACAACTTTGTCCAGAAATTGAACTCTGGTCGACGAGTCCATTTCCTATGACTCTAACCATTACACCACACCTCTTTTTTATATAAGTATGGCTTCTTGCATTGAAGTCTTTCTTTATGGATTGTGCTATATTGTTGCTAGGTTTTTTAAATCATAAAACAAACAATTGGATTCATACCTTTCCCAAGGGTATTAGTGCCATGTGAAATGCAAACAGCTTCATCCACACGAAGCACAGCTCTGTCTATAACTCTGCTGATGAGGCCTAATAGGCTGATGAGGCCTAATAGGCTGAAATGTACATACAGAGATTGACTTTTTCTCGATTTGTTTACGCTTGCATTTAAACCGATATGCACGCCTAATTCATTTAATTATAACTAATAATTTACAAATTAGGTATGACTTCAATTAAGCACATAATCTCCCCAAAAATTGTTGGCTATCGCCATCTCAAACAAATTGTTTGTCCACTTCATATATATATATATATATATATATATATAATAATAAAGGTAAAAGTATCAAATTGACTGGTATGTTGTGGATAATTCTATTTGGGATCATCAATATTTCCTGTACATCCACAATGTATGCTCATGTTGATGTGCACATATAGATTTATACAAGGATTTTTACAAATCCCTAAGAGAGCTCAATGTATGATAATTAATAAATTGATTATATACAATCAGGTCAACGAGTCCATTTCCTATGACTCTAACCATTACACTACGCGCCTTCCTAATATAATACAACAATGGACAAGGAAACCAGAGGGTACAATGACCGAAATGTTATGTCTGTATATTTCACAATATCAAATAAGTTTTCACCCCTGCAAAGCTAGTGAAAAATGCTATGAAATGAAAATAAGAAAAAGGTGAACATATTTTATGTAAATATATATATTTACCAACCCCTCCGCACGAGCAGGATGTGACACAAGGTCAATTTCTTAAGCGGAGTTTAACAGGTTTGAATTCAGAGTTTTTCTTCTCCTAGACTGGTTACCTAGCCATGGTTAAAGAGCCCAGTCTGCCCTGCTATTTACCCATAGCTGGAGGGAGAATTGGATTCATACCTTTCCCAAGGGTATTAGCGCCATGTGAAATTCCAACAGCTTCGTCCAGGAATTGAACTCGCGTTGACGAGTCCATTTCCTACAACTCTAACCATTAGACCACGCGCCTCCATCTAAATGTAAATAAACTGATTAAGTACGAGGTTGTCTGAGTGAAAATGCTGTGAAAGGTAATTGCCTTTATTAGTTGCCAAATTCTGTTGCAGTTATTTGAACAGAACCAAGGATATCCAAGGTTCAAAACTACGGACAATTCTCTTCCTCATAGGGTTCGGCTTCTCCCCAGTATTCACTGATAGGTTTACTGAAAGCATCATTTTTTCGGAAGACTGTGTCCCGCGTTTTCACGTTGCTTACACCCTGTAGATAGAAAAGAAAGCTTCTATAAAATAAAGAATTCAAAAAGTGGGAAAATGTTACAAATGAATAAAAAAACTAACTACAAATTTTTTGAATAGCATAAACTTTTGTACAGTGAGTAGGGATTACATCCCTTATTTGCCACGATTCTCCTACTTGACACTAGGGCACATGAAAGGTAATTATCATATATACTCACATATAGGTTGCACCAGGTGACAGATTACACCCCTAATTTTTTTGCTGTATTCGCAATTACTGAATGCAATTCCCAAACCTCTAGACATATTATTTTACTCCTTGTGAGTTTTTCACACCATCGTTAGCTGATGGTCTTTCACTGGAGTCTGAGTGACAACAAGTCTCCTCAGGTCTCCAGGACTCTTCTGAGTATTCTAGCTGATTTCAGTCATGCAGTTGTCTGGATAGTCTCAATTCTTCTGATTTCCAGTTCCTCAGTCTTTTTTCCAAGCTTTTTGGGACCGTTCCAAGTGCAGCAACTACAATTGGTATTACTTTCACCCTCATATTCCACAGCTTTTTCAATTCTCTGGCAAAGGTTCAGGTATTTCTCCATCTTTTTGTTTCCTTCGTCTTCACCCTGTGATCTGCTGGAATTGCAAAGTCTACCAGTTGACAAGTTCTCTTTTTTTTTGTTAATCAATACTAGGTCTGGTCTCCTGGCTGGGATAAGGGATCTGTCTTTATCTTGAAGTCCCAAAAAATTTTATGTTTCATTCTCAAGAACAGATTCTGGTTTATGCATATACCATTTGTTGTATAGTCAAAATTTAATATTTGCATAATTCCCAGTGGATCACCTTCCCAACCCAGTCATGCCTAGCTTTGTATTCCCGTTGTGCTAGTTTGCTACATTCGCTTTATTATTATTATTATTATCATTATTATTATTATTATTTCGCTCCTTATGGGTTTTTCACACCATCGTAAGCTGATGGTCTTTCACTGTAGTTTAAGTGAAAACGACCTCATCAGGTCTCCAGGATTCTTCTGAGTATTCTATTCGATCTCAACAATGCTGTTGTCTAGATGGTCTCAACGCTTCCTCTGATTTCCAGATCCACCAGTCTTTTTTCCAAGGTTTTTGGGACTGTTCATAGGGCCCTGACTACAATTGGTACCCTTTGATCCTCATATTCCACAGCTTTTTCAATTCTCTAGCAAGGTCCAGGTATTTGTCTATCTTCTTGTTTTCTTTCACCTTCACCCTACGAACTGCTGGGACTCTAAAATCTAACAGTTGACAAGTTCTCCTTTTCTTGTTAATCATGGTAATTTGCTACATTCGCTTATCATCATCATCTTCATCATCATCAAAATAACCCTAGATGGGCTGACAGGCCACTGAAGTTAATCAATCTTACAACAAAATTATCTTTAAAAGTTTAGAAATTGTTTGATACTTACATGGATTTTGTTGTATTTTTCTGACCAATAGCTCACTGGCTGCTCTGTGCGATAATCGTGTGTCTAAAAGATTGGGATCAAAATAAAGAAAACAAAAAAAAATGTTTAGCAGAAAGAGAAAAAAGAAAATGAAAAGCACGTAGAGAAAAATGATATTTGAATGTCACCCAGCAACGGAGGGAAAACTGATTTGTTGCTGAAGATAAAATCTACTGGTGTTCCTAAATCTTCCGTCTGTTATCATCCTGTAATCCTCTGGTTAAAGATGAGACCGTCCAAATTATCCAAGATGCAATGCAAAAATTAAATCCAGATTATCTGGTGTCACTTAATCACAGATTTCTTACTTGTCCCATTTTATTTCACCCAATTTTTAAAATGAAACCTTCCAAATGGTCTTATATCGTTTAAATGCCGCAACATAAACTTAAAATGAATTGAAAAAAAAACAAGTTACATGTTTGTTTTATTTGTAATATTAAAATTGTGAATTATGGAATATATTTTGGTAATTTTGATCTTATGTCGTCGCAGCCTCCTGCCTTAATTTATGCTATATTTTAGCAAGCCAGTGTCAGCCCAACTTAGATATTATCCAAATCATGTTTTTGTCACTTTTTTGTCGGCAAATTAATGTAGATATTTTAAACCTCTCCCTCCAGATTTTTATCAGCAAATCAAAGTAAATATTTTCCACTGAACCCTTGTTACTTTGAATCTAACAAACTCTGATTCAAAATATCTATCTACAGTACGTACATAATTCATAAGCTACCTATGAATTATGTAACAATAATATCAAATTGGTACGGACCTGATATAATACAACAATAAACAAGGAACACTTGAAGAAGGCTGGAGAGTACAAGCCCACTTTTAAGAAAGAGTGAGAGAGAGTTAAATGAAGATTATTATACTTTTTACATATTGAACTATTTAGCAATAGCTCTTAAGTAAACATACCAAAATGTAATACAGATGTATTTGCATCTGAGGTAGAGTCCTACACCTATCATCAGTTACCCACTTTACTACACAGACCCAAGCTGTGCTACTCATTTGCTAAGTTGGTTAATATATATATATATATATATATATATATATATAGGCAAAAACTTGGGGAGCCGATTTAAATCAACTTAGATTTATATGGGCCCCAATTTTTGTCGAAATAAATTTATTATGGGATTACTGTATTGAGTTCTTCCTTTATTGATATATATATATATATTGTTAAATAATGCATCAAAGATGGCCCATGATAGGGCGGAAAGTACTTGGTCTATGACATATGGCAAATACATCAGCCAATTTTCGCCAGAGATTACAAAAATAATCAATAAGAGGTGCAATACGAAAAAACAAAGGACAAAACTTGCAGACAAAAAATGGCTGCATTATTTAACAATATATGCTAGTGAAAAGGGGATAGACTCCCTCGCTGATTGGCTAATACCGATTTTAGGCCGCCCCAACGATTTTTTTTTTATTCAGATAATTAAAAAAAATAAAGATCATAGAATTGTGAAGGGAAAAAAATCTAATGGTTTTTATTTTTTTTTAATTATATGAATAGATAGTTCAAATCATATTGATTAAGGTGTATTATATAAAAGGGGTCGGGTTAGCACAGTCGGTAGAGTGTTCGGCTAGAAACCGCAGGGTTCTTAGTTCGATATCAGCACTCGCCAACTCAGTGTATGAGTAGCACAGGGATCAGTGCGGTAAAGTAAGGATTCCTTAAGCATCAGGAGATATTGTCAGCAACTTAATGGTAGGTGTGGCGCTCCATCTCAGACACAAAAACAATCTTCTTGGTCTAGCGCTAGTGAAAAGGGGATAGACTCCCTCGATATACCACAGTATGATAATTTAATCATTACAACATTTGATATGTTAGGGGACTGTTTAGCTCAGTCAGTTCAACTCGGAACCACAAGGTTCTGGTTTCAATACTGGCCCTCGCCAACTCAGTGTATGAGTAGCACAGGGATCTGTGTGGTGAAATGAGGAGATGATAGTAGGTGTGGCGCTCCACCTCAGACGCAAAAACAATCTCCTTGGTCTAGCACTAGGGAAAAGGGGACAGACTCCCTCACTGATTGGCTGGTACTGACATTAGGCTGCCCCGACGACTTATATAAGGAATGAAAGCACGTGGTGTAATGGTTAAAGTAATGGGAAATGGACTTGTCGCCCCGAGTTCAAATCCTGGACATGGTAATTGCATTTCACTTAGCGCTAATACCCTTGGGAAAGGTATGAATCCTACTCTCCCTCCAGCTATGGATAAATAGTAGGGCAGACTAGGCTCTTTAACCTTGGTTAGGCAACCAGTCTAGGAGAAGGAAAACTCTGAATTCAAACCTGTTAAACTCCGCTTAAGAAATTGACCTTGTGTCACATCCTGCTTGTGTGGAGGGGTTGGCAAATATATATATAAGGAATGGAACAGAGTGAAGGACATGGTTCCGCTGGGTTGGACATGCTGCAAAGTTTGCAAACAACAGGCAGACCCATGCAGTTACTGACTGATAATCCAAGTGACTGCAAACACCAGAGTGACAACAAATCCTTAAAAACAGCATAAATATATTCAACTTACCTGTGTGGGTTTGGGTTTTATAGATACAAAACCTTCAATATTGAAGGCCTCCATTGTTGCTGTCTTGTAGTCAGGTGTTGGTGGCTTTTCAGCCATTTTGGCAAACATCTGGGATCTGGAAAAATTTATTTGGATATAATTGGAAAGAACAAGTAACTTTTTGGAAAGCTTATTTTTTAAAACATTTTTAACACTATTGATAATAGATTCGGTCTCTATTTGTCTGTAACCGAAACTATGTCAATGCTTATGTCACAGTCATTTCAAGAATTAAGTAAGTTTATTAATGAGTATTTAATTTATAGTCAGTATCATTACTATAGAAAAATATTAAAATTCTATGAAAAATCAAATAATTGTAAAAATTTCACGAAAAATTTCGATACTTATTCACCTTTTAGATAAATTTATGTTTGAAGTAGTTTTTTTCCTAAAATATATTTGGTGAAATATATATATAATTTTTACTAGGTCGATCCCGCTCCTATTTAATTTTATGAAATCCGGACGAAATATATTTTACTCGTACGATTTTTAAATTTTTCTTTAAAGATAAGACTGTGAATAATTAAATTAGAATTTTTTAGAAATGTTTTGGAGGTCTCCAAATCAGATTAAAATTTTTGAAATTAATGTAATTATAAAATCATTTGTGAAATCTTACATTTGTTCTTTCTCACAAAGGCAGACTAATTTTCAAGGTTTGTTTGTTTTCTTTGTTTAAAGGCATATCAACCTTCATAGGTTATTTAACACCAAAGCCATCCTCGCAGAAGAACAGTAGTGGCATTATTTAATCCGTAGCTAGGAAGATGAGAAGGTTCCTACCAATCCCAAAGGTATTGATTCAAAAGTGAGCGTAATAGAGCACTGGAGTTCGAACTCGACTTTATTTACAACGTCTGCAAGCTTATCCTCACATCAGTCTGCACACACCAACAGTTAATTTTCAACCGCCCCAATACAAACACATACCACCCACCTTGATAACATTAATACCTCCCCTCACAGAACACGATCCACTATTTTCCATGAGCGTCTGTAACGAAACCTATGCTCTCAATGCTTATTCACAACATGCCACAAATTACACAGTAAGCTTCATTACAATAGAGTATCTACATAATCTTATTATAGTCATATCTCACATTACACTAACAACTCCTAGCAAACTGCTTAATCACAGAACGTCGGCCAATTACCAAAACGAATCCCCACCCATCCAAACTGCACATCACTCCCTAAACGTCTCCGCTTGCCCTTGAGAAATGAGATTTCGCTGAAACTGTCGCATTTCTGGCAACTACCTGTTAAACGACTCACCTATAAGTCAATTATAATTCATCCTTCTAACAATCCACACAAACCTACCACCACTCATCTGATATCTTCCCTATCTTCTAAAAACAAACACCCAATGTGGGCACTGCACCTTATACAAGCCCCACTCAAAAACACCACTGCTACCGTGAGATATCACGAAAACCAATTGTTATCCTACCTCTCAGATATGACGCCACCCATCTGCGTCCAACATCTGCGCAATTAAGAACTCCCCCACGCCGTCTGTTCGTAGCGGCTGCCACAACCGAATACACGCACTGAGTCCTTCAAAGCCTCCATGCTTCCTGTGAGTCTCCGACACTATACGTGACTAGCTACTCTCTAGCATCATACATAGTCAACACACGCGCAACCACTACCATGCATATTACAACTGTAACTGCTTCATGTTCCCTATCACCTAATACATCTATTCTCGTGACTTGACATACGACTTTGCATGAGTTTGTGCACAGCGAGCACTAATACCACATATAAATTCTCATATATTTATATTAAATAAGTTATCAAAAGTTTCATAAATTACACATTCACATTAGATGAGATTCGTATGTTAAAATCAGTTCATCCTCCTCAATATACACTAACATGGCGACACCTATTACTATTATACTAATACCCCCTCCCAACCCACGCACCATCAGACTATTTCCTATCTAATTATAATCCACCCAAGACCCACCAAAAACATTACACGTCAATCATTTTACTTTCTAATCATCGAAGATTATTGATGTTGACTACCCCAATCTAAATACAATAGTCAATCTAATCAAGCGACACCATTTCCTTTCAAGAAACATCTTTTGCCGCTCAAGATCCAACCTGTCATAAAAACACATAAACACAAGATTCCTTGGGGGAATATGTGCTCAATAAGCAAGTAAATTTGGGAAAACCACTAAAAGTCATACCTTATTACTTTACTTTCAATGTTATCCCACTTCCCCTACAGCCCAAAGTCCTTTTAAAAAATTTATTTTTACACTCCCGGAGGGTGTTTTTTTTGCTTAGTAATAATATAAATGAAAGATGACGCATAAGTAGAACAAACTTAGAATTACGTTTTATATATTAAATATATTTTACAATTATCATCATGGACTGGCTTAAAACTAGCATCAATTAAGCTAGTATCATATATATATTATATATATGGGTGATTGTCGCTTGCTTTCACAGAATAGGCCATTTCTACAGTATTTCAGTTGTGAGTAGAAACTTTTGAGCCAGTTTTGAGTAGTTGTGAGCACGCAGATGGCCCACGTTTCCAGCTTGTTTTTATTTCCCGCACACATATGAAACCCTCGCATACAGCCCTGCCATACAGGTCAGACTTCAATGTGGAAATGTTTCCATGTGTTATGTGTCTTCTCAGGGTGGAGGGCTCGCGAGTTCACCTTACCTCAAAACTTCTTACAGTACCACGGCCAGTCTTTCCATGATGATGTTGTATCCCAGCCCACTCTCTTCTATCAATTGGGTCCTTATCGCTGAACGGACTTACTGCAAGGCGCCTACGATACGTTCAGGCCACCATATAGATAGGCTCACCCTATCATGATACCCAGTACGTAGTTAGTGTTTCCCTATCTCTTCAAGATGGGAAGTGTCCAGACCTTCCAGGTTTGGCATTCTTTTGTCTGTCTTTTTGTGTCGTAGTATTTTCTTGTTTTTCAAGCCCAGCTTGTTTCAGTCCAGCTAATTGGACATCCGGGCGAATTGCTGGTTTCTGGCCAGCTTGATAGTGAACGCACATTATATATATATACTATATATATTAACTATAACTGATATACTTACTCATAATTCCTAACAGCTTTTTTCCTAATTTATAGATCTAAGACACAATATTTATACTCAGATATTCCTTGGTTTTAGAATACTTAATGATTTGAAAAAAAATATATCAGTTTAATTGGTTTTAATTAGTCGTAATTAGCAATTAAGTCAACAACTGACCCGTCCCTCACTGTCAGTCCTACATTACTCTCACCCTCTCTATGTACGAGTAGAAGAACTTCAGTCTTATGAAACCCTAACTTAGATATACATTTCTGGTATCCTATAACTCTAACCTAAAAAAGGGAACACTCTGATGACTGATAAATTATTTATTTACTTATTGATCTACTAGGAAAAAGAAGACGGTGTTAGGGTTAAGTTAGGGTTAGTTTAATGGGAAAATAATGGGTAGAATTAATCAACAGATAAAATTCATTCAGAGTGGTGCCCCTTTTAGTTGGAGTTGAGACAATAACACATAAACCAATGTTCTATCTATTGATTCAGCACTATTTACTATTTAAGTTGGGCAGTTTGGCAATTTTCATTCAGTTGATTTTTCACTTCATACTTTTTCTCTAGCTTTCGTTTTATACGTATACTTTTATTCATTTTGAGTTACAATTTAATCTTCACTTAGATTGTATTATTGTAGATGATTAGTAGGTATGTCAATTTTATTAGAGGAAGATATATAAACTTTACATAAATAAATCTAAACATCATTAAACACATTTCAGAATTATAAAATTTTCAGCACTTTATTATTAATGACTTAATTTTAAAATGAATAGGTTATTTTATATTTTAAAAAATGAAAAAAAATGTTTTTGGGGAGGGAGAGCAACATTCTCTATTGATTAAAAATTTCTAGTCCTAATTTTTACATTCTAAAATAAATCCAGAATATCACATCATAAAAATTTCTTAAAAATCCAAAAAATTTCATACCCAAAAAAAAATTATTTGAAAATTTAATTCAATTTCTATTAGCTTTTCTTAGCAAAAAATGAGTAAAAAATTGTTTAACTCCCCACAGACAAACATAGAGTGTGGATTTTATAGGACTTTGGTCTTACGTCTCCACTAATTCTCTTATAAAACTGTGCACTTGTTTGTTGTACAACAACAAATACAGATAGAAAAACAAGACATAACAGACTCTTTCTTTTATATACTTAGATTATATGGCTTCAAGCATTCCTATCCAATGATAATAATATAATAATCAAGAATTCTATCTAATACTAATAATTTATACAAAATATATCGTTTCAAGTACTATTCCTATCTAAATGATATTCCTATGTTTGCACACAGTTATATGGTTACAAGTATTCCTATCTAATACAGATACATCCTATCTAATATTCCAATCTATATAAAATGATGTTCAGACATCTATTGACCCATAGATGGGACCTAATAAGTACTATCACTTAAGATATTTACAGGGTTCAATGACCCTATTCTACGTTGTTGTTAATTTCGGACGAAAGAAGAAACAAACACGATATAAATACAGAACGTATTATCAAAAAAGTACAGAAATTGTTGCAAAGTTAATGGCATTTCTACAAGACTTATCTGGAGGTGCCAACAAAAAGTTCTTGGTGAAGTCGCTAGAAAAGGTGATATCTGCTCGCTGGTTTGGTGCTTTAAAACTCTTCGTCTCGGTCTGCTTACCTTTTATGGAATTAGTCCTCAGCATTCTGTTAGTATGCTATTGTGACAGCCTTAGAAAGTTTTCTTTACAAGGCCTTAGAAAGTTTTGCTATGGGAGCCTCTATTTTCGTCCTTCCCCGGTAACTGTCCCTGATAAGTAGTTGACTTTGATTCTCGTGCCAACCTCATGTTGGCTATCACCCTCTAGCGCGCGGGAAAATTCTATCGATTCAGATACATCTTCTGAGTAACTACATATTCCAATACAATAAAGGAAGATCCACACTACCCAGAGATTCAGAACTGAGCCTTCACACCAGATACAGGTTAATGATCATCAAGGACCTTTGTGCAGACATCTTACACCCATCAGATGATGCAGCTTGGAAATTCTAAAGTACTAACAGGGAAAGAAACATTTCTTGTTTTAAATAAATTCATATATACATTATATAATAATATATAATATATATATTATGGAGCACGTGGGCTAGTGGTTAGAGTCGTGGAAAATACTCGCGATTCAGTCAATTCCTAGACGAACTGTGCATTTCACCATGCGCATACATACCCTTGGGAAGTGTACATGATATTCTCCCTCCACTATGGTTAAATAGTAAGGCAGCACTGGCCTTCAGCCTTGGTGTAAAACACTACTAGGACAGGGATAACTCTGAATTCAAAATTCCTGAGCCGCGTCGTGATTGTTTGTGGCAACCCTTGATGCACCAATTCTTCCTATCGCACTGTGCCAAAAAGTGTGATGTCCAACACAAGCTTCACACTATAAAACAAATCCCTGTGGATGTTCATTTGTGTATGAACCCTCATACGTCGAAAATCGACGGAGAGTCCATTAGTATATATATGGAAATATATGGTGAGGAAATTAATCCGACAATATGAGGAAAAATATTTTAAAAATAACAAACACAGGATGTTATGATCAGGGAAACAATTTTAGTGTCAAACTTAAGTATTTTTGTATATACCATCTTCAGACACTGTTAAGAAGTTTTTGTGAGACCACAAATGAAAGATGTTAAGTGTATCATGAATGTGTGAATATGATTTATCAACTGTTAAAATTTATATGTGGTTTCATCTTCATCCTGTTATGCTTTCTTGACTCGTTCACTTTTTCACATGCCAACGTCATCACTATTCGATAACTTCGCAAAAAATATTCCATTGTTAATGACACATCAATGATCACGTCATCATTTCTAAATCAAATGCACTAAACTCGTTATAACATTTTTCATTTTCCAATTCATTTCTTAATTTCATTTTATTCCCATCACAAACATTCACTAGACAGGTCTAATGACTATAATACCGAAATACTTAAGTATTGACACATAAAATTGTTTCCCCTGATCATAACATCCGTGTTTGTTATATTTTAAAATATTTTCTTCTCTATATATTATATATAATATATGTGTGTGCTGTGTATGTCGTGGTACATTTACCACCCCACTGCATGAGTAGGACTGTGACACAAGGTCACTCTCTTAAGCAGATTAACAGGTTTTGAATTTAGAGTTTCTCGTCCCCTAGATTGGTGCCCAACACAGGTTAAAGAGCCCACTCTGCCTTACTAGTTACCCGTAGCTGGAGGAGGAATAGTTGGATACATACCTTTCCCAATGTATTAGCACTATTGAAATGCAAACAACTTTATCCAGAATTTGAACTCGAGCCACCAAGCCTATTCCTACAAATAAATTCATATATGTAAGACAAAAGAACTTACTGTATCTTTTCTGATAGATTCTCCTTAAGAGTTCCCTTCTTACCTGACCAAGAAGAAAACATTATATAGTATTTGAATAAAATCCACGTTAGTGACTATTAAAAAGTCAAAGCTGAAAAAAAACTTCCATTATCTTTCAAAGCACATTATATGAAGAAGACGAATGTTTATAGAATGCCTTCTATTATTGTTTATTTTACTCTTTTTAAAATAATTTTAATCAGATTGCATTGTAATAACATTTATCGTTGAAACACGCATGTCAGCACACATACTATATTATATTTCTTCCATTTAACTATATTGTTTTTCCTTTTATCTTTCTTTAACAATGGATCAAATTCTACTTCTCATTACTCCACCCCCCACACACACAGAAATATATATATATATATATATATATATATATATTATATATATATTATATTGTTTGTGGTTGGTTTTGAAGGCTGTCACAATGCAAGTATAAAGAAAAAAAGTAACTCTATTATGTTGTTTGTTAACCTGTCACTTTATTCTTTATTATTTCGGCATGAAAAATCCCATCATCAGAAGAATAGTCTTTTTTCTTTACACTTGCATTTGACAGTCTTCAAAACCAACCAACAAACCAATATAAACACAATGCTCCAAGAAAATCACAAAACCCTTTTTAAATTATATATATATATATATATAATTCTTCACTTACATATCAATCTTTGTAAATTAATAAAATCATTCTCTGAGTTGATAAGACGAAATATTAATTGAATCATTGTTTTGTGTTTGTTATTCACCTTTTCTTTATATTTGTTACATTTTTGTTAGATTTTCTAATCTGTTGCTTCTTTACACACACACAACACACACATACACATATATATATATAATAATATAATATATATATATATAATCATCATTGTCATCATCATCATCATGTCATGCAAGCAGCACGCGACATCCATGACATCTCTCCCCAATCTTCCTTATCACTCATTGCCCCTGGAGGTCTTCTGCACACAACCACCATCCTCGCAATAGTTCTCGATGTTGGTCCTTGTGGGCGATATAGGTGGCACATATACTCAATTCACTTGAATGGAATATCTTCCCCAAATCGGAACCTCTCCTATGTACAAATCTGATGACTCAAACATATCTGCAGATTGGCATACTATTTTACATTATATTCAGTTAATTAAGATATATAAGTATATCCGTCATACTTTACATTATAATGCAATATACTAAATCAATAACATCAACTAACAATCCCCATTCACCTATTTAATCCCTCTTCCACCACACCACACCCCTAATATCTCACATACCATCCTTATGATTCATCCAATCTGTAGATTCATCTTGATGTCTAGCCGAGATCGAGGACAACCAATTTCATACAAGAAATGGGAGTTATTGCCGGGAGTCCAGGGAGGACCTATGGATGTTCTCTTGGTGTCGTAAGAATGTATGTGCAGTTTCAAGCTAAGTTGGGGAGATGTGGTGTACTAAGAAACAGAAGCACTGTTTCTGGCCATTGTTTTGTAAGAAACGGAAAGCAACCGTTTCAGCCATCTTTTTCAGTTGTGAATAAAAGGTGGAATGATCACTCTTCGTGGTTAACGTCAGTCGATACCTGTGTTATCATTTCGCTCAATTTCAGTTTCACACCTCTTTTCTCTAATTGTTAAGGTACGGGTCTAGCCTTCATAAAACGAGGTTTATCTTTCTTGAGTGAAACAGATCCTCGTCTGCCAATAGTTAGCTTGCATACAAATAAAAAACACAGTAGCACAGCTGTCTGATTTAACCACGAGAAGTAATCACTTCCGCCTTTATTCACAACTCAAAAAAGATGGTTGAAATGGTGCTTCCGTTTTCTTAACAAAACAATGACCCAAATGTGCTTTCTATTTCTTAGTATAACACAATATCTGACTTTGGCGTTTGGTTTATTTTGTTTTACGGCATATCAACCTCAGTGGTCATTTAATGCGATAAAGTTTTGAAATAAATCAATTCTAATGTATATAACAATTTTTTATAATACATTTTTCAGCCACCGCCTTCTAGCACCCATATACTAAAAAAGGGTTGGGCTTGCCATAAGGGCAATAGGGTTGGGAAATACATATAGGTGCTAGGCGCTTGACGTGACAGCCAATTGATCAAGAGGGGGCCTCTCCGACCCGTCTAGCCAAGATAGGGCCAAATGGAGTATTGCATGTCATGAACTGCCTCATCACCTGGGCTCATATCCTTAAGCATCACGGTCCGCCACCACGGCCACAAGGTGCCCCATTGGGGGAGTTACCCTCTAGAATCCAGGCATCGACTGCATTCATATGCCCCACGACAAGGGGGCAATATCTGAAACTGTCAATATCTTTAGAAGACTCTATTGACATCACTTTATTAGAAATTCCTCAAATGTTTCTATCAAAGTTTGAATTGCAATATTGAGCATTTCTTTTAATCTATAAGTAAGATAAAGTCGACGGGGTGGCCTAAAGTTGGTATCAGCCAGTCAGCGAGGAGTCTATCCCTTTTCAATAGTGCTAGACCAAGGAATTGTTTACCATCTGAGGTGGAGCACCACACCTACCATCAGCTCCTTACTTTACCGCACAGATCCCTAAGCTACTCATACGCTGAGTTGGCAGGACCAGTATCGAACTAGGAACCTTGTGGTTCTCAGCCGAACGCTCTACTGACTGAGCTAACCGCCCCTGTACTGAAAAAAACAAAAAAACTTTTTTCTTTCTGAGAATTAATTGGAATAAATGAAGCAGTTACATACCTAACTGTCGACACTATTTACCTGCACGCACCGAAATGAATCTTGAAATCTGTGATATTTGACATTTTTGATTTTTATTCATGTCAGAACCTTCCAAAACCAATCCTCCGGATGACCCTATTGCAATTCCCTTAGATATCTGGCACACACCATTGTTTAAATAGTGTTTGTAGTCCACCAATCCCAGACGCTAAAAAAAGCTAAAAAGCAAAATCTGATCAATTTTCCAATTCTGTATTTCCTTACTTTGTGTTTAGCTTATTTGTTAATGCCATTCAACTCTTATAGTTACTTTAATACCAAAGGTATTCCTGTAAACCAACAGTTGTAGTACAATGCAACCTTATATGGTCATAATAATAATAATGAAGGAAGCGTGTGGTGTAATGGTTAAGGTCATGGGAAATGAACTCGTCGCCCGAGTTCAAATCCTGGATGTGGTAATTGGATTTCACTTAGTGCTAATACCCTTGGGAAAGGTATGAATCCTTCTCTCCCGCCAGCTATGGATAAATAGTAGGGCAGACTGGGCTCTTTAACCTTGGTTAGGCAACCGGTCTAGGAGAAGGAAAACTCTGAATTCACTTCTGTTGAACTCCGCTTAAGAAATTGACCTTGTGTCACATCCTGCTCTTGTGGAGGGGTTGGTAAATATATATATGGTCATAATATGGTTATATGATATTGAATATTCCTTTCTGATATAAATAATTTCTGCACAGTTTTATGTGTAGGGACCATGGTTGTTTGGTGAGTATTTAGTTGAGGAGTTGAAGAAGATCCGAGTTTTGATCCCCACAATTTAAATGTATAAAACTACAGAAATGTAGTTTCCATAGAAAACAAAAGAAGACAAAATTGATAAAAGAAACAAACTTTATATACATTAATTTACAATTGGTGTATTCAATTGTTCTTTCTCGGTGTTGCAGACTGTATGTGTCTGTACGTAGTTGTGTGTGACAAGTGTGACATGTATCGTTTATATTTGTGCGATTGGTTGTGTCAACATTGTAGCAGTTTTGTCTGTGATTGAAACTTGTGATTGAAATTTGTTGTTTTTGAGCGAGAGAGAGAAAAAATTGGAAACGAAAATACAAGACCAACCTGATATATCATTTTGTGTCTTCAGGCAGCAACTTCTCCCCATTGTGTCGATGTTGGGGGAGAACTTTCACTCCTACTGTCGAGTTAGGAGCATCAGCTCCAACTCTGTCGAGTCGGGAAGAGCGTAAGCTCCCACTGTAGTTTTTCAGCCCTATGGGCCTTTTTATAATTTTGATTATTCTGCAAAAATCAGCTGATCTTTGTGCATTCCATTGAAAATCAGCAGTTTTCTAATGATGTAGATATTGCCATCGAAATGTTCAAATATCAGCTAATTCTGTTACTTGTGGCATTCCAATGACCGTTCAGTTTTCTATTGATATAAATATCATCATTGGAATTTTCAACTATTATTTCTCGTTTGTAAACAATCCTTTGTCCTTAGATTATCTACATTGTAAACAATTATCTATTGTTTCTAAAATATTTCCAAACTAATATTATTTCAACTATCTTTTGTTTACCCAATTCTAAACTCATGACATACAATTGTAAAACTAGTTATTTAATAAAACTTAATTATTTTTAATTTATTCAATTCCACATGCTGTAAAAATATAGGGGCTAATCCCTATATATGTCTTCAAGTATTCCTAATACTAAAAATTATACACAATTATATGATTTAAAGTAACAATAACTATTTAATAATAATAATTTTTTGTACACACTTATATGATTTCAAATATTCCTATCTAATATTAATAATTGGCAAGCAATCATATGATTTGGTTTGGTTTAGTTTCTTGTTCAATGGCATATCAACTCTTGTGGATTATCTAATACCAAAGACATTCTTTTAGAAAGTAGTAGTACTACTACCACCCATATGTGTGTGTGTGTGTGTGTGTGTGCCAAAATCTTATTCGTTTGTAAAGGTTTGATTATAACCGAAAAAGAAAGAGAAATAGAAAAGCAGAAGAGAGAGAAATAAAAGAGAACAGACAGAAATAGAGGAGGACAGAGAGAAATAGAAGAGAAGAAGAGAGACATAGAGAAAAAGAGAGAGAAATAGAAGAGAAGAACAAAGAGAAACAAAAGAGAAGAACAAAGAGAAATAGAAGAGAGAGAGAGAGAGAGAGAGAGAGAGAGAGAGAGAGAGAGAAATAGAGGAGAAGAAGAGAAAGAAACAGAAGAAAAATATTTTGCTTCATGCTAACTGTTCAGGAACTGCAAGCAATTTGGGGCCTCAACCTGGTTATTCAACGAACAAATATTAAACAAATATTGGTTGGATTTAATGGCATATTAACTTTTTAGGGGTTATTTAATGACAAAACTTGATTCATTTGTAAATGTTTGATTATAATCATAACTTTATATTTTCAAATTATTACAATTTGATCGGACCGTGACATGTGAAAAAAAAATCTCTTAAGAACCAACTACACAACAAATGTAAATATGAACATACAATGAATGCAATTCCCTAACCTCTAAGCATAAAGTAATCCCAGGCAGGTTGACATGCCATTAAAATCAATCAAATGTAAAAATTAGGAACTGAATTTTTTTTTTATTCAAATGACCAAAGGTTGAACATTCCCCTTGTTGAGGTTGGATATTCAGCAGAGTGTTACATAGTGGAAATAATGCGTGAAATAACAGAATTTACAATAGGTACAAAGATGAGGTGATGAGGTGAGGAGATGGGCACACAAGGTAAAATAGATAATGTCAGGAGACGTTAACACACAAGGTAAATTCAACAATGATTTATTACGAACTGATTTAATTTCTTACAAGGGTTAAAAAGGCGGGAACAGACCTTGGGCTGAAGTGGGTGGAGTCTGAGCTCCTGCTGATGTTACATCAAATATTTTTATTAATAGAAATATGGACTTATAAAATCTAACACCCCTACAATCTTAATTGATGAAAAACTTTTTTCAAGTTTGTTTTTAAATAAAATAAGCTATTCAGTAATTCATTAATGAATACAGTGCAGAAAATTTCATTAAAATTGGAAATTTCTTTGATTTTTGGTAATTATTTTAAAATCAAGAAATCTTTAAAACATTTTAAGTACCTCCCTTGACGAAAAGTGGACATACCTAATTATTAGTATTTAAATGAATCCAGTGTTTATTAAAATCTAAATGGATGAAATTACTGTAGTAATCTTTTCCTTTGACCTTATGTTAAATATGTTGCATTTCAGGTTCAGGACATCAAGATAAGTAAACGAACAAACAAACAAATAAATAAATAAAACATGAAAGTTTTCGATATACAAGACTTTACTTTAGTCGATCACCGAGCCAACCTGCCATTTTATTGCTCGCTTGCGCGTTCACAAAAAAATATATATTGCTCATTCTTAAAGAGATAACCACTAACCAACTAAAAATACTAAAATATTAAAACAAAAAAAAGAAAACTTTTAAAGGTTTCTTCCTTCCGTAATTTATTATTATTATTATTATATTATTTTATTTATATAAAAAACAAAAACGACTTACCTCTTCTTCCCAGTTATGAAGAAGGCATTTGTTTCTGTGTTTATAAATGTCGTAGGCACTTTTCAGTTTAATGTCCGCCATTCTTCTCGATTTCCAAGAGATTACTTATTTTCTTTCTGTTTATTTTTCGAATCACTCGGTTACTAATGACAACAAACCGCAACGACACAAGTGGTGGATAAAGATAATAAACAAAACAAACAAAAACAAGAGAAGATAACTCCGCAATAACTTTAACCGGGGTCATTTCCCCCCTCCCTTTTTTCTTCAGGGTTAGGCATCCCATACGTGGTGTAATGGTTAGCCAACTCGTATCGCAGATCCACTGCTATCGATTAGCGAGTTCGATCTCCGCTGGATGCCCCATAAAAAAAATCCAGTCTTAAAAAATATATTGTGTTAGTTAATCTTGGTGTGAGGTCAGGAATTTTTTTTTCTTTGGCTCCTGGTCAGCCATTCGTGAGTGGAAATCAAAAATTATCAAAAGAATTAATTAAAGTTAACCCCCTTCCCATGTTGCGTCTTCCCATCGCACCGAGTTTAGTCTAATAGCAAGCTGGTCTTTCAGATAAGTAGTCATGAGTTCGAACTTTACTAGGGGTTCCGTATTTACAGTTATCTATTTGTCTCCCTACGAGACCAAAATGTAACACATGGTCGGTTTTGTGTTGAGGTATCTCGATGGAAAAAAAAAGCTTAGTTTCGTCGGCATTCCTTTTCAGCGGCGCCTCAGGCACCGGACAATAAACCCAGCCCTTACAATTTTAAGGCGAGGGGACAGGTGCTGCCTGGGGAAAAAGGCCTCCTAGAATTAAGCCGATGGAGTCTTACCCATCCCAGAACGCCAGGGAAATAGACCTTGTTCATGAATAATAAATATTAGATAAATTAAATAAATAGATAAAAAAATATAGTGCTAACTAAAATAGATTTAATACTAACCTATTTGTTTTTGGTTTTTTTTTTTTTTTTTTTTTTTGTTTTTTAATTTTTTATCTAACGACAAATGTTACTATATGACAAAAAAGATTCTGTATTTCTGTACATAACGACCGAGCGAAGGTGCTTTTAAGGAAAATTAGTGGAGACCAGCAAAGACCAAAGTTCAATATAATCCACACCCTATTTTTGACTGAGAGGGGTTGAAAAAAATGTTCACCTCATTTTCCATAAGAAAAGCTAAATAGAAAAATAAATCAATGATTAAAAATAATTTAGAAATTGATTAAAAAATAAAACAAATTAATAAAACAATAAAAAGCATAGGGACTAGCAAACAGAGGCTAAAATTCGTTTTTGACAAAATGACTTTAGCCCCCCCTACAGAAAATAATTTACTAAAAATCAGGGAATTATCGGATTTTAATGAAATTTTCAGTGTTTATGTATCAATGAATGATCTTTATAATGCATCATTTATTTTATTTTAAAACTTTCTCATTTTTTCAGGTCACTTAATTTTGACTCCCCTTATATTGGGGGCGTAACATTGATTCAAGTTGGTCCTAACTTGATACTAATTACAGTATAAATAAAGAGATAAAAGACCGAAGTTATGAATAGAAACAAAAAAAAAATTTTACGGTGGAGCTCCTATGAGAAAATAAGTACCGAAAATCGAAAAATAAAATGTAAAAAAAAAATATAAAATAATTTTTTTAGGAGATTTCTTTTTTACTCATTTCCATAATTATTTAATTGACTATTATCTTATTTAAAAAAAAATTATATATCGATATTTTTTCTGCGAAAATAGAATTTTTCTTCAAAACTTATTAAAGCAAATAAAAGACAAGTAAAAGAAAAACTACAAACAAGAAAAATGATAAAAATTAAACAACTTAAAAAACAAAAATAAATAAAGAATAAAAGATAATAAATATATAAAAACGAATTTTAATCTATATATATTTTTTTTAAAAGTGATTTTTTAAAAACTTTTTAAATCCAGGGCACCGCCTAAGGTCTGTTAGTATCAAATAAAATCTTTTTCTTTTTTTTCTTCAAGTCAAATAATTGTGCATTTGTATAAGGAAGAAAAAAATAATAATTAAAAAAAAATTGTTTTATCAAATGTTATTAGATTCTAAATGCCACTTCTAGCCAATTTCGCGCACTTTTAAAAGATCCCTTTAAAAAAGATAACAAATTTAAACCAAAAGAGAATAAAATACCCTTCCTTTTTTTTCGAACTTTATTCAAACTATTTGTCTCTCGAAGTTGAATAATACAATAAGTGATGATACACAATACACATTATCTGAATAATAAAAAAAAAATTCTGTATGACCTCAACAGAAAATAACACCACTACAAAACTTTTGACAATGGTGTTACATTCAAACGACGAAGTAAATTTGTTTTTCTTTCTTCGCGCGTGAATGTTGCTAAGCGACAAAGCTTTCGTTTCGCAAAATGGAAAACTTTACGGTAAGTTTGTAAAAGTTTTAAAAGGCAAGAAAAATTGACTTATGGACGAAGAAAATGTCATAACTTATTTACCTGTTGATATATTAGAACAGTTGCCTTAGATATAAGATATTATATGACATGTAAAATAGTTTAATCATAAAATTTAAATCGAATTAAGAAAAACGTCTACTTTCGGAAAAAAAGTTTTCTTTGAAGACTCAAGGGAGACTATGTATTGTTTATTTATTTATCTATTTTCATTTATTTATTTTTGGGAATCTTTTTAAATGTGTATTTAAGTTTTGTGATGGTTATTTATTCATGTTCGACTTGTAGTACTTATATTTCGTAAAAAGAACAATCTTGAATGTTGTGATAAAAAGTAACAAAGATGTAAAAAAAATGTTTTTAAAGTAATAAACATTTTGAAAATACCAAGAAAATGTAACTAACAAGGGAGGTAATTCTTTCTAAAACTTGATATTATTAATTCCCCTCTATTAAAAAAAAAACAAACTTCTTATGTGTATTCAAATTTTGTTGTAAAATTTTAAATTTCGTAACACAAGTTATCTATTTTATTCGAGGTTTTAATTCTTAATATTAAATATTATGCATTAAAAGTAATTAAATGAATTCGAAGAAAATGAATTTGTTTTTATTCATTCTATGGTAGAAAAGTATATTTTAGCATTTTTTATACCAACTAAATATTTTGATTTCAGATTTACCCAACAATAAATTTTGTCATCGATTAACAAAGATTTTGTATGCTGTTTGTCAGTATGTATGTTCGTTTTTACAACGACCGAGCGCAGGTTCTTTTGTTAAGGAAAATTGGTGGAGACCAACAAAGAACAAAGTTCAATAAAATCAACATCCTATTTTTGCTCAAGAATGAGTTTAAAAAATGTTTACCTCTCATTTTCCATAAGTTTTTTCATACGTCCAGTACCGGTTGTTCTCCTCCTTCTGGATTTGACGCTCCAGTTGTATTTCCTTTTACGAGCGGCTGGGTAGCCACAAGATGCACATCTTTTTTTTTGGATATGGAATGAACAACGTCCGCACCTCTGACAATGAGTGTGGCACTTGTCGTTCCTCTTACCAAAACTGGATGTTCCCTTCGTCATTTCTACGCCAACAAAAACGGAAAGAATGTTGCATACCTCTTAATTCCTTTCTTACTTCTTCTATTCTTCTTCTGTCGTCTTATATATCTTAAGTTCTTGTAGCGTCTCTTCTAACGCCTGGACTTCTCTTGGGGACTTCGTGTCTGGTCTTTCATTGGGGATTTCTCTTTATCAGAAGCCCTGTGTCATTATTAGTTTTTAGATAATAACACAAGACTTCGATTTACTTAGATGACATTTTATTTCGAAATCCCCACCAAACTACCTGCGCAGATCGAGTCGGAGCGTGTATAACACGACTCACCACCGTCGTGGTTTCTCGCCGACTGACTAAAATCTATTTCTAATCTAAACCGGAAGAGGGTCTCCTCCACCGATTCTCACGGTATCCACTGGAAAGGATCAGAATGAGGTCAAGCCTTGTCACTCATCCTTCAAGGCCGTGGGCTGCAACTTATAGCAGCCATTTTGATTTCTACACTCATCATCATCATGTCGCGCAGTTTGCACGGATATCCATGACGATCTCTCGCCAACCTTCCCTATCATTCATCGACTCTGGTAGCTCCTCTGCGCTGCAGCCAGCATCCATACATAGTTGGTCAATGTAAGTCCTGGCTGGGCGGCCCACATTAGCATGCCCATGTGCTGGCTTCCACAGTAGTACGTCGCTTATCCTCCCATTCCCCAAAAAGGGAGACCTAGGTATCGCTAAAAACTACAGAGGCATAACTCTTACTGCTATTGCAGCTAAGATATATAATGCCCTTCTTCTCAATCGCATCCGACCCGAAATAGAGAAAATCCTTAAGAAAAATCAAAACGGATTCCGCAGAAATAGATCAACAACCTCTCAAATATTGACTATACGACGAATCATAGAAGGGGTTCAAGCAAAAAATCTAGAGGCAACACTACTATTCGTAGATTTCTAAACTACTGTAAATGAATATTAAGAATCTAATAATTATGTAACAAGAATAGCTAAATAAAAATTTAATGATATAGAAATATAATAATATGAATTCACTGAACTATTGGTAATTAAAGTCCTGGATTTTTTTTATTATCATCATTAATTGATTGATTTGTACTTGCAGATACATAATAAGATATTTGAACAACGTGGCCATGAGACATTCACGGTTACTCGAACTGTTGATGGGGTTAAGCAAAGATACATGTTAAAAAAGGTAAGCATGATTATTTCATTACTCTATGTATACCTGGAAGAGGCCTCTTTAAATTTTCACTTGTGCCAGGGATTGTCTCTAGGGTGACGAGAGGTTTAATGTTTTAAGTTTAAAAGGTAACTGGTTGTTCTGGGAGTGTGTTCCTAGGGTTTACTTTTAACCCCATCTTATTTGGTGGTCATGCTGAAAAGGAAAGAAAGGAAAAGATGAAGACAAAAGGTAGTTTTAGGATTCAGGCTTTATTAACGGGTTATAGCCACCATGTGGTAAGGAAATATCTTCTTGGCTAGTTGTAGTGTCTCGTCCCAGTTGAGGCCTAAGTTTGAATGGCCAAGAGATTATCTTGGGGGTCGGAAGTGGGTTGTTTTTCCTGCACATGCTTGGAGGGTTCTTCCAGTCTGAAGTGTTACATACGCCTATCGCCCGACGCCGTACGACGTTTCCATCAGAGACACAGAAAGGATTAAAGGCATGCACATAGAAGTTTAGCAATAACAACGACAAAACGTGACATTATTTTAATACATAACATTTTATTCGATGTTTAAAATCCTTAGAATCTGAATGCGGCCGCCGACAGGCTAGAGGTTTTCGGTGTCCTTTTGGTGGAAATTCTCATTCAAAATTGATATATATATACAAGGCACATATGAAGGAAGTTACATTTATCTTGTTTGTATATGAGTGGGTCATTTTCCGTGATTAGGTCATTTTCCGTGGTTAATTGTTGTTCCGGTGGTCATTCCCTTATCCGGCATTTTCATTTTGGTAATTTTGTTTCGGGAGACATTCTTCGTCTTCCCTCTCCCCCATGAGATGTTCACCGGTCGGCCATCAGGTATAAACTGTCCAAGATTGCCAACTCCCTGTTGCCTTCCCCTCCCCTAAGCCGTAACGTCACCTGTATCAGTACGTTTGGCATACGTAGGGAAAGCAACGAGGTAGTATCAGGCGTTCATTTCGTGTCTTCCTCTTTTTAGGGTCACTACGGGCATGGGTAAGCAGTTTTTGAGGTCGTTCTGTGACTCCCCCCCCTCTCCCAGCGCCATCACGTCTATCAGAATGTTCTAAACGTTCCATGATTTGATGGAACGTAACAGAAGGCTCATGGGAGTGTAAGATTTAATGGTGATATTATACTTGAAGATACAAACTCCGACAAAGGCTTCATAAACAAGACATTTAATACGTATACAGCACGTGGATAAAAGGGTACATAATACAAGGTGTACATAAATAAAGAGAAAGACACATTCATGAATGGTAAAAAGATAAACATAAAAGCCACAGACATGAGACTAGGAATAGTCCATGCTGTGTGAATAACTTACAGTAATGTAAGGGGGGGACGAAGCCCCAACGAGAAGGGGTAGACCTTTAGCTAACCCATGTGTCTCGTAGTTTGAGGAACAGGAAAAGAGAAAGAAGCATTTGAACCAGGCGCTTAAATACTATAGCCCCTGGTGAGAACAAGCAACAAATCAGGGGGAAGATAACTCTTACAGGCTAAATGAGAAGATAATCCCAACAGGAGTTTGTTATTTTTTATTTTAATTTTATTTCAATCCCCGCGTGTCCTCCTGTTGTTAATTCTACTTTCCAATTTTCCATAGATTTTGTGGTGAAATTTATGACCTTAGAAGTAGAGGTTATCCCCCAGATATCATAGAAACAATACAATACTCACCATCGCAGTGGGATTCTAACTACCGTCGAGTTAGCAGACAAGAACAACATGCAAGCTGTAACTTAAATACAGTCCTTGCATGCTGCTGGCATAGTGCAGAGTGATGGCTGAAGAGTGGGTACTTATCCATATCTTTACTCACCCTGAAAACCATCAGCCAATCAAAACCCAGGAAGTGAACTTGCCAGAGTTCATAGTGGAATAACCCAAAGCTGTATATAAACCACCTACCAACACTCTAGAGTTAGTTTTGCATTCAACTTTAACAGAGCTGAATACTTGACACAAAATCCAACAGTCAGACATTTTGCACATTTTTAAACATTTAATTATTCAAGATTAAAGGCCATGTTTTTAGCCTTTCTGCAATGGCTACATTTTACCGCCTTGTTTTAATTTCTTGATCTATTTAAAGTAGGTCATCTATGTTACATCAGTAAGTAATTACTAATAAGAACTAAATAAGGGTTATGCCCCTTTTGTTTTGTTGTAGTTATGTTTCCCCTAACGAGGAAACGCTCACTAGGGAAGTCTAAAATAAAGTTGTTAAACTGTTAAGACGTGTTGCTTCGCTCTCTGCTTTATCCATCTAGCATTCCAGAGATTACTGCTACATTCGTGTATGATACAATCTATTCCTCATTTTCCTTTGCTGCATTCTTTCTGTTCTTATGGAAATAGTTTGCTGCAGTGAGTAGTGAGTAATATATTTCTTGTTTAATCTGTGGAGTTAAGATTTTCCACATCATAGGTAGACAAGTTATTGTCCTATAATTACTGGAGATAGTTCATTTTTTAGGCTCTTTCTGGATCAGGGTAGTTTTTCTTTTTGTCATTCATTCAGGTATGTTTGCTTCTTCTAAGCATCTAGTCAGTTGTTGGGCCAGCCTTTCATAGATGGACATGCATTTTTTTAAACCACAATCCATGTATACCATCATGACCCAATCTGTTTTCCAGTTTAGCACTTCCTTGAGTGTTACTCTGAGCAAAACTAGACGGATGTTTGCCTCAGGGCCTTCTTCAAGTCTATGGTGGTTGTATAGGGTTTGTTTGATATATTCGTTGTAAGGTCACCAGTTTAATGTTAAAATTCCATGAAATATTCAAACATAAAAAGACACCATAAAAACATTCAATTATTGTAGGCACATGGCATAAATAACAAGACTCAATATTAAAACAAACAAATTGTATTGAGAAAAGGTTTACAAAAAGGTAATGCAGAATACCGAGCAAAGTTCTTCATCAGTCTTTTGTACAAAATGTAATTTTTGTAAAGTTCTTTATAACATGTAAGAAAAAGATGTTATAAGTTTTTGAAGTGAGAAAGAAAGAGTAAGAATTCAAAGTCACAAAACAGTCAGTCGCAAGTAAATTGCTGATCTCTTAAATGGCTGATTCGAGAGAGATAGAAAGATATAAATACTCATACCTTCTTGTAAGTGAATGTGATTTTATCTTACGTTAGAGTGACGTGGATTTGGTTAGACGAATAATTTCTTTCTGGTTGGGATCCGAAAAGTTGGTTATTTATACTCTAGGGTAGACTCCAAAAGAGGTCTATTTGATAAATTTCTTTTTAGGTGCGAACATCTCTGATTGGTTGAAAATGTACACATTTTATTTTCAATTTTCTTCTTTTACTAGGGTACGTAATCCCTGTGCAAACTATTAATTTTTGTCACTTGACTTTAGTTCGTCGTAGTAAGAACTTCCGGTTCACTACAAGTCCTTCCAATTTATAATTACTTTATTATTATTAGTAGTAGTTTTCACACCAGCATTAGCTGATGGTCTTTCACTGGAGTCTGAGTGACAATGAGTCTCCCCAGGTCTCCAGGACTCTCCTGACTATTCTAGTTGATTTCAACAATGTTGTCTGTATTGTCTCAATACTTCCTCTGATTTCCAGTTCCTCTAGTCTTTTTTCTAAGCTTTTGGGAACCATTCCAAAGACCCCAACTATTACAATTGGTATCACCCTTTTTTCATATTTTTTTCAGTTCTCTAGCAAAGTCCAAGTATATGCCTATCATTTTGTTTTCTTTCATTTTCACTCTGTAGTCTGCAGGAATGGCAAAATTCAATAAATGACAAGTTCTTTTTTGCTTGTTAATTAAAACTAGGTCTGGTCTTCTGCATGGGATTAGGTGATCAGTTTGTATCTGTTATAACTAGTGTATCTAAGTTAATAGAGAAAGAAGAAAGAAAATACAAGAATTTTAGGTAAGGAAAAAACCTAGATACAAGTGAAATGAATAATCAGGAATTGACTGGTTACATTCACAAGCCCATGTGTTCTTGCTCGTTCTCTTGTCTGAGGTTTTACCATTTATAGAAAATGATTCTATTGTCCTCATTTAGGTACTATATGACAGTATCTCAAATCCCAGAAAATTTTATGTGTCATTCTATACGTTTGTGCATATAACATTTGGTAGTATGGTCAAAATTTAATTTCTTGCACAATTTTCTGTGGATC
Source organism: Doryteuthis pealeii (assembly GCA_023376005.1). NCBI lineage: Eukaryota > Metazoa > Mollusca > Cephalopoda > Myopsida > Loliginidae > Doryteuthis > Doryteuthis pealeii. Next base: position 26,875,588 of record CM042154.1, on the reverse strand, counting down.
ACCTTTCCCACCCAGTTGTTTCAATTATCATTATTATCATTATTATTATTATTATTATTATTATTATTATTATTATTTCACTCCATTTGAGTTTTTACACCTACCTTAGCCGGTGGTTCACTGGAGGCTGTGACAGCAAGTCTCTTCAGGTCTCCTGGACTGTTCTGAGTATTCTAGCCGATCTCAATAATGCTGTAGTCTTGATGGTCTCAATTCTTCCTCTGATTTCCAGTTCATCCAGACTCTTTTCCAGACCCTTGGGGACCATTCCGAGGGCACCAATTACAATTATTATTATTATGATTATTATTATCATTATCGAGTTTTTCACACCTGCTGTAGCCAGTGATTTACTCCTCAGGTCTAGGATTATTATTATTATTATTATTATTATTATTATTATTATTATAAAATTTCTTCTGGAATGAAAACTATTTTGTTAATTATTTTTTTATTTATTTTATTGTAGATTGAATGTGGTGATGAAAACTTTGCTAACCAGGCATATCGAGAGGTAAATATTTGTCTGAATTTCTGAGATAAGGAATTATTACTACTAGCAAATATATGCACCCTCCGGGTGCAAGTATTTTAGTTAAATTTTATAATAAAATATCATATTAAATTAGAAAGGCTAATGAAACTGAATAAGAATGTAGATAAAAAGATTTTGAACAGAGGGGGTATGATTGAAAAATAGAACAAGTTTGAAACTAACTCTTCCATCATTTTCCGTTACTCCCGTCTTTCATTGGTAAATTTTCCTAATTAAACTGTTTAGTTAAAATAGGAAGTAAAGAATAATATTACAGTTATTTCTTCTTGTTAAGGGATTTCTTTAAGATTTATTGAAGAGATTTTTGCTCATATTCAATAAGATAAAACCGAACAATTAGAAATCAATAATACTAAGCATATATTTATTAAAATCAATTTTTTAAGATCAATATGCAAATTAGCCTTCCCATTCATACTGTAAACCGCTAATTTGTTGTATATATAAATACAATTATTAGTATGTAGATATGGTCGACAGTATAAGTAATGTAGAACAATTTTATTAATAATTGAGGTTTAAATAAAAATAAAATCATGGAGAAATAATGTAAATAACTAAAGGAATTGTGACTGATATATAATTATAATCTCCTCTNCGCCTTTTTGATATGATGTGAGCTGCACCGTCGTATTTTCTTTTCTTTTTTTTTTTTTTTTTTTCAATACAACCTATATCTAGATTTGCACAAAGCAGAGATTTTTATTCGCAGGGATACAGTCAGTGTATTCTAATGCTCGCCACAGGGCTTGTTTTACATGAGTTCACACGAACAATTACTGTTATCAGTACACATACACAACACGTGCGCACACATACATATACAGAAGTGTGTATGTGTGCGTGCGTGAGTGAGTGCACGCACGACGCGTGCGTCTATGAATTATTCCTCATTATGTATATTCAGCTGACATTTAATCTATACACGTGACTTGTGTATACTTGACAGTTCGTGGTTTAGAAGTGCATTTTTATCACAAAAAAATAAAGCCACGTTAATGTAAACGTACTTATATTTTTTCTAGAAAGAATTTTCAACGTACCCCCGGAACATTTGCAAAATATCTCGTTTAAGTGCAAAAAAAAAAAAAAAAATTCGCTAAAAACAAAAAAAACAAAAAAAAAAACGATTCAGTATCGATCCCCCACCCCCAAAAATGGATGCTCCTACTAAGGGGAGTCAAAAGTTTTGGCAATATTTACAATGTTTCAAAAAAAAGGTGATGCTATGCATCTGGTTGAATTACGAGTTCATTCAGGGAGTCAAATCATCGATACAGTTTGTACTCGAACAAATTGTGAGGCAGAAATAACCATATTGGGGTTATTTCCCTTTACTTACCACGGTTCTTCCGTTAGGCAACCTTTGTGTCGTTACGATCGGTAGTATAAAAGTGTTGTATACCTTCTAACATATTCGGGTATATCATAAAAGTGTTGTATACCTTCCGGGTTAGCTCAGTCGGTAGAGCGTTGGCTAGAACCACAAGGTTCCTGTTCGATACCGGCCCCGCTAACTCAGCGTATGAGTAGCACAGGGATCTGTGCGGTAAGTAAGGAGCTGATGGTAGGTGTGGCGCTCCACCCCAGACGCCAAAACAATCTCCTTGGTCTAGCGCTAGTGAAAAGGGATAGACTCCCTCGCGATTGGCTGATACCGACTTTAGGCCGCCCCGACGACTTTACTTATCTTATACCCTTCTAACATATCTCGGGTATATATTAGAGAGAGAGAGAGGAGAGAGAGAGAGAGGAGAGAGAGAGAGAGAGAGAGAGAGAGAGAGAGGTATGAGTAGGATGGGATGATAGATGAGGGGCTCTTACTTGTTACTCTCTGCTGACTCGGCGGTCACTATATTCTTCAGGCTGCTGACGGGTTTGTTTCTTTTCTTCTTTCTTGTTGGCTCCATTTCTTCGGGCTGGTCATTTCTTGTTTAATAACTCAACAAGACTTGTTGTTTTATTTAAAACAACCCAGCCATAAAGATTCAACCGCGCGGTGGAGAAATGACTCTCTGGGCGACAAAACGTCGCCCAAAGCCAGTAAACTAGTCGGATCTAATAAAAACTTTAGACTAATCTCCACGCTCTAATGCGCGTTTTTCTAGGGTCAAGTATAAGATAAGTTAATTATCGGTCAGTAACCGTCGAGGTAACTGGACCCCGTTATTCTGAATCTAACGAACCCCGATTCAAATATCTGGCTACAGGACGTACATAATTCATTGACTATCTATGAATATATGTAACAAAAGGCAATACTGAGAAAATCAAATCCTTTTAGCAAACCCGAAGTTAAGCTGCGATGAACCAGCTCAGTAATTAGATGAGGGCCGAACACTGAGTGCAAATCTGAAAAGTTACTACAGTAACTGATTACAGTGAGAGGAGAACAAAGGAAATGGACTCGTCGACCCGAGTTTAAATCCCAGACAAGGCTGTTTGCATTTCCATAGTGCTAATACCATTGGGAAAGGTATGAATACATATATTATCCCTCCAGCTATAGTAAAATAGTAGGACAGACTGGACTCTTTAACCTTGGATAGGTAACCAGTCTCAGTAAAGGAGAAACTCTGAATTTGAAAAGTCTGAGGTCAGTCGCTGATTGGGTTTGTGCCATTCCTTTGCACCAATTCTTTCCTATCGATTGTGCCAAAAGTGCGGATGGTCCACACAAGCCTTCACCGCTATAAACAAAACCATGAACACTTTATGCGTCGAAAATCGACGAGAGAGTACATTTTTATTTTTTATAGAACAAAGGAAAGTAAGTATTATCTGCGTTATTCGGACTTATGTCCTCATCTTCATTGTTATCTGTACTACGTTTCGGCCGATATGCCCCCCGGCCTTCTTCAGGTATTTCATGTCGGACACTTGCTAGTGGATAAGGGGAGTTAGGTTAGACAGTTCAAGCGACAGTTATCTCTAGATTGCAGGTTCAATCCTGATCAAAGAGCAGCAGTAACATAGAATAATAATTAACACAGCTTAACGCCCCTACCCCAGTTATGGTTAGCGGAATGATACCCCCTTGGATTGAATAAAGGGTTAGGTTCAAGGTTCCGTGATGGCTTCCGATTACGACAAGAAGGTTCCGATTACGACAAGAAAGTTCCGAGTTCGAAAAGAAGGTTCCCGAGTCCAGAAAGGTTACGAGTCCGTCATGAAATACCTGAAGAAGGCCGGGGGCATATCGGCGAAACGTAGTACAGATAACAATGAAGATGAGGACATAGTCCGATAACGCAATAATACTAATCATCAAGCCTCATCTCAAACAATTCATTCGAGAAAAATAAGGAAAGTAACTGTGAGAAAATTGAGAAACAGAATAAAGGACGAGTTTATAGTTTGTTTTTTTTTTGTTTTTTTTTTTTTTTGCTTCTGAAAACCAATGGCTCTTTGTGCTCAGCTGTTGGGGTTTGGCACAATTTGGCGTAACGATTATATGTGGGCGCCGCTTGGGCGTGGGCGCTTTGAAATCAAACCTATTTGGGCGTCATCTCATTTGGCCACGGAGGTTAAGTATTACGAACATTTTTTTTTCATTTGTGAATATATCTGAACGAACAGAGTTGATAGAACGAAAATACAATATATCTGTTATTTTACGGCGAAAATGTTATCACTTCTTACGGTCGGGTATGATGATAGCCTCAATGGTGACCCACCCTGTCGCGCGGGCTCAGAATACGTTGACTGTATCCTAATAGAGGCGTTAGACTCACATCAAAAGAATGTTCTAGATAAGACACTAAACTGCATCTGATGTGAATGTTCAATTCTGGAGCTTTGAGGATTGTGAATTCCTCCATCATTTCTATTACTCCGGGGTGCACTCTGACCGGAGTGGTGGAGCCTGTTAGGTCTCATCTATGGGTTGAATAGAACTTGAATACCTCATCCCCAGCTATGGGTTAACTGATCACTATTGTTCTTCTGCGATGATGACTTTGGCATTAAATAACCACGAAGGTTAATACGCCATTGAAACCAATCAAACTTAAACACATGTAAAATCATCACGGCATATATATATATAATATATATATAATATATATATATATTTTAACTTGTGGTGTTATTTAATGCCAATCATATCTTAGCTGAAAAGCATTAATGCGAAACTAATATAGGTGTCTGACATTAGATTTATCTTTATTATTTGCTCTACTTAGGTATTGAGCACTTTATATAGCTATTCTCCTAGCGGTTATATGAATATATATAGTATTATATATATATATATATTATATATAATATATCTATATATACTATATATATCTTATATACATATATATGCATAAATTTATTTTCTTTGCAAAATATTAGCAGTCCAAGTAGTGATTTATTTTTGTTACAACTATCTTGGTCTTTTCTTTTTTCAAATTTTTCAATCGTTATATAACATGTTTTTAAAATTTTTTCTCCCCGGTTGAGTGTTGTAGTAGTATATTTTACAATCAAACTATTTGCTGTTTTTTTCCCACCGGAGGATTTACCAACACGCTTGGTATATTAAATTATATATATATATATATATTATATTATATATATATATAGATAGAATATATAAAAGGATATGAAAACAAACAATGCGGTTAAAAATGAAATTATTATAATCTATATTCATAGCTAATATGAACAATATTTCGATTTATAAATCATCATCAGAGCTTGTTTTTAATCCAGAATCATCGAGAGAGAAGCAGAAAATAATTTAAATTCAAAACGAAAGCTTGATGTTCAAAAGCGTGCAATCTATTTCGTTGGCGGAGAAACGCTGTTACACTAAGTTACATTATCTCGTGACCGAGAAGCGCGTAGCGGATGTGCTAATGACGAAACGATCGCATGACTTGCACGCTTTTTGGAATATCAATGCTTTCGTTTGAATTCAAATTATTTTCTGCTTCTCTCTCGATGAGTCCGGAGTAAAAACAAGCTCGGATGATGATTTTTATTAATCGAAATATTGTTCAATATTAGCAATATATGATATAAAGTATTTTCATTTTAACAGCATTGTGTGTTCATATCCTTTTATCTATACTTATCCGTCGGATTCATTTCCTTACTCTTAACTCTAGTGCATTTTATTTTGAATCAATTTTATTTTTCACTCTGATGAAGGTCATTTTCTGTGTGCATAATATTTTTATATTTTTCTATTATTATATTTCATTTCATTTGTTTATTTAATAATAATAATAATAATAATAATAATAGTTTGAATCATGAAACATAGATAACTGACCGAAACACATGTGTAAGTGATATTGATAAATTAATCTTTTATTATCCATTCTGTACTTTTTTTCTTTATTCATTCTTCCTCATATCGTCGGATTCAATCCAATTCCATTTTTACATATATATATATACATATTTCCTCCGGACATACATATATACACACAACTGCCCTTGATATATGTATAGATATATTAATTTATGTATTGTGATGGATCCTCCGACAATATGAAGTCACACCTCTGGCCTGTTTGGATTCAACATGAAATAATTCCAGATGCCTTGTGAAAGGGCAAAAAAAAAGAAAGCAACAACTCACTGGCTTATTTCAGTGCAAAGATTCACTTCAAACATTCTACACGTGGATTGTATTTCTTTGAACTCAGATAGTTCAAGCTTCAAATAAATTCGCGCGACATCAGAAACTTTCACACTTTAAAGTTAGAAAAAAATAACTTGGCTTGAAATCCTAGTCCCATCACGTTTTTATCTTGAACACACCACACACACACCACACACACACACACATATAATATATAAAAGTACTATATATATACTTTATTATTATTTTTATTTTATTCACATCTTTTATTACTCTACAGCTGAGCAGGACATGATAATTTAAAAGGAAGGGAGGAAGGGGAAAAAATCTGTTTTCAAATGCCTTAAAAGTAATAAAGAATTCATCATTCGCATCTGATGAGTCGGGAGAATTAGACACTTTGTCTAAGCTCCCCAAAATAGTCTATAATGCAAAATCTTTAAGTCTTTTGTTATTTCTTTAATTATAAATTTGCTCTGTGACTCTAACAATAAGAGCACACACTGAGCTCTCAAACTGCAACAAGTTGTTTTAAAAAAAACCTCCTATGTCGTAAGGAAGATTTCTTCTCTGGACTTTTGGATATATATATATATATATATATATATATATATATATGTGTGTGTGTGTGTGTGTGTGTGTGTGTGTGTGTGTGTGTGTGTGGTTGAAAATAGAGGAAAATGCGTATAAACCAACACAACTAAATTCAAATGATATTTCACCTCGTTTTTTTTTTTTGCGAAGCTTTGTCGAATTTATGTCAGATTTACCCAAACTCCTCATATATATATATATATATATATATATATATATATATATATATATATATATATACTAGCAAAAAATACCTCCGGGCGGTGTAAAAATGTATTTTTGAAAGATATTGCCTGAGTGAGGTGGAGTTAAAAAGTCAATGTGAGAGGGTTTTTATCCTAAGTAAATAAAATCATAAATTTCATTAAAGGAGTAAATAAATTAAACAATTTGAAATGAAACTTAGTTCTGCCCCCTTCAAATAAAATGTTGCGCGTATCTATCATTTATTGATTAAATAATTATTTTGAATATTTTGCACGTAAATTTTATACAAAATTGTAAGTATTTATTTATTTGTAAACTTTTAGTTAATTTCTTGTTCCTGAAGAAAAAACAACAACAAAAAAAAAAAAACAGCGACAATAAAAAAATTTTTTTTAAAATTGATTACAAATTTCGCAAATAGTTTTTTCCATTTAAAGTAATACAATTTTAAAATAAATTTCATAGTTTATATTTGAGGTAAGGTGACTCGAGCCCTCCATTCTGAAGCGACACATGACGGACACCATGGAAACATTTCCTACATTGAAGTCTGATCTGACCTGTGTGGCAGCGCCTGTATGACGAGGATTTCATATGTGTGATAGGGTACATAAAAAAACAAGCTGGATCCGTGGGCCATCTGCGTGCTCACAACTGCTCAAATCTGGACTACTTGTAGAAATGACCTTATTCTGTCAAGAAGCGGCAATCACCACCATATAGTTTATCTATTACACTGGAACGGACCTTCTTTGCAGGAACATTATTAACGTTATGAACCTTGCTTGCAGGAACATTATTAGCGTTATCCTAATGATCATCAACCTAAAGGTGCGGTTGGACTAATGGTTATCTTCGGGAAAAAATGGATTCAGGGAGACGAGTTGAAATCTTGTATGAAGCTGCTTGCATTTTATTTCGCTTGTTAGGAAAATCATGAATCCATCTATTCTCTCTCCAGCTACGAACAAATAATAGGGTATGTAGAACATTCCAATAACCATCGAATTGGCAAACAAGGCAACAAGGAAGCCGTAACCCAAATACGGATCTTACCTTTTTGCAAGCCTACAGCAAAATGCCAGGTTATTTATAAAACACTATGACACCACAGAAACCAAGCAACCAATCAGGACTCAAGAAATGGAATCACCCAAATGCATGAATGGAGTATTCCTGAGTCCCATAAGTACCAGCTACTTTTGGCACCAGTTCAATTGTGCTTAGCTAGTTGCTGTCATTCAAACCAACAGTATACTAACTCACTTCAACATATACTAAGTCAGTTCAACACATTTACCTTGAATCAGACTATCTGTGTGCTTTGCCTAGGATCTACTCTGTTCATGATCAATGTAGTATCTGTGCTATCTCTCTAGTTTAGTATTACTATTTACCCATAGCTGGAGAACAGATGGATTCATATCTTTCCCAAGGGCATTAGTGAAATGCAAACAGCCTGTAAATAATTTGCCCACTCTACAATGATTTAGAAATTATCACCCAAATGCATGAATGGAGTATTCCTGAGTCCCATAAGTACCAGCTACTTTGGGCACCAGTTCAGTTGTGCTTAGCTAGTTGCTGTTTTTCAAACCAACAGTATACTAACTCACTTCAGCAGAGTAGACTGGGCTCTCAAGTATTTGTAAGGGAAACAGATCTGTGAGAAGGAAAGCTCTAAATTCAAATCTGTTAAATTCCGCTTAGAAATTGACCTTGTGTCACACGAGCATCCTGAGTCCGATAAGTACCAGCTACTTTGGGCACCAGTTCAGTTGTGCTTAGCTAGTTGCTGTTTTTCAAACCAACAGTATACTAACTCACTTCAGCAGAGTAGACTGGGTTCTCAAGTATTTGTAAGGGAAACAGGTCTGTGAGAAGGAAAGCTCTAAATTCAAATCTGTTAAATTCCGCTTAGAAATTGACCTTGTGTCACACGATGCTCGTAGTTGGCAAATATACATTTCATTCTTTGTTTACCAATTTTCTTGGTGTTTTTTTCTCCTATTGCAAAAGGATCAAGCACTAGTCTCAGGATTGGTTCACAGACAAAGCAAAAGATAGCAGGTGTGTTCATGAAGTGATACGTGAGAGAGCCGCTGATGGCGGCTTACAGTAGAATCGCTGTGGCGGAAGAGCCGCTGCGAGCGGTTTAAAGTAGGTGAAGAGTTAAATACCGATTTGGTTTCTTCAGAGATAGAAAATGAGGTTCTTTATTTCATGGTAGAGTGGTTTCGAGAGATGCATGAAATGTCCGGCGAGACACGAGAAACCCATGGTAGAGCAAGATAAACTAGGACAAGAGAAACTCTGAATTCAATCCCCCGTTTTAAAATATTGGCCTTGTGTCGCATCCTGCTCGTATGGAGGGGTTGGTTAGATAATAATAATAATAATAATAATAATAATAATAATACAAAAAAGAAAGAACTTGTCAACTGGTGGATTTTGCAGTGCCAGCAGATCACAGGGTGAAGTTAAAGGAAAATGAAAAAATGGACAAATATCTGGACCCTGCCAGAGAACTGAAAAAGTTGTGGAATATGAAAGTGAAAGTGATACCAATTGTAGTTGGTGCACTTGGAACAGTCCCAAAAGGATTAGAAAAGGACTTGGAAAGTTTGGATATCAGAGGAAGGATTGAAACCATTCAGAACACTGCACTGCTGCAATCTGCCAGAATACTCAGAAGAGTCCTGAGGAGACTTGCTGTCACTCAGACTCCAGTGAAAGACCATCAGCTAACACTGATGTGAAAACTCAAAAGGAGTAAAATAATAATAATAATAATAATAATAATAATAATAATAAATGTAGAACAAAGAAATAACTTTGGTAGATCATTATTTATTGGCTTCCGTATTTTTTTGCGGGGGGAAACGTATAGTAAAGAAAACATCATCCCTTACCCCACTACTCCCTAACCCCACAAAAAAAAGGGAGAAGGGTGACGTCAACCAGATGTGAAAATTGAAATTGTTTCATGATTCAACATGACGAGTGGACGCCAGTGTCTTTTTTGCTGTTGAACAGCTGATAATGCTGTTGAAAAAAATCTTCAGGCAAATAATTAAGTTTCTTTGGCATTGGGTTTATTATTGCAGGTGCTCTGTGTTCAGTTGTAATGTGTTTAGAGATAATAAACGAAACACACACACACACACACACACACACACACACATATATATATATATATATATATATATATATATATATATATATATTAGGTTGAAGATTTCAGGGTATTATCTCTCCCTTTCCTCAATATCTAGCAACGCACAGGTGTGTTTCAGTCTCCGGATTTTTAGATCGACCGAGTAAATGAAAACTGTCAAATATACAAGATCTGCCAATTAAGTAATGAGCGCCCTGTCGTCGGGACTTAGAATATACTGATTCTATCCCCTAAAGAGGATTAAGACATAAAAACGTAATATTTTAGCATGACACAAAACTGCATCTAATGGTTTGGCTCCATTTCAGGAGTTCTATGGACTATGGAGTACTTCTTCATTGCTATTACTTCCAGATCTCCTCTTACTTGGAGTAGTAGTAGTTGGTAGATTTGTTGGTCGGATTTTACGGCATGTCAACTCTTGTTGGGTTATTTTATGCCGGAGACATTTTATTTGATTCATTCTTGTTGGGTATTCAATATTTTAAACTCAATTTTTTAAACTCATTTTTTTCTATTTCTCTGAATGTTTGAAATGAGGCTTGAAGATTAGTATTATCTGCGTTATTCGGACTATTGTCCCCATCTTCATTGTTATTTGTACAACGTTTCGGCCGATATGCCCTCCGGTTCAAAGTTCCGTGATGGCTCCCGATTACGACAAGAAAGTTCCCGAGTTCGAAAAGAAAGTTCCCGAGTCCGAGAAGGTTCCCGAGTCCGAGAAGGTTACCGAGTCCGACAAGAAATACCTGAAGAAGGCCGGGGGGCATATCGGCCGAAACGTTGTACAAATAACAATGAAGATGGGGACAATAGTCCGAATAACGCAGATAATACTCATTTTTTTTTATTTAACCCATAGATAGGACCCTAACATGTACTACCATTCCGAGTCAAGGTAGACTTGGAAGCAATGGCGATGAAGGGGTACTCTACACACACCCCGGCTCCAGAATTGAAACTTCACCACTAGATACAGTTTAAGGTCATACTCAGCACACTAAGAGCCTCTATATAATAAATATAAATAAATATAAATATATATAAATTTTTTATATTTAAAAATAAATATATATATATTAGAAAATATAGTTAAAAAATATATATATATATTTATAAATAAATAAAATATATATAAATTTTTTATATTTAAAAATAAATATATATATATTTAAAAAATATAGTTAAAAAATATATATATATATTTTATAAATAAATATAAATATATATAAATTTTTTATATTTAATATAAATATAAATAAATATAAATATATATAAATATAATAAAAAGTGTTGGGGATTTGTCATAAGAGTAATAGGGTTTGTACAATCATGCTGGAGATTGACATGACCAGCCGATTGGTCGAATAGGACTTCTCCGACCGCCCGTCTAGCCTAAGTAAGAGCCAAAGTGGAGTGTGACAGCTCAGCCACCAGGATTTCATCCTTAATCATTAGGGATCGCCACCTACGGCAATCAGGTGGCCCCATTAGGTAGATTTTACCCCTCTGAAGAGGTGCAGTCGGTGTATTCTAAAGTCCTAACTGACAGGGCAACGGAGTTTAAATTTGGCGCCAATATTATACATTGGGGATTCGCCCTCTGGTGACAGGGGGAGATAACTTTTAGTTGGGATCATAATAGGCACTATTATTATCCCAACTATAAGTCAAATAGATTCGTTGAAAATTATTCGCATTAGATTTAAATACATGATACTATTTAACTGTTTATTAATAAAAAGTAAAGTCGACGGGGCGGCCTAAAGTCGGTATCAGCCAGTCAGCGAGGGAGTCTATCCCCTTTTCAATAGCGCTAGACCAAGGAGATTGTTTTTTAGCATCTGAGGTGGAGCGCCACACCTACCATCAGCTCCTTACTTTACCGCACAGATCCCTGGGCTACTCATACGCTGAGTTGGCGGGGACCGGTATCGAACTAGGAACCTTGAGGTTTCTAGCCGAACGCTCTACTGACTGAGCTAACCCGGCCCCTAATTTGTATTAATTATCAGAAAAATGATAGTGGAGTTATCTCCCCCTGTCACCAGAGGGCGAATCACCAATGTATAATATTGGCGCCAAATTTAAACTCTATGACGAAAGTCACTTATCAAATCTATTAACCTGGCGAGTCGCTTTAACAAGCGCTCTCTTTACCGCCCTCTTATCAAGGGGCTTTTCACCAGGCGAGTCGCTTTAACAAGCGCTCCCTACACCTTACCCATGATATATCTCAAAATGCGTATGGTTTGCAAAAGAAAAAATAAACTGAACCCTAATTTTATGTCTGTGTTTTTGCAATGTTTTATTTTTCTTGCACTCGTTATTTTACAATATTAAATATATTTTCTTTATTTATTTTAATATTCACTTCAATGTTTATATTCAAAAAGTTTTTATTTTGTGAGAATGGTTAGTTTTAAAGTGGGGGTTCGTTTTTACACTTCAACTTTTTACTCGTAAATTCCAACCATAAAATGTCCAAGTCTAATTTTATGGTAGGAATTTACTAGTAAAAAGTTGAATATTACCTTTTGTTGTTTTTATTTCTTTTCTTTTTGGCTTTGGTACTCTAGAATAAAAACGTCAGATTTTAATCATCGTCGACGAAAAAACCAAATTACGGTCATAAAAGGAGGATCCAATTTATGCCTAAATTGTAAAACGAGCCCCCACTTTAAAACTAAACATACTCACAAAATAAAACTTCTAGAATATACAGATTGAAGTGAATATTAAACATGCTATACCACTCGCCGTGTAATGGTTGTCCATTGTTTTGACGAGGTCGGGGTATAGATTTGAATTCCACGTTTTGACCTTCTCACTCATCAGCATTGCGTCTATGACCGAGAAAAGTGTATCAACGGTTAATTCTGCATTGTTGTACTTCTTGTATTTATTTTTTATGTGGAAGGCGGCCTCTCTGATTGTGTTTTCGAATCAGACAGCGGAATCTGTCAACTTTTCGCCGTCTCGCCGTTGTAGATGCCAAGCCCGACTAAGGTGTTGGAAGTTTGTCATCTGGCTGCCGTGGGTCGCTATGAGGTATATTTTCAGTTGTTCGAAGGTGGATGTGTCCTGTTTGAAGTCTGCCATCTGCTGAAAAATGCCGTGGTCGAGTAAATCCTTGGCAGCCTTGACAATTTCAGTCTCCAAGCTAGGATAGTTGGTAAGCTCGGGCATGACGTGGATCATATAGGCTTTGTTTAGGCTGATGATGAATTGATTCACGTCGTTTCCAGGATTGAAGTTGTTTTTAAGTCTCATGACGTCACGTAAGGATTGCTGACGCATTAATAGACCGTAGTTGTCAGCTTCCTGGGCTGTTGATGGTGTTGGTTTGGCATGATCCAGGGCGTCCACCATTCTGTTTATGTTGGTTTTCACTTCTTGTATCAATTCCGGTCTTACAGGTGTTGGGCGAGTTCTTAAGTCGTGGAGCTTATTCTCCTGGTATCTGATAAAGTAGGGAATTTCGGGGCGAGTTAATTTTGTATAGTCCATATTTCTTTTGCGATACGCTGACACCAATGATATATCTAAAAAATGCGTATGGTTTGCAAAAGAAAAAAATAGACGAGAAGGTTTAGATTAATTTCGTTTATTTGAAATAAACAAACGCTGGAATTGTTGAGATGGTAATTCCCTTTCGCTTCTTGGTGAAATGAGGGCAGGTGTGGAGTTGAAAGTCAGTTCTGCCTCTGCGTGACGCAAGGTGTGGTGTGGGTATAGTATGGCGTTACGCGGGGTGGGGTGTTTTTGGCGTGGAAGCCTCGGTCAACTGCTTATCGACTTTAAGTCAGCTTTTTTTATAACCAGGAATCGGCTCGAGTTCACTTTGGAGGGTTTTTTTTTTGGGGGGGGGAAGATTTTTTTATTGGTTGAAAAACATTAAATAGAGGATATTTTTATTGTTCATGAATTTTGTTTTTCGACCGGAAGTTTTGCTGGAGCCTATGCGTAGAACATTTGTTTTTTGATCATTTCATTTTCGCTGTCACGGGATTAACATCTGTTGATGTCAGTAACTTGTGTTCTTTCCGAAGTGTTTTGTTTTGTTTTGTTTTTCAAATTTGTTTTGTTGGCGAGTGGAGGTATTGTGTTAGTAAAGCTTGTGAATCATAAGAGATATCTTATTCTGTTATAACACCCATTAAGGGGCCTTTCTATCAAGCGAGTCGCTTTAACAAGCACTCCCTTCACCTTTTACTTATCGTATGAGCATAGACCAGACGAGACGCGATATCCAAGCGCTCCCCATCAACAAGCGAGTAGAATAGTCTTCTAGCGCTTCTTCACCAACAAACAAGTGGTTCACCCAACACAACCTTTAACTTCACCTTATCTCAGCAAGATAAGTCTTGTAGCAAATGCTACAAAATTTGCAACACTCTTTTGTACCTTTTTTTTCAATATATGCTGTTTTAAATTCCAACTGTTGTTTTGTCTTGTTTCATCCGAAATTATTTGCCTGCCACCGGGAGATTTAAGAGCTTCCTACTATCCCGTAATTCTTCTTATAATAATAGTTACTTGAAGTTATTATTGTTAACTACAGATTATTCTTATTAGTTACTTGAAACCATATAACTGCTTGTAAACAAATGAGTATGTATTTACTCAACCCATTCACCATGAGTAATATATGACACAAGGTCGCAATTGTTGGACATCCAGCGAGGATCGAATTCGCTATTTAATAGTAATGGATCCGCAATGCCACGGAGAATGACCGATAGGGACGGGTGGTGAGAAAGAGTCATGGGTATCTTTACTGTCACTCCGACCTGATCTTTCTTACCGTCAAGAGTCGATCAAATCTGACAAGAGTCGTCACATTTGTTGTATTCACCAATCAACTCTGTATGGATTCTGGATGCCGCACAGAAGACCTACCAGAGGCAATGACCGATAGGGACGGCTGGTGAGAAAGAGTCATGGGTATCCCTACTGTCAGCCCGACATGGTCTTTCGTACCTTCAAGAGTCGATCAAATCTGACAAGAGTCGTCACATTTGTTGTATTCACCAATCAACTCTGTACGGATTCTGGATGCCGCGTAGAAGACCTACCAGGGGCAATGACTGATAGGCACGGCTGGTGAGAAAGAGTCATGGGTATCTTTACTGTCACTCCGACCTGATCTTTCTTACCGTCAAGAGTCGATCAAATCTGACAAGAGTCGTCACATTTGTTGTATTCACCAATCAGCTCTGTACGGATTCTGGATGCCGTGCAGAAGACCTATGATGGGCAATAATCGATAGAGACGGCTGGTGAGAAAGAGTCATGGGTGTCTTTACTGTCAGCCCGACATGGTCTTTCGTACCTTCCAGAGTTGTTCAAATCTGACAAGAGTCGTCACATTTTCTTGTATTCACCAATCAGCTCTGTACGGATTCTGGATGCCGCGCTGAAGACCTACCAGAGGCAATGGCCGATAGGAACGACTGGTGAGAAAGAGTCATGGGTATCCCTACTGTCAGCCCGATCTGGTCTTTCGTACCTTCAAGAGTCGATCAAATCTTACAAGAGTCGTCACATTTGTTGTATTCACCAATCAGCTCTGTACGGATTCTGGATGCCACACAGAAGACCTACCAGGGGCTAGTGAGAAAGAGTAATGGGTATCTGTGAGAAAGAGTAATGGGTATCTGTACTGTCAGCGCGTCCTGAGTAGTCACATTTGTTGTATTTTTCTTAGGTTTTGAAGTGAACGGTTGATCAGAATAGATTTTATCTTTTAATCTCTAGACCTGCCAAAAATACCTTGTATCACCGAAAAACCTCTGTGATATAATTTGATATCCATAAGAGAATTTCAATTTTCTTTCTGTCAAACTGTCGTGATGTTTGACACTGAATTTGATCTCATAGTTCTGCTTGATAGTCTTGTGTTTCAATTCCTTGACACACTTAAACAGACACGTTTGTAACAATAAAAGATTACTCAGCTCAATGTGAATTATGTGAGGCAAACATGAACGGAAAACTTGTTCAAGGTCAAGATTGATCTGATAAATTTCTATTTACTTTTCATTTATCACTTTCCACTTAGTTCACTTTTTGCGAATTGCTGTTGCTATGATCTCTCTCTCTCTCTCTCTCTCTCTCTCTCTCTCTCTCTCTCTCTCTCTCTCTCTCTCTCTCTCTCTCTCTCTCTCTCTCTATATATATATATATTTATTTATATTTTTGCTTGAAGGCAACTACAATGCGAATATCGCATAAATTCGATAATTATAGAAGATAATAATAATGACAAGTGAATCCCGCAAAGAATCACTCGGTGTGTAGAATATCGTACAGACTGTTTCAACTTTATTAAGTCTCATAATAAAGTTGAAACAGTCTGTACGATATTCTACACACCGAGTGATTCTTTGCGGGATTCACTTGTCATTATTATTATCTTCTATAATTATCGAATTTATGCGATATTCGCATTGTAGTTGCCTTCAAGCAAAAATATAAATATTATCGACAATGCTTCTAAAAAATAAACAAACATCCAAAAAAAATCTTATATATATATATATATATATATATATATATATATACGAGAGTCAAAAAGTAAAGCCATTTTGTTTAGGACAGGTATCATTACCAACACAGAACATGCATCAAAATGAAGCTGGTCTCCTGTGGAGCACATCCCTACTTCTCCACATAGTCACCGTTTTTCTCAATAGCAATGTTCCACCTTCTTATGGGGCCGAAGAGAGGCTAACATTATTCTAGTGACGACGAAGTGAAATCTGTACTGAAAAAGTGCCGTTTGATTTTTTTCAAACCGTATGAAGGATTCGGTTTTTTCGTTTATGCATTTTTTCTCCGGCTTCCAATTAGTAAAATTTCTTATTTGCAAATTAAATTATCCATTTTTTGGCCGTTTCAGTCATATATATATATATATATATATATATATATATATATTATATATATATTGGAGAATATGTGCTTAATTGAAGTCATACCCCATTTTTGAAAATTAATTAATTGCTAATTAATGAATTAGGCGGGCATACCCGTTCAAATGTAAGGCTAAATAAATCGAGAAAAAGTCAATCTCTTTTTCTCGATTTGTTTAGCCTTACATTATAACGGGTATGCCCGCCTAATTCATTAATTATCAATTAATTAATTTTCAAAAATTAGGTATGACTTCAATTAAACACATATTCTCCCAAAAATTGTCGGCTAAGAAAGCCATTTCAAACACATTGTTTGTTTGTTTACTTCTCATATATATATATAATATATATATATATATATATATATATATATATATATATATATTTTAAGTCAATATATATATATATATATATATGAGAAGTAAATACACTACGATGTGTTTTGATATGGCTTTTTTAGCCGACAATTTTTGGGAGAATATGTGCTTAATTGAAGTCGTACCTAATTTTGAAAGTTAATTAATTAATAATTAATTAATTAGGCGGGAATACCTATTCAAATGTAAGGCCAAACAAATCGAGAAAAATCAATCTCTGTATGTACGTTTCGGCCTATTAGGCCTCATCAGCAGAGCTATAGATTTAATTAACTTTCAATATTAGGTACGACTTCAATTAAGCACATATATATATATATGTATATATATATATATATATATATATATATATATATATATATATATATATATATAATTTTATAATATATATTTTAAGTCAATATATATATATATGTATAATTTTTATAATATATATTTTAAGTCATCAATATATATATATATATATATATATATATATATATATATATATATATATAATTTTTATAATATATATTTTAAGTCATCAATATATATATATATATATATATATAATTTTTATAATATATATTTTAAGTCATCAATATATATATATATATATATATATATATATATATATAATTTTTATAATATATATTTTAAGTCATCATATATATATATATATATATATATATATATATATATAATTTTTATAATATATATTTTAAGTCATCAATATATATATATATATATATATATATATATATATAATATAATATATATTTTAAGTCAATATATATATATATATATATATATTTTAATCATATATATATATATATATATATATATATATATATATATATATATAATTTTTATAATATATATTTTAAGTCATCAATATATATATATATATATATATAATTTTTATAATATATATTTTAAGTCATCATATATATATATATATATATATATATATATATATATATATATATATAATTTTTATAATATATATTTTAAGTCAATATATATATATATGTATAATTTTTATAATATATATTTTAAGTCATCAATATATATATATATATATATATATATATATATATATATATATATATGCGAAATAGACAAGAATGTGCGTGTGTTTTTTGTTGTTCTTTTTTCTTTTTTCTTCTTTTCTTCTTCTTTTTCCTTACAATCTAATGACAGTGTTTGGACTGAGAAGGAACTCGTCGGACATTCTTGAAAATTTACCAAATTATTTAAAACACGCAGACATGTTTAAACAACTTCCAGAAATTCTGAAATATGATTAGTAGCAGTATCTTCCTTTTTAATTTTTTTTTTTTACAAATCTTTCTGTCTCATTGATATGCGGAATTCTAGGCCCGCGGGTCAGCAGGTCGACAGAAGCACACGAAATTGTCCGCAAAAAGAATGTGCCTCGTCATCAAGACACTGAAAATCAACAGATGTTTACAGTAAGATGGCGACGTTGGCAGGGGCGCTTGCAAGAGAAGTAAGTGTACGATAAATAACTGTCGGCTGCTTTCTTTGAAAATGATTCGGAATTCGTAGAGTTTTTTCCATTAAAAGGAACACACACGTTGATAAAAAAAATAGTTCTGTAAATTCTAGTTGCCTAAAGACATTTACAGATTATAACAGAATTACACAGACAGTCGAGATTAAGATGCTGAGAGAAAAAAAACAAAAAAAAAAAAAACACTCATTTACCTTTAAGGAACATTTTTCTTTCTACAAGAACTACATTCAGCATTTTCGTGCGTAATGTGCGTCAATACCTCCAACCTACGGAGAAAAATAACCAAATATAAATATGTCAAATTCATCCAGAAAACTATATATATATATATATATATATATATATATATATATATATATATTTGGGAGATTATGTGCTTAATTAAAGTCATACCTAATTTGTTAATTAATTAATTAAATGAATTAGGCGTGCATATCGGTTTAAATGTAAAGCGTAAACAAATCGAGAACAAGTCGATCTCTGTATGTACATTTCAGCCTATTAGGCCTCATCAGCAGAGCTATAGACAGGGCAGTGCTTTGTGCGTGATTCGAACCCTACCTGTCAGGCGGACACTCGAACCATTACACCAGCTAGCTTCCCCAGAATTTCTTGTTTATTTTAAACTGATATGCATATCGCACTTTTTGGGTGCCGACAGTATGAAGTGAAGTCACCCCAAAAGTGCGATATACATATCAGTTTAAAATAAACGAGAAATTCTAGTTGCCTAAAGACATTTACAGATTATAACAGAATTACACAGACAGTCGAGATTAAGATGCTGAGAGAAGAAGAAAAACACTCTTTTACCTTTAAGGAACATTTTTCTTTCTACAAGAACTTGCGATAATATGCAACATAGAAGCATTAGATATCTTTTATTTATCTATTGTCTGCAGTCATGTCTACACCCACCCAATCGAGGTGATCGTGTGTAACGGTTATTATCGTAAGAAATGGAGTTCAAATCTGGACGAGGCTGTTTACAGTTCTCATAGCGCTAATACCTTTGGAAAAATAGGTATTTACACAGGATTGTAAAGGCACAGAAATCTCCATTCTCATCAGATCATTCTCCTGTTCCCTAAACTGAAAATTCATCTGAGAGTAATATTTGAGGAAGAGGAAGTGAAAGACATTCAAAGAAATACAGCTTCACATCATATTATATCAAGAGGGTTTCAGAGATGATTTGACCAATGGAGTACCCGCTGGATTAGGTGTACTGAATTACAAAGGGACTATTTAGAAGAAAATGAATAGCTAATTCGTTGTTCATTTCTATTTTCGTAAATTCAGCTTCAATCTCGATACTTTTTAACACACCTCGTATATATATATATATATATATAGGGCCTTCGTGATGAATTTGACAGTTTCACAAGGAAAAAGAATAAGTGCTTAGTAACTACAAAATTTAATGGGTTGTACAGAGATTCAACAGACACGGAAATTACACTACTGTTATCAAGTTTCACTCAAAATAACCACCATTAGTGTCGATTACAGCCTCAATCCTGCTCCGGAACATGGAGCAAGCTGATGTTACAGTTTCCCTGGGAAAGGTCTCAAAAACTACCTTAATTCTGTCGATTAACTGGGCTTTTGTACTACTGTCACAGCGATTTATGTCTATCTCAATAGCGCCCCATACATAATAATCCATGGGGTTAAGATTTGGGGAGTTAGAATGCCAAACATTGAGACTGGTGTAGTCGTAAAAATTCACTGACAACCATTTTTGACTTTTCCCAGAGCTGTGACAGGGGGGGGCGAATCCTGCTGCCATACATATGGCCTACCATTGGTTACCCTTGTTACCCAGGGCTTGACTACAGTATTTAGCAACTCCACGTTGGCATCTGAATTCAACCTGATACCCTCTCTAAAAAAAGCGAGGCATTCTGCTGTACGAACGCAATCAGATCGTCTGTTATGTTGCTTTTTTCTAGTCACAGCCTCGTAGTCTCCATTGCAATTCTCCAGTTCATGCCTGATTGTTTTTACAATATTCAGGGAGCATTGGGCAGCAATCATAATCTTATTTTGGTGGCCGGTGCAGATCATCATAATACAAGTTATTCTCTTCCATGATTCAGGTGGGTTCCAGTCATCCATTCTATCTGTCATCACGAATATGAATGAACAAGAGTCCAAGCTTTTAAATGAGGCGTCATCATCATCATCCTGTCGCGCTGGTAGCGCGGATATCCATGACAATCTCTCGCCATCCTTCCCTATCATTCATTGCTTCCGGGAGGTCCTCTGCGCAGCATCCAGTATTCGCGCAGAGCTGATCTATGTACGTCTTTGTGGCCGACCCACTCTGGCGCACCCATGGTTTGTGCGATATGTGGCCATACAACTGTTTTCTCGTGGGGCGTTGTGTCTACATCTTGTTTAATATTGCACGCAGCATTTTCGTGCGTAATGTGCGTCAATACCTCCAACCCACGGAGAAAAATAACCAAATATAGATATGTCAAATTTATCCAGAACACCATATATATATATATATATATATTATATATATATATATATATATATATATATATATGGGGGGCTAGTGGTTAGAGTCGTGGAAAATGGACTCGTCGATTTGAGTTCATTTCCTAGACGAAGCTGTTAGCATTTCACATGTCGCTAATACCCTTGGGTAAGGTATGAATCCATGTATTCTCCCTCCAGCTAAGGGTTAAATAGTAGGGCAGACTGGGCTCTTTAACCTTGGGTAGGTAACCAGTCTAGGAGAGGGATAACTCTGAATTCAAAATTCCTGAGGTCAGTCGTTGATTGGGTTCGTGGCATTCCGTTATGCACCAATTCTTTCCTATCGACTGTGCCAAAAAGTGTGGAATGGTCCTACACAAGCCTTCACCACTATAAACAAATCACTGTGTTGGTTGTTCACTGGATGAACACTCATGCGTCGAAAATCGACGAGAGAGTCCATTATATATATATATATATATATAATATATATATATATATATTATATATATTGTTAAATAATGCAGCCATTTTGTGTCTGCAAATTTTGTCTTTGTTTTTTCGTATTGCCGGATTATTTTTGTAATATCTGGCGAGAATTTAAATTCAACAATATATGCCTACAAGAAAAAATGCTGCCCTAAATACACACACACACACACACACACACACACACACACACACACACATATATATATATATATATATATATATATAGAGAGAGAGATAGATAGATCATTTTATTTGCCTTTTTATACTCTTATGAAACTTAAACTAAATATCGTTGTCAATTCAAAGCCTTTGAAAGATTCCATCAAGTTTGTCTTAGATGGATTCTAAACATCAAATGGTAGACACCATTGTTCTTCGGCAAACTAATACATCCAGTATTGTGATGTTTCGCATACGTAAAAGACATTATGATGTTGTATATTTGTAAAATACATTGTGACGCTCTGCATACGTAAAAAAAATACAAGCTCTATAAGATTTAATTAATTATTACGTGTCTTACGTCTTACGTGTGTCAAAAACTATTTTAAGATATTACGCAATTTACAAAAAAACGATATCAGTCAAACTGAGATTAAGAAAATTCTGTAGGTTTGATCTTCCACAAAAAATAAAATAATTATTCAATTTTCATAAAATTTTGAGGTAACTAGCATTAGAAAAGGTTTAGCGACGAAAAAAACAAAAAACGCTCATAACGTAAGCTTAAAAGACAGTATGAAACATTTCAAGTACTTTCCCCTCACACTTAAGTGAATTTTTTTGGCGTAATAAATTTGGAAACTAAAATGTTTTAGTGAACTTATTAAGACTATACGGGAATTTTATGTGCTGTGGTATGTTTTAATGTTTTTTTTTTTTATTTCTATTAATAATATTTTTCTTTGGCGTAATAAATTTGGAAATTTAAATGTTTTTAGTGAACTTGTTAACATAAGCCCCAATGTGTTATAAATACTCAATGTATATTTACCCGAAGCTCACTCGTATCTCAAATTTTAGCTCGCAACACAAAGCAAACAATTCACCGAGTGACAGTTCGTAACCCGGAAAACTCTGTCAGATAAAACTGAGTTGATGTGTTTTAAACAAAATAGAGACATGTACATATTAGATGGTAAGAGTCTGAAATTAGTTGATCAGTTCACATACCTAGGTAGCAATATCTCATCTATATAAAGCGTTGTTGATATACGCATGGACTGCTATAGACAGATTATCAATCATATGGAAATCTAACCTCACGTATAAAAGAAAGCGAAAATTCTTCTAAGTTGTAGCCGTGTCAGTACTACTGTACAGCTGCACCACTGCAAAGAGAGTCATTGATATCTATGCTACCAGCGCGACCTGATGATATATATATATATATATATATATATAATATTAATAATTTGAAGTCAATACAATGCGTATAAAAAATAAAAACAAAAAGATGTTGTTTTTTTGTCTTATCGATTTCAAAGAAACTTTATCATCAGAGACGAAAATCAGAAATAATTTCTGATTTTCGTCTCTGATGATAAAGTGTTCTTTGAAATCGATAAGACAAAAAAACAATATCTTTTTGTTTTTATTTTTTACACGCATTGTAATTGCCTTCAAATTATTAATATATTATAACATACTTAACAATGCTTAAAGCAAATTACCAATTACTTTTATATATATATATATATGTGTGTGTGTGTATGTGTGTGATTATGCGTGCGTGCGTATGTGATAGATAGATAGATAGATAGATAGATGTAGTGTATACATCTAAAGCTCATTTATTATATCGCTGGTCTATTATCTATGATTATATATATATATTATATATATATCTAGGGTTATCTCTTTCCCATTAATAACGTTTCAATGAGATATAATCGTGTCTTGATTATGCAAGTCATTTTTAATTGAAAATACTGAGATAAATTATTTTCTTTTTTGTGTATTTCGCCTACGGCATATTAAGACTAACCTTTGAACTGTCCTTTGTATATTATTGTATACTGAGATTATACGAGTGACGCTCCGAAAGTAATGCCTCTTATACACAGAAACCACAACAGATACGGTAAGTTGAAAAAAAAAACACCATTGGACAGAGCAAGTTCTTGGACACTGTTTTTCAACATAGTTACTACCATTGGCTATGCATTATCGTCAGCAATAAACAGTCTGTGTATCGGGTCCGTAGGGGGGGTTGTTCTAAAAGTAATGCCTATGGAAATTTTATGTTACAATCTTCATACTACACCGGCATTTGTGTCCCTATGGGACAGGCGTCGAATGTCACCGACACAGCAGCAGCAGCAGCCATCTCTAACATCATAGTCACGCGGTGACCCTTATAAAAGCCATGTCATTGATAATTCTTCCTCTTTTAGTTGTAACCCTTCTGACTGCTGGCTCCCTTGGGTGACTGCTACTACAGGTAAGGGCTTTGCTCTCTCTCTCTCTCTTACTACGAACTGGACTACGGATAGAATAATAACCAAGACGAACTTCATCTATAACCTGCTTCTGGACTTTGAGAGATTGCTATCTTTTGACCCATGAAGGCTGACAGCAATTACCTTTTATCACCAGGATAACAGCCAAGGGAGCCAACGAGATAATTGCAACCTCGGACAAGCTTCGCCCTTTGATACCAATGCAGTCGATAGCCTGCTAGCAGAAATAAACTTTTGCAACCCTAAACTACCCTAAACAAACCCACAACCAATTAATTACGGCTTACCCAGAACGGTGCTGTAAGCAAAACTCAACTAAACTAATGACTACGGCTAAGACCTCAAGGAGCTGAGAACTAAATAATAACATACGGCTAATACCTCACGAGCAGGTGCCGCTAACTTCTAAAAGAACTGTTATTAAACCCCGGGTTGCTTGTCCGAACTAAATTACGAACTTTCTTCTCTTTGTGTACCCATTTAAATGTGCATATATATGTATTAGAAACTGTTGCATTTCATGTCGTTGTACTCTCGTTCCTTGACGTTCATATCTCGCCTTTTCTCATCTGCTTACCCCACTTGTTTTTCATCTTAATTTTTATATGCCTCCTATTTTATCCGTAGGGGAGTTGTTCTGAAAGTAATGCCTCCTATTTTATCATGTTTCTACAGCATCTGTTGGGCATAAATAACAGTGCACTTTTTGAGCACATCGCTGTGCGGAAACAGTTATCAATTGCTAATGAGTTCGAATCTCACTGGGTGACCCATACTTCTAATTCTTGTGCTAAATATCGGTTTAGCTCAGTCGGTAGAGCGTTTGGCTAGGAATCCCAAGGTTTCTGGTTCGATACTGTCCCTCGCCAACTCAGCGTATGAGTAGCACAGGGATCTGTGCGGTAAAATAAGGAGCTGATGCTAAAATAATCTCCTTGGTCTAGCGCTATTGAAAAGGGGATAGACTCCCTCACTGATTGGCTGATACCGACATTAGGCCGCCCCGATGACTTTACTTTACTTTAATGTCCTAGGTATGACGTTAAACTATCTGATGGTGAGGTTCCACTTCTGGAGTTCTGGGGAATGTGGAGCACCCCTTCGTCACCATTGCTCCAGGTCCACTCTGACCCGGAGTGGTAATACCTGTTAGGGTCCCATCTATGGGTTAAATAGGACAAGATGAGTTCTAAAACGTGTTTAAAAATAGAGTTTACAAAATAATTGAGTACCCATCAACAATGAATAAAATAAAACGTCTTCGGCATAAAATAACCCAAATGAGTTGAGATGCCGTAAAACCCAACCAATCAAGTGTAGCGAGATGGTGAAGGTCCTGAGTTTTGCGAGGACTACTATAGAAAAGAGAGGAAGAAGAAATGAGACAAGGTGGAGGCTTTGAAAAAGCGTGGAGTGATGAACGATGATTTGACCGGGGAATGACCCCCGAATGGGGAAGTGAAAGCCAACCGGAAATTTCGGGTGTTGACCGGAACCGGAAGTCACTTGGTCACGAGGAATGACGAAGAAAAATACCGGCCTCTTTTTTACTTTCCGAGGCCTAGGGTACGGACCTAGTGTGGGATTACAGTAATTTAACAGTGTCCCCTCTCTCTCTCTCTCTCTCTCTCTCTCTCTCTCTCTCTCTCTCTGCTTTTCCTCCTCTCCGAAACAACCCACGAGACGAGCCTGGAAAAGCTAAGCAGCTTGTGAAGATATATTTCTCGCGTTGTACCTTTTTATCGACAAGACGACCGTCGCGTAACGAATACCTTTTTAGTGTCGTGAATTTGGAGACACGTTGACAAGACCCGCTATACAACATATATCGCTTTTGGTACTGTGACCATATATCGATATTAGAACGTTACGTATATCCGTTTTGGTACCGTACATATATCACCACGTTACACAAGTCAAGTTAAGAGTAGCAGTTCTCGCTGATTCCAAAGTTAAACAGCGATGGGCCTGTTTAGTACTTAGTTGAGTGACTATATAGGAACAGTAGGTAACGTAAGTAACTTAATGCCTATGTTACAGACTAAGAAAAGCTTAGAAAAGCCTAAAAGTTGACGACTGACTTACTGTCAAGTCACACTGAAAACAGCGGGTACTGTAAGTAACTTCATCCTGTATGCCGGAATAAACTAGGCTTACTAAATAACAATATGTAGCCCATGTGCCGGACTAAGAAAAGCTTACAAATTATAATATGTGGCCTGTATGTCGGACTAAGAACAAATTATATGTGGCCCATGTGTTGGACTAAGAAAAGTTTACAAACTATAATATGTGGCCTGTATGTCGGACTAAGAAAAGCTTGCAAATTATGTGGCCCATGTATTGAACTAAGAAAAGCCTACAAGATTATAATATGTGGCCTGTATGTCAGACAAAGAAAAGCTTACTAAATAGCAATTTGTGGCCTATTTGCCATACTAAGACAAGTTTACTGAATAACAATGTGTCTTGTATGCTGGACCGTAAAAAGCTTAGGAAATAACAATCTGTGTTCTGTATGCCGATCTAAAAAGAAAAAGGCTTACTAAATAACAACATGTGGCCTGTGTGCAAGGATAAGAAAACACTTACTGAATAACAATATGTGGCCTGTGTGCAAGAATAAGAAAAAGGCTTAACAAATAACAATATGTGGCCTGTGTGCAAGAATAAGAAAAAGGCTTAACAAATAACAATATGTAGCCTGTGTGCAAGAATAAGAAAAAGGCTTAACAAATAACAATATGTAGCCTGTGTGCAAGAATAAGAAAAAAAACTTACTGAATAACAATATATGGCTTGTATGCCGGACAAAGAATTTAACTAAATAACAACCACTGGCCTCTTTGTCAAACTTGGAAAAGTTTATTAAATAACAATGTGCAACCTGTCTGGCATACTAAGAAAAGCTTACTATATGATAACCTTTGGTCTTGTGCCGGACTAAACAAAGCTTACTAACAACGTGTGGCTCTGTGTCAGACAAGGAAAACACTTATCACGATTATCAACCATTTCTACTGGTTTCAATATCTTTTCACAAAACTACTAAAAGTACGTTGTCGTAAAATGAACAAATGTTTATACAGGCAAATGTTTCTTTCTGTTATTGTATTGCATTAAATTTAAAAAAAAAAAGGAATGCTTATATTTTTGCCTTATCAAAATAAATCGGGAAAGTAAACTTGCCTCCTATTTTCTTCTTTTTTTTTTAAAGTAGAATTTTTAAAAATTTCAATTTTGTTTTTAATCTCCTTTTAATAGCTGAAAAAGAGAAAACAACAAGAAAATTCCTTGCCACTGGAATGTCGCATAAGTAACTACATTCCACGACATAACATCCTGAGGTAATCAAGTCCCTTAAAAAATTGAATTTTCTAATACTTTAACGCAGACATATATTCGGAAAGCAACTGCGCACATTAAATAAAAATGCTGAACAATAAATAAAGGAATAAACAAAATGAAGGAAAACTAAAGTAGCAACAATCACAGTACGTCATATATTTGTTGACTTAATGAGAAAGAAAAAAATAAAGAAAAAAAAAACAAGTGTATTTGGGGCAAAGAGAGAGAGAAAGACAAACAAATGAAAAGGAAAAATGCTTGCAAAATACTATTTCTCTGAATGTTTGAGATGAGGCTTGAAGATAAGTATTATCTGCGTTATTCGGACTATTGTCCCCATCTTCATTGTTATTTGTACAACGTTTCGGCCTATATGCCCTCCGGCCTTCTTCAGGTATTTCTTGTCGGACTCGGGAACCTTCTTGGACACATGGCCGAGTGGATAAGGTTGTTAGGTTAAGACAGTTCTAAGTGACAGTTATCTCTGGAACCCGAGTTCAATCCTGAGTGAAAGCAGTTAGAAAAATAATTAATTAACACAACTCCTACCCCAGCTATGGTTAGCGGAATGAGAACAGGATACCCCCGTGGACTAAATAAAGGGTTAGGTTCAAAGTTCCGTGATGGCTCTCGAATACAAAAAGAAAGTTCCCGAGTTCGAAAAGAAGGTTCCCGAGTCCGAGAAGGTTCCCGAGTCCGACAAGAAATACCTGAAGAAGGCCGGAGGACATATCGACCGAAACGTTGTACAAGTAACAATGAAGATAGGGACAATAGTCCGAATAACGCAGATAATATTAAGCTTGCAAACTATATATTTACCAACCCCTCCGCACGAGCAGGATGCGACACAAGGTCAATTTCGTTTGCGGAGTTTAACAGGTTTGAATTCAGAGTTTTCCTACTCCTAGAAAGGTTGCCTTACCAAGGTTATAGAGCCCAGTCTGCACTACTATTTACCTATAGCTGGAGGGAGTATAGCTGGATTCATATCTTTCCCAAAGGTATTAGCGCTATGATAAATGCAAACAGTTTCGTTTAGGATTTGAACTCGGGTCGACGAGTCCATTTCCGACGACTCTAGCCACGTGCCTCCATATGGCAAAACATCTATACTAGGGCGAGTCAAAAGTTTTGCAATATTTTGGCACAATTCTGCAACTGCTGATGCTTTTGCTGGGGTCGTGAAAGTGACGAACCACACTCGACAGTGAGAAACCTAACTTGCCTGATATTCTTAGATTGTTAGTTGCCGGATTTTCTTTAATGGCTTGGAGCACCTCGATGGCTTGGAGCTCCTTGAAATCCACGGTTTTATGCCAGCCTGACAGTCGAGGTTCTTGAAACCCGGTCGACATTTCTTGAAATGTCTGGTTACTGTATATTAGGTTAGGATGATTTTCACATTTTAAAAAATATCAAATTCACTCAAACAGCAAAAGTTGTGTCTTGGTATATATTAAATACTGATAACAAACACAAGCTCTCTTACTTGCATCATCTTTCGAGGAAATAGCATCAAAGATCGTTTCTGGAACATTTGGTCCAGATATTGGTTAAAAAAATTAGCATTTTCAGTATTTAAAACAGAAATTTATTTTACTAAGATGAAACGAATAAGATATTATAATTAGAATTAAAATTGAAAATATCCCCCGTCACCACCGTTATGCTGCTTTTTACTTCATTAATTAAGCTGTAACAGGGATAACATTTTAAAAGATTGAAATCTATTTCCTCAAATGAAATCAAAGTTTTGAAGAAAAATATTTTGTGAGGTAATTTTTTCTGTTAATTTGCAACTTTTGCCACATGAGAGACGTTACAGTTTCAAAATCGACCTACAATATTATATATATATACTTATCAACCTCTCCGTGTGAGTAGGATGTGGCACAAGGTCAATATTTAAGCGGAGTTTAACTGGTTTGAATTCATAGTCTTTCATCTCCTAGGCTGGTTAAAAAGACCAGCCTGCCTTACTATTTACCCATAGATGAAGGGAAAATAGTTGGATGCTGTAGCACTAGCGTACTACAACATTGTTGTAGTACGCTAGTATCCTTTCCCAAGGGTACAAGCGCTATGTGAAAAGTAAACAACTTCGCCCAGGATTTGATTTCCTACGACGATAACCATTACACAAGAAAGCCTCAAAAACTATCTGGTTACTGTACTGTAATCAACTGCGCCTTCATCTTTCACAAAAGAAATGTTTTTGATTACTTCTGTGGTGTTATTGCCCAGTTCGAACCCTTAAAGCATAAGTTCCAGAATAGGACAACGTTGCACCCCCATCCGTGCGGATTTTAAATCACGTGTCAGAGCCTGAACAACCTCGATACTACCAACCAACCCCATTCAGCAGGGAGAAAATCAAGACAAGTCAAAGGGCTGAGGAAGCTTTTTGCTCAAACTTATCTAGCACTTTTTGTGCGCGGGGACATTGAAATACCGGTTAATGTCTGGGCGCTGAGTTAACACCGTCGGTGAGATGGACCCGTAGGTTTTGTTAGATCATCTATTTAGGAGAAGGAAACTTTGGTGTAAAACCTGAACTCTCCAAAGTCTTCAATCAACTTGCCTCAGCTTGTTACTGATACCAAACTTTGGAGAAGGAGATCGTATTGGGAGTGTCGTACAAGCGTATAACATGGCCATTCTAAATGTATAGATATTTCTACAAATCCCATGCCAATGGAGAAATGACAATGCGTGCAGGCTTGAAAGGCTGGAAGCCCACAGCCATGATTCTGAGTTATTTACGTGTTCACAATCGAGCACTGTAACCTTTGTAGAATGTCTTCTCTACACGTGGCGTGGCTTATGGTTCATCTAATGTCGCTGCATTGTCGATCAAACAGTAACGTGCTTTATCGGGGTCATAAGTGACAGAGCAAAACTCTGAAGAAGTGGCAATCACCATATATATATATATATATATATATATATATATATATATATATATATATATATATATATATATGAAGAAAAGGAAGTGAATCCGATTGTATGTAGTATATTAAGAAAGAATGAAAAAACATAGGTTTAAATGAGTTAAGTGGCGAGTTTATTGGCCGACGCCAATAAATGTACAATGTACAAAATGTACAATGCTTTCTTTTCGATACATACACTAACACAGTCACATACTCACACCGTAAAAGAGAATATTTGACGTCATATTTCAAACCGTCTCCTTTTTTCAAACCTCAAATTTTAAACAGACTGAACTGCCACTCGCTTTTCTCGTTATTCTGTGGTAAAAAATTCTTATTACCTTCCACATACCAACAAATGCCCCGAAGATGATCTAATTAATAGATCGAAACACTGCAGCATCGGCCAATAAACTCACCACTTAACTCATTTAAACCTGTGTTTTTTCATTCTTTCTTAATACTACATATATATATATATATATATATATATATATATATATATATATAATATATATATATATTAGAGGTATAACGGTTTGCCGATGCGCAGATGCATTGTGATTTTTTGGTTAATAATATTAATAACGATACAGGAAAATATCACAATATCACATCCTTTATTTGACCAATGAAAAATACACAAATACCTCATATATTATTTGTCCGTATAGAAGAAGTGGAATAAGAATTGAAATAAAAAATGACGACTTTTAACAGGCAAAATTAGTGCCCTTTTCACAACCTAATACCCTTCCTGTCTTCTGGGGCTGTAGAATACACCGACTACACTTCTGCAGAGTAGTAAGACCCCTTTTCACCCGCAATGGGGCCCCCTGTTGGTTGATGGTGTCGACCCCCGATGCTTAAGGACGGAATCATTCTGGCTGACCAGTCCATGACATGTAACACATCAAGCTGCTCCTTACTTAATTCAGACTAACGGTCGTGGAAAAACACAGGAAAAATGATAGACAGATTTTGATCAGTGTTAGATCTCTTTTCTGATTCGCCAGTGCGAACTAGAGGAATAGCTTAGGTAAATCAGATTTTAGTTAGGCGCTGAACAGAATCACAATTGTGATCTGTCCGTTGAAACTAGATTATCACACGCGTGTTTGCTGATCTGGATCTTATAAAATAATAAAGAACTCTAAGAAAGAAATAAAGAAAGAAAGAAAGAGAAAAAAAGTCTTGTGTTCGTTTTCTAAAAAGCAAACAAATGACTAAGACACAGAAGACTTCCCAGAAGAACATCTACCAGCCCAGAGCAGCACAGATAGCAAAATAGAATATAACAGATAGACAAAACCATTTACTTAGAACTATGAAAGTAGATACAGATGATAAGTATATCTGTATACAACCACAGGTGTGCAAATATACTCTATACTATACGTAAGATGCGTCCAATATATGGCTACATAACACCTGCGAGCAGTGTTGTTCATACCTTGTATTAATCGTTGAATTAATTCCCCCTCAGCGTCGATGCCTACTTGTCCCAGGTGATGAAATTTACAATATTTGCTGGTGTCTCTTAGCCGGTATAGATATTTCGTAATTGGTCCTCCAAATTCTTGTTTTAATGACAATGAAATATCACAAGCAAGCGTATGGTAGCAAAAGAAAAATGGATGAGAAAATTTAGATTAATTTTCGTTTATTTAAAAATAAATAAAAAGATGAAAACATCTATATGATTGTCCCAACCGAATTGCTCTCCCCCATCATATATGTGCTAGAAGCGGTGACTGGGGGTCTTAGTTTTCTGGGTATGATGTTAAACAGCATCTAGTTGTGAGGTTCCAATAAAGTAAAGTAAATCAACAGGGCGGCCTAAAGTCGGTATCAACCAGTCAGCGAGGGAGTCTATCCCCTTTTCAATAGCGCTAGACCAAGAAAAGTGTTTTTAGCATCTGACGTGGAGCGCCGCACCTACCATCAGCTCCTTTCTTTACCGCACAGATCCCTGTGCTACTCATACGCTGAGTTGGCGAGGACCGGTATCGAACTAGGAACTTTGTGGTTTCTACCAATACTGGACCTTTATTGCTATTACTCCCAGGTCTATTCTGATCCGGAGTGGTAGTACCTGTTAGGGTCATATCTATGGGTTAAATAGATTAAATGATGAGTTAAAAAAATTGTTTAAAAATAATTTGAATAAAACAAAAAGGTCTTCGGCATAAAATAACCCAAGGATTGACATGCCATAAAATCCAACCACCCAACCAACTAACCAACAAGCTAATACACAAGTTTAAAAAAAATAAATATTCCCAGTTGTTAGCAACTTCAAATTTAGTTTTATAGGACACTGACCTGCACAATTACAAATGTGCTGATGGTAAGTTTTTGGCGGTGTGTCCAGTGTTAACAAAGAATGTGCTGACTTGCAATATTCCACTTCAATAAAACACATTGTGAAATGAGCTGCAATTGAGGATGTCAGCTCATTATGTATTAATAACAAGTACTTGACACATCATTAGTTATGCACTAAAACTGAGAGCTTACAAGGTTTTCTTAAAAAGTTTGAGATAATTAAGAGGACAGTGACTTTATGAACAAGAATTGGAAAATTAATTTACAGTTTTCATCTTACCTGAAATGTGATATTGTAAAAAGTACTTGATACCTCTAAAGGGAAGTCATTTCTAAAATGAGCTAATTAAGTGAGTACCCAGTATTCTTAGTATTTTTTTTGTTATTTAACTCTTGTAATTCTTTTAGACAATAACAAAATATATAAAATTATTCTAATCAATTATTATTCTGATAACTCCATTGCATATGCCACAGTTGAATGAGCTATCTTGATTGAATTCTGAAATGACTTGATATCACTTTATTAGTTAAAGTTAATAGAAAAAAAATGACATGATGATGAGATGCATTTAAAAAAATTAAAATAATTTATGAATAATTTAAATTTATTATCTAGATATAAAATAAATGTTATGCTCAAGTAATAGGTCATTTTTCATGAATTAAATTAGAATTGTTAACTGATAAAAATGTGCTGATGGTAATTTTAGTTTTTGATGGTGTGTCCAAGTATAAATAAAAAATGTGCAAATTTGCAATATTCCACTTCAATGAAACACATTGAGAAATGAGCAGCAATTAAGGATGTCAGCTCATTATGTATTAATAACAAGTACCTGACACATCATTAGTTATGCACTAAAACTGAGAGCTTACAAAAAGAAAATCTTATTAACTAAGTCCGTAACAAATTCTTACCACTTGTCATATTTTTACAGGGTTTTGTTTTAATAAAATGCAATAAAGAAAGAAATACAAGAAGAAAAAACTGGCACCCCAAAAAATTTATCTCTGGTACGGCTCTGTTAATCATTGAAAAAAATTACGTAAAAAAGGAATCTTGAAACTAGACAGACCCTTTTGATAAGCGTTTTCTTGTAAGCAAATAATGACATTCCTGGACTTCATTCATTGGTTAGATTTACTTTAGGAAATCAGAGAAGCATTGGTTACATTTTAGACAAATATACACAAGGCATCAATGGGCTTTACAGAGCTAAATGCAATGCGGATGCAATACCGATGATAAAGATCTGGCATTTTTAGTTTTAAAGATTGGTAGCTTTCATTACTCGAAATATAACATCAGACAAAATATTTCCCAATCCCATCAGTTGCTTATCGGATAAATAAGAAGTGCTCTCCCATCAAGAGGTCAGAGCACGTCGGCAACCGAATTCTTCACAGCCAACATTCACAAAGACTTTTCTATTTCACAATTTTTTTCTTTTTCCATTAAACTTTGGTTGGTTGATTGGTTGGTTGCATTTTACGTCATGACAAGCCTTGGGTTATTTTATGTCGAAGTCGTTTTTGTTTTATTCATTCTTGTTGGGTATTCAATTTTTTTTTTCAAACTCAATTTTAAAAAAAATCATTTTAACTCAGTTTCTGATCCATCTAACCTATAGATTGGTCCCTGGTAGCTACTACCATTCCGGGTCAGAGTGAACCAGGGAGCATTGGCGATGAAGGAGTACTCCACACTCCCCAGAGCTCCAGAATTAGAACTTCACCATTAGATGCTGTTTGACGTCATACCCAGGACACTAAGACCCTTAGTCACTAACAAGTACTACTACTCCGGGCCAGGGTGGACATGGGAGTAATGGCGATGAAAGGGTACTCCACATTTTCCAGAGTTCCAGAATTGGAACTTCACCATTAGATGCAGTTTAACGTCAAACCCAGGACACTAAGACCCTCAGTCACTAACAAGTACTACTATCCCAGGTCAGGGTGGACATGGGAGTAATGGCGATGAAAGGGTACTCCACATTCCCCAGAGTTCCAGAATTGGAATTTCACCATTAGATGCAGTTTAACATCATACCCAGGACACTAAGAAACCCCGCAAATGCTTTCTAACACATATATAAAAAGGGTTGGGTGTTTGCCATAAGGACAGTAGGATTAGGACAGTCATATAAGCGCTAGGACTTGACGTGGCCAGCCGATCGATCAGAGAGGCCTCTCCGACCGCCCGTCTAGCTTAAGTGAGACCTGAAGTGGAGTGTTGCTCTACAGCCAACAGGTGGCCCCGTTGGGGGTTCTTACCACTCTACAGATGTGCAGACGGCATATTCTACAGCCCCAGCCAACAGGGCGGGGTATTTATTTAGTAAGGAGTGGATTTTTGATAATGGGAATCGTATATTCCTTTCTTCAACTTCTAAAGATACGGCTAATGATGGAGAAAAAATATCATGTCAAGTCTGCAAGAGAAAGATAATTCTTTCTTAAATGCGGCTTCATATTACAGTTAACATTGTTCGTGGCGAAATAAATGTTCCGAGAGAACAAATTGCGGAGGTGTACAATTACTCTTAAAAAAAAAAACAACCCACAAAGACTATAAGAAATACTATTCATCCCAAAGTCAACGCCTATACTCTTATTTATACAAATCTATTCCTACCCACGCAATAAAAAAATTCATGTACGATTAAAATAATTGTGTGATCTATAAGTAATTTGTATGCATGGAGCTTTAATCTTGAAGCTCATTACAAGATCGATCACAAAAATGAAGAAGCACCAGCTCCATTTTCCAATAATGAAATTAACTTAATTAGTTTGGAGGTTGATTTTGAAGGCAATCACAATGCAGGTGTAAAGAAAAAAAATAATACGGTAACAATGGTGTTGTGTGTTAACCTGTATTGTATTCTTTAATTATTAACTTAATAAATTAATTCTTTAACTTAATTAAAATTAGTGAACTTCAAGTAACGTAGTGATTATGATGACATTTCATCCTCAAGTTTATTTTTGTTGTTTTAGTTAAATAGCAGAAATAAGTATGTAAATGTTTGTGATATTAACTTTATAACTATTCAGGTTATTTTTCTCATTTGAAGTTTGTCCAACCGTACGAGTATTTCCCAAATCACTTTATCAGCATTTTTCAGATTTTTGAAAGTATATATATATATATATATATATATATATATATATATAATATATATATTATATATATATATAATTGTTAATTTAAATTAACTCTCACTATTAAGCATATAAGCAATGATTGTTTCCCCGTAAATTTGATATCTCAGTGACCGTAAAATACATAAACAAACCTATGTACTTAATAGCTTAAAAACACCAGTACCCGCTACGGCTGTCAGTGGACGAGGGGATAAGATATCGGGCTACCATACGGTCAGTGTCTGTGGATGACTTATTAATATATATATATGTGTGTGTGTGTGTGTGTGTGTATGTGTGTGTATATGCTGTGATGTCTTTATAGGTATATTTTCCTTTTTATTTCCACATAACTTGGTGAAGCTATTACTGTGACGTATTCACTTATCTGTGAATACGGTCGCATTAATAATTTTGTCTTCCAAGTGTAATAAAGTTGTAACAAGAAATGGTACGTATTGATATCTATGGGAAATTGTAATTTCACATTTGTGCCAAGTTATATGGATAAGATTGATTTCGATGTTCTCGGCATTTTGTGTACATTTTTAAGTGAATATGCATGTTGGTTTTTGTTAAGTATCTGGCCGCCATCCTTGGCCAGTTGGAAAGAACTCAAAGTAAATAAGTAAGTCCCGAGCTATAGAATCCTTTGGTAAGTGAATAAGTCCCGTGATAGAGAACCCTTTGTTAAGTGAATAAGTCCCGGGATAGAGAATCCTTTGGTAAGTGAATAAGTCCTGTGGTATAGAATCCTTTGGTAAGTGAATAAGTCCTGTGGTATAGAATCCTTTAGGTCCTACGTCCAAGAAGATCCAAGTAGCAGTGAGCTAAGATTAGAATCAACCGGTATAAATAACAACAACAGCAGCAGAGCACTGCCAGTGATTGGACAATAGTGGTCACGTGCCTATCGACGAGTCTACAAGTAGAAGCGACCATCTACCACACACCTTATATAAGAAAAACGCCAACAGTTTTAACTATCATTTTGTTCAAAATCATTTTGGATGATTAAACTTTTATGTCCAAATCTATTATATATAAGCATTTCCGTATTCTGTGCATTGAAAATACAATATTCATCAAGCCTGATCTCATTTGAAGATACTTCCTAAAGAATAGAATATTAAAACAGGGACAATATGCATATATATTTGAAATAGTGTAGTTTTTTTAAACAATAAAAAAGTCGTCGGGACAGCCTAATGTCGGTATCAGCCAGACAGCGAGGGAGTCTATCCCCTTTTCACTAGCGCTAGACAAAGGAGATTATTTTAGCATCTGAGGTGAAGACCCACACCTACCATCAGCTCCTCACTTTACCGCACAGATCCCTGTACTACTCATACGCTGAGTTGGCGATGGCCGGTATCGAACCAAGAACCTTGTGATTCCTAGCCGAACACTCTACCGACTGAGTTAAACCGGCCCTAAAACAATATTTTAAACAATATTTGATGTAAATTGTGTTTTATTTATGCGTAAAATAAATCTTTCAGATTGTTTTGGCCTCAGTTAAATTTTGCTATTTTTCATTGTTAATTGGTGTCTTTCTTCCTCTTTTTACCCATCATTTTACCCTAAACAAGAATAGAGATGATGATTGATGTTGCATTTGACATTTTGAAGGTTATAAACATCATTAAAATAAGAAGCTGACAAAAATATCCTGAGAAGTACGAGGGAAGAAACTATCATGATAAAAATTATGATTACATTTAGAACTGTAATTTTTTAGATACTGTAATGCAGTGTTATGTCTAGATATATGTGGGCACGGCAACAAGTTTCCATGGAAATAAATAGAAAACTCAAAAGCAACATTCCGATGATGGGATGGTGATTGAAGCCGGCATCATAATTCAAAACTAATAATATTGACTGTTCTTCTTTGAATTCTTCTAGAATCTCTGAGAATACGGCAGATGCAGCTGACAAGATGTGCCAATAAGACTCAATGCAAGATTCTTTGATTTTTTTCTATTCCAGCTTCTATGATATCCCATCTTTATCTTCCGGTGGATTCTTTATACCCTATACATACTGTTTTCAAATCAAAATACAACTTACATAGACTGGGTGGGTGTTAGTAGTAGTTTTGGGGGAATCTTATGGTTTGCTAGTTTTTACGTCTTTCAATTCTTACGCCATCAAGTATGGCTGGGTGATTTTACAAATTTAACCCCCGCACTTTGTATATAGCCTTGATACCATTGTAAGGTGTAAAGTGATATATACTTGAAGATACAAACTCCGACAAAGGTTTGATAAACAAAACATTTAATATGGTACAGCACATGGATATAACAAGATACATAAAGTATAGGTGCACATGAACATACATACAAAAGTAAAAGGGAAAAACATAAACATGAGACTAAGAATAGTCCATGCTGTATAAATCATTTACAGTAATGTAAGGGGGGCAGAGTCTAACCCATAGTGGTGTGCCTCGTGGGTCAAGCAACCGGAAAAAAGAGAAAGAGACGTTAAAACCAGCCGCTTAAATAATAAACGGCCCCTAGCGGGAACCGGCAAACTAAACGGGCAGACAACTCTCCAGGCAAAATGCAAAAGTAACGCAACACCATTAACATATATGGGAGAATCCTACTCTCCATCCAGCTATTGGTAAATAGTAGGACAGACTAGGCTCTTTAACCTTGGTTAGGTAACCGGTCTCGGAGAAGGAAAACTCTGAATTCAAATCTGCTGAACTCCGCTTAAGAAATTGACCTTGTGTCGCATCCTGCTCGTGCGGAGGGGTTGGTGTGATATATATATATATATATATATATATATATATATATATATATATATGGGAGAGATGATATAAGACAGCCCAAGACCATGATGGTACCTGGTACTAGGTGGAGTGGGGAGCCGCATTGAAGACATTTAGTGTAAAACTATTTTAGCACCTGGTACTAGGTTAGGTTGGGGGTACTACCAAAAACTGACTTACGGAAATGCTGTTAGTACCTATACATGAGTACCACCTATCTGATGTTCCCCTCCCTGCTTAATAGTAACTTCTTGTCCAATCAGGAGCAGCTTGATACATAACTTGATTTCAAGTGAGGAAAAATAAGGCAGGCAGAAGCAGATCAAAAATCTGTAATTTTAAAAAATCTGCTGTTTGGAATTCTTTTGGATTTGAAGCAGAACAGGGATCTAAAAACAAGAAAGTTGTCAAAAAGCATACTATTTGCAGAGCTTGTAAAACTAAACAATGATAACTAAATTATTGACACTGACTCATACCACCCTATCGACTGGGGCGCTAGAATGCATCGACTGCACCTCTGCAGAGGGGTAAGACTCCCCCAATGGGGCCACCTGTTGGCCATGGGTGGCGACCCGTGATACTTAAGGATAGAGCCCAGGTGGATGAGCAGTTCATGACATACAATACTCCACTTTGGCCTATCTTGGGCTAGACGGGCGGTCGGAGAGGCCCTCTCCAATCAATCGGCTGGTCATGTCAAGCCCTAGCACCTATATGATTTTCCCAACCCTATTGCCCTTATGGCAAGCCCCAATCCCTTTTTATCATATGGGTGCTAGAAGGCGGTGGCTGCGGGTCTACATGTCATGGGAATGACGTTAAACTCTATCTGATGGTGAGGTTCCAGTTTTGGAGGTTTGGGGAATGTAGAGCACCCCTTCATCACCATTGCTCAATGGTCCACTCTGACCCAGAGTGGTAGTACCTGTTAGGGTCCCATCTATGGGTTAAATAGAGAAATGTATTTATAAAAAAATTGTATTATCCATTAAGAATTGATTTATTTCAAAACTTTATCGGCATTGAATGACCCACTGAGGTTGATATGCCGTAAAACGAACCAAACCAAACCAAACCAAACTGACTCATAATTTCATAATATTATTCTTTTTTTCTCTTGTTCTTATTAAATAAAAAGTTGAAATGAGTGACAAATTAAGAAATTAAATATTTTAAATCAATTATTATGAATTTTACTTAAAATAAACGTTTAGGATTCCCGAGGTCAAAACAGTGCGAATAGCATGGTTTTCAAGAGAACCCATAATGTTCCGAAAATAAAGTTTATCTCTTTGCCTACCAAATTTCCCCAATGGCTGTGTAAGATTCAAAGTTAATAATTGAATAACAGCTCCGACACGTTGTGAGACAAAACATTTAATAGGTGTACAGCACATGGTAATGATAAGATACATAAAGTACATAGATACATAAGATACAAATAAGATATAAGAGTAGAGATAAAAGGAAACATTCATGAATGGTAAATACAAGATACCATAGTTAGGTATAAATGAGATACCCAAATGTACATAAAATATAGATGTTACAGACATGGAACTAAAGGATAGTACATGCTGTATAAAAGACTTACAGTAACGTCGGGGGGGGGGGAGCCCCACCGAGAAGGGGGTAGCCATAAGTCTAACCCATGTGCTCGTTCAGAGGCAGTAAGGAAAGAGAGAGTGAAGCATTTGAATCAGCCGCTTATATACCAGAGGTCCCCTGGTGGCCACAAACGGCAACACAGCGGGAAGATAACTCTTCCAGGCAAAGGGAAAATAATCCCCCACAGCTGTACCAAATTTTCTTGGTATGTTTTACATGTATGATGGGATATTTCAATGTTCCCTACTTTTTTTTTTACCTCAGAACTCATTCTATTCAAAGAAAGTCCTATTACTCTTATGGTAATCTCAGTCCTTCTGCTTATTTATAATAAATTAACCATCAGTTTTTGTACTTTGCTTGGTAGTGGTATGCGTAGTGGTGGGAGAGCCCCTGTGAGCAGCTTCAAGTAGGCAAAGAGTTAAATGTTCTGAGAATAAGATATGTTCTCACAGTTAAGAGACATTTTGATGTAGAATGGATACATTAAAATTGACCGGAACCCGAAATATCATTTGAACATCGCCAAAAATATTGACGCACTGTTTTCATTGATATTCTCTAGCCAGCATAATTTTGTCCTCCAAACTCGGCGATTCGATTTAATCTCATCTGACCACAGCACTTTCTTCCAACCCTCCTCAAAATCACGCAGGTGCTCAATTGCAAACTTCAGACGGGCCTATCCATGTGCCTTCTTTAATAGAGGGACCTTGCGGGCACTACATGATTTCAGTCCGCTACAAAATCATGTTTTGGGGGAAAAAGTTTGAATTGAATCCCAAGAACACCATCCCAACCATTAAGCATGCTTTGGGGCTGTTTCTTTGATAAGGGGACTGGACGAAATACATCGGGTCGAGGGAAAGATGGACGGGGCCAAGTACTGGCAAATCTTGAGTGAAAACCTCATTGGCTCAGCCAAGACACTGAAGGTGGGTCGTGGTTGGGTATTCCAGCATGACAATGACCTAAAGCATACGGCTATGGCAACATATATATATATATATATATATATATAATATATATATATATATGCTTCGTTTATAATCTATATATTCATAGTGCCAATATATGCAGTATTTTTAACAGAGTGCTCATATTCTGTGATAGAACAATTATATAATAATAGATAAATATATATTTGTTTTTTTGTATATATATATATCTGATAATGTAATAATGATGTATATATATTTTATATACATATATTTAATAATTTAA
This sequence comes from Doryteuthis pealeii, assembly GCA_023376005.1. Classification (NCBI taxonomy): domain Eukaryota; kingdom Metazoa; phylum Mollusca; class Cephalopoda; order Myopsida; family Loliginidae; genus Doryteuthis; species Doryteuthis pealeii. Next base: position 26,833,821 of record CM042154.1, on the reverse strand, counting down.
TAATGAATTAAGCAGATAAGCATCCATATAATTTAATTATATATATATATTATATATATATATATATATATATATGATAATCTAATAATAAATAAAACAGATAAGCATCCATGTAATTGAATATATATTAAAAAACTAACACAAACACACAGACATATATATATAATTATATATATATATATATATATATATATATATATATATATTTACCTTTCATTCTGTCCACAGAAAAAACAAAATTGGAATTATTTAAATTATATCACCGGAGGCTCAAATTTTGAATGTAATAAGGATCCCGACACTGCGAGTTTATCATCATTGTAGATTCCTGTTGTTGGACTTGTTATATCTTTTTAACTTTCATTTGTAACCGGAACATTTCCCTGAACTTTTTGATGTTCATATACACTTTTACTGCAAACTCCTTTGAGCTTTTTTAATGATAAAAATGCTTATAATTTAAAAAAATAAAATTTATTTTATTTTTAACATAAATACGCAATTAAAACATTTTTTTTGAAAATTCCGGTACTGATCGAGAGCGTTCTGTGCCTCATAATTAATGATATATTTATTTCGTTTTTCCGCTTACAATGTTGTTTTGATAAAGACATCTTCATAATGTCGAAACAGATTTCTGTCAGCAAAACTTTTAACATCTTATTGTTTTTTCTACAAAAATTTCTACACACACACACACACATATATATATATCATTCATTGGTAATTCAGTCTGGAAAGACTATGATAAAAGTTTTTGTGTGCCCCTGAGGTTGCAGCGCCTCCTGTGACTATGAAGTCCTATGTTTGAGAAACATTCTCGACCACAGATTTTGCATTTGTAGGTTGTCCCTGTAGATGATGATATATATATTTGTAGGTTGTCCCTGTAGATGATGATATATATATTTGTAGGTTGTCCCTGTAGATTATATATATATATATATATATATATATATATATATATATATATGATGATGTTCCGATGCTTTGTTGCCGTTGCTTTCTTATGGACCTCTTAGCTAAGAGGTCCATAAGAAAGCAACGGCAACAAAGCATCGGAACATCATCATCATATATATATATATATACACAAAATCGTCTGGCTAGGATTACACCAATATAATATAAGAGAGAAGAAAAAGAATCTATATCACAATGAAGGTACATTGAGTGAAATAAAAGTTAAAGGGAAGAGATGAAACTGTACAAGAAATAATGGATGAATCGTGAGAAGAAAATGAAACCATCAACATGACAAAGCATCGCAGCTTTGAAAAATAAAGCAAAAACGAAAAAAGAAAAACACGTAAATTTAATGTTAAAATAACAACGTGTGTGTATAAAGCAAACAAAAATGTGATGACATGCGCATCATCCGAGGGCTCAAACATCAACAAGAAAATTATCAAGCAGTAAATGTCAGTAACTGCAACACACAGAGTCACAAGATTCATAATCATTACCCACACACCACCCCTCATGCAATATGCAGAACATCAACACTGATCTTATCGCCCTTGCCAGTAACGGCATTACAAAATTTAGTTCCACTATTAGTATTTTTTAAAAAATTTATATTTACCCAATCCTTCCGCACGAACAGGATGAGACACAAAGTCAATTTTAAAGCAAAGTTTGACAGGTTTGAATTCTGATTTTTCCTTCTCCTAGACTGGTTGTCATACTGATATTAAAAGAGTTCAGTCTACCTTACTATTTAGCCAAAGCTTCAGGGAGAATAGTTGGATGTCTACCTTTTCCAAGGGTATGAGCATTATGTGAAATGCAAACAGTCTTATCAAGGATTTGAACTCGTGTTGCCGTGTCCATTTCATACGACGGTAACCATTAAACCACAAATTTATATATAGAATTTATATATCTCCCACCCTCTCAGCCTGGGTTATAGAATACACCGACTGCACTCCTACAGAGGGATAAGACCGAACTAATAGGGTCACTTGTTGGCTCTGGGTGGCCCGTGATGCTTAAAGACTGAATGCTGGTGTCTGAGTAGACAATGACACGCAACACCCCATTTTAGCTGATACATGGGCTAAGGAGAGCACCTACATGATTGTCCCAACTGTATTCCTTTTATAGCAAACCCACAAAACCCATTTATCATCTCTGTGACGAGGCTCCAATTCTGGAGCTCTGGAAAGTGTGGAATAACTCTTTATTGTCATTACTCCCAGGTCCACTCTGATAGGTTAGATAAAAATGAGTTTTAAAATGTGTTAGAAAATCAAATAACCTACAAGAATGAATTAAACGTCTTCGGCATGAAATAACCCAGGGGTTGACATGCCGTAAAATCTATCCAACCAACCAATTAACTAGCCCGTTTCTTACGGGTATGATGTGACACAAGGTTACAAGTATGAGGCATCCAGCGAGGATTGAACTCGCTATTCAGTAGTAATGAATTTGCTTGCTAAACATCACACCACAATGCGTAGGGATAAGTATCTGTACAGCAATAATCTTCCGGTAATTTGAAGGTTCCAGTAGCTGACTTCTTACTGTATCGGTGTCAGTGAGTCGGTCAATTTCAATTAATTGAGTTTTTATCCAATGTAAAAATTCCAATTGGACACATGTCCTAGTGGATAAAGGAGTTAGGTTAAGACAGTTCTAAGTGCCAGTTATCTCTGGACTGCAGGTTCAATCCTGATCAAGGGCCGCAGTAACATAGAATAATAATTAACACAGCTTAACGCCTTTACCACAGCTAGGGTTAGCGGAATGAGAACAGGATACCCCCATGGACTGAATAAAGGGTTAGGTTCAAAGTTCGGTGATGACTTCCAATTACAACAACAAGAAGGTTTCCGATTATGACAAGAAGGTTCCCGAGTTCGAAAAGAAGGTTCCCGAGTCCGAGAAGGTCCCCGAGTCCGACAAGAAATACCTGAAGAAGGCCGACTGACTGGACAGAGAGGTAGGGAGCCTCACCCCTCTCTCGGCTCGGCAGTAGATAATAAGGGAAGATAAGATAGCAGCAAATGGGAGAATGACTGAAGGAGAATGAATGCGAGTCTTATGTATCTCTCTGGAAATATTTTGGGATGTGAACGCTAATCTCTCTGTCGTTGTTGTTTGTTTCACTCCTCTCTCTTTGTTTATTGATTGTTTACCTCTTGGCGGGGTTGCCCCGAGGCAGTATTACGGACAAGTGAGGGTCCAGCTAGCAGACAACACAGACGATCACGGCCAGCGAGATGAGAAAGTTGCAGTCAATGCAGAAAAGAAGTGCAGTAAGGACTGCAGACGCCTTGATCCGCCAAGGGTTTAACAAGGTTCTGACTTTGCTTCTTCTTCTTCTTTTATAATGCTGCTGGCTATGACACCTAGTGGCTATTGGCTGAAACGGCGGGTAATTACTTCTCGTGTCTTCCATGTGTCGAGAGATGTAATCCCAACATTTACTATTTAACTTATAGCTGCGTGGGATTAAGGGGTTTTATTACATTTTCTGGTTTTGGTTTCGTTTGTTTTTGTTTTAACGGCATATCAAACCTCAGTGGGTCATTTAATGTCGATAAAGTTTTGAAATAAATCAATTCTTAATGGATAATACAATTTTTTTTATAAATACATTTTTCTATTTAACCCATAGATGGGACCCTAACAGGTACTACCACTCCGGGTCAGAGTGGACCAGGGAGCAATGGTGATGAACGGGTGCTCCACATTCCCCAAACCTCCAAAACTGGAACCTTCCCATCAGATAGAGTTTAACGTCATTCCCAGGACATGTAGACCCACAGCCACCGCCTTCTAGCACCCATATGATAAAAAGGGGTTGGGGCTTGCCATAAGGACAATAGGGTTGGGAAAATCATATAGGTGCTAGGGCTTGACGTGACCAGCCGATTGATCGGAGGGGGCCTCTCCGACCGCCCGTCTAGCTCAAGATATACATTTTCTTAGGATATTAATTCGAAAGTGAACATCATAGCTCAACTAGCGTTCGAACTCGCTTACTACGATGTCGCAGTCCATCAGGTTAGCCTCTCCACCAAGGATGACTCTCCCCAATAGAATGGAGATGGGGAAAATAGATATGCAAATAAAAAAATAAATGAAAATGAAGTGTTCTCTACATAACTTCAAGGAACCAGACATATTGTTTCTCAAAATAGGATTTTTATTTCATGATTAAAATATTCGGAAATACCGGGTAGCACATAAAAAACTGACACATAAAAGAATTTAAACATTTGGTCTTTTGAGTCATAGAATATAATCTAAGGAGATATATCTTTAAGAATCTGCAAATAATCATATCTTGTAGATTGCCTTCTTTTACCCGGATACAGAGTTGCACCTTAATTCTAGCACTTTCTATAACTTTCTGAGTTTAATCCTCTTATCTCAGCACGAATATTATTCTTACGTTGTGGCAATGTCTTAAGTTTATTTAAATGTATACACTCCTTTAAATAAACTAGCAAATATATGCACCCTCCGGGTGCAAGTATTTAAGTTTTAATGTAATAAATATTATATTAAATTAGAAAGGCTAATGAAACTAAATAAGAATACAGATACAAAGATTTGAAACAGAGGGGGGTATAATAAAAGATTTTAAACAGAGGGAGTATAATAAAAAATTGAATAACTGAAACTTACTCTTCCATCACTCTCGTCTTTCATTGTTATTTTTTCTAATTTAAGTATTTAGTTATAAGAGGAAGTAAAGAATAAAATGACAGTTATTTTTATCATTAATGTATTTCATTTAAGATCTATTGAAGAGATTTTTGCTTATATTCATTAAAATAAAACCAAACAGTTAGAAATCAATAATACTAAGCACATATTTATTAAATTCGATTTTTTAATATTAATATGCAAATTAGCCTTCCCGTTCACACTGTAAACCGCTATTTTGTTGTATATATAAATATAATTGCATGTTGTCAATATGTAGACATAGTTAACAGTATTAATAATGTAAGACAATTTTATTAATAATTGAGGTTTAGAAAAAAATAATATCATGGAGAATGTGATGTCAATAACTAAAGAATTGTGACTTGAGTAGGAATATAGTTTCGGTTACAGACAGAAAAAACACACAATCTCCATTTAATAAGATATTTAAATATGATATACACAATCCTTTAAATAACAAAAAAAAAGGAAGCCATGCAGACAAAGCAAGCGAATGAGGAGGCCATTTGAATTCTGAATTTCTTGAAATTATTCAGCCACCAAAAATTTCTTTTTGTTGAAATTATAAACCTCTCGGTTGAATAATAACATTTTATTTTTTGATTTGTTGTTGTTTCACATTGTAACTTGACATTTCAATTTGCGTAGGCTACTTATAAAAACTGAAAAATAGTTTGAAGATTAATTTTAAAAACAAGAAACTTGTGAATTTTAAAAAATGTTTCAGTATTTTGTGTGCCGCCCTTTATATATTCTAACAAGTGTGGTACTATTGTCTACGGGCTTCCCTGTTTCACTAGCTAAACCGCGTTGTGTTTTGTTTTTAAAGACTAGATTAGTCGGCCGCAGGTTTTGGTCAAAACTCTACAAGCCACGTGTCAGCTCCATACACAAAGGAAAAACCGAATTCCAGAATACACACGTATTGTCGTTTTTATTCCCTTTTTAGAGAAATCCTGGAGGTGAGGCACGTATGACATTTTGCTATATGGATGGCGGTCAAAATACGACTGTAATCCAAATGTAAGGTCTCCAAATATTTAGATATCACAGAACTTGTTTTACCTATCCTTTCGGTACTACTGTCGCTGAAGTCGTTCATTAGTACTATATCTATCTATAATATGCCTAGGCTACAGTTTACGAACCTCATTAAATCTAATCAAAGGAAAAAAGCTTCACGCTAAAAGGCAAAAAAGCAGACGATATTCTGTAAAAAAAATATTTCAAATGCAGACTACACAGATGATCTAGCGGTCCTCGCAAATACAACCTGCCCAAGCCGAATCACTGCTGCATTGCCAAGAGACGGCAGCAAGAGGCATTAGTCTTAGTGTTCTACACTGGATGGCAAGACTTTGAAAATTAAATAAGTCAGTCATCGGAGCAGCTTAAATGTCGGTATTAGCCATGCAGCAAGGGAGTCTATCCCCTTTTCACTAGCGCTAAGACCAAGGAGATTATTTTAGCGTCTGAGGTGGAGCGCCACACCCACCATCAGCTCCTTACTTTACCGCAACAGATCCCTGTGCTACTCACATACGCTGAGTTGGCGAGGGCAGGTATCGAACTAGGAACCTTGTGGTTTCTAGCCGAACGCTCTACGACTGAGCAACCCGGCCCTTGAAATTAAATAAGCCATATACTAATTAGTAATATCTCATCTACAGAAATCGATGTCAATATGCACACAGGAAAGGCATGGTCTGCTATAGACAGATTATCGATCGTATGGAAATTTGATCCCTCGGCTAAGTTAAAGAGAGAATTCTTCCAATCTGTAGCTGTATTAGTGCTACTGTGTGGATGCAGCACGTGGACGTTATATTAAAGAAACTGTAAGGATGGTTTAAAAGTTCAACATGCTTTAAATACAAATAACTCCGACAAAGGTTAATAGACAAACATTTAATAACACAGCACATGGATAACAGTAGAATACAACGTTCATAATAAGGTAAACAGAGTTACACAAATAAAGATAGACACATTCATGAAAGATACAGAGTATAACATAAAAGAGAGCAGACATGAGACTAGCGATAGTCCATGCTGTAAAGAACTTACAGTAATGTAAGGGGGGCGGAGCCCCACGAGAGGGTTTAGATAGAATCTACCCCATGTGGCTCGTAGTTGCTGAAACTATAAAAAGAGAGCGAAAGGCTTTGAAACCGGCGCTTTTATACTGGTGCCCTAGCGGGCATCATCAAACTAAAAGGGGCAGACAACTCCACCCGGCGAGCACAAACTAACGCTACAAAACGATTGGAGACAAAAGCTAAATGGAAACCACGTAAGGATGCCGCGTTCTGTCCTGGAAAAATCCTGGAAGCAGCATCCCATAAAAAGCAGCTGTATGGACACTTATCTTCTATCACACAAACCATCCACGTAAGACGAACAAGACACACTGAACAATGGTGGAGAAGTAAGGACAAACTCATAAGTGACGTTCTGCAGTGGACAAATGCACATGGACACACTGGGGTGGGACCACCAGCAAAGATTTGATCAGCCCTGGATGTGGTGAGAACGACTTGCCAAGAGCGATGACGAATAGTGACTGCTGAAGAGAGACAGACAGACATAGGTAGGTGGAGATACAGAGGAGAGAGAGAGAGAGAGAGAGAGAGAGAGAGAGAGAGAGAGAGAGAGAGAGAGAGTCATGGGGATCCGTGCTGTCAGCGTGATATGATAATAATGGATTCTACTATACACACATATCCGTTTACGTATAGGCTACCTATTACCGCATACTCACATACAGATACATACATACATGTGAATAAAAGGAAGTGAATCCAACAATTTTTTTTCTCAGACTTCAAATTTTAAACAGACCGATAAACAAGGACTATTACTTGCATTTCTCCTTATTCTGAGATAAAAAATTTTTTATCACATTCCACATACCAACAAAAGCCCTGAAGATGATCTAATTAATAGATAGAAACACTGCAGCGTCGGCCAATAAACTCACCACTTAACTCATTTAAACCTGTGTTTTTTCAATTTTTATTATACTACACACACACACACACACACACACACACACACACACATATATATATATATATATATATATATATATATATACTAGCAAATATATGCACCCTCCGGGTGCAAGTATTTAAGTTTTAATGTAATAAAATATTGTATTAAATTAGAAAGGCTAATGAAACTAAATAAGAATACAGATAAAAAGATTTGAACAGAGGGGGGTATAATAACAGATTTGAAACAGAGGGAGTATAATAAAAAATAGAACAACTGAAACTTACTCTTCCATCACTCTCGTCTTTCATTGTTATTTTTTTTCTAATTTAAGTATTTAGTTAAAAGAGGAAGTAAAGAATAAAATGACAGTTATTTTATCTTGTTAATGGATTTCATTTAAGATTTATTGAAGAGATTTTTGCTTATATTCATTAAAATAAAACCAAACAGTTAGAAATCAATAATACTAAGCACATATTTATTAAATTCGATTTTTTAATATTAATATGCAAATTAGCCTTCCCGTTCACACTGTAAACCGCTATTTTGTTGTATATATAAATATAATGTTGTCAGTATGTAGACATAGTTAACAGTATTAATAATGTAAGACAATTTTATTAATAATTGAGGTTTAGATGAAAATAAAATCATGGAGAATGTGATGTCAATAACTAAGAGAATTGTGACTTGAGTAGGTATATAGTTTCGGTTACAGACAGAAAAACACACAATCTTCATTATAATAAGATATATATATATACGCTCTACTGAATGGCTGTACCACCTGGACCCTAACAAAACGCCTAGAGAATAAGCTTGTTGGGAGCTGCACAAGAATGTTGCGTGTGATCTTAAACAAATTGAGGAAACGACATCCCACAAGAAAGCAGCTGTACAACCACTTGGCCCCTATGACACAAACCATCCGAATGAGATGAACAAGACATGCTGGACACTGCTAGAGAAGCAAAGAAGAACTCGTAAGGGTATTTGCCTGCTCATCCCACTTATGAGGGATGGACACAAGGTCTCGTTTTTACGTGGGCACATAAAAATTGCATCGATCCAGGGGGATGGTCCCCCTGAATCGACGCTATTAATTGTACTTTACCGGTCCAGAGGCCGAAGCACACTGGACCCCCAGCCGAGGCCGGGTATAGAAGGTAAGTCTCAAAGCATAGAATCTGGAACAGATACTACACTTTGATCCCCGACAACAGGAAGAACTCGTAAGTGACGTTCTCTTGTGGAAGCCAGCACATAGAAACGTCAGACCAACTCTGCACGGATACTGGATGCTGCACGGAGGACCTTCCAGGGGCAAGGAATGATAGAGACAGTTGGCGAGAGATTGTCATGGATGTTTATACTGCTAATACGACATGATGATGATGATGATGATGATGATAATATATATATATATATATATATATATACTCTCTCGTCGATTTCGATGCATGAGGGTTCATCCAATGAACAACCTACACTTTTGTCTATAGTGGTGAAGTCTTGTATTTGACCATCCACACTTTTTGTCACACTCGATAGGAAAGAATTGGTTCATAAGGAATGCCACAAACCCAATTAACGACTGACCTCAGGTTTTTCAAATTCAGATTTTTCCTTCTCCTAAACTCTAAGGTTAAAGAACCCAGCCTGCCCTACTGTTTTACCCATAGCTGGAGGAAGAATATATGGATTCATACCTTTCCCAAGGGTATTAGCACGTTGTGAAATGCGAACAGCCTTGTCTAGGATTTGAACTCGGGTCGACGATTCCATTTAATACAACTCTAACCATTATGCCACGCACCTCCATTGATGATATATATATACGCTACGCTTATACGAATGCATACTCTTATATACACGCTCACATCTACATGCCTATGTATTATTGTACCTAAGCACGTGCACCCAGGGACAGAAGAGTTTATCGTGATTTAATCTGATTTAATCTGCAAAATGGTCTTTATTAACTCAGCTGTCTTCGCTTAATGCGTATCTAATTTGTGTGCACAGTTTAAAAATTAAATTGTGGCAAACTGTTTTTCTCCCACTCTGATCTTTATAAATAAGTTATTCTTTTTATGAACTGCTTTTGTAATTAAATTGTTTTTGTAATTAAATTGCTTAGTTAAATAAAGTCATTTTCTGCACTGAAAATGCTAACGACCTTGACTTTTAGACTATAATTTGTAAATTTGGAAGTAAATCCACTGTTGAAGCAGCCTTCTCAGTACTTAGATGAAGGACTATGAATGACTGTCCTTAGTATACATCCAACTGCATCCAGTGGAGAGGCTCGTGACCCGGGGAGTGTAATAGCTCTTAGAGCAGGGGTAGGCAATTGTTTTTGGCCAATAGGCCACTTTAAAGAAGGCTGCGGTTCGCGGAGGCTACACCTTCTGGTTATATTCGTTTGCTAACATTAAAATTTATTTAATACGAAGTATAGATTGCATAATGATAAAGAAATAAAAAGCAATATTGGTACACAGAAGTGACTTTATAAGGGGAATTACGGTTTAAGGGGGTGGGGCTCTTAATTTTCCCAGTTGTAGGCAAATTGTTCGGACGAAAGAAAACAAACACACAATGGAAATTTAATACATGTATCGACAAGTACAAGAATATGTTGCAAATTTTAATGGCATTTGCTACTAGACTTATCTGTGAGGTGAGATACTGTTCGTGGGAGAAATGGCACTAACAGGGGTATTCTGGTCGCTGTGGTTGTAAAGTTCTGTAGAGACGCGTCCGTTTTGGTCAGTTCTCGTACGATAGGTAAAAAAGTGTAGGGAGTGCTTTTTAGAAGCTACTCGCATAAGTAACAATCTTTTAAATGACGGTGGATGGGGCCCTTTTTAAGTTGACTATTTAGTTCCTCAGCCTTCTGATAAGTATGCTGTCGAAACGGCCTTCAGTAGTATGCTATTGCGACAGCTTTAGAAAGTATGCTGGTTAAGGGCAAGGTGATGGGAGCGCTTATTTCAGCGTCTCTCCTCGGTAACTGCTCCCTGATAAGTAAAGGTTTTGATTCTGGCGCCAACATCGTATGTTGGCTATCCGCCCTCTAGCGGCAGGGGAAGATAATTCTCTATCAAATTTCCGTTATTTATTCGATATTAAATAACCTGAAAGAGAGTTGATATGCCGTAAAACCAAACAAAAAACAAATCATATCTCCACAACCTACGTCTCATTTTGGTCATAAAATCATACGGAATCCTCTTTTTCGGTCAAAAAACGGATTTTCCCGCTTTATTGTCACAGCCTGAAGTTTTTTTTCCTGAATGCTACCGTGGGGCGGAGAAAACGCCTGCACGCCATAAATTACCCTCCCCTGTCCTAGAGTCAAATAAATCTGAAAATAAGTAGTATTAGATAGGAAAACTTGAGACCATAGCAGTGTGCAAACAACTGGATGTTCCATACTTGCACCCTTGTGTCATATCCTACCGTGGCGGATGGGTTGTGTAAAATATCTATCACTCCGGGTTAGAATAGGCCGGGGAGTAAAGGCAATGAAAGAGTACTCCACGCTCCGTAGATTTCGAGAATAGGAGCCTCATCATCAGATGCACTTTAGTGTTCTGCACAAGGCATCCCTTTTTGTGAGGGGGTGTCTTACCTATCTCCAGTGGATATAGTCAACGTACTCTAAGCTCCACACGACAAGGCGACGAGTGAACTGAGAGACTTGTTGTCACTCGGACTTTAGAGAAGGCCACTAGTCAAAACTGGTGGGAAAAAAACTCGCAAAGAGTTAATTATAGATAATCAGAAATACTCCTTTGATGTGTATATGAAATAAGTTAAGAAGTAAAGGTCTGTATGAAATGAAAATACTTTTGATGTACACTGATATCTTTAGATTATTTCTCTCCCCCTCTATCTTCCTCTTTCTTTATCTATCTATTTATTCACCCCCCCTCTTTCTCTCTTTCATTACTCAATATTTCTCCCTTCTTCTTTCTCCTCCGGTTCCTCCCTCATGTCCACATGCATTAGTCTCTCTCTCTCTCTCTCTTTCAATTATCTCAATATTCTCTCTCCCTCTATCTTCCTCTTTCTTTATCTATTTATTCACCCTCTCTTCTCTCTCTCTCTCGCTCTCTCTCTCTCTCTCTCTCTTTCATTACTCAATATTTTCTCTCTCTCTTCTCTTTCTCTCCTGTCTCTTCTCATTCCACATGCATTATATCATTTAGTACCCATACCAATGCATTCTTTCATTTCTCTACGCTGCATTCCTTTTAAGTCTAAAACAAATATAGTTATTCTAAAAATGATATGCCTACATCGACATATTAACAATGTGACGACAATGAAAAACCTTTTGTAAAGGTTATGTCACACAGATGGCTCGATCCATGTTAACAGATAAACAAGTCTGTAACACATAAAATTCTTCCTTATTTCACTGTCCGACTCTTTTCCAATTTATCGTGTCTTCCTTTCTTTCTAATGTTTTGTTTTCCTAACGAGAAATTTTTTTTATCTCCATCTTTAACAGCAAACTCCGCAGCAAATGCATACACAATCTTTATTGGTTTATTTGTATAAAAAAAGAGGCAAAAATCTCGGGTGATTTAACTTGTGGCTGAAATAGTCGCTTAACTCTTTGTCTATTTTAAACCGCTCACAGCGGCTCTCTCCCCATAGTTGGCTCTCCCCCACTAGAAAGAAAGGAAGGACACGATAAATTGGAAAGAGTCCGGACATGAAATATAGGAAAGATTTTAATGTGTTTTTAGAGACTTTGTTTATTCTGTTTAATGATCGAGCATCTGTGTGACATACCCTTGACAAAAGGTTTTTCATTGTCGTCACATTGTTAATATGTCCGATGTAGGTCATATCAATTGTTTTTAAGAAATAATATATTTGGTTTTAGAGCGTGTAATAAGGGTGCGAGCGCGTAAGGAAATGAAAAGAATGCCAAATTGGAATGGAAACTAAATGTATAATGCATGTGGAGAGATGAGAGAGGAACAGGAGAGAAAGAGACAGAGAGAGAGAAATAGTGAGTAGTGAAAGAGAGAGAGAGAGAGAGAGAGCGAGAGAGAGGAGAGGAAAGAGAGGGGTGAATAAATAGATAAGAAAGAGGATAGATAGAGGGAAGAAGAAATATTCGAGATAATGAAAGAGAGAGAAGAGAGAGAGACTAATGCATGGTGGAATGAGGGAGGACGCGAAGAGAGAGAAGAGAAGGGAGAAATATTTGAGTAATGAAAGAGAGAAAGAGGGGGTGAAATAAATAGATAGATAAATGAAAGAGGAAGATAGAAGGGGGAGAGAAATAATCTAAAAGATATCAGTGTAACACTCAAAAGTATTTGCATTTCATCACAAAGACCTTTACTCTTAAACTTATTTCATATACACATCAAGGAGTACGGTCTGATTACTCGCTTAATAATTAATCTCTTTGGCAGAGGTTTTTTTCACCACACAGTTTTGACTGTAGGCTTCTCTAAAAGTCCGAAGGTGACACAAGTCTTCTCAGTTCACTCGTCGCCTTGTCGGTGGAGACGTTAGATACGTTGACTAGATAATCCCACTGGAGATAGGTTAAGACCACCCCTCACAAAAAAAGGGATGCCTTGGTGCAGAACAACTAAAGTGCATCTGATGATGAGGCTCCTATTCTCGGAAATCTACGGAGCGTGGAGGTACTTCTTTCATTGCCTTTTACTCCCGGCGGCCTAAGTATCATTAGACCCGGAGTAGATAGATAGATTTTACAAACCCATTTGACGCCTCCACTCCACGAGTAAAAGATATGACTACTAAGGGTGACAAAGAGGTTAAAATTGGGGAATCAATCCAGTATTGTAATTGGCACACTGCTAAATGGTCTCAAGTTTCCTATATAATATACTTATTTTCAGATATTATTTGACCTCATAGGACAGGGGAGGGTGAAATTTATGGCGGTGCAGGCGTTTTCCTCCGCCCCACGTAGCATTCAGGAAAAAAAACTGTCAGGCTGTGACAATCAAGCGGGATAAATCCGCGTTTTTTGAGCGCGGAAAAAAAAGGTATTCCGTATGATTTATGACCAAAATGAGACTAAGGATTGTGGAGATATGATTTGTTTTTTGTTTGGTTTTTTTCGGCATAACTCAACTCTCTTTCAGGTTATTTAATATGTCGAATAAATAACGAAATTTGATAGAGAATTATTCTCTCCTGCCTGCTAGAGGGCGGTATGCCAACATACGATGTTGGGCGCTCAGAAATCAAAACCTTTCTTATCAGGGAGCAGTTACCGGAGGAGAGACGCTGAAATAGCGCTCCCATCAGCCTTGCCCTTAACCAGCATACTTTCTAAAGTGTCGCAATAGCATACTAATGAGGCCGTTTCGACAGCCTACTTATCAGAGGCCAGAGGAACTAATAGTTCAACTTAAAAGGGGTCCCCATCCACGCTCATTTAAAGATTGTTACCATCATATGGCGAGTAGCTTCTAAAGCACTCCCTACTTTTTAACCTATCGTAACGAGAACTGACAAAAGGACGCCGTCTCTTAAAGAACTTTTACAACCACAAGCGACCAGAGATCGCCCCGTGTTAGTAGCCATTCTCCCACGAACAGTATCCTCACCTCACAGATAAGTTTCTAGTAGAAATCGCGGCATTAAAAATTTGCAAACATATTCTTGGGTACTTGTCGATACATGTATTAAATTTCCATTGTGATGTTCTCTTTTTCTTTCGTCGAACAAATGTGTGCTACACTGGGTTAAAATTAAGGAGCCCCAGGCCCCCTTAAAAGATACCGTAATTGCCACCTATATACAGGTCAGACTTTCTGTGTACCATAATTGCCTTTTAATATTCTTTTCATTATGGCAATCTATACTTATCGTATTAAAATAAATTTTAAATGTTAGCAAACGAATAATAACCAGAAGGTGTAGCCTGCCGCGAACCGCAGCCTCTTTAAGTGGCCTAATTGGCCAAAACAATGTGCCTACCCCTGTCTCTACAGTAGCTAATTACATCTTCCCGCGGTCCACGAGCCTCTCCACTGGTGCTAGTTGGATTAGTGCAACTAGAGGAGCAGTCATATCATAGTCCTTCATCTAGTAACTAGAGAAGGCGATTGCTTTCAACAGTGGATTACTTCAAATATGCACAATATTTTATAGTTCTAAAAGGTCAAGGTCCTGTTAGCATTTTCAGTGCAGAAAATGACTTTATTTAACTATAGCAATTTAATTACTAAAAACAGATTTAATTACAAAAGCAGTTTATAACCAGAATATATTCTTATTTATAAAGATCAGAGTGGGAGAAAACAGTTTTGCCACAAATTTAAATTTTTAAACTGTGCACAAAATTAGATACGCATTAAGCGAAGACAAGCTGAGTTAATAAAGACCATTTTTGCAGATTAAATCAGACTTAAATACGGATAAACGATCTTCTTCCCCTGGGTGGCACTTGCCTTAGGTACAATAATACATCAGGCATGTTAAGATGTGAGCGAGTGGTATATAAGAGTATGCATTCGTGATAGCAAGCCGTTAGCGTATTCATATATAATCATCCATAGGAAGGTGCGTGGCATAAATGAGTTAGATGTTGAGATAAGTGGAATCAGCGACCCGCGAGTTTCAATCCTAGACACAGTGCTGTTTCGCATTTCACAACGTGCTAAATACCGCTTTGGGAAAGGTAATCGAATCGCATATATTCTGTCCTCCGCTATGGGTAAAAACAGTAGGGTCAGGCTTGGGGTTCTTTACACTTAGAGTCTTAGGAGAAGGAAAATCTGAATTTGAAAAACCTGAGGTCAGTCGTATAAGATTGGGTTGTGGCATTCCTTATACGACAATTCTTTCCTATCGAGTGTGACAAAAAGGTGGATGGTCAAATACGAAGACTTCACGACTAATAGGCACACAAAGTGGTATGGTTGTTCATTGGATGAACCCTCATATCGCATCGAAATCGACCGAGAGAGTATTTATATATTATATATCATATATATTATCATCATCATCATCACATCATCTGCGTATTAAGCAGTATAAAACATCCATGAACAATCTCTCGCCAACTGTCTCTATCATTCCTTGCCCTTGGAAGGTCCTCCGTGGGGCGCATCCAAGTATCCGTCGCATTGAGTTGGTCGAAACACGTTTCTAAATGTGCATGGACTTCCACCAAGAGTGAGCGAACCGAGGTCGCACTACTGTGCTTGAAGAACCGGAGTCTCTTTCCTGGAGGTTCAGTGTGTCGGGATCAAGTGGTAAGTATCTGTTCCGAGTTCTTATGCTTTGAGACTGTACCTCTCTATACCATCGGCCTCGGCTCGGGGGTTCCAGTGTGCTTCGGCCTCTGGACCGGTATAAAGTACAGATTAATAGCGATCGATTCAGGGGGACCATCCCCTGGATCGAGTGCAATTTTTATGTGCCACGTAAACGAGACGCTTGTGCCATGCCTCATAAGTGGGATGAGCAGGCAAATACCCTTACGCGTTCTTCTTTGCTTGCTCTAGCAGTGTCCAGGGCATGTCTTGTTATTCTATTCCGGATGGTTTGTGTCTATAGGGGCCAAGTGGTTGTAGCAGCTGCTTTCTTGTGGGATGTCGTTTCCCCTCAATTTGTTTAGATCACACGCAAATCTTGTGCAGCTCCCAACAAGCTTATTCTCTAGCGTCTTTGTTAGGGTCCAGGTTGGTACAGGCTTCAGTAGAGGCGTATATATATATATCTTATTATAATGAAGAATGTGTGTTTTTCTGGCTGCTAACCGGAAACTATAATAACCTACTAGTCACACATTTCTTAGTTATTGACATCACTTCTCCATGATTTTATTATTCATCTAAACCTCAATTATTATTAAAATTGTCTTAATTATAATACTGAGTTTACTATGTCTCAATACCTGACACATTAATATTTATATATACACACAAAATAGCGGTTTAGCAGTGTGACGGGAAGGCTAATTTGCATATTTAATATTAAAAAAATCGAAATTTAATAAATATGTGCTTAGTTATTATTTGATTTCTTAACTGTTTGGTTTTATTTTAATGAATACTAAGTTCAAAACATCTCTTTACATAGAATCTTAGAAATGAAATCCATTAACAGAATAATAATGTCATTTTAAATTCCTTTACTTCCTCTTTTAACTAAAACTACTTAATTAGAAAAAATAACAAATTGAAAAGAGCGAGAGTGATGGAAGGTATAAGTTTCAGTTGTTCTATTTTTTATTATTACTCCTCTGTTTAATCTTCGTTATGTATACCACCTCTGTTTCAAATCTTTTTATCGTATTCTTATTTAGTTTTCATTAGCCTTTCCTAATTAATACTATTTATTACATTAAACTTAAATATTGCACCCGGAGGGTGGCATATATTTGCTATGTTATATATATATATATAATATATATATACTATATATAATGTGTGTGTGTGTGTGGTGTGTGTGTGTGTGTGTGTGTAGTATAATAAAAATTGAAAAAAACACAGGTTTTAAATGAGTTAAGTGTGAGTTTTTGGCCGCGCAACGCTGCAGTGTTTTTCCTTCTATTAATTAGGAACTCAAAGTAAATAAAGTAAGGTCCGAGCTATAGATCCTTTGGTAAGTGAATAAGTCCCGTGATAGAGAACCCTTTTGTAAGTGAATAAGTCCCGCGGATAGCAGGAATCCTTGTAAGTGAAATAAGTCTCTGTGGTAAAGAATCCTTTGGTAAGTGAATAAGTCCTGTGCGTATAGAATCCTTTAGCCCTACGTCCAAGACAATCCAATAGCAGTGGCTAAGATAGAATCAACCGGTAAAATAACATACACAGCAGCAGAGCACTGCCAGTTGATGGACAATAGTTGGTCAGCTGCCTATCGACGAGTCTACAAGTAGAAGCGACCAATCTACCACACACCTTATATAAGAAAAACGTCCCAACAGTTTTAACTATCATTTTTTCAAAATCATTTTGATGATTAAAAACTCTTATGTCCAAAATCTATTATATATAAGCATTTCCGTATTCTGTGCATTTGAAAATTACAATATTCATCAAGCCTGATCTCATTTGAAGATACTTCCATCCTAAAGAATAGAACTATTAAAACAGGGACAATATGCATATTATATTTGAAAAAGTGTTAGTTTTTTTTTAAAAACAATAAAAAAGTCGTCGGGACAGCTAATGTCGGTAATCAGCCACGACAGCGAGGGAGTCTTATCCCCTTTTCACTAGCGAACTAGACAAAGGGAGATTATTTTAGCATCTGAGGTGAAGACCCACACCTACCATCTGCTCCTCACTTTACCGCCACAGATCCCTGTACTACTCATACGCTGAGTTGGCGATGGCCGGTATGAACAAGACCTTGTGCATCCTAGCCGAACACTCTACCCGACTGAGTTAAACGGCCCTAAAACAATATTTTTCAAACACATATTGCATGTAAATTGGTTTTATTTATGCGTAAAATTAAATCCTTTCGAATTGTTTTGGCCCTCAGTTAAATTTTGCTATTTTTCATGTTAATTGGTGTCTTTCTTCCTCTTTTTCCCATCATTTTACCCTAAAAACAAGAATAGAGATGATGAGTGATGTTGCATTTGACTTTTGAGGTTCATAAACATCATTAAAAATGAAGCTGAAAAAATATCTCTGAGAAGTACGAGGGAAGAACTATCAGTTAAAAATTCTAACTGATTACATTTTAGAACTGTAATTTTTTAATACTGTAAATGCAGTGGTAGTCTAGATATATGTGGGGCACCGCGCACAAACAAGCTTTTCCATGCGACAATTAAAATAGAACAACTCAAAAGCAAACATTCGATGATGGATGGTGATTGAAGCCGGCATCATACTATTCAAAACCTAAATACTGACTGTTTCTCCTTTGAATTCTCTAGAATCTCTGAGAATACGGCAGAGCCAGTGACCAAGATGTGCCAATAAGAACTCAATGTCCCAAGATTCTTTTGATTTTTCTAATTCCAGCTTCTAATGATATTCCCATCTTTATATCTTTCCGGTGGATTCTTATACCTTTACATATGTTTTCAAATTCAAAGATACAACGTACATAGACTGGTGGCCGTTGTTTAGTTAAGTAGTTTTGGGGGAATCTTATGTTTGCTAGTTTTTTACGTCTTTGCTAATTCTTACGCCATTCCAAAGGTATGGCTAGGGGTGATTTTACAAATTTACCCCCGCACTTGTAATATTAGCCTTATACCCATTGTAAGGTGTAAAGTGATATATACTTGAAGATTACAAACTCCCGACAAAGGTTTGCATAAACAAAAACATTAAATATGGCCTACGCACATGGAATATAACAAGATACATAAAGTATAGGTGCACATGAACATACATACCAACAAGTAAAAGGGAAAAACATAAACATGAGACTAAAGAATAGTCCATGCCTTGTACTAAAAATCATTTACAGTAATGTAAGGGGCAGAGTTCTAACCCATAGTGGTGCTGCCTTCGTGGGTCAAGCAACCGGAAAAAAGATAAAGAGACGTTTAAAACCAGCGCCTTAAATAATAATACGGTGCCCCTAGCCGGGGAACCGGCCCAAACTAAATCGGGGCAGACAACTCTCCAGGGCAAAATGCAAAAGTTAAATCGCAACACCATAACATATATGTGAGATCCTACTCTCATCCAGCTATGGTAAATTTAGTGTGGACAGACTAGGCTCTTTAACCTTGGTTAGTAACCGGTCTCGGGAGAAGGAAACTCTGAATTCAAATCTGCGAACTCCGCTTTAAGAAGAAATTTGACCCTTTGTGTCGCATCCGCTCGTGCGAGGGGTTGGTGTGAAATATATATATATTAATATATATATATAATACTATATTATATATATATATATGGGAAGATATATAAAGACGCCCAAGACCCATGATGGGTACCTGGTACTAGGATGGAGTGGGGAGCCGCATGAAGACGTGTTAGTGTAAAACTATTTTAGCACCTGGTACTTAGGTTTTAGGTTGGGGTACTACCAAAAAGACTGGACTTACGGAAATGCTGTTAGTACCTATACATGGGAGTACCACCTATCTATGTTCCCCTCCCTGCTTAATAGTAACTTCTTGTCCCAATCCAGGAGCAGCTTGATACCATTAACTGATTTCAAGTGAGGAAAATAAGGCAGGCAGAAGCAGATTTTCAAAATCTGTAATCTTTAAAAAATCTGTGTTTGCGAATTCCTTTTGGATTGAAGCAGAACAGATCCTAAAAACAAGGAAAGCTTGTCAATAAAGCATACATTTGCAGGCTTGCTTAACAAACTAAACACTGATAACTAAATTATTGACCACTGACTCATACCACCTATCGACTGCGGGCGCTAGAATGCATCGACTGCCACCTCTGCCAGAGGGGTAAGATCTCCCCCCAATGGGCCACCTGTTGGCCATGGGTGGCCGACCCGTGATTACTTAAGGATAGAACCAGGTGGAATGAGCAGTTCTATGACATACAATTACTTCCACTTTTTGGCCTATCTTGGGCTAGACGGGCGGTAGTCGGAGAGGCCCTCTCCAATCCAATCGGCTGGTCATGTCCAAGCCCTAGCCACCTATATGAATTTCCCAACCCTATTGCCCTTATGGCAAGCCCCAATCCCTTTTTTATCATATGGGTGCTAGAAGGCGGTGTGCGGGTCTACATGTCATGGAATGACGTTAAACGTCTATCTGATGGTGATGAGTCTCCATTTTGGAGAGGGATATGTAGAGGCACCCCTTCATCACCATTGCTCCAATTGGTCCACTCCGACCCCAGGAGTGGTAGTACCTGTTGTGGTCCCATCTAGGGTTAAAAGAGAAAATGTATTTATTAAAAAAATTGTATTATCCATTAAGAAATTGATTTTATTTCAAAACTTCTTATCGCATTTGAATTGACCCACTGAGGTTGATATGCCGTTAAAACGAACCAAACCACCCAAACCAAACTGACTCATAATTTCATAATATTATTCTTTTTGCTCTTGTTCTTATTAAATTAAAAAGTTGAAATGAGTGACAAAATTAAGAAATTAAATATCTTAAATCAATAATTATGATTTTACTTAAAAAAAACTTTGGATTCCCGAGGTCCCAAACAGTGCGAATTAGCATGGTTTTCAAGAGAACCCATAATGTTCCGAAAATAAAGTTTATCTCTTTGCCTACCAAATTTCCCCAATGGCGCTGTGTAAGATTCAACGTTAATAATTGAATAACCAGCCGACACGTTGTGCAGACAAAAACATTAATAGTGTTACAGCACAGGTAATTGATAATGAATACATAAAGTCACATAGCATATCACTAAGATACAAATAAGATATTAAGAGTAGGATAAAGAAACATTCAAGAATGGAAAATACAAGATACCATAGTTAGGTATAAATGAGATACCCCAAATGTAACATAGAATATACATACTGTTACAACATGAACTAAAGGATGTACATGCTGTATAAAAAGACTTACTAGTAACGTCGGGGGGGGGGACCCCACCGAGAAGGGGTAGCCATAAGTCTAACCCATGTGCTTCGTTCAGAGGCAGTAAGGAAAGAGAGAGTGAAGCATATTAGATTCATCAGCCGCTCTATATACCAGAGGTCCCCTGGTGGCCACAAACGGCAACACAGCGGGGATAACTCTTCCAGGCATAAGGGAAAATAATCCCCCACAGCTGCTACCAAATTTTCTTCGCGTATGTTTACATGTATGACTGGGATTATTTTCAATGTTTCCCCTAACTTTTTTTTGTTAACCTCAGAACTCATTCTATTCAAAAGAAAGTCCTATTACTCTTATTGGTTAATTCTCAGTCCTTTCTGCTTATCAAATAAATTAACCATCAGTTTTTTGTACTTGCTTGGTTATGTGGTAGCGTACGTGGTGGAGAGCCCCCTGTGAGCAGCTGTCAAGTAGGCACAGAGCTTAAATGTTCTGAGGCAATAAGATTATGTTCTCACAGTTAAGAGACCATTTTGATGTAGAATGGGATACATTTAAAATTGGACCGGGAACCCGAAATATTCATTTGAACATCGCCAAAAAAACTGACGCCCCCACTGTTTTCATTATGATATTCTCTCTAGCCAGCATAATTTTGTCCTCCAAACTCGGCGATTTCCCCCCCGCCCCTTCCCCCTTCCCCCTCCAATCTTTAAATCATTCATCTGATCCAAGCTACTTTCTTCAACCCTCCTCAAAATCCACGCAGGTGCTCAATTGCAAACTTCAGACGGGCCTACTCCATGTGCCTTCTTTAACTAGAGGCGACCTTCGGAACGCTAATCTGATGAGTTCAGTTCCCGCTACAAACAATCATGTTTTGGGCGTGAGCATATACACAAAGTTGGAATTGTAATCCAAGAAACACCATCTCCAACCATTTAGCATGCTTTGGGGCCTGCTTTCTTTGATAAGGGGACTGGACGAATACTCGGGTCGAGGAAAGATGGACGGCTGGCCAAGTACGGCTCTACAACATCTTTGTAGTGAAAAACCTCATTGGCTTCAGCCACGACATCTGATATGGTGGGGTTGCTTCGTTGGGTATTTCCAGCATGAACCACATGATCCTTAAAGCATACGGGCTATGGCACATTCTTTATCGAGCAGATTATATGAACTAGTTAACTACCTTATTTATTATATATGGCCATACTCTTTCAATAGAGTACGTAATACATATTGGCTCGTTTATACATCTATATGTATTCAAGCTGCGCAAATATAGCAGTATTTTTACAAGAGTGCCTCAATCATACTGTTGATTAGAACAATTATATATATAATAGATAAAATATTTTATATTTGTTTTTTGTATATATATATATATTCTGAATGTAATTAATGATTGTATATTATTATTTAATTATACATATATTTAATATTTAATCAATGAATTAAGCAGGATAAGGGCATCCATAAATTTTTATTTATATATATATATATAATATATATATATTATATTATAATCATGATAATCTAATAATAAATAAAACACGATAAAGCATTCCATGTAATTAAATATCATAAAAAACTAACACACAACACACTAGAAATATATATATTATTATATATATAACTACGTTATTATATATAATATATATATTATATATATTTACTTTCATTACTGTCCATCAGATAAAAACAAAATTGGAATTATTAAATTAATATCACGGAGGCTCAAATTTGAATTAGTAATAAGGATCCCGACACTGCGAGTTATCATCATTGTTAAGATCCTGTTGTTGTACTTGTTTAGTGATCTTTTTAACTTCGATTTTGTATACCGGAAACATTCCCTGAGACTTTTTGATGTTCCATATACAACTTTTACTGCAAACTACCTTTGAGCTTTTCTTAATGATAAAAATTGCTTATAATTTTAAAAAAATAAAATTTTATTTTATTTTAACTATAAATACGCAATTAAAAACGATTTTTTTTTGAAAATTTCCGGTACTGATCGAGAGCGTTCTGTGCCTCATAATTAACTGATTATATTTATTTCGTTTTTCCGCTTACAATGTTGTTTGATAAAGACATCTTTCATAATGTGTCGAAACCAGATTTGCTGCTTCAGTCTAAAACTTTTATATCCACTCTCCTAAATTGTTTTTCTTACAACCTAAAAGTTCTACACACACACACCACAATTTTTTCATTATAATATCATTCCATTGGAATTAATCAGTCTGCGACATAGACTTATGTATAAATGTTTTTCTGGTGTGTGTAGCCCTCCTCGAGGTTTGCAGCGCCTCCCTTGTTGACCTATGACAGTCCTCATGTTTGAGTAACATCTTCTGACCACAGGATTTTGCATTTGTAGGTTGTTCCCTGTTAGATGTATGATTATATTATATTTTGTAGGTTGTCTCCTGTAGGATGATGATATTATACTATCATTGTAGGTTGTCCCTGTGAGATATATGATAATATATATATATATATATATATATATATATTATGATGATTGTTCCGTGGCTTTTTTGCGGAGTTTGTTTCTTAACGTTGCTTTCTTATGGACCTCTTAGCTAAAGAGGTCCATAAGAAAGGCAACGGCAACAAAGCATCGGAACATGCATCATCAATATCTCTTTTATTATATATATATACACAAAATGGTCTGGCTAGCGAATTACCCCAATATAATATAGAGAGAAGAAAAAGAATCTATATCAAATGAAGGTACATTGTAGTGAAAATAAAAGTTTAAAGGGAGAGATGGAAAACTGACAAGAAATAATGGATGAATCGTTGAGAAGAAAATGAAACCCATACAAACATGACAAAGCATCGCCCCCAGCTGAAAAATAAAGCAAACAAACGAAAAAAGAAAAACCACGTAATTTAATTGTTAAAATAACAACGTGTGTGTATAAAGCAACACAAAAATGTGATGACATGCGCATCATCCGAGGGCTCAAACAATCAACAAGAAAATATTCAGCAGTAAATGTCAGCTCAACTGCAACACACAGAGTCACATAGATCATAATCCTTACCCACACACCACCCCTCATGCAATATGCCAGAACTCAACACTGATCTTATCGCCCTTGCCATGTAACGGCATTACAATAATTTAGTTCCACATTAGTATTTTTCTAAAAAATTATATTTACCCATCCTTCCGCACGAACAGGCATGAGACACAAGCTGAATTTTAAAGCAACAGTTTGACAGGTTTGAATTCTGATTTTCCTTCTCCTAGACTGGCTTGTCATACTGATATTAATGAGTTCAGTTCTACCTTACTATTTTAGCCAAAGCTTTCAGGGAGAATAGTTGGATGTCTACCTTTTCAAGGGTATGAGCCATTATTGTGAAATGCAAACAGTCTATCAAGGATCTTGAACTCGTGTGCCGTGTCATTTCATACGACGGGTAACCATTAAACCACAAATTTATATATAGACTTTATATATCTCCCACCCTCTCAGCCTGTGGTCTATAGATTACACCGGACTGCACTCCTACAGAGGTGATAAGACCGAACTAATGGGTCACTTGTGGCTCTGGGTGGCCCGTGATGCTTAAAGACTGAATGCTGGCTGTCTGAGTTAGACAATGACCGCAACACCTCATTTTAGCTTGATACATGGGCTAAGGAGGAGCAAACCTACATGATTGTCCAACTTATTCCTTTTTATAGGCAAACCCACAAAAAAACCCATTTATCATCTCTGTGACGAGGCTCCATTCTTGGAGCTCTTTGCGAAAGTGTGGAATAACTCTTTATTGTCTTACTCGACAGGTCACACTCTGATAGCGTTAGATAAAAATGAGTTTTAAAATGTGTTAGAAAATCAAATAACCTACAGGAATTGAAGTTAAACGTCCTTCGGCATGAAAATAAACCCCAGGGGTTGACATCCGTTAAAAACTATCCACCAACCAATTAAACTAGCCCGTTTCTTACGGGTATGATGTGCACAAGGTTACAAGGTATGCGGCTTCCAGCGAGGATTTTGAACTCGGCTATTGCAGTAGTAATGAATTTCTGCTTGCCAAACATCACACACAATGCGTAGGGATAAGTATCTGTACAGCAATAATCTTCCGGTTAATTGAAGCTTCCAGTAGCTGACTTACTTACTGTATCGGTGTCAGCTGAGTCGCGTCAATTCAATTAATTGAGTTTTATCCAATTGTAAAAAATTCCAATTGACACATGTCTAGTGCGATAAAGGAGTTAGGTTAAGACAGTTCAAGTGCCATCTTCCTCTGTCTGTGCTGATTTATCTGCCTAGGGTTAAGTACTTTTTTTTATCATAGTACTTTAGTGGTCTCCGTTCAGGTGTTTATTCTCTGGACTCAGGTTCAATCCTTGATCAAGGGCCCGCAGTACATAGAATAATAATTAACACAGGCTTAACGCCTTTACCACAGCTTAGGGTTAGCGAATGAGAACAGGATACCCCCATGGACTGAATTAAAAGGTTAGTTCAAAGTTCGGTGATGACTTCCATTACTAACAACAAGAAGCGTTCCGATTTTATGACAAGAAAAGGTTCCCGAGTTCGAAAAAGGTTCCGAGTCCGAGAAGGTCCCCGAGTCCGACAAGAAATACCTGAAGAGGCGACTGACTGCGACAGAAGCCCAGGTAGGTAGTCTCACCCCCTCTCGTCGGCTCGGCAGTAGATAATAAGGAAGATTAAGATTAGCAGCAAATGGTGAGAATGACTTGAAGCAGAATGAATGCGAGTCTTATGTATCTCTCTGGGAAAATATTCTTTGGGATGTGAACGCTAATCTCTCTGTCGTGTTGTTTGTTTCACTCCTCTCTCTTTGTTTATTGATTGTTTACCTCTGGCGGCGTGTTGCCCCGAGGCAGTATTTACGGACAAGTGAGGGTCCAGCTTAGCAGACAAACACAGACTGATCACGGCCAGCGAGATGAGAAAGTTGCAGTCAATGCAGAAAAGAAGGCAGAAGGTGGATGCAGACGCCTTGATCCGCCAAGGGTTTAACAAGGTTCTGACTGGCTTCTTTCTTCTTCTTTTATAATGCTGCTGGCTATGACACCTAGTGGCTATTGGCTGAAACGGCGGGTAATACTTCTCGTGTCTTCCATGTGTCGAGAGATGTAATCCCAACATTACTATTTAACTTATAGCTGCGTGATTAGGGGTTTTATACATTTTTTGGTTTGGTTTTCGTTTGTTTTGTTTTACGGCATATCAGACCTCAGTGGGTCATTTAATGTCGATAAAGTTTTGAAATAAATCAATTTCTTAATGGATAATACAATTTTTTTATAAATACATTTTTTCTATTTACCCATAGATGCGGACCCTAACAGGTACTACCACTCCGGCTCAGAGTGGACCAGGGAGCCAATGGATGATACGGGTTGCCTCACATCCCCCACAACCTCCAAAACTGGAACCTCTCCATCAGATAGAGTTTAACGTCATTCCCAGACATTGTAAGACCCACAGCCACGCCTACTAGCACCCATATGATTAAAAAGGGGTTGGGGCTTGCCATACAGGACAATAGGGTGGGAAAATCATATAGGTGCTAGGGCTTGACGTGAACCAGCCGATTTTGATCGGAGGGGGCCTCTCCGACCGCCCGTCTAGCCCTCAAGATATACATTTTCTTAGGATATTAATTCCGGAAGCGAACATCATTAGCTCAACTAGCGTTACGAACCGCTTACTACGATGTCGCAGGTCCCATCAGGTTAGCCTCTCCACCAAGGATGACTCTCCCCAATTAGAATGGACGATGGGGAAAAGTAGATATGCAAACTTAAAATAATATAAAATGAAAAAATAAGTGTTCTCTAACATAACTTCAAGGAAACCAGACCATATTGTTTCCAACAATAGGATTTTTATTTCATGCATTAAAATATTCGGAATACCGGGGTTACACATACAAAAACTGACACATAAAAGAATTTAAACATTGGTCTTTTTCAGAGTCATGAATATAATCTAAAAGGAGATATTATCTTTAAGAATCTGCAAAAATAATCATATCTTGTAAGATTGCCTTCTTTTACCCGGATACAGAGTTGCACCTTTAATTCTAGCAAAAACTTTCTTAACTTTCTTTGAGTTTGAATCCTCTTATCTCAGCACGAATATTATTTCTAACGTTTGTGGCAATGTCTTAAGTTTATTTAAATGTATACACTCCTTTTAAAATAACAACAGCAAATATAGGCACACCTCGCGGGTGCAAGTATTATAATGTTTTAATGTAAATACCATTATTATATACAATTAGAAAGGCTAATGAAACTAATAAGAATTAAGATACAAAGATTTGAAACAGAGGGGGGTATAATACAAAGATTTTTAAACAGAGGAGTATAATAAAAAGATGAATAACTGACAACTTACTCTGATCCATCACTCTTCGATCTTCATTGTTTATTTTCTAATTTAAGTATTTTAGTTATAAGAGGAAGTAAAGAATAAAATGGACAGTTATGTTTTAATCATTAATGTATTTCATTTAAGATCATGAGAGATTTTTGCTATATATCATTAAAATAAAACCAAACAGTTAGAAATCAATAATTACTAAGCACATATTGTTATTAAATTCGATTTTAATTTAATATGCAATTAGCCTTCCCGTTCACACTGCTAAACGCTATTTTGCTGTATATATAAATATAATTGCATGTTGTCAATATGTAGACATAGTTTAACATTGTATTAATAATGTAAGACATTTTATTAATAATTGAGGTTTAGATACCCCAAAATAATAATCATGGAGAATGTTATGTCAATAACTACAAGAGAATTGTGACTATGAGTAGGAAATAGTTTACGGTTACAGACAGAAAAACACACAATTCTCCATTATATAAGATATTTAAAATGATATACACAATCCTTAAATACACAAAAAAAAAGAAGCATGCAGACAAAGCAAGCGAATGAGGAGGCCATTTTGAATTCTGAATTTCTTTGAAATTATTCAGCACCAAAAATTTCTTTTGTTGAAATTATAAACCTCCGTTGACTTAATAACATTTTATTATTTTGATTTGTTGTTTCCATTGTAACTTGACATTTTCCAATTTGCGTAGGCTACTTATAATAACTGAAAAATAGTTTGAAGATTAATTTAAAACAAGAAACTTGTGAATTTTTAAAAATGTTTCAGTTATTTTGTGTGCCGCCCTTTATATTATTTCTAACAAGTGTATGTACTATTGTCTCTACGAGGGGGCCCCCCTTTCCCTGTTTCACTAGGCTAAACCGCGTTTGTGTTGTTTTTAAAGACATAGATAGCGGCCCGCAGGTTTTGGTCAAAAACTCTACAAGCCACGTGTAGCTCCATACACAAGGAACAAAACGTAAATTCCAGAAATACACACGTATTGTCGTTTTTATTCCCTTTAGAGAAATCCTGGAGGTGAGGCACGTATGACATTTTGCTATATGGATGGCACGTCAAAAATACGACTGTTATCCCAAATGTAGTTGTCTCCAAATATTAGCATAATCACAGAACTTGTTTACCTATTCCTTTCGCGTACTACTGTCGCTGAAGTCGTCATTTATACTATATCTTTCTATAATATGCCTAGGCTACAGGTTTTACGAACCTCATTAAATCTAATCAAGGAAAAAACAGCTCACGCTAAAAAAGGCAAAAAGCAGGACATATCTCTGATAAAAAAATATTCAAATGCAGACTACACATGATGATCTAGCTGGTCCTCGCAATACACCTGCCCAAGCCGAAATACACTGCTGCATTGCCAAGAGGACGGCAGCAAGAGGCATAGTCTTAGTGTTCTACCAACTGGATGGCAAGACTATGAAATTAAATAAGTCAGTTCATCGGAGCAGCTAAGTCGGTATTAGCATGCAGCAAGGGAGTCTATCCCCTTTCACTAGCGCTAGACAAGGAAGATGTATTTTAGCGTCTGAGGTTGGGCGCCAACACCACATCAGCCCTCCTTACTTGTACCGCACAGATCCCTGTTGCTACTCAATACGCTGAGTTGGCGAGGACAAGGTATCGAACAGGAACGCTTGTGGTTCCTAAGCCGAAAACGCCACCGACTTGAAGCTAACCGGCCCTTCTGAAATTAAATAAGCCCATATACTAATTAGTAATATCTCACTACAGAAATCGCATGTTCAATATTGCACACAGGAAAGGCATGCGTTCGCTATAGACAGAATTATCGATCTGTATGGAACTTTGATCCCTCCGCTACCAAGTTAAGAGAGAAGTTCCCTTCCAACTCTGAGCTTGTATTTAGTGCACTGTGTGGTGCAGCACGTGGACGTTATATTAAAGAAACTGTAAGGATGGTTAAAGTTCAACATGCTTAAATACAAATAACTCCGACAAAGGTTAATAGACAAACATTTTAATAACCACAGCCACTGGATAACAGAAACACAATCAAAAAATAGAATCAGCACGTTCATAATAAGTAAATCAGAGTTACACAAATAAAGTAGACACATTCATGAAAGATACAGAGATAAACATAAAAGAGTACAGACAGGCAGACTAGCGATAGTCTATGCTGTTAAAGTAACTATACAGTAATGTAAGGGCGGAGCCCACGAGAGGGTTTAGATAGAATCTACCCCATGTGGCCTCGTAGTATGCGAACAACTATAAAAAGAGAGCGAAAGGCCTTTGAAAACCGTCGCTTTTATATCTGGTGCCCAGCGGTGCCATCGATCAAAATCTAAAGGGGCGCAGACTAACTCCACCCGGCGAGCACAAACTTTAACAGCTACAAAACGATTGGAGACAAAAGGCTAAAATTGGAAACCACGTAAGGATGCCGCGTTCTGTCTGGAAAAATCCTGGAAGCCAGCATCCAAAAAAGCAGCTTGTATGGACACTTATCTTCTATCACACAAACCTATCCACGTAAGACGAACAAGACACACTGAACAATGTGGAGAAGTAGACAAAAACTCATAAGTGACGTTCCTGCAGTGGACAAATGCACAGGACACACTTGGGGTGGGACCACAGCCAAACGATTTGACAGCCCTGGATGTGGTGAGAAACGACTTGCCAAGAAGCGATGACGAATAGTGCTGCTGAAGAGAGACAGACAGACATAGGTAGGTGGAATACAGAGAGAGAGGAGAGAGAGAGAGATAGAGAGGAGAGGAGAAGAGAGAGAGAGAAGAGAGCAGAAATGTCATGGGGATCCGTGCTGTCAGACGTGATATGATAATAATGGATTCTACTATACACACCATATCCGTTTACGATAGGCTACCTATTACCGCAATCACATACAGATACATAACTAACATGTGAATAAAAGGAAGTGAAATCCAACAATTTTTTTTCCAGACTCTCAAATTTTTAAACAGACGATAAACAGACTTATACGTTGCATTGTCTCCTTATTCTGAGATAAAAAATTTTTTATCACATTTCCACATACCAACAAAAAGCCTGAAGATGATCTNGGTTGGTGGATTTTTGTCTTGGGTGGGTGGTTCTGGTTTGATGTGGTTGTGTGGGCTGTTTGTGGTTGAATTTGTGGTGCGGATGATTCTTGTGGGTGTTGGGTGGTGTGATGGGGTTGTGTCTTTTGTTGGTGTGTTGTTTTGTGTTGGGGGTGGTGTTGCGATGGGTGGAATTCGTTGGGAAGCTGGATCAATCTGACCCAGGCCCAGGACCGTGAATGCCTGCAAGCAGTTAACAAGTAAAGTATGTGATTATTCGATATATATATATGTGTGTACTGTGTAATCGTTGAACAGTGTTGTTTGTAAAAGTATAGTAAATAAATATGAAAAATAAGTTGTCCGGAGAAAGATTAAATTAATATTTTAAAATTGTTATCGATATTTTAAAATGTTTTGATTATTAAAACAATATATCTATAATTAAACATATATCAAATACTATTTCTCTGAATGTTTGAGATGAGGCTTGAAGATTAGTATTATCTGCGTTATTCGGGCTATTGTCCCCATCTTCATTGTTATTTGTACAACGTTTTGGCTGATATGCCCTCCGGCCTTCTTCAGGTATTTCTTGTCAGACTTAGGAACCTTCTTGGACCCGGGAACCTTCTTTTCGAACTTGGGAACTTTCTTGTCGTAATTGGGAGCCATCACGGAACTTTGAACCTAACCCTTTATTAATTCCATGGGGGTATCTTGTTCTCATTCTGTTAACCATAGCTGGGGTAGGAGTTGTGTTAATTATTTTTCTAACTGCCTCCACTCAGGATTGAACTCGGTATCCAGAGATAACTGTCACTGTAGAACTACCTTATCCACTAGGCCATGTATCCAATTGGACAATTTAGTGTGAATTTTGGGAACTTATAAACCTAATGTATTGATTTGGCTAGAATATCCACCTATTTACTTATGTATGATTTTTTACCTAGACTCATATTGTGTTTTTTTAATTTTTTAATTTATTTTTTTTTATATATCAAATATGTATCATGAGGACATTCAAATATCAGCTGTTATCACAACAGCATGTTTTTTTACTTTTCCACATTGTTGGATTCATTTTCATATTTTTGTACACACACACACACACACATATATATATATATATATATATATATATATATATATATATAAATAACATCATATTCACACATTCACTATACACTTAACATCTTTCATTTTGTCCCCCACAAAAACATTACTTAATAGTGTCCTGAAGATGGTATAATACCGAAATAGTTAAATATTGACACATAAAATTGTTTCCCCTGATCATAACAAGATGTGTTTGTTATATTCTTAAAATATTTTCTTCTCATATTGTCGGATTAATTTCCTCACCGTATTTCCATATATATATATATATAATAAATAAGTTAATCCACAGACACATGTTTCGAGGTTTCACCTCTCATCAGTGTGGCTACACTTTAACAGCTACCTCTATCCGGGATCGAGACCTGACTGAATTTTCGTCTGCCAAGTCTCTTACACATACGGCTATTAGCGGCTGTCAAATTTAGAAGAATATTTAATTGATACATTTCTAAGCGGAAATAAATTCACGAGAGTCCTCTAACTTTGTAAACAAAGTGAGGGTTAGCTATACACCAGACGGTGAATTTACAATTAAATCCTTATTTAGAGAACTCAACCAAGTGGGAGTATATAGAATAAATAAGTTAATCCATAGATATGTGTTTCAAGGTTTCACCTCTCATCAGTGTGGCTACTCTTTAACAGTTACCTCTAGCCGGGATTGAAACCTGAATGAATTTTTGTCTGCCAATATATATATATGGTGGACTCTCCTATCGAGAACGATAGATGAGGGTCAACAGTGAGTGATTTGATTCCTCCCATGTTGTGCATGCTGTCAAGAAAACATTTTATGTTTCCTCGAGTGTCACAGCAGCCCAGCCCTGCTGCGAGCCATGAAGCCACACTGACAAACAAAATGATCCAAGGCAGGAGTTAAATGTTTTCCTTTTAAAGTTAGGTGGAGCTGATCTCTATGCTTCAGTCTATTTTGTTCAAAGCTCTTTAGTTTAGCAAAACAGGTCTTACGCCATTCCTTCCGATCCGATGCTAGATCTTCCCAAGCACTCAGGTCAATATCGAGGCATTTCAAATTGTCCTTCAATTTGTCCTTGTAGCGTAAGAGAGGACGTCCAATGGAACGCTTAGCATTTGGTAGTTGCCTGTAAAATATCTTCTTTGGAAGCCTGTTCTCATTCATTCGGACAACGTGACCAGCCCACCTAAGTTGAATCTTGGCTAGTAGGGTTTATATATATATATATATATATATTGGGTTTTATATGCCTGTAGATTATCATGTTGTATGTCTTCTAGATTACAAAATGAAATGCCATAAATTCTCTTTTTTAAGAATTGTTTAACCATTTTATGCATTTTTAATTGCAGAGATATTCTCATGACATAGTTGATATTATCCGAAGCATGCTTGAGCCTGATCCACTGAAAAGACCAACTATTCAGTAGGTTACATCTATAATTCTCTTCTTTTTTCCTGATGTAACAATATATGAGGCATATAAGATGTTAACCCTTGAGTCAATTTAACTTTGCTTGCCCTGGTCAAGTTAACCAACACTTGATTAATGAGCATAAAATATTCCCAGACAACTTGACATGCCTTTAAAATCAATCAATCAATTAACTATGTTTTGTTATGTTTTAATCTGGAATTTGTTATAGCAATTTTGGATACTTGTGTCAATATACAGGGTGCTTACCTATGTGTCAATATGCAGGGTGCTTACCTGACCCAGTCGGGCGTCCAGTGAGCGTCGGCCATTGGACTGATAAAGTAATTAACAGCGTTGATCCCAGGGGGCTATTCCCCCAGGCAATACCTGCCCCCTTGATTTAAAGGGGCAGGGCTGGGTTTATTGCTCAGTGCCTGAGGTGTGCTCTTTGAGAGGGAATGCCGATGGGATCAACGCATTTTTTGCACCTACCATCCCATGATCTTCGGCTCGTGTGTGGGCCCACATCAAAAGACCTTGTGTCACACCTGTGGGGTACATGGTAAATACCTACAGGGTACCATGGGTAAATTATCACCATTTTAGATTATCAATTTTGCACGTGCACTTTGTTTGTCTCCGGTTTTGTCTACTGCACAGCAAACTAGTGTCAGTTGAGCACTGTCTGTAAAGAAAGCAGCACCAGGACACAATTCACTTCTCCAGAAATTTGGAAATGACAAGCTGTTCTGGAAGCTCCAATATGAAGATTTCAGTGTGTTTGTGTGTCAATCTGAGGAAAGTGCAGAGGATTCAATAGTGATTACGGCAGGAATAGGGTTGGGACAATTCTTTAGGAACTACGGCTTGATGTGACTAGCCGATTGATTGGAGTGGACCTCTTCAAACACTCATCTAGTAAGGGTCAAAGTGGAGTGTTGCATGTCATGGACTGCTCAGCCACTAGGATTCCATCCTTAAGCATCATGGGTTGCCACCCATAGCCAATAGGTGGCCCCATTGAAGGGATTTTATCTCTTTGCTGGGGTGCAGTCAGCATATTCTACAGCTCAAGCCGATAGGTCAAATGGATTCTTTGAAGGAATTAGCATCACTATAAAAGCGGAAACTTTGGTAAAATAGATAAGGAATCTAAAAATGGTAAATTCCATCTTTTGCAGGACATTAAAGCAAGAATCTTATCTTGAAACTGCCATAAAGATAAATGACGCAGAGGAAATTAGCAAAGAATTCCGAAAAAACAGGATTGTATCATTTTGTAAGTTTGATTTCAAATTTAATTATTTTATGGTTATTTCCTATAACTCCAACCTAAAAAAGGGCAACCACTCTGAATGAATTTTATCTGCTAATTAATTTACCCATTATTTTCCGATTAAACTAACCGTAAGCCCTAAACCTTAAGCCTAACCCTAACCCCATCTTCTTTTTTCCTAATAGATCAATAGATAAATAAATAATTTATAAAATTCATTCAGAGTGGTTCCCCTTTTTTAGTTTGGAATTATAGGAAATAGCCTATTTTATTTTATTTTCTATTTTTTCTTTTTAATGAAATTGATTTATGATTCCCTAGAGGAGTTTAAGTTTAATTTGTTTTGAGTAATGTTGGAATATTTTTGGTATATATATATTTACCAACCCCTCCACACGAGCAGGATGCGACACAAGGTCAATTTCTTAAGTGGAGTTTAACAGGTTTGAATTCAGAGTTTTCCTTCTCCTAGACCGGTTGCCTAACCAAGGTTAAAGAGCCCAGTCTGCCCTACTATTTACCCATAGCTGGAGGGAGAGTAGGATTCATACATTTCCCAAAGGTATTAGCGCTAAGTGAAATGCAATTACCACGTCCAGGATTTGAACTCGGGGCGATATTTTTGGTATATAAGGTGTGCTCCACTTCCCCACCTGGATTTATAGACTAGCCTAAGTCTAGCCAATCACCAACCATACTGTGTGGCAGATACACTATTTAACCCCCCCCCCCCCACACACACACACACACGTTGGCTATAATTCTAATTGCACTCACTGAGGAGGGACTCAGGATTACCAATATCCAGGACTCTTTATCAAGGGATTACCAAGGATCCAATTCCACTGAACAAGCGCTCTGGCTTAAGGCCAACAGGAATCTTTACCAAGGGATTACCGAGGATTACCAGACGATTACCAATACTTAAGAATCTTTACCAAAGGATTACCAAGGAAGGCCTACAGGATGGTCCATAAAAACTTAACAAGTAACATAAAGGTTTTTGGCTTTAAAGCAGCACCACACAAAACTGCAGCTGTACGGCCACTTACATCCTATCACACAAACCATCAAAGTAAGATGAACAAGACACTACTGGACACTGCTGGAAAAGCAAGAACCAACTCATAAATAACATTCTCCTGTGGACACCTACAAATGGGCACACCAGTGTAGGCTGACAAGAAAAAAAATACATTGATCAGCTGTGAGTGAATACAGGATTACGTGCAAAAGACTTGACAGAACCGCCCTGTCGGCTGGGGCGTTTAGAATGCACCGACTGCACCTCTGCAGAGGGGTAAGACTCCCCCAATGGGGCCACCTGTTGTCCATGGGTGGCGACCCGTGATGCTTAAGGATAGAGCCCAGGTGGATGAGGAGTTCATGACCTGCAATACTCCACTTTGGCCCTATATTGGGCTAGACACGCAGTCGGAGAGGCCCCCTTTGATCAATCGGCTGGTCACGTCAAGCCCTAGCACCTATATGATTTTCCCAACCCTATTGCCCTTATGGCAAGTCCCAACCCCTTTTTATCATATGGGTGCTAGAAGGCAGTGGCTGGAATGACATTAAACTCTATCTGATGGTGAGGTTCCAGTTTTGGAGGTTTGGGAAATGTGGAGCACCCCTTTATCACCATTGCTCCCTGGTCCACTCTGACCTGGAGTGGTAGTACCTGTTAGGGTCCCATCTATGGGTTAAATAGAAAAATGTATTTATTAAAAAAAATTGTGTATCCATTAAGAATTAATTTATTTCAAAACTTTATCGGCATTAAATGACCCACTGAGGTTGATATACCGTAAAACAAACCAAACCAAACTAAAATCTTAGAAGCTATAATTTAGATTTCAACTTTAAATTATTTAACATCAAATTGTACATATCCATTTCCATCTATTGTCTAAGAAGGCTAATTCCCAGTTGTCATATGGACCAATTACGTAAAATGTATCTTTTTACAAAAGAGCTATACAAAAATATATTTTGCGTAATTTTGGATGTCGATGAAATCAAGATAAAAATTTTAATATATATATATTTTTACAATAAAATCAAAACATTCATTCTATTTTAATAAAATTTTGTAGAATGGGTGTATTTTAAAAAAACATTGTTGTCTGTCATAAAACAAAACAAATTACCAACTCCTTGGGCAATATTTTTTTTTTCTAGAATCATTAATGAAACTGTTAAATTGTGTCATATGATGTATTGAAATTTGTTATGGTACTATCTTCGGTCTTCACCAGTACCAGCCCTTAGGGGACACGCGTCGGGTTTCACCGATAACCATCAGCAGCAGCCTGCCCTACCCCCTTTTGGTCATGTGATGTTCTTTATAAAAGGCCCTCACAGTGGCCACTCTTCCTCTTCTGATACCATCCCTTAAGCGGATCACTCCTCTTGTAGTAGCATCCCTTAAGGGGATCACACCTCTTCTACCTGCATCTCCTTGAGGGACGACTGCTGGCTTACACTAGCACCCCATGAGGTCAGCAATAAGGTAAGTGCATTTAAGCACTCTCTCATTCTACAAGTTAGGACAACAGACAGAATATTAACCCTTGAAGGATTCTGGGCGTTCCCTGCTTCTGGACTTTTGAGTTTATTATCTTTACCCTTGAAGGCTGATAGTAATTACCTTCATTCTGCCCAGGACGAATTGGAGGAGCCCTCAATAAGATGCAACCTTGGACAAGCTTCCCCCATTGATACTTTCAGTCATAGACTGTCGCAGGATTTACTCTTGCAAACTAATTAACCAAACCAAACCAAACTAACTAACGAAAATAACTAATTACGGCTATACCTCTCGGTGCTGTTTAACTTGTCAAATATACTGACTTGAAACCTAAAATTAATAGATTCCTTCATACAAAATGGCAGCAACACTGGAATAACTGTATCCACAATAAACTATTCCTAATCAAACCGACTTTGGGAGGCTACAGACCAACTTTAAGGAAATCTAGAAAGGAACAAGTCATTATGTCCCGGTTATGCATTGGTCATACAAAACTAACACACTCTTATATACTCAAACAAGAACAACAACCACAATGTGAAACATGTCAAACACCCCTGACAGTCAAACACTTATTGATGGAATGCAGATTTTTTGCTCACATCAGAAAACATTATTTTAAAGCAAACAATATGAAGGACCTATTTGAAAATGTTAACATAGAGGATATTTTCTCCTTTTTGAGGGAAATAAAATTATACCATAGAATATAGACATGAAACAAATCAATGGCATACAGTATGATTCCCAATAATGCTAACACATTGTTAAAACCAATTACTGGAAGTATATATATGAATACACAATATGTATAACAACCCAACCGCTAGGCATGATATAACCCTGGATGGGTTGATATGCCGTTAAAATTAATAAACCAACCAACTAAACTATGAACATTCCCTAAAACACTGCGGTTGTAACCCATTTATTAATGCTTTTATATAATAAAACCTGTTGTATTCATTTATCGTTGTATTGCTTGTTCCTTGACTTCATATTCCCATCTTTTCTCTCTGCACTTTAACATTAATTTGGTTAATGTATACTTGTCTTGGTTTTACAGTAAAAAATATAAAAAACAATCCAGTATTATTGTCTTGTTGCTATTGTTTGCTTTCTGTTTTTGAAGTGTTCCCTTTTGGTTTTTCTTCCAGGGCCAATACCTAGAAGTGATAGTGTTGATCCAATAACAAAATATATGAAAACATTCATTGATTGTGATGAACGTGTTGCATCGGCTCTCATTGCCCTCAACAAATTATTCATTTACCAGAACAGTTTGAATATGACAACAGAAGATACGGAATTAGTGCTAACTGTAATGAAGAATCATCTTCAAATGGAAAAAATACATTTCAATGGATTCCAGCTTTTACTGAAATTGATTTCAAAATGTAAGTATTATTGTTATATATATATATATTTTTGGGAGATTATGTGCTTAATTAAATACAGAGATCGACTTTTTCTCGATTTGTTCACGCTTTACATTTAAACCGATATGCACGCCTAATTCATTTAATTATAATTAATTAATTAACAAATTAGGTATTATTGAAGTCAGTTAGCCTACTGTTGGTTTGAATAACAGCAGCTAAGTGAAACTCAAGCAGTGTCCAAGACAGTTGGTATAAATAGGAATCAAGAATGATCCATCCATGAATCTGGGTGACTTGGGGGATTCCATTCCTTGATTTGAATGATATTGTGGAGTCTTATATATACTCTGTCATTTTGCAGTGGACTTTGTAGCATTTGAGTTTGTATTTGAGTTACAATCGTTTGCTGCCTTGTCTTCCCAGTTCGACGGTAATTGGAACTTTTAATTATTCTTCAGGTATGACTTTAATTAAGCACATAATCTCCCAAAAATTGACGGCCTTCGCCATTTGAAACACATTGTTTGACCACTTCATATATATATATATATATTTTTTTTTTAACTGCATCTGCTCAAGTAGCTGAACAAACTAATTTTTGTTTTTTACACAAGAGATTGCCATTCAAAAATTGACCTGTTCAGCGACTCATGCAGATGTAGTTAAAAAGAAGAAAAAAATTTTGTAAATGGACACTACACCATAATCTTTAGGAGACAGAAGGGTGCCAACACTTTCTTATATGGTGGACTCTCCTATCGTAAATTATAAATGAGGGTCAGCAGTGAGTGATTCGTTTCCTCCCATGTTTTGCATGCTATCAAGAAAACATTTATTTATGTTTTCTTGAGTGTGATACTACCCCAGTCTTGCTGCAAGCTAAAAAGCCACACTGACAGATGAAATTTTCTAAAGCAGGAGTTAGATGTTTTTGTTTAAAGTTTGATGGAGCTGATCCAATGTTTCAATCTATTTTCTCCAAAGAAATTAAAGAATTTAGCAAAACATGTCATTCTTTCCAATTTGATGCTAGATTTTCCCAGATACTCTGGTCAGTATTGAGGGGTTTCAAATTGTTCTTCAAATTGTCTTTGTAGTGTAAGAGTGGACGTCCAATAGAACTCTTAGCATTATTGTTATATACCCCTTTACATATTGGGTATATAAATATATATATATATATATATATATATATATATATATATATGAGTATGAAAAAGTGGAATGAAAACATCACACAATGCTGTTAAAGAGAAAACAATTTATAATATAATCATAGCTGATATTGATCAATATTTCGATTTTACAAAATCATCATCAGAGCTCATTTACTCCGTGGTGTTTGGGTCGGAGAAAAATGTCAAATCGATTTGACATTTTTCTCCGACCCAAACACCACGGAGTAAATGAGCTCTGATGATGGTTTTTGTAAAATCGAAATATTGATCAATATCAGCTATGATTATATTATAAATTGTTTTCTCTTTAACAGCATTGTGTGATGTTTTCATTCCACCTTTTCATACTCATACTGTCAGATTCATTTCCTTTCTTTTAAACTTATATATATATATATGCGAGAAATATGAGGAGGTTAATCCGACAATATGTGGAGAAAAGTAGACAAACACGGGATGTTATGGAAACTGGATGTTTATTGTCGACGATGCAATGTTTCGGTCATTTAGACCTTCTTCAGGACTCAAATATAGTTCTTGCTTCAATGAAAAAAAAACTCACACCTATAAAACTAATGACAAATCCAGTTTCCAAACACACATATATATAAAAGACAATTAAAACAGACATACACACATACACACACTCATTCATCTTGACCCACCCCCATCATCCAACATTCTTGACCCACACTTGCATCACCATATAAACACTCCCCATCTAGTGAGAAGAAAATCCATTACCCACCCCCAACCACCCCTGCCCCTACTGACAAACTTCTGTTTTCACCATTTTAAAAATGTTCTTCATTGAAGCAAGAACTATATTTGAGTCCTGAAGAAGGTCTAAATGACTGAAACGTTGCATCGTCGACAACAAACATCCAGTTTCCATAACATCCCATGTTTGTCTACTTTTCTCCATATATATATATATATATATATATATATATATAGTTTTTTTCCGTAGTTAGGGTCTTTCCATGTGCGGTTTAACCAAGCTGATGCAGGTAGACCATAAGGAGAGCTCAATGTACCTAATACCAGTGAGTAGAAGGACAGAGCAAGATATTTAGTAAATGAAGAAAAACTCTAAACTTGCTTCATTACAATAATTTATTTCAACCGTATTAATACGGCATCTTCATGAAGAGTCATGTTCTTGTGATTACCTGAAGATGCCGTATTAATACGGTTGAAATAAATTATTGTAATGAAGCAAGTTTAGAGTTTTTCTTCATTTACTAAATATATATATATATATATATATATATATATATATATTTATTTAATTTGCAGAGTTTTCACAGATCAATTAAATAAATATTAGCTCTCATAATTTGTGATTGAGCACTGTATTTTCTTTGTTTCATCACAAAAAAAAATTGTTTTTATATATACCTATATATATATATATATATATATTATACAGAGAGAGAGAGAGAGAGAGAGAGAGAGGATAAGGGGATGATAATAAGTTCTTACTTCTGTTCTTCTTGTCTACTTTGTCGGCTGCAATTTTCCTTTGGGCTGATTCTGTGGGTTGATTACTTCTCTGTTCGGGCTGGGTGTCAGCTCATCTCTTGTTGATTAATTAACAAACACTTGTTGTTTTTCTATATTCTTTATTAAAAACAGCCCCAGCTGTAAGAGTGGACGTCCAATAGAACTCTTAGCATTATTGTTATATATGCAAAAAGGATTAGGGGGTTGCCATAGGGTGAGGACAATCATATAGGTGATTGACCAGAGGGGGCCTCTCCGACTGTCCATCTAGCCTAAGTAAGGGCCAAAGTGGAGTTTTGCTTGTCATGGACTGCTCATCCACCAGGATTAAGTGTTATGGGTTGGTGGGGTCTTACCTCTCTGCAGAGGTGCAGTTTGTGTATTTGAAAGTCATAGCTGACAGGGCTTTAAAAGTTGGTGTCATTATTTTGATGTAAGATATGCCTGATTGTCACAGCCCTTTCTGATTATTTATTTACAGGTTCAAGTGACGACTATCTTTTTTCCTGCCAAGCTGTGTGTTCTGTTGTTTCTATTTTGAAGGTAAATATCAATTATCATATTTTTGTGGCGCCTCAGGCACTGGGAAATAAACCCAGATCTAATAAACAAAACAAACAAAAAAGGAAATCTGGACGGGGAAACCTTAAAAACAATAATTTTTGATTGTCCAATTTCAGTAGAGTTGCAATATTTTGGTAGGGCTATGTCCATTCTATCTCAAAATCACATTATAATTTTTAGAAATCATGTAAAAAAAAGTAATGCCATTTTGTTTAGGACAGGTATAATTACCAACACAGGAACATGTATCATACATCAAAATGAAGCTGGTCCTCTGTGGATCACATCTCTACTCCACATAATCACTATTTCTCTCAATAGCAATGTTCCACCTTCAAATGAAAGCATGTATCCCTGCCCCGTAAAATTCTGTTGATTGTTCTTTGAGCCACTTCGTCACTACCAATTTAACTTCCTCGTCACTGGAATAATGTTTGCCTCTCTTTGACCCCATGAAAGATGGTTTGAGAGGCAAACATTATTCCAGTGACAAGGAAGTGAAATCTGTAATGAAGAAGTGGCTCAAAGAACAATCAACAGAATTTTATGGGACAGGAATATATGCTCTCATTTGAAGGTGGAACATTGCTATTGAGAGAAAAACTCAACTATGGGATGAAAAGTATCACAACTTCTACAAGGATGGCTTTGGCATTAAATAACCCATGAAAGTTGATATGCCATTAAAAGCAAAGAAACCAAACTATAATGAAACAGAGGTAGTATAATTTTAATTTCCACATTCCATTCTTTTTTTTTTAGGTGATCCCAAAGAATTCTACTTTGAAACCAGTTCTTTATGAGTACATGTCTCATCTGGCATTGTCAGGTAAGAACATTTTCTCAATGCAGGGTTGATCCTTTATCGTCTATCTCAGCTATGCAGGTTGATCCTTTATCTCAGCTATGCTGGGTGGATCCTTCAATAAAGTTAATTTTTTGTTTTTGTTTTGTTCTTCCTCTATCTTCCATTTGCATACGTTTTGGTGTCCATTTTCCATTTGAATACCCTTTAGTGTTTATTTTCTATTTGCATACTTTTTGGTGTTCTTTTTCCATTTGCATACTTTTTGGTATCCATTTCAATTGCATACTTTTTGGTATCCATTTTCTATTTGCATACTTTTTGGTATCCATTTTCCATTTGCATACTTTTTGGTATCCATTTTCTATTTGCATACTTTTTGGTATCCATTTTCCATTTGCATACTTTTTTTTTCATTTTCTATTTTTTTTGGTATCCATTTTCCATCTGCATACTTTTTAGTATCCATTTTCCAATTGCATACTTTTTGGTGTCCCTCTTTCATTTACATAATTTTCTCTAACATAGAAACAATATAGTAACACTTATTAAAAAGTAGCTGATTTAAACTTTCCACAAGATTGCATTCAGAAATAAATGAAATGTTTCTCTTTATTTTATCCTGTCAGATTCTGCTGCTCAGAGTTTTGGCTCTCATGGAGGTCTTCA
Source organism: Doryteuthis pealeii (assembly GCA_023376005.1). Lineage (NCBI taxonomy): Eukaryota > Metazoa > Mollusca > Cephalopoda > Myopsida > Loliginidae > Doryteuthis > Doryteuthis pealeii. The sequence continues at coordinate 26,790,759 of CM042154.1, read as the reverse complement.
TATTCTTATTACAATGCTAAAAGAAGATAAAGATGATCCATTTCTACTTCAAAAATCCTGCCAGGCTCTGTGGGGTCTCTGTACGCAAGGTAAGACTTTATGTGATATTTTAATTCAAGTGTCTAACATTTCTCTCTTTCAAATACATAGGGGATTTATACATGTCAATTTATGATAATGAATTACAATTGTATTATAATTACTGAATTGGGGATAACATACCTAATGTGAAATCAAGTGGAATTTATTTTGTTTTAATTCTAATTTTGCTTGGAAAGGTATATAAAAAAATCAGAGTTGTTTTTTGATTGTCTCAATTAGTTAACAATGTTGTTTATTATGCTAATTGATATATCGTGGTATATCTTTAAAAGCATATGGTTTGCAAAGGAGAAATAATGGACAAGAAGGTTTGGATTCAAATCGTTTATTAAAATAAACAAGGGTTGAAAACGTTGTTGTTGTCGTCAGAAGAATTAGTAGTAATTTCTGGAATGGCCGGGTGGAGTAAGTCAGGAATGGCCCTGGGGTCGCGAGGTGCAGTGAGGTGTGGGTATCGTATGATAATACGTCAGGCTCTGCGTGGTGTGGGTGTGGATAATAGTAGTGGTAGATAATAAGTCAGGAATAGTGACGTAGGCAGATGGACCCGTGAGGGTCAGTAGTAGATTCATGTCAGTAGGGTGCCGATGTAAGTTGATATGGTCACTTGGTGTGGGAAATAAGTCGGGAAGGGCCCAGTGCGCGGTGGTGGGTAGATGTAGCGGCTCTTTGATCCTGCCTGCCTGCTGGTTGATTGGCAATACGAATGGCCTGGAAGCCCTCAGTCAACTGTCTGGCCCTCAAAATGCCAGACTTATATAGTGACGAGATAGGCTCCAGATAGGGCTTTGGAGCGTTTAGTGGGAAGATTTTTCATTGGTTGAAAAAACATTATTTAGAGTATATTTTTCTTGTTTGTCAATATTGTTCCTTCGACGGAAGTTATTTCTGAGCCTATGCGCAGATCCATGCTAAATTGGTCACTTCGTGGTAGGGTACCGTTGGGTTAACTTCCGCTGGTAGGCGTCCGTGACTCGTGTTTTTTTTTGTTTTGTTAGCGAGTGGATATGTTGTAAATTAAGGACTGTGAATCATAAGTGATATCTATCTCTGTTATAACATAATGAAATAACATTTATTTATTATTAATGTAAAAACTTTGGATTTGAATTTCACTCCTGAACTGCCAAAATTTGAATTTGGAACTGTGTTCTGCTTTTCTTTTTAATTTAAAAATTTATTTTTCATATTCTTTATTTTCTAGTATGCAATGCCAAAATAGCTGCATGTGAAGGGATTCCAGCTGATATGTGTTCCTGCTTAAAGAAGTATTCTAAAAGGCCTGTAATTGCAAAAGAACTGATTGCAGTTCTTTTATCTCTCTCACCAGTTTGTAAGTTAAACATGTGACACAGTCAGCCAATATACAAAGTGCCACCCAAATGTTTGTGAAATATAGTCCATACGTAAAAACCGAGTGCCATACAAATGTTATATAATAGATAGGCATAGCTTATCATTTTTGTAAGGAAGTGTAGTTTAGATTTTAAAATTAACAGTAACATTAAAAAAATTTTATTGATAAGTTTTAGCCTCAAAACAATCTTAAAATTTTACACTTTTACTGTTTTTGATCTGATTAGACAATTTGTTCCAAAAATGTATTTAATCTATTAACAAAAAATTGGATATATATATTTACCAACCCCTCCACACGAGCAGGATGCGACACAAGGTCAATTTCTTAAGCGGAGTTTAACAGGTTTGAATTCAGAGTTTTCCTTCTCCTAGACTGGTTACCTAGCCATGGTTAAAGAGTCCAGTCTGTCCTGCTATTTACCCATAGCTGGAGGGAGAATTGGATTCATACCTTTCCCAAGGGTATTAGCGCCATGTGAAATGCCAACAGCTTCGTCCAGGAATCCAATTGGATATAACCTGTTGAAAGATTTATATCACTGTTTCGACAAAACTTTTTTCATCCTAATGTCCTGATGATGTTTAAAACAAACCCGAAACGTTTTAACGTCAGCTTCACTATCTAAAATAAATATCCTTTTGGAATACTTTGTTTTTTATAATGACGTTGGATTTATTTTCATATTCTGGTTTTTACATGTGTCCCACTTTCACACGATATGGCACAAGGCCGTTTTATGTGGGCACCACCCACAAGCTGAGACTCATGGGGTGGTAGGTAGAAAAATTGCGTCGATCCCATTGGCATTCCCCCTCAAGTGGGGCACCTCAGGCGCTGGGCAATAAACCCAGCCCTGCCCCTTTAAGTGCACTGAGGCAGGTACTGCCTGGAGGGACGGCCCTCTGGGATTGACGCTAGTAATTTAGCTTAGGTTGAGAGTTTCTCAATTCTCATATTCTAACACCCATAAATGTAGTGTACTGGGTCTTGTTTCTTATAAATGGGCTCATTTCTTTGTGTGTGAGAACGACTCTTAAATCAAGATCCGAGTAACCTGAGTGCTGGCTTTTAAAAACAAACTTGAGCGCAGGTTATTTTGTCAACAAGTATATTAGGCCGTGATCATCCTAGTAGTTGTTAATGCACAGAGAGAGATAGAGAGATGTTTATAATAACAGAACTAGCATAAATAGAGCTAATAAACTTATGATGTTCTCGCCTGTAAGCTAGCTGTCAAAATTGGGAGAAGAAAGAAAGAAAGAAAGAAACACCCCAGCTTTTCGGGTAAGCTAAAGCTCAGCATTGTGTTGCTCTCCAGTCACTTTCTGTCCTTCACCTCCTCATTTTCAATCCTCATACTTATTTTATGATTATTGTTTTATAAAATAGAGGGAGGAAAATTGTTATCTTAGTCAACAAGTCCTGCTGAGGGGGGGGGGGAACAATAAGAAGCAAGTTCACCGTCTTCTCGCAGGCCAAACTTTTTTTTGGTCAACACAGTATTCGTCTTCGACCGGCAGCTAAAAATCCGTCGTCGTTGTTGTCAAAATAATCTTTTCTGACTGCCGTCTGATGTAAGCCGAATGCTTCCCTGCTTGTCACGCCACACTCCACTCACTTTGGTTATTTTATGGGCATATTACCCAAACATCCGGGCACATCACTCAAACCTCGCATCCGTCCAGTTCCTAAATAGCATTTGTTTTTGCATGCGGGAGGATGCGGGTTCATCCCAGCAGGCAAGACAATGTCTTTCTCTTTTTCCTTTCTCGTTCTCTGTCATACGTTTATCAGCTGATTATTTTTCTAATGTCATTCCCCTACTTATTTCTGTATATTTTAATTCCATTGTATATTGTTATATATATTGTGTATTATATAAGTACATTGGAATTCTAACCAAACAATTCAACATACATTCTAGCAAGATTTTTCCTTTCAAAATGTTTTTAATTTTATTGTAACTGTTATTTTATCTGGTTAGAATTCAAACAGCTATTCAAAAGACATTCCAGACATATTCTTCCTTTCAAAATATTTTTCCAAAATATTTCTTTCTCTCTTCTTTACCCATAATTTACTTTTACTAAAACTGATTGTTTTGCCACCCTTAATTACCTAAACTCATTAATTATACTAGCAAAATAAAAAGACACCCTCCGGGCGATGTAAAAATAATTTTTTGAAAGATATTGCCTGAGGGGATGGGAGCTGAAAATTTAATGTCATAGAGTGTGTACCATACTAAGTATGTAAAATTGTCAAATTTATTAAAGGAGTAAAAAAGAAAGAAAGAAAGAAAGAAAGACAATTTGAAATGGAAACAGTTCCGATAATTTTAAATATTATATTAGAATAAAACAATCTATATATAAATATATAACGCTGGGTATTTTTCTATTGAAACAATGAGGATTGTCTAACATTGCATGCTCACATTTTGAGCATATTTATTCTATGTTATGACGTCGGATTATGTGTTGGGTAATGTGACGTAAACAGTGACGTCATTTTTGTTGCCACCCTGTCGGCTGGGGCGTTAGAATGCACCAACTGCACCTCTGCAGAGGGGTAAGACTCCTCCAATGGGGCCACCTGTTGGCCATGGGTGGCGACCTGTAATGCTTAAGGATAGAGCCCAGGTGGATGAGGAGTTCATGACATGCAATACTCCACTTTGGCCCTATCTTGGGCTAGACGAGCGTCGGAGAGGCCCCTCCGATCAATCGGCTGGTCATGTCAAGCCTAGCACCTATATGATTTCCCAACCCTATTGCCTTTATGGCAAGCCCAACCCTTTTATCATATGGGTGCTAGAAGGCGGTGGCTGCGGGTCTACATGTCCTGGAATAACGTTAAACTCTATCTGATGGTGAGTTCCCAGTTTTGAGGTTTGGGAATGTGGAGCACCCCTTCATCACCATTGCTCCCTGGTCCACTCTGACCCGGAGTGTAGTATCTGTTAGTGTCTCATCTATGGGTTAATAGAAAAATGTATTTATAAAAAATTGTATTATCCATTAAGAATTGATTTATTTCTAAACTTTATCGGCATTAAATGACCCACTGAGGTTGATATGCCGTAAAACAAAACAAACCAAACCAATCATTTTTGTTACAGACAAAAACCGGAAGCAAATCTCCATTATTAATTATATTTCATAAAGATCTGTCTTGATGTTTTTGTTATCTCTCTTTTCAGCCAATATGACCCATTTGTACTGCCAACACAACGTCATTTATATGATTGTTTGTTTTCTGAAGAACAACATCACCAATCCAGAAATAATCGCTCTTTGCTGCAATACATTAAAAAGTTTCTTGGTTCATGCAACATTCTGTGGTTAGTTTTATTTAATTTCTCTTCTTTGACAAATCTAAAAGACTTTTGTATATTTAATTTGTTGAGCTTAAAGGTCTCTGACAACTTGTGTGGGTTAGTTCCCATAATTTATACGTTCTCTCGTCTCCGTTAAACATTAACCTATGAGTTATTAATTCCTTTGTTTTGTCTTGCTGTTCGCTGGGTCCATAACCTGTTGAGCTTAAAGGTTCTTGACAACTTGCAGTGTGTGGGTTAGTTACTCATAGTGTTAGTAGAATGAGAACATAGGACGTATTTTAACGGAGTAACAATATACACGTGTATACACGTTGCTTTACTTCACGGAACAAATGGTACAAGAAACAAAGACAAAGGGAAAACGAAATACGCGCCAATTCTCATGGCACCAGTGGTCATTGCGTACTAATTATCATGTATTCTGGTAACGACACAGCATTAGCCTTACAAGCTGAAGAAACTATTTTAGTTTGTAAAATATAACAAATTTGTATGGTGTATGAAATAAATTTGATTACAAGGACTGCCAGCCCTGTCGGCTGCCTTTGAGACACCGACTGCACCTCTGAGAGGGTAAACCACCCCCTAATGGCCCCCTATATGGCTATGGGTGTGACCCATGATTCTTAAGGACCGAATCCTTGTAAATTGCAGTCCAAGACATGCAACACCCTACTTTGGCCCCTACTTAGGCTAGCGGGGTGGTCGGAGAAGCCCCCTCCGATCAATCGGCTGGGCACGTCAAGCTCTAGCACCTATATGATTGTCCCAACCCTATTGCCCTAAGGGAAGCTCCAACTCTTTTTATCATATATGTGCTAGAAGCAGTGACTGAGTCTTCATGTCCTGGGAACTCTATCTGAAGTGAGGTTCCAGTTTGAGCTTATTGGGGAATGTAGAGCACCCCTAATTACCATTGTTCCCTGGTCCACTCTGACCCAGAGTGTAGTACTTGTTTGGTCCCATCTATGGGTTAAATAGAAAAAATTGTTATAAAAGAAACTGAGTATCCATTAAGAAGAATTGAATTAAATGACCCACTGAGGTTGATATTGTGAAACTATAGTGAGCACGTACACATGTGATCGCTATAGGTCTTGTCATGGTAACAGGAATTGTACATATATTGTTCGCATACGTACCACATTGATATCGCTGAGAGTGAGAGTTCTTTGATAAAAATCTTCAAGGAAAAGAGAGATATTAGAGAGATATTAGACTTACTTGGCGAGGAGATCTTACTTGCTTCTTTTGATCCTCTTAACATCTTGTTGTCTAGTTGGGTTGACTTCTAACTAAAGGGACTTGAGTTCTTCTAAGGGCTATTTCTGACTAAGGCTGATTTGTTTAAATTAAAATTGAATTACAAAGACAACTTTTTGTTACTTGATCAAGTAGTTTATTATTATCTTTATATCCATGATCACCACACGGGGAGACCAGGCCTCAGCCTGTCTTAACCTCGGGTACCAGACTCAATCTCTAAACTACTCACCTCTCACTCTTCCTTTCTCCCCATTGCCACATTATTCCTCTTCCTATCCAAAAACAATTGCCATGCGTCTTTTCTGACATCATTCTTCAAAATTTTCCGTTACCAATCAAACCTTTCTCTAACATAATGACTCAAACCACAATCATGGTTCCACTCATTAGTTACTGTGTTACAATTCCTCGAAACAAACAAAACAAAACAAATGAAAAGACGCATCAAGTAAAAAATGTGAGAAACCCTGGGTTAAAAAACATCTGGTTGGTTGCTTTACAGTATACCTACCATTGTTAGTTATTAATACCAAATCAGGACTCCAGGGTGTATGACTAACGTTCTGTAACAAATATTGTAGTATATGAGTTCAAACTCAGTACACCTATTTTATTCAATTTCAGACTAGTGTTGGTGTTTCCCTTGCCTGGAAGAGTTATCTTCCCTCGGGTTCCCGTTTTTGACCACCAGGGTTTTTGTATTTAAGCGCCTGTTTTGAACTCTCTGTCTCTCTTGCTTCTGGATTGAAAAACAAGGTTAGACCTTGTCTACACCCTCCCTGTGGGGTCTCCTCACTTATACACGACTCTCCATAGCCCCAACTTATGTAGTTTACGTAGTTTTTCTGGTTTTAAACATACGTACTTCACTACATCCGAACATTATGCATCCAGCAGTAGCCCATACTATTATCTTTAAATGACTCCATTATGCCCTCAACACAGTTATATACTGTATCGTATATTTCCCATGTGTTATTCACACATACATTAGTATCTTTGTACACTCAGTATAATTAGATTTAGAAATTTCTCTACAGAAATAATATTGTTAACACCTTGTCAGAGTTGTGATCAGCCACTATAATTATATTATAACTATATAACCTTAGAACTTTACATCATACCAATATACAGCACCTTTCTTTATTTTTTATTAAAATTAATTCTACCTTCGCTGCCTTAGACGTTACTGGGCATCACCTGGAGGGACAGGATCACTAACCAACCAGCAGTCCTAGATAGAGCTCACCCCAGCCTGTACTCTCTACTGAACAACATCGTCTCTGATGTTGGTCATGTATGTCGGATGAATGATGGACGAATCCGAAAGAACATCCTGTATGGAGAGCTAACATCTGTAAAAGACAGATTGTCACCCCTGCTCGATTCAAGGATGTCTACAAAAATGATCTCAGGTGCTTTGGCATTGTCCCTTCCAGCTGGAAATATTGGCTCAAGACCGCCCTCGTGGCGCAGAATCTCCATAGAGGACTGTACATGTCAGAGTCACCCGATCGAAACATCATGAAGCTAAGAGGTCCATAAGAAAGCAACGGCAACAAAGCATCGGAACATCATCATCTACAGGGACAACCTTCTATTGAAGTAAGTCAGTTAGACAGTCAACAATGTTTGAGCATGTGACTGTCCAAGCACAACTGCACCAGTGTCAAACAACTGTATTTATGAATTAGAACAGTCCACCCCATGCATTTGGTGAGTCCATTCCCTGATCCTGATTGGCTGCTTGGTTTGTAGGCGCCTCTGAGGCTCCATAAATCCTGCCACTTTTCAGTGGTCTTTACGCATCTCAGAATCGTATTCAGTTACGACTGCTTGCCGTCTCGTCTTGCCAATCTACGGTAATTGACTAAGTATTCTATACCTACAAATGCAAAATCTGCAGTCGAGAATGTTTCTCAAAATCGGACTTCATAGTCACAGGTGCGCTGCAACTTCAGGGCACATAAAACTTATTCCATAGTCTTTCGAGACTGAATTGCCAATGAACCTTAACCTTACATTAGTACCAATATGACAGCACCTTTCTTTAATTTTTTTATAAAAAAATTAAAAATTGTCACTTATTTTGATGTTTTTTACTTTTTGTCTTTCTTTTCTGGTATAAAAATACCATCCCTGGAGACTAAAAGAATGTTTAAACTATTAACATAGAATTTAAGTTTTCTTACTGATTCTATTGAATGAGTGTTTGTCAGAAATTCCATCTGAATTATCTTCCCTTGCACTGGGGACAGATGCCAATGGGATATTGGCTGAGAATCAAAAACCCTACGTCACATATCAAGGATCTGTTACTGAGAGAGACGTCAAAAACACGCTCTCTCACTTAGCCCAAAATCATGGCCTACTATTAAAGGAACCGTTACTGGAGGAGAGATGTAAACTAATGTTCTCTCATAGACCAAGCTCTCATTACCAAGCCCCAAAACAGGGTCCATTTATCACGAGGAAACTTACAACCAGATTCCGTCTAAGGCCGCGTACCAGCATACTACAAAAGCCGTATGAACGCACACTGAACCAAAAGAAGAACAACTACCGAGACGAAGCGTCTTAACAACATTTCCCACCGACGAGAAGAAAACTGTGTTATCTCCAGTACTACAAGAAATCCCCCCACAGATGAGTCCTGGTAGCAAATACCAATAAATTGCAACATTTAATAATTTTATGTCATATACAGTGTCTGCATTTACTTTTGTTGTTCCTTCTTTGTCTGACAATTTGCCTCAACTACGGAGAAATAAAACTCCTTCGAATCCTTAAATCTTATGTTGGTCGGTTATGAAATTATTATTATTTTTATGAACACCCTGTAAATCTCAGATGATATCAATTAGTTGTTAAACAGCCTGTCTAACTTTCATATATAATATTCTTTTCTTTACAGACATGTAATGATTCAGTTCAGAAAAAATAATATTCTTTATTGCTGGTTTCCATTTTATGGGACAACCTTCAGAATCCATATATAATCAAGCATTGCTTCTCAGCATTGGAAACCATTTTGTTGAAGATGGAAGTTGATTATTCAATAGTTTATTATTTTTAAATATATATATATATTTAAAAAACAACAATTCCACATCACGTAAACACGCAAACAAAATACAGTTAAAAAAAAACGCACACATTTGACCATTTACACCATTCTGTCATTTTCAAAGGAACCGTTTTATTTACCTGATGAATGCTTTCAGCAAGAAACCATTGGTTGTAATATCGTTCCAAATAAATAAATAAAAGTTAAAACTTTTATTTGTACTTCATTGAACTATATATATATATCCCAGCGAGAGTAACTGTTAAAAAGTTGAACCGCACTAATGAGAAGTAAACTTCAAAACATGTCTGTGGATAACTATATATATTATATATATATATATATATATATATATATATATATATAGAGAGAGAGAGAGAGAGAGAGAGAGAGAGTGTGTTGTGTGTGTGTGTGTAGTGTTGGCTGGCTGCTTTGGTTTGTTTTATGCCATATTAACCTTTTATGGGTTATTTAATACATTTTGGTTCTAGTTACTTACAATACCTGCTTTTTACTTACATGGTCATCCAACTCAGTATTAAACAGGCTCATCACTGCTTAACTTCAGTGATCTAGTGGGAACCAGTGCTTTCAGCATAACTTGACTGTAAGTGATGTATGGTGTGTGTGTGTGTGTGTGTGTGTGAGTTCTTTGATGTAAACTTAACTAGTTTATGTTATTTTTAGGTTGGTAGTTGTTTGGTTCAATGGCACATCACACTTAGGTTATTTAATGCCAAGTCTTGTTTCATTTATATATATTTGTTCACAGAAATAATGTTCATTAACTTCACTTGTAAAAATTAATTTTGAAAGATATGTCTGAGTGAGGTGGAAAAAATTAATAATAAAATAAAACGTTTTATTATCTAAAAAAAAAAAAAAAAAATACTTACTTAAAAGCATCATATATTCATCCACTCCACTGAGATATTTTTTTGTTTTACGACAGTAAGGACCTTCAAAACGTTTCTAAAAATTTATGATTTAATCATTCAGACTCTTATATTTATAGAAAAATTAAGAATTGTACAAGTAAAATGTATTTTGGGGGATTTCCCCAAATATATTTTAGGAAAAAAACTATTTTAAAATAAATTCATCTAAAGGTGAATAAGTATAAAAATTTTTGTGAAAATTTGACTCTTAATTGATTTTCATAGAATTAAAAAAAAAAAATTGATGACATAGTTTCTGTTACAGACAAAAGGAAACCGAATCACCATTATTAATAAATAGATGTGTATTAATCAATTAGTAGGAATGATTTCATTAGCTTCATGTTATTAATAAATTACTGGTGGCTGACCATCGGCCACTGCCTTCTAGCACATATATGATAAAAAAGGGGCAGGTGTTGCCATAAGAGCAACTTGAAGCATACAGTCGGGGCAAGCTTATAGTTGCTTTGGCTTGACTCGACCAGCCAACTGCCACAGAGTGGATAGTACATAAATAACATAAGTGAAGTTGTCGGGGTAGCCTAAAGTCGGTATCAACCAGACAGACTAAGAATAGGACACTCATATATTACCCATTCATACCTCCTCAAAAAAGAAGCAGCCCACATATTGCATACCAAAAACCTTACACAATCAAACACATACTAACAGAATAAAACCTAAAACAAATACGAAAAAAATACTACCAAACAACAAATCTAAAACAGATATTCTACCAAACAACCCAGAAAAACTACTTGGATACATAAAAGAACACACATCTACAACAAAATCTAAAAATCTTCCAAAAAATGAAAACACAAAAATATGTTAACAAAATATCTAAAAGTTTCATTCACAAATGAAAAAAAACCTTTAGAAAATTAAACATTATCTCCAATTCATTTCAAAAACGTATTCGCATTAAATGACCCATTAGTGATTAATGCCGTAAAACAAGAACAAATCAGACAGCGAGGGATCTTCCCCTTTCTAGCACTATACCAACTTTGAGCGCATAAATGACCCACCGTGGTTGCTATGGCTATAAAACAAAACAAACAAATAAACAAAACAAACTCATGAGTGATTTTCTTTTTTTATCTTCTAACAGAGGAGAGTGCTTAATTTATCTGGTTAACAACAATAAAGATGCAAAGAAGCAATCTGGATGAAACTGATCAGAAAAATCCTAAATGCCAACAAGATCAACGCGGATTGGCTCGAAATGTTGCAAGTTCTTGGACATCATCTCAAATTTGGTAAGTTATCAAATTGCTGTCTACTTTGTTGAAATGAGCAAATACGGCATTGAAAGGAATTTGGTTTTTTTGTTTTGCTTTACATGCTTACAATAAATATCTATAGCAAACTCATACAATCTGCATAAAGAGTCCACTAACATTTTGCCTAAAAACAACATTCAATTTTATATTGGCATTAAAAGACAATAAATATAAACAAATACTTAATTAATGTCACATAATGAATTATAACATTTTACACTACATTACAAAATGAATAGGCTACCTATGTAGTGTAAAATGTTATAATTCAAAATTAATGTGTAATATGTAAAACCAAAGGAAAATCAATAGGGATTTTTGTGACGAGAATACGAGGTGAGTGGCCCCGCCGTATTCTCGAGGAAGTGGACTAGGCTTGCCTGCATGTGGAATCAACCGCGTCCTTTGGAATGCGAACGGGTGACACATTGGCACTGAATTCAAGATACTACTGTCCCAGATGAAGCGCCAGGTGCCCGGATGATGGCTACGAGGATCCGGCAGCCGGATTGGCTCGTGAATCTTGTGCGTGGGGTGCAACACCCGATGTTGAAGGAAAAACTTGTAGAAGTAGAAGTGGGTGATGACAGCAGAAGTTGTGATTATTCAGCTGCTGATGATATCTGAGTTGGTGATTTTACGACACCGCCGACAATTTTTTTGTGCTATAGATTTTGTGACAGCGACGACATTGTTGACCCCCCCTCTCTTTCAACAAGTCGAATTTATTTCCCCCTCTATTTTCTTTTCTTTTTCATACTAGAATTTATTGAAATGTTTGAATATTTAGAATTAAAAATGAGTGTATGCTCCTAGAGAACAGGTGGAAAATATTTGCATTAAAAATGATAAAGTATAAATTAGCGTTACAAATTAATGTCTCATAAGGAATAGGTTAGCCTATTCATTGTAATGTAGGTAAAATGTTATAATACAAAATTAATGTGCAATTGTAAGAACCCATGGAAAATCACCAGTGATTTATTGAAATGTTTGAATATTTAAAATTAAAATATACATCTCTATGGCCAATACATCTATATATAGTGTATATATATAATAATATATATAATATATATAAAAGATAAATCTAATGAGTCAGACGAACCTACTATTAGTTTCGCTTAATGCTTTCAGGGCTAAGATCTAACTACAGAGTCAAGGAGCAAATGAATTAAATATACTAACCACAGTAGTCATTAAATTAGTTGAACCAGACGGACAATAAAAACGAACAAAAAACACACAGAACACTATAAATCCATTGTTTATAAATATTAATTCATATATTAAATATTTTTAATTAAAATTTTTAATATTATTATATTATGATAAATTATATAATAAGCAAATTTGAAACCATACTATCATACAAGCACCCTATCGCTACTCTAATCCCCCCATATTATTATATAATATATAATACTGTTTACCCTCAGATGCACCTCAGTGCATATTTAAGTTTTCATGTAATAAAATATATAGATAAGTTTAGAAAGCTAATGAAACTAAATAAGAATGCAGATAAAAAGATTAAACTGAGGTGTATAATCAAAATATGCAACTAGATACGTTACTCTTCCCCACTCCCATCTTTCATTGTTAATAATCCTAATTTAACTATTTAGTTAAAATAGAAAGTAAAGAATAAAATTACAGTTATTTCTTCTTGCTAACGTTTTCTTTCAGATCTATCCACGAGATTTTTTGCTAATTTCATTTAAGATAAAATCAAACAATTAGAAATCAATATACTAAAGCACATATTTATTAAAATCAGATTTTTTATATCAATATTGCAAATTAGCCTTCCATTCACACTGTAAACTGCTATTTTGTTGTGTATAAAATACAATTGCATGTTATTCTTATGTAGATATTTCAGCTAGTATAATAGTATAACCGAATTTTATTAATAATTGAGGTTAAATGAAAATAAAATCCTGTAGAATGTGACGTAAATAACTAAGGAATTGTGGCTTGAATAGTAATATAGTTTTTTGGTTACATGACAGAAAAACACACAATCTCCATTATAATAAGATATATATATATATGGGAGTAAAATGAAAAAATTATATGACAGATGTGAAAAATAATAAGAACAAACACGGGATGTTATAATGGATGGAAATTTACTAGTATTGTGTCGATGTTCAAACATTTCGATTTTTAAAGGAACCCTTCTCTCAGACAATGAAACTAGTCAAAAAGAAAATGTAGTTAGAAGATGGTAATGTTTTGAATGGATTTAAATTTCCAATTTCAAATTAATGTGTAACTGTAAAAACCAAGGAAAATCAATGGGGATTTGATTGACAGGTGTTCACTCGTTGTTGACCTGTGATGGTAGATTCTCATTAGTTGCAGGTGTCACATGATGGCCAAATCTATGGGAAAGTTAGCAGATTAGTGACAACAACCTCTGGGCTGGACACATAATGGTGTCTAAGTCCATGTGTTCATAATTACAAAAATTAAATTAAAAATGAATACAGAGAGATACGACCCAAGACAACCAGAGATGACCCATTGAGAATTGAGACCATCCAGATAAAGCATTGTTGAAATTGCTAGAATACTCTGGAGAATCCTGGAGACCTAATAAGACTTGTTGTCACTCAGACTCCAGTCAAACCATTAGCTTTAGGAGAACTCACTTGGAATGAAATAATAATAATAAGTTAATTATAAATTAATAATATATGTCTTAAATTTTAATATTAATAATATAAATATTAATAATTGTTATTATGGTATTACTAATTTATTCATTTTTTGGTTATATTGGTGTTGTAATTTTATCTTTTATCCTTCAAAATCATATGATGATTCTAAACAAAATTATGCTAATTTTAAATCGTATGTTGATTTTAAATAATTTAATAATATGAAAATAATAAGTTGAATAATAATTGTTGAGTAACTGGCCGTCATCCTTGTTCCAGTTGTAAAAGAACTTAAAGTAAACAAGTAAGTAAATCAATAAGTCCTTGTGGGATAGTGTCCTTTAGGTTCGACGTCCAAGATATCCAAGTGTGAATGAGCTAAGATTAGAATCAGGCCTCTATAAATACCCAACAGCAGCAGCAGCACTGCTCAGTGATTGGACAATAGGAATCTTTCCCAGGTCACGTGCCCATAGGTGAGTCTATAAATAGAAGTGACCATCTGGCACACGCCTTATATACCAAAATTCCAACATAATTAATTTTAAATAATAAATATATTAATTGTTTTTCTGAAATGCTATCTAATACTATAAATTCAAGGAATGTTTTACTCTCAACAGACGAAGATCCTTCAGCAAAGACCTATAATATTCCGAAGTGGATTACCATAATGAAAAATACTTTCCGTGATGATGAGGTAATGGTATTTTCTTGCATATATGAAAATGTCATTTTCTTCATTGACTGTCGCTATTTTGAGAGACACATATGGCTCTCAGTGTTTCCTTTGAACACATTTAGGCCAGATGTGACTCTAACTAACCGCATTTAAAATAATTAAAATAAATCTTGTGAAACGTGTGAGTGTTACATAATCTACTCTTGGTTGCATAGATTTATTGTCTATCCCTGTAATTCTGAGAGGATGACCCCTTTCATACCATGGCGGTCCTTCTATGGAAAATTACAGAAGCCCACCAAATATGTGAAGTCACGTGGACCTTTTTCAGAGTCCCCAGTTTGCGATTATACGTCAGGCAGAGCAGCGGCAATTTTATGCTCTGCCTAAAATTGAACTCACGCGCGCTATGTTTATGTCTGGGTTGGGTATTTACCGAATAAAGAACATTTAAAAAAATCGAAGTCTGTGTTTACTAAAACTAACAATGACACAGGCTTCTGATAAGGAGAAATCCCTAGCATGGAAAACCAGGCTGAAGTCCCCAAACAACACCAGACGCAAGATGTTAGAAAATAGACCAAAGCCGGCCAGTGGAGAAGACGACTAGAAGTAAGAAGTAAGAAAGGGTATACAACATTATATCGATTTGGTTTAGTGAAAACCTCAGTACGTAACATGAGTAGAACACCTCTAATTTGCTGTGAACTGAGAGAGAGTTAAAACGTCCCAACATAATTATTCACACTCATGTTTATATATTTACAAACTCCTCCACATGAGCAGAAATGGACACATGATCAATTTCTTATCATCGTTCGAATCAGAGCATGTATCCCTGCCCCGTAAATTCTGTTGACTGTTCTTTGAGCCACCTTTCACTACAGATTTCCCTTCCTCATCACTGAATAATGTTTGCTTCTGAAACCCTCTTTTATGGGGCCGAAGAGAGGCAAACATTATTCCAGTGACGAGGAAATGAAATCTGTAGTGAAGAAGTGACTCAAAGAACATCAACAGAATTTTACGCGGGGATACATGCTTGAATTCGAAGGTGGAACATTGCTATTGAGAGAAATGGTGACTATGTGGAGTATTGATGTGATCCACAGAGGAACAGCTTCATTTGATGTATGATACATGTTCCTATGTGGTAATATACCTGTCCTAAACAAAATGGCATTACTTTTTGACTCAACCTAATATATACAAAATGGCAATTACTTTTTGACTTTTTGACTCACTCTGTATATGTTAAGATATAATTCAGTAAAATATTTTTCTTTTTTCTCTTCCTGTAGGAAATCTTCTGCAGTTGTGAAAAGATTCTGAAAAAAATTGCGGAAAATCGGTGAAAATCTTTAAGGATTCCTTATTTGTCTTCCAAAATGATTCTAAAATATCCTGGCTGGAATTTTTCATATCTTAATTAAATTAAAATCAATGAGAAGCAAAGATTGCTTTTTCTCTTGATATGATTTGTGATGAATTCTAATAAATACTTTTGATTTTTGGTAGGAAATTGAAAAAAAAACAAAACAAGACAAAAAAACCAAAAAAAAAAAACAGTATTTTTTCCCTCATAATTATTTGTTTAAATAGAAAAAACTGATTTGAA
Source organism: Doryteuthis pealeii (assembly GCA_023376005.1). Lineage (NCBI taxonomy): Eukaryota > Metazoa > Mollusca > Cephalopoda > Myopsida > Loliginidae > Doryteuthis > Doryteuthis pealeii. Next base: position 26,774,422 of record CM042154.1, on the reverse strand, counting down.
TAAATTGATATTTTGATAAAAATAATATTTTTATTTAACCAATTATTTTTAACGTTTTTTATGTGTTCTGTTTGGCTGTATTGAATTGTACTTTTAAAAATCATTTTTGAATTTTTTTATTGTATCTAAGTAATGTTGTATACTCTTCTTTTACTTACTTACTTCTATTTTCTTCTGTTCATCTTTTCTACCTTACGTCTTCTTCAGCGTCTGGACTTCGTCTGGGGACTTCGTGTCTGGTCTTCCATGGGATTTCTCTTTATCAGAAGCCCTGTGTCATTGTAGTTTTTAGATTAATAAACACAAGACTCGATTTACTTAGATCATATTTTATTTCGAAATCCCCACCAGACTACCTGTGCAGATTGAGTTGACAGCGTGCTAACACACGACTTACCATCGTTGTGTTTTGGCCGATTTGCCTAAAATCTCTTTCTAATCTAAACCGAAAGAGGGTCTTCTCCACCGATTCTCTACGGTATCCACCGAAGGAGGATCAGGACTGAGTCAAGCCTTGTCATTCAATCCTTCAAGGCCGCCGGCTGAACTCTTATAACAGCCATTTTTGGTTTCTACACTACGTACATAAAATATTAGGATCTAATAATTATGTAACAGTAAGAAACATAAATAATGATATCCAAAAGTAATTAGTATAAAAAAAAATATTATCTATATCATATATAAAAGTAGTTGTGTGTATGTATGTCCGGAGAGAAACTATGTAAATAAAACAATTAATGACAAAAGTAAATATATATGTATATTCACTATCACCAGAGAGCTCTCCTTTTTGTGTAAAAATAATGAAGATTTTATTTACATCTGGACGATATCTAAAAATTAGATTTGTAATAGTAAAAGAATTGAAAGTCATTGTGGTGTTTTTGATTAAAACAAACAAATCAATTATGTAAGACTAAAACAATCATGGATCTGCGAGACTAACTTTTTATTACACCCCTCTACCCAGCAATGCGCGGTAGCTGCTTCTAGTTATACACATATATAAAAATACAGAAAATCAAGCATCATAATAATGGCGAATCACCTCCAGGATTTTTTCTCTGAATGTTTGAGATGAGGCTTGAAGATTAGTATTATCTGCGTTATTCGGACTATTGTCCCCATCTTCATTTATTTGTACAACGTTTCAGCCGATATCCCTCCGGCCTTCTTCAGTATTTCTTGTTGGACTCGGAACCTTCTCGACTCGGAAACCTTCTTTTCGAACTCGGAGCCATCACGGAATTTGAACCTAACCCTTTATTTATTCCACGGGGTATCTTGTTCTCATTCCACTAACCATAGCTGGGGTAGGAGTTTTGTAATTATTTTCTTAACTGCTTCTACTCAGATTGAACTCGCGATCCAGAGATAACTGTCACTTAGAACTGTCTAACCTAAACCTTATCACTAGGCCATGTGTCCAATTGGAACGTTGGGGTTCAAAGTTCCATGATGGCTCCCATATACGACAAGAAAGTTCCCGAGTTGAAAAAAAGGTTCCCAAGTCTGAGAAGGTTCCCGAGTCCGACAGAAATACCTGAAGAAGGCTGGAGGCATATCGTTTGAAAGTTGTACAAATAACAATGAGATGGGGACAATAGTCCGAATAACGCAGATAATACAACCCATCCAGGAATTACCAAAGATATGTCTTGAATAGTACGCACTAGAAAAACTTCTGAAGATCAGTGCTAAAACTACCAAGTCAATATTTTCAATAAAACAGCAATATTATCTCTATTATTTCCTTATTCATATATGTTAATTCAAAGTTAATATTTATGATTATTACTTTATATGATAAAAGATTATAAAAAAACAAAAATGTCAAAAAAAATCTACAGTGAAACTTAATTATACCCTGGTTTTGTTTATCGTTTAATGACATATCAACTCCATGGGTTATTTAATGTTGAACTTTGATTCATTTTGTAAATTGTTATAACCTATATTTTGAATTTTCCAGTTTTTTAAAATGGAGTTTTTATTATTTATTTGCCCATAAACCTTTGTTTACATACATTTGTATGGTTTCAAGTATTTCTATCTAAAACTAATTTATCACAATTATATGGTTTAAAGTAAATTCCTATTTAATAATATTGTTTAAACACAGTTACAGGGTTTTCAAGTATTTTCTATCTAACCAATTTTGCAATAATTCACTTCTCTGGTTCAAGTAACCCTAAACCCTACAACCTAAAACCCTAAACCCTAACCACCCTACCACAACAACACTGATTTTGATGGTGTAAATGAAAAAAATGTCTTCATGAATCGAGATTGCAAAAGGGTGCCTAAAGGTCATATGGTCCAATAATTTTGAATACAGTTGATGTTCAAATGTTCCTACTACATTACTAATCTCTCATTCAATACAGTAGTTGTTTGTTCAACACGTATCATATGATTCTGTCTGGTCATCATTGTCATGTATAGTCGACGGGGCGGCCTAATATCGGTTATCAGCCATTTGCATACGAGCGAGACTATCCCCTTTCACTAGCGCTATAGACCAAGGAGATTGTTTTTGCATCTGAGATGGAGCGCCAACCTACCATCAGCTCCTTACTTTACCACACAGATCTCTGTGCTACTCATACGCTGAGTTGTCGAGGGCGGGTATTGAACTAGGAACCTTGTGGTTTTTAGCCGAACGCTCTACCGACTGAGCTAACCCGGCCTTTTCAAGTAACTATAATAATCTGACTGTTTCTAATATAAATAATTTGGACCATATGACCTGTAGGCACCCCTTTTGCGATCTTGATTCATAAGGACATTTTTTTCATTTACACCGTCAAAATCCAGTTGTTTGTTAACAGACGATTTTTAGAGTTTAAAAAAAAATCATAACCCTAACCCTAACCCCTAAACCCTAACCCTAACAAACCGGATTTTGATTGTTTAATTGAAAAAAATGTCCTTATGAATTGAGATTGCAAAAGGGGTGTCTAAAGGTCATATGGTCCAATAATTTGAATACAGTTTAATGGTTTCAAATATCCTAACATTACTAATTCTATTCAATAATAGTCGTTTGTTTGCACACAGTTATATGGTTTCTGGTCTGGTCATCTCGTTCGCATGAATGATTGCTGAATCCAGAACAATCTATTTTACAGGGAAATCTCTAACTGGCAAACATTGTCAGTGCAAACCCAAATTGAGTTTTAAGAACTGCCTCAAGGACACTCTGAAGAATGCTGCTCTCGCTGTGGAGAACTGGGAGAAGCTAGCTTGTAATAGCCACCATCTACCAGTCTGTGAAATACTTTGAGTCCAACCGAATTAAACACCAAAAATTAAAGCGGGCTTTTAGAAAGAGTGATTTTCAGTCTTGTAACATTCAAAGAGGACAAGTTCCAACATGTAGTTTATGTGGAAGAGTATGTGTCTCCAGGGCTGGCCTGGTGAGTCATCTGAGAAAACACAAGGATACAGTGTCAAATGCTACTGGCAGTCAAGTATGAAAAAAAAAAGAAATAAAAATGAACAGGAAATAGTCTTACTCGTGCATGAGTTGACAACCAACAATAATATGGTTTCAAATAACTAATAATAATCCTTATTAAACAATTATAGCTTCAAGTAACTATTCTTAATATAGAAGGGGGGGAAATAGAGGGGAAAATAGATATTTGCTTCAACAAGTTCCTGCTGAGGGGGGGTGGGGGGCAAAAAGAAGTGAGTTCACTGTCTTCTCGCGGGCCAAACTTTCTTTTGGTCAACGCAGTCTTCGACCAGCAGCTGAAAATCCGTCGCTGTCGTCAAAATAATATTTTCTCACTGCCGTCTCACGTAAGCCGAAAGCTTCACTGCTTATCACCCTGCTTGCTTTGGTTATTTATCGGCATATTACTCAAACATCCGGGCACATCAGTCAAACCTCGCGTCCGTGCAATGCACAATTCACGTAGATTCGGATGGACGCATGTAGGCGCCAACATCCGGGCACCTGAATTGCACCCCGCGTCCATCCAGTGCCTAAATCGCATTTGTTTTTGCATGCGGGAGGATGCGGGTTCAATCCCAGCAGGCAAGACAAAGTCTTGCTCTTTTTCGTTCTCCATCACACTTAATACAAATAATTTACAGTTATATTGATATTAAATATTTATAACATTACTAATTCTATTTAATGATAATCATTTATTTGAGGTGTGGCGCTCCACCTCAGATGCTAAAAACAATCTCCTTGGTCTAGCGCTATTGAAAAGGGGATAGACTCCCTTGTGACTGGCTGATACCGACTTCAGGCTGCCGTCAACTTATATCTTATTCTAATATAATACTGATGATCTGTTATGTTAAGCAAGGCATGAAGAGGAGTGAGACGAAGAGGAAAGTAGCCTCAAAAGCAAAGAGAGACAGAAAGAGGGAGAGAAAACAGCAGCCCCAGAAAGCATCACAGTTTGTGTACAGTCAGTGCACCAAAGACTGTCACTCAAGAATTGGCCTGCACAGCCACTTACATAGATGCAGATCATTTTTTTTCTATTTATTTTATTTGTCTATTGATTGTTTTTGGACACTACGCCATCGTCCTTAGTGGATGGAAAGGAGTCAACAACTGATAATTTACACACATTTTCCCATTCAATAAGATGATTCAATTTTACCATTCAATAAGATAATTCAATTTCCCATTCAATAAGATAATTTACACACATTTTCCCATTCAATAAGATAATTTTCCCATTCAATAAGATAATTTATACACATTTTCCCATTTAATAATTTTATTAATAGATTTTCCCATAATTTCATTTTTCCATTCAATAAGATAATTTTCCCATTCAATAGATAATTTACACACATTTTCCCATTCAATAAGATAATTTTCCCATTCAATAAGATAATTTATAACATTTTCCCATTAATAAGATAATTTTCCCATTCAATAAGATAATTTACACACCTTTTCCCATCCAATAAGATAATTACACACATTTTCCATTCAATAAGATAATTTATACACATTTTCCCATTTAATAAGATAATTTTCCCATTCAATAAGCAATAAGATAGTTTTCCCATTTTGCCATTCAATAGAACAAAAAATTTGTTGTACATATGATACTAGGATTTTGTCATCAAACTGATTTATAAATGAATACTAATTGAAATTTGATAACTAGTTGATTTTTAGAAGTTTTAAATTTTTTTTCTATTTTTGCCTATCACTGCTGTCAAAATGCACACACCAACGGATGTTTTCTACTGTAAAAAAAATTAGTGTAATAAAAGTAATTTTGAATGAGCATTTAATTACAAAATTAAATTGAATTTGTGACTACCTATTTATTTAATATATAAAATCATTAAGACGTTAATCAAAATTGCTCTCGTTATTACTACATATAGTATCCTACATAAATTTGAGTTATCTCCCTTACATCAGGTTGCGCTAGAGTTATTTCCCTTCCATTGCAAGTATGTTAAAATATGTTTTCGAACTCTTGTTCACTGCTGGTGAAAATGCTTAGCAAGTGGTGGTGACTGTGTAGAATGATAGTGTTTTATAGCTGAAAAGTTTGCTCTATCCAACAGTGCTAGCGTGCTCCCTGTTGTAGCTTCTGTGAAAATAAAAAAAGATTACTTTTTGAGTATTTCACATGTGAATAATCTAGGGACTGGCAAACTGAACCTAAAATGCGTTTTTGACAAAATGACTTTAGCCCTCCTACAGAAAATAATTTACCAAAAATCAGGGAATTATAGGATTTTAATGAAATGTTCAGTGTTTATTTGTCAATGAATGATCT